>CM037878.1:26912336-27657006 GCA_021292165.1 Shinisaurus crocodilurus
GGGGGGAGGGGCAAAAGAGAGCCAGCCTGCCTAAACACTGCCACCCACACAGGAGGTTTCTTAAAAGAAAAAAAAGGCGAATGAAGCCACCACCAGTAAGCACACCAACACCCCTCCCACCTTAGACAATTTGAACTCACTGGTCCACCCACCCAGTGCTGGCTCCAGGCCCTTGGTCAATGCCTCCTTCATGGGTCCTCTCCCTCAGTGAGCTGATCTTCTCACCACCATTCATTGCCACCAGCTGCTAGTCCTCCTCCTCCTCCTCCTCATTTCTACCACTTGCTTGCTGGACAGGCAGAGAGAGACATTGAGCAAGTAGGGAGTGGCAACTCCTCTTCCTCTTCCTCCCTGTTGTCTTGGGCAGGACAGGAGACAGGTGACCAAGCAGGTCACAATAGTGAGGAGGAGCAACTCCAGGGGGGCTCTTGTCAGTGGCCCCTTACTGGGGTGTGGGCTCTTGGCAGGTGCCCGACCATGCCTACCCTTGATGCCAGCCCTGCACCCACCTCATCTTCCAAGTGCATCTTCACCTATCCTTTGCATTTCACATTGAGTTTGGGGGCGACTTTACCCCCAAACTCAATGTGAAATGCAAAGGTAGGTGAAGATAGTCCATCCCTAATTTCTTTTCTTTTTAAAACACACAGCACACAAGTGTTTTAATTTCGTTTCCAGATATAATACCAAAACTATCATGAACAGCGTGGCAAATATAGCATGGCAAAAGAAATATTCAAGCACAGACAGAGTCTCCTGCAGTACGTTCCTGAAGAACTCACGGGCTTGGATTTGGCATACCCTGCATTTTAAAAGGCATCATTCCAGACTTGGCTGGAACCCTGGACAGGAGCATTCCATACTACAACATTCTGTTGCAGGCCCCACTTGTTCTATTCTATTCTATTTGGAGAAGCCATTTAAGCCAGTGGCTATCACCACCTCTTGTGGGAATGAATAAGAACATGTGGCATGCCATTAGGCAAAAAAAATAAAGAAAAGAAAAGAAAAGAAAGAAAAAAGCACTAAAATACTTTCTAGAGTTCCACTTCCAATTACCTCCTGCGTCCACAGCTTATCTGATGTTTAGCATTGTAACCAACAGGCAGATTAGATAGCACTGCAAGAAGAAAGAGACGCTGTTCTAGTATTATTCACTGAGCTCATAATGTCTTATATGTTTGTAAGCTTTTCCTTGAACAATTTAATTTGTTGCAATTAAAGGTGCTGCAATCTTTCAGACTGGAAAGTTTTAGTGTTTATTAAGAGGTTGCCTTCTGCGTCGCAAGATGGTTATCAGCGTGGGTCCAGTCTGGTATTTCCAAGTGCATAATTTTTCAGAGGGCTTTCCCCGCCTCTCATTTAGCCTGACATTTCATTACATGGGTTGCCTTTATTCTCACAGCTCTACCTGGCCGACTTTACCAAATGGAATTGTGTACTGCAGTATGTGGCAAAAGAAGCCCATGCACGCAATATCACAATTCTCCCTTTTTAAATGAAAGGGTTTTGTCCATTGCCACTAAAGACCAGCCCAGGGCTTGGATAGAGATGGGCAAACTGTCCTCAGCTCACCTCAGATGGACTGGGTTCACACAACACGATAAACCATGGTAGCTTTAAGCCCTGTGTGTTTCAGTGTGGCTTGTGGTGTTGTGTCTGAACCCAGCAGCATGGTTTGGTAACCACGCACAAGCCACTCTGGCTGGGTTTAGACAACACAACAAGCCACTCTGAAACAAACATGGCTTATAAGCCACCATGACTTATTGTGTTGTTTGAACCCAGTCATTAACTCAGAAATGATCAGAGGTCATTCAAAAACACTTGAACGTTCTTGGATCATATCTGCATGCCTATCTGAGAACTCAAGAAAGAAGTGTCCCAATCCCTGACAGCCCTTGTGATTCTCTATACCCCTCCAGACCCACTAAAGCCCTCCAAGATGGTTTTCCACCTTCCCCAAACACATTTCCTTTTCCTTTTATAGTAATACCTTGGATTGCAAGTAACTTGGTCTGAGAGCGTTTTGCAAGACAAGCAGATTTTTAAATTTTTTTTTTACTTGATAAACGAGCAAGGTCTTGCAAGAGTAGGGATGTAACTGCTCACCTCGAGTGGGTGTAGCAGGCCGAAATTGGCCCCGCTCATGCCCACCAGAGATTCGCTTTGATATAAGAGTGTTTTGGATTACAAGCACGGTTCCGGAACGAATTATGCTTGCAATCCAAGGTATTACTGCATTTCCCTTTCTAGTGTTACAACAGATACTTTGGGCACTAGATTCCCTCTCAGGAGAGTGAGACTAACCCCACACTTTCACAAAAGGTTTGGGGTCTTTGGCTGAAGTAAAAACACAAGCTGCTGGGTGGAGTATGCGCTTTGCCCTTTTACACTAAACAGATACACACACACACTGATGTCAGAAACAGAAGAGTTGATTTATTAAAGAGTAGAGTAGGCACAGCATCTTACTTGTTGGTACAGTAAACCCAATGGTTTCAGGAAGCAAAATATCCTTACGCTATGGTTCAAACACACTCTGTATTCTGGAGAGGAAAAAGAGTCCCTTTGGGCCCCAGTAGCCTAGATAGAAAGGGGGTGGAAGCAGGACCGGTGCAAGGCAGTTTGGTGCCCTAGGCAAGATCAGATATTTAGCGCGCGCCCCTTCCCACTTGAGCCCTCCCCCCCTCCAGCCCTATGCTCCTGGCGCCCCCTTTAGCCCGGTGCCCTAGGCAGCCGCCTAGTTGGCCTAATGGTAGCACCGGCCCTGGGTGGAAGAAAGGCTTCCATCTAGAAGGATAGTTAAATAAAGAAGTCCCGGTTACTACCTTATCTGCTGATGGCTCCCTGCAGTGGATTCTCAGCTGTAGTCCCATGGAGGCGGAGGGGGCGATCAAGAGGTCTGCGTCCCAAGCAAGCTTGGACGACTTAGGATGACTCTCTCAACCCTCTTCCGACACACCTTCCATTACCAAAACCCACGTTCTTCCTACATTCCTGGTGATGCGAGAGCAGCAAGGGTGGTTTCTGTCCCCCTGATGTTATTAATCCCCACTAATTGCCCTATCCTTTGTGTGCTGATGGCCCTTGATGGGTGACATAAGGAAAACCTTTCGTGGATTTGCCTTACCTGATGATCTTAAGTTTCTGGCTGAGTCCTGGGGGGGGGGGGGAGTCATCCCCTTGCAGGGCTATTTTTAGTTATTTTTTCAGGAGAGTTTCTCCTGTGCCTTTAGCCTATGCGTGTTAACCTGAACACTGCAAGCCTCCATCCGCTGCCCATTCATACTTCTAGATTCCAATCACTCTCCATTCAAAAGCTCATTTGCATCCTGTGTGCCAGTCCGGTAGCCAAGGCTGTTCATTTCTCACAGACCCAAGTTTACCCAAGTGCCTATTGAGGCCTGCTGTGGTCTTCCTTATAAGCCATAGTCATAACCTGTGATTATAACGATATCTCCTCATAACACTAATGATGCACAGACAGTCAAAGCAGCAGCACATCAGGAGAGTATCAGATGAGGCTAACAGATCCTCAAGGCACAGAAGCCCAGGGGATCATGGGAGATCAAGGTCTTCTTGGTGGTGGCGGCACCCCAGCTATGGAACTCCCTGCCAATAAAGGTTTATCTGCCCATCTCTCTTTCTGCCTTTAGAAAGCAAGTAAAAGTAGGTTTAAAAATATTGTTAGGGCATTTTGCTTACCCAAATTTTAAACCTTAAACTGGGCTTCACTGGAAAACATTTTTTTTTAACTGAACTGTTCACTAATTTATTGCCTGTTTTTATGCTGTCAGATAAATTGCTGTTTTTATATTGTTATTGCATTGTTTTTAATTGCTTTTAATTTTAAACCACTTTGAGACATCTTGCTAGAAACATTTAAAGTCAGTAGGCTTTTTGACAAAGCCTATTGTACAAAAAATGGCAAAAGCAGTGACCAGAACTCTATGTGGTACGCCGTTTCTCTCTTTAACAGTGTATTGGGAATTTCAAATATGATTGAAATGCAATTTAGGATACAAGATTGAGCATTTGGCAAATGGATTTGGCTTTTATCCACAGAGTTTTAAACTCTTCTAGGATGATCAGATCACACAACTAACAAACTGAGTTGATATAGGATTTTTACAGCTGTGTTATTCCCCCCCCTATTGATTAAATTTTAAAATATTTTCAGTCAGAGCATAACATGATTGCACAAGAATCCACAAGATTCACTCTCTTTCTCTCTCTCTCTCTCTCTCTCTCTCACACACACACACACACACACACCAAACCAAGCTCACATACTAACATGGACTTTTTAATTTGTCATAATTTCTGCGATGTTCATGCTATGATGCCTCACCCTGTGGAAGTGAGAGGTCTAACACTGGTATTACCAGCCCTCTGTCACTACTTGAGATATTCCTTTTCCATCACTCTGTACTCATGAATATCAGGACAACTAATTTGCTGCTGTATAAACTTCCAGCTCCACTTCACGCAGGTATTGACCTCCACTAAGCCACACTAGAGAAATAACAATGTTTTTATTTTCTTATCAGATAACTTTAAGAGTTCATGTTCTTCCAAAGCCAAGTACAGTAATACTTGTATCCATGACTGAGCAGCCCTATTTAGGATCCACTCTGCTCACCCCGTATGGGGAGGGGGCTAGAAAAGGTGCCCTAAACATAGTCTACCTCTTTCTCCCCTGACTGGATTACCGCGTCCAGTGGGGTCACCATTTTAGCGGTCGAAAAAGACATTTGAATTTTGGAACATGGAATATACGGACATTGCTGGATAACATAGATAGTGAACGCCCTGAGCGTAGGACTGCTATTATTGCAAGGGAGCTGAGACGGTTTAAAATTGACATAGCAGCACTTCAAGAAACTCGAAGGGCAGGACAGGGACAGCTGAAAGAAGAAAAAGGAGGTTATACCTTCTTCTGGAAAGGACTACCTGAGCAGGACCGACGAATACATGGTGTAGGCTTTGCCATCAAAAATGAACTCGTGAACTCTTTGTCAGAAGTTCCTACTGGCATTAACGAACGCCTGATAACTCTTCGATTAAAGCTCGCCAATAACCAACAGGTAACTATTTTGAGCGCTTATGCACCAACATTAGATGCTGATGATGACATC
Organism: Shinisaurus crocodilurus; assembly: GCA_021292165.1. Classification (NCBI taxonomy): domain Eukaryota; kingdom Metazoa; phylum Chordata; class Lepidosauria; order Squamata; family Shinisauridae; genus Shinisaurus; species Shinisaurus crocodilurus. The sequence goes on from CM037878.1 coordinate 26,917,478, forward strand.
AAGGAAAGTTTTTACAGCCAGTTGGACACTCTCCTGTCAGAGATACCTAAGGAGGATAAAATTATCCTCCTGGGCGATTTTAACGCAAGAGTCGGGCGTGACTTTGATTTATGGCCAGAAACTATTGGAAAAAACGGAGTTGGTAATAGCAACCCGAACGGACTCTTACTTTTGTCTATATGTGCAGAACATAATCTCACTATCACAAACACGCTCTTTCGACAAAAGAATAAGTTTAAAACATCATGGCAGCACCCACGGTCAAAGCACTGGCATCTTCTGGATTATGTAATTGTCCGTGTTAGAGATCGCCGCGATGTACTTCTTACTAGGGCCATGGTGAGTGCCGACGACTGCTGGACAGACCACCGACTAATCCGGTCCACAATGGTTATCAACATTGCTCCCCAACGTAGGCTTCAAGGAAGGAAACCAAGGCGTAAAATGAACATCCAAGTCCTTCAAGATCCTATTAAGCAAACTCGTCTTCAATCACTTCTTAAGGAACATCTACCTACGGAACCTCCTGACAACATTGAGGACCATTGGTCTAAGCTGAAAACCTCCATTACTGCAGCTTGTGAACAAACTATTGGATATGAAACTAAGAAACATCAGGATTGGTTTGATGAAAATGACAATGAGATTAAATATATAATTGACCAAAAAAGGAAAGCCTTCCAAATATGGCAAAATGATATTAACTGCGCTGCCAAGAAAAAAACTTACGCTAGCGCAAAGGCTGAGGTCCAAAGAAGAACAAGAGAACTTAAGAACGCTTGGTGGAAAAAGAAAGCTGAAGAAATTCAACAACTTGCAGAATCTCATGATGCACGGGGCTTTTTTAAGGCCACAAGGGCCATTTATGGACCAAAAACCTATGGTACAAACCCTTTACAATCAAAAGATGGCACCAAACTCTTAAAAGACAAAGAGTCTATTGCACTGCGTTGGAAAGAGCATTATTATGACCTTTTAAATCGTAAGTCTAAGGTGAATAATGAGATTTTTTCGCAAATCCCGCAAAAACAAATTAAAGAGGAACTTGCAATACTCCCCACTTTGGATGAAGTAAAAAAAGCCATTAATCAAATGAAGAACAACAAAGCTAGTGGACCAGATGGGATTCCTGCTGAAATCTTTAAAGAAGGGGGGCCCGAACTTGTACAACATCTTCATAAACTCATCGAAAAAATCTGGATAAGAGAAGAGATCCCAGAAGACTTCAGGGATGCCATAATTATCACCCTCTTTAAGAAGGGTGATAGAACAGACTGTGGAAACTATCGGGGCATTTCTCTCTTAGCAACCGCAGGTAAAATATTTGCTAGGATTCTCGCAAACCGTCTTCTATCTATTTCAGAAGAGATCCTCCCTGAAACTCAATATGGTTTCCGCCCCTCTAGAGGGACAGTAGACATGATTTTTACTGCACGTCAGCTCCAAGAAAAATGCCGGGAGCAAAATCAACCCCTTTATATGGCATTTATCGATTTGGCTAAGGCCTTTGATACTGTAGACCGTACAGCTCTCTGGACTATCCTTATGAAAATTGGATGCCCCAATAAATTTGTGAATATCTTGCGACTTCTCCATGACAACATGACGGCAACGGTTTTGGACAACAACGGCTCTCATGGTGCTCCATTTAAAGTGGGATCAGGTGTTAGACAGGGATGTGTTATCGCCCCAACATTATTTGCCATTTTCATCGCCATGGTTTTACATCTTGTCAAGGGGAAACTTCCCACCGGTGTGGGAATTATATATCGAACAGATGGAAAGCTTTTTAATCTCAGCAGGCTGAAAGCAAAAAGTAAGGTAATTACAACCTCCGTTGTGGAACTTCAGTATGCTGATGATAATGTGGTCTCCGCACATTCAGAGGATGATCTCCAAACTATCCTAAATGCTTTTGCAGAAGCATACGAAAAACTTGGTCTCTCACTTAACATCAAAAAAACCAAAGTGCTTCATCAGCAAGTGCAAGCCAATCCTTTGGTGATGCCATCTATCCAGCTTGGCGGGACAATACTGGAAAATGTCGATCATTTTCTCTATCTCGGCAGCTATCTTTCTGTTACAGCTAACATCGACAGTGAAATCCAGCATCGTCTGAGCTCCGCAAGTGCCGCATTTTCTCGAATGAAACATAGAGTGTTCGAGGATCGGGATATTTGTAAGAAGACCAAAACACTGGTTTATGAAGCCATTGTATTACCAACTTTATTGTATGCCTGCGAAACATGGACTATCTATAAACGTCACTTCCAACTCCTTGAAAGGTTTCATCAACGTTGCCTCCGGAAAATCCTGCAAATCACTTGGGAAGATAGGCGAACAAATGTCAGTGTACTGGAAGAAGCAAAGACTACTAGCATTGAAAAAATGATCCTTCAACGCCAACTTCAGTGGACCGGTCATGTTGTTCGAATGCCTGACTGCCGTCTCCCAAAGCAGTTACTTTACTCCCAACTCAAGGATGGAAAGCGGAATATCGGTGGTCAATATAAGAGGTTTAAAGATGTTCATAAGGCTAATCTAAAAAAATGCAATATAAACATCGAAAACTGGGAAGCTCTGGCCCATGAACGATCTAAATGGAGGTTGGCCTTTCACAAAGGTTCCATGGACTTTGAAGAAGCCCGAGTGCAAGGTGAAAGGGAGAAACGTGCTAAGCGAAAAGCATGTCAAATGAATCCTTTACAGGACCATCTTCTATCTGGTAGCCTGTGTCCTCACTGTGGGAAGCTGTGTGGATCTAGAATTGGCCTCCACAGTCACTTACGGACCCATTGCTAGAGTCTACACAATCTTCTTTAGAATTTCCTCCTTTTATCCCGGAAGACAATCTTACTCGGTCACGAGTGATCGCCTGATGACAGTAATACCTTGGATTGCAAGTAACTTGGTCTGAGAGCATTTTGCAAGACAAGCAATTTTTTAAAATAAATTTTGACTTGATAAACAAGCGACGTCTTGCAATACAAGTAGGGATGTAACCGCTCACCTTGAGCGGGCGGAGCGGGCTGAAATCAGCCCTGCTCACGCCCACCAGAGACTCACTGTGATATAAGAGTGTTTTGGATTACAAACACAGTTCCGGAACGAATTATGCTTGCAATCCAAGGTATTACCGTAAAATAATACAACCAGCACATGCAAAGGTATCTAACTCCTTTCTCCTCCTTCAGCTTCCCACAGATCTCCCCAAACGACCTTGGAACCCCAACTGATATAACTCCCTATTTCTCCCCTTCAATTGAAATGAAATGAAAATGAAATTGTCAACCCCCTCAGGATCCCACAGACCAATCCCAGCTCAGGAATGAGGCTCAAATACCATGAAGTTCAACTATCAATACAGCTAACTCCAGCAAAAAATTTAACCTGATGTTTTATAAAAACAACAGTTCCCCCATTTATGCATGCTACTGTCACGAAACATTAAAAATGCATCCAAACTTTCATATGCTCCATTTCTCCCTATTGGTCTGGGACAATATTTTCTAAATCACTGCCCCTCTTGAAGATGTCTTTAAAATGTTTTAGGGTCAAACTACATGTTACGTTAATTGCACTGTGCGTACGTACTTGAGCTTTAACTTTAAAAACAACAACAACAACAAAACACTTTTAGAGTAACTGCATGTGTGACCCTAATTTGGATCAGGACCAGTGCACACCAGGAGAGGAGGATTAAGCCTTCCCCTTCCACTCATTTACTTCCTGGAATCCCCCCACCCCCCACCTAGACTTATTTAAAAGAGTTGTAAAATAAAGGCATTAAAACACAATAAAAGAATAAAAACAACACCCAACCCAACAGTCAAAGGTATACATGCCAAAGGCCTGCTTTGTTTTTAATATTATTTTTATTGAGTTTTAAATCAGATGTTTTCAATATGAAAGGCCGCCCTCTTGAAGGCTCCTCCTCCCTCTACTGTCACCACCACCAGCAGCCATTCCAGCAGGCTGTGCGGAGGGAGAAGAGAGGGAGCGCAGGGCCATTCCACCAGCCCTGCCAGCAGCATTCATTAATATTCCCCCTTCTTCCCTCCCCATTCCTTTTTCCTTGTGTGTCGTGCGTGTCTTTTTAGATTGTAAGCCTGCGGGCAGGGACTGTCTTGTTAATTGCTGTAAACCGCCCAGAGAGCTTCGGCTATTGGGCAATATAAAAATGAAATGAAATAAATAAATAAATAAAAGTCCTGTTTGAACAAAAACAGGGCGTCAACCTCGCCTCCCTCAGCAGGAAGTTCCAAAGCCTGGGATCAGCCACCAAGAAGGCCCCCTCTCACGTCCCCACCAAAAAATACCTCTTATGGCAGCAGGATTGAAAGAAGCAGGGCCTCCTCAGATGATTGTAAAACCAGGAAGGCTCACAGGGGAGAAGGCGGTCTTTCAGGTTGCCTAGTCTCAAGTTGCACGAGGCTTCATAGGTCCTAACCAGGACTTTGAATAGTGGCTGGAAACAGACTGGTAGCCAGTGAACCTTTTGTAGCAAGGGAGTCACGTGCTCCCCGTAACTGGCCGTGGTCTGGCTGCAGGCTGATGGAGCAGCTGAAGTTTGTGAACAGTTCTGAAAGTCAGCCCCACATAGAGCCCATTGCAATAGTCCAAACGGGATGTAACTAAAGCATGCATTGCCATGGCCAGATCAGACATCTCCAGGGACATGCACAGTTGGCACACTAGCCTGAGCTGCGCAAACGCACTCCTGGTCACCACTGAAACCCGGCCATCCAGGTTCAGGGCTTAATCCAGGAGTACCCTCAAACTGTGAACCTGAGTCTTCAAGGGGAATGCAACCCCATCCAGCACAGGCTGAATCCCTATTCTCTGATCTGCCTTTCAACTAACCAGGAGCACCTCTGTCTCCTCTGGCCTAAGCTTCAGTGTGTTTGCCCCCATCCAGTCTATTACTGCCACCAGATACCAATTACAAACTACAACAGTTTTGTTGAATCTTGATGGAAAGGAGAGATAAAATTCCACCTTGTCCCAGAGATTATTCAGCACCCTGCTCCCCAGCACCCCGCAATTTAATGGCCCACAAATAGCATAGAGAATTTTGGGAGGCCACGTTCTCTCAGCCCTGATTCCGCTTCTTCCCCAGGGTCTCTGTTTCAGTGTTCTCCAACCTTGGGTCCCCAGATATTTTTGGCCTACAACTCCCAGCATGCCCCAGCCAGCATAGCGTAGCTGGCTGGGGCATGCTGGGAGTTGTAGGCCAAACACATCTGGGGACCCAAGGTTGGAGAACACTGCTCTAGATGTTAAATCTTCTTGGAATGAGGGGAAGATGCATCATTTCTAGTGTCAATGTAAGCACAAGAACTCTAAGGCATCAGGGAGTGCAGAGTCAGCTATCCCACCACCCGCAATTGCACAGATGTATTTTGAACAAGTGATAAGCTTTTGTGGAACAGTTATATGATTTCCTTAATCTAACGAAAAACATCATCTTGGCTTTTCAATCAGTGCCAGGCAGGGTGGTCGCAAAATCAATGAATAGAAGATACAGAGAGCAAAGTACAGCCTTCAGGAATGTGCAATGTGTGTTTGTGATGATGGATTGTTTAGGGTTGGGCCTGAGCTTGCCATCCCCTGCCTTGCAGGCACCCATTCAGGGCGGGCATCAAGGATAGGCATGCTTGGGCACCTGCTGAGGGCCCACACCCCACCGGGGGCCCACTGATAAGAGCCCCCTGCTGGCCCTGGAGTTGCTCCTCTTCATTCTTGCAACCTGCTTGTTCACCTGCCGCTCGCTCTGGCCCAGGCAATGGAAGTGGTGAGAAAGAGGAGCAGTAGATGCCGCTGCCTGCTTGCTCACTGGCTGCCTGTCAAGCAAGCAAGTGGTAGCAACGTTGTGGAGGTAAAGCGATAGCAGCTGGTGACATTGGTGGTGAGGAGGCAGGCTGACTGAGGGAGGGGGCCAGAGGGGGTCTTGCCCAAGGGCTCTCCAAAACCTGGAGCTGCCACGGCTGCCATTAGTCATAAATGAAAGCACATATGAAACAGTGGCATTAGAAGAATACACATTCTGTTAGCTTTGGTAGTTTTGTATTGTACTTTATGCTCATACAGTGCAATCCAATGAGTCTCCCTGTGACCCTCCAAATTTGGAGTGTTATGGGCTTCCTATGGAGGGTGGAAGTAGTGCTGAGGCAAAGGCGGTCACCTCTGCGCTTCTCCCACACTGCAAAACACTTAGATGGCCAATATTATCTGTATAATATAATACAATATATAATATTCATTCATTTTACCACTAATGGATATCCACAAGGGGCTGTAGTGAACCGCTCCACCTAGCTTTCCCCCTTAATTTTATACCAGCTCAATGATATAAGAGAGGTTCTAGGTAGAGGTGGATCTCCAGGTGAAAATGTGAAGTTACCCTTTGGGATTATTTAGCTTCAGTGTGTCAAAAACAGTGCTTTATTGGTTGGCACTCTGTACCATATGAAATCCATTTTTTTATACCACTGGGAGGTTTTCAGAATAACCTCTTCTGGAAGGATTACTTTGTACAAATAAATCCCTGGAAATGCAGCAGATTTGGAATAGAGAAGGTGTAGATTTAAGCTGCTGTGTTTGCACAAGTTGGGAGCTCCGAAGAATGGGCTCATGAGTGCCGAAACATTAGCAAAAAAACTGATTTTTCTTCTTCTTATCAAGTGAATGAATGTTTAACTAGAGAATGCCAAGTGTTTACACACTCTGTTTTAATAATATATTCCCAGCTTTAACCTTGGCTGTTCATTCTACCACATGAGTAATAAGGGTTGACTACAGTAATATGTGTTGACAGAGCTGAATATGTGGCATAGCACTACAAACTCTGTCAGAGGACATTTCAAATAAGTTTAGAAATATATACGTATATATACACACACACACACACACACTGTCTATGTGGAGGTGTAGCCACAGGGACCTTACTTTCCTGGCCACAGCCCCTTTCTACCTGATGGGCCTGCCTGGCTTGTCTGCAGCCTGATGTCACTGCGAATATTTCTCTATGATGGTGCCCTCAGTGTGCTGGGAGAGCTTGGGCAGTCAGAAAAATCCAGGTCACCAGGGAGCTTGGGAGTGTCAGAGCCTAAACCCTTTCAGGGACTGCCAAGAATGAATGACCAAAAAGTAGGGAAGTTGGGAGCATTTGGTTAAAGTTGTGATGGGCCATTGCTGGCTCCCTGTGTCCTACTTTAGAGAGAACAAGCCTCTGTTTGAAGGGCTGGGTTCAGACAACACGACAAGCCACTCTGAAACAAACATGGCTTATAAGCCACCATGGCTTATTGGGTTGTGTGAACCCAGTCACTGGCTCCAAGTCCGACTGAACGCTAGCCTGCAGGAGAGCCCTAGCACTTTGAGGAGTGCATGAAGCGAATGGGGGACAAGATATTGAAGTGCCTCACTCCTCCAATCAGCCCTTGATATAATCAGCTGCTTAGATGCTTAGGTTAACTATCTAGGGCTAAGATAGAAGTTTGATTTTTTTGGAACGTCTAGCTCAGAATTTGAGGTTAGAGGAAGGGGCACCCCAAACTGGCCAGCGATTGTGTGGGCAGCAATTTTAAAAACATTTTGGGAGGGTTTACCCTTGCCAGTGATAGCAGGAGTAGTATTTCCCCCTCCCTCCCAGCCTCCCCCTCCCTCCCTCCCTCTCTCCCCTTTACTTTTGCTGCTTACTTGGCAGGGGCCCTCTTAGTGGCCACTATTCTCCTACCTCCAAATGCCCCTTGAACAAAACTGTGTCATGATGTAGCAGTATTCTTGGACCATTTCAGGCAAGGAGATCCTCTTCAGATGCAGAGGTTGCTCATGTCTAGGGGTCCCCTTTCAGATGCCCACACTCAATGCATGGACATCAGGGGGTGAGGCTGGCCTGGCCTGTACCATGGCCCCAATCCTTGTTCTAAGAATGGAATGTGTGTGAAAGGGGCTTATGCTGTAAGGGAAAGGAGCAGAAAGAAAAGACAGTTGCTGAATGCTGTGGCTTTGAATACCTCAAAAGACTCCTGAGGAAGTTAACAGATACAGTAGTTGTAACAGTCATCATTATCTTCTTTGACACTGTCATTGAGAAGACCACCACTACAGCATTCAATTGTATAATCCACATACAGCATCTTTACCAGCATCATGATGGAAATTCAGCTGCACAATCATGAGATGCAAATGTCATGATTAGATCTATTCTTCCTTCATTGCACAAACAGAAGATGTGAAGCATTTGCTGAATGAATGAGTGAAACAAGACTCATAAATTCAGTTCAATGGCATGTGTTTGTTTGTTTGCCTGTTGATAAAGAACATTTGAATGATTCAGTGAATCCATTCAGAAAATTCTAGGTATCTTTGGACAGAACATTTTGTTGTTGATGGCTTTCCTAAAGGAAAGTTCATCTAGAGATAATTCCATTGAAGGATAAAATCCTTATTCCCATGGAGGGAGAGGGTAAATGCATTTTTCTTTTACCTTCCCCTTTGATGAACCAAGGGGGCGGATTGGATGGAATAACTGCCTAGATTAAGGTGGATAGCTTCTTTGGCAATGAAATGAAAGCTATATTCAATTCCACCCTCCATCACATCGCAGCACATAGACAAACTATGGAATTCGCTAGCACAAGGTGTAGTGACAGCGTCGGCTACCAACTTGGATGGCTTTAAAAAGGGATTAGACACATTTATGAAGGATAAGGGTGCAATCCTATGCATGTTTAGAGAGAACAAAGTCCTACAGTTCCCATCATGGCTGGCTGGGAAATGCTGGAAATTGTAGGACTCCCCCCACCCCTCTAAACATGCACTGGAGGTTGGCCTTTCACAAAGGTTCTATGGACTTTGAAGAAGCCCGAGTGCAAGGTGAAAGGGAGAAACGTGCTAAGCGAAAAGCATGTCAAACGAATCCTTTACAGGACCATCTTCCATCTGGTAACCTGTGTCCTCACTGTGGGAAGCTGTGTGGATCTAGAACTGGCCTCCACAGTCACTTACGGACCCATCGCTAGAGTCTACACAATTTTCTTTAGAATTTTCTCCTTTTAAAATCTCCTTTTTGTAAAAAAAATTAATCCTGGAAGACAATCTTACTCGGTCACGAGTGATCGCATGATGATGATGATGATGATGATGATGATGATGATGACCTGACCTCCACTATTGGAAGCAGTATGCCACTGTCTGTGTAACAGTTGCTGGGAAACATGAGCAGGAGGGTGCTATTGCACTCATGTCCTACTTGTCGACTCCCCACAGGTTGGCCGTTGTGGGAACAGAGTGCTGAACAAGATAGGCCTTTGGTCTGATCTAAGACAACACTTCATATGTTCTTAATTATCTCTGTAATCACAACTGCTTGGAAATTATTTCAGCAAAGTGTGGAAGGGTTACTCCCCCCCCCACTTTACATGTGTTCAGTTTAGGAATGGAGAATAGGAACAAAATAAAGAAGTTTATTGCACTCATGCAAAACGTTTTGTTTAACAATGTTGACACATTTTATATTAATTATCATTTCTCTTCTGATCAGCCTCACGAAGCAGTCCTGGCAATCGCAGCTGGCTTTCATTGATTCAAAAGAGCCCATACACCGAACTGCTTTACAGGACTGGAGAGAAAGAAGAGGGTATAACGACAATTCATCTCTCAATGGGGGAAGAAGGGAAGTAGTAGGCTATTCATCTGGTGAATTGTTCGGCTGTGCTTGTGCCAGCAGTTTTTCATGGGATTTGCTGCTCACGATTGTGCAAAGAGAGAGAGAGAGTGCAGTTTGCATCACATTCTGTGAACTCTCAAGGTTTGTGGCCCATGTCTTGGCTTGCTCTTGAAAAAATAAACCACCATATATTAAAAAGTTAAATGTGTCTGCATGATTGGCACAGACAATCTTTCATTATCATCTCTTTCTTGTCCACTGCATACTCCTGCAGTCAGGAAACAATACAGGAAGCTGCCTGATATTCAGTCAGGCCACTGGTCCATCTAGACCAGTGTTCTCCAACCTTGGGTTCCCAGATGTTTTTGGCCTACAACTCCCAGCATGCCCCAGCCAGCGTAGCTGGCTGGGGCATGCTGGGAGCTGTAGGCCAAAAACATCTGGGGACCCAAGGTTGGAGAACACTGATCTAGACCAATATCGTATCATTGACACTGACTGGGCGCAGCTCTCCAGGGTTTGAAGCAGGGAGTATTTCCAGCCCTATCTGGAGATGCCAGGGATTGAACCTGGGGCCTTCTGCATGCAAAGCACGTGCTCTAACACTGACCTATGCCACATGCACCTATTTTGTGTGAGAATCCACATGATTAAATATAAGAGTTGCATATACTGGATCATATCAGAGGTCCATCTAATCCAGCACTGTGTCTCCAGATGTCCTGAGGAAATCCAGAAGCAGAACAAGATGGAGGAAGTGCATCATGCTTTTGGGTGCATCAAGGCAACATCTGGTATTTAGTGGTCTATATAGTACCTCTGAATACAGAGGCTGTATTTAGCTATCATGGCTAATAGCTTTCATAGCATCTATTATTTTTTTAATTATTTATTCATAGTACTTATATATGACTTACTCTAATAAAATCTATAAGCAGTTCACATATAAATATTAAAAATCACATTTAAATACAGCATTAAAACAATTTCAACATCAGTAACAATATTTGTGCATGATGTAATTTAACTCTTCTTAAAAAAACCATCTGATGCTTATAAATTCTAGATGTTAAGTATGAAGTGGCTGAATCAATCTCTTTCTGGTCTATGTCACTTCTGCATGTGTTGAATCCTAAGTCTATCCTGTCTTGTTTTCACATTAATTTGTGATTATTATCCCCATGATAATAATCTTCTGTGCTTCCGTGTGAATAGAAGAGAAGAGAATGGACTGTCTTCTGCCAGCTTTCCAAAATAGGGGACTGGACACCCTAAATTCAGGATGCATGCGGGGGTGCTGATAACTTTGAATCTGTTCAGAAGATACAGAGCTGGTGGGGCCTGGGAAAGAACCTCTATAGGCCAGAAGATTCCACCTCCAAACTGGAGTCTGGAGGTTCGTCATCCTACCTCTAGATCATCCACACAAGGACCAAAGCCCAGCAGCAGATCATCATGAGAGAACCAAAGAGCAAAAGTATAAATATTATAATATAACATACTTAAAGTGGAAAAGTATGATAATATAAAGTACTTAATATTCACAGTAGCAAGATATATATATATATCCTTATATTTTATAAGAAAAATAAAGTATAACTTTAAAAATACCTGTTTACTGCATGGACATCCACAAATCTTTCTTTCTTTCTTTCTTTCTTCCACCAGGAGTTGTCTCACTGGTAGCAACTCAATTTAACAGGAAGGAAGAATTGATTATGTTGGCCATGCCCTGATTCCCCGGGAGAACAGCTTCAGAAGTAAAACTGCATGACCTCCAAGGCTAAATCGTCTTGAGTGCAAAACCAGGTATAAATTGCTGTCAGATTCTCTGTAGGTTTCATCAGTTGCACGAGGCCAATATATGACTGTTGCAATGCCAACACACTCTCGCAGAGTTCAGTGGGTGGAGGGCATTTTCAGACAGATGTTCAGGGCATTTTGCTTCACACAGTTGTCCTCTTCAGTTGCACAGCTACTTAGAGTCCTTGGCTTGGGTCCATAAAAGGCCTATTAGGGAAGTGGAACTCTGCTCATGGTTCTGGATACAATGTTGAAGTTGGATTTGGGTGGCCTACCTTCAAAGACTCACTAGGCCATAAAGCTTACTGATTTCATAGACTCGTAGAAAAGTAGAATTGGAAGGGGCCTACAAGGCCATCGAGTTCAACCCCCTGCTCAATGCAGGAATCCAGGTCAAAGCATCCCTGACAGATGACTGTCCAGCTGCACCTTGAATGCCTCCAGAGTGGGAAAGCTCACCACCTCCCTAGGTAGTTGGTTCCATTGTCTTATTGCTCTAACAGTCAAGAATTTTTTCCTGATGTTTAGGTGGAATCTGGGTTCCTGTAACTTGAGCCCATTATTCCGTGTCCTGCAAACTGGGATGATCGAGAAGAGATCCTGGCCCTCCTCTGTGTGACAACCCTTCAAGTACTGGAAGAGTTTGATCATATCTCTCCTCAGTCTTCTCTTCTGAAGGCTAAACATGCCCAGTTCTTTCAATCTCTCCTCATAGGGCTTTGTTTCCAGTCACTTTATCATCTTTGTTGCCCTCCTCTGAACCCTCTGCAGTTTGGCTACATCCTTCTTAAAGTGTAGTGCCCAGAACTGGATGCAGTACTCAAGATGAGGCCTAACCAGTGCTGAGTAAAGGGGAATGATCACTTTACATGATTTGGAAGCTATACTTCTATTAATGCAGCCCAAAATAGCATTTGCCTTCTTTGCAGCCACATCGCATTGCCGGCTCATATTCAGTTTGTGATCTACCACAATTCCAAGATCCTTCTCACTCGTAGTATTGTGGAGCCAAGTGTCCCCATTCTGTAACTCTGCATTTGGTTTCCTCTCCCTAGGTGCAGCACTTGGCATTTATCCCTATTAAATTTCATTCTGTTGTTTTCAGCCCAGTGCTCCAGCCTATCGAGATCGCTTTGAATTTTTGTTTCTGTCTTCCAGAGTATTAGCTGTTCCACCCAACTTTGTGCCATTTGCCTTTGGCAGCTCACTAAGGGAGTGATCCTATGGACCCAAGATAGTGTCTGAGGGGACATAGAATTCTTTCGATTCCCAGCTCTGAGGTTGTAGGCTACGCTCCAAACTCGGAGCTGGAAATCGGAGCTCTGACCCCCCCCCTTGCCCGCCCCATTGCAGCTGGTGCAGAAAGAACTGCACTGGCTGCTCTCCAAAGCTGGCAAAGTGAGCTCAGAGAGGGATTAAAGGGGATATTTTGGGGGGGTGGGAGGAGACTGGAGCAGCTAGGATACAAGGTATCCTGAAGCCTCTTTAGTCTCCTTCCCTCCCCCACTGAGATGCTCCAGCTAGACAGGCAAAAAAGCCCATCTAGTGAAAATGCAGAGCAGGAGGACGGGAAGGTGAAGATCGCCTCTGCCGCACCTCCTGCTCTGCATTGGACGCCTGTAAGACTCTGAGTTCGGGGGCACCCCGATAGGATTGTGCCTTAAAGTCCTTTTCAGCCTTTCATTCAGCAATATTGAACAGATGCATATAAGGAGAGGGTGACAGGGTGATAGGCTCTGCCCCCAACCTATGCATGTTCATTAGAACATCATCAGTAGAGGTCCTGGTCAGGAATCCTGCAAAGGCTTAATAATATTTGAAACCTGCTTGTGTCTAATTTACTCACAGGAGGATTGTGAGATAAAATGCTACATAAATGAAGGGTAGCCAACCTGGTGCCCTCCAGATGTGTTGGGCAACTTCCATAATACCTGACCATTGACCATGCTGGCTGGAGCTTATGAGAGTTGAAATCCAAAACATCTGGAGGGCAGCATGTTGCTATCCCCTGGTATAAACCAATGTGTCCTGCCTAATGTCTGGTTTATACACGCAGAAGCATCAAGTGGTAAACTGGGTGGGGGTTAGAATTCTGGAATTACCATATCAGTCCGCAGGGACTTAGACTCCAATGTTATAGCAGTAGAATCAGAAGAGGTACCCAGAGCACAGCCTGGTCTAGTTATTTTGGATGAGTTTCAGTTGGTACAGCACGAGGATGTTGACAAGGTGTTTGGACGGGTTCGTGCAACCACGTCTGTTCTGGATCCTTACCCCTCTTGGCTTATAAAAACTAGCAGGGAGGGAACGGCCGGCTGGGCCAGAGAGGTGATCAATGCCTCCTTGCGAGAGGGAGTGGTCCCATGCCACCTGAAACAAGTGGTGGTGAGACCACTCCTGAAGAAACCCTCTCTGGACCCGGAAGATCTTAACAACTTTAGGCCGGTGGCAAATGTTCCTTTCCTGGGCAAGGTCCTTGAGCGGGTGGTGGCCAACCAGCTCCAGGCGCTCTTGGATGAGACTGATTATCTGGATCCATTTCAGTCGGGGTTCAGGTCTGGTTTTGGCATGGAGACGGCTTTGGTCGCCCTGTATGATGACCTATGTCGGGAGAGAGACAGGGGGAGTGTGACCCTGTTGATACTCCTGGATCTCTCTGCGACTTTCGATACCATCGACCATGGTATCCTTCTGGAGCGGCTGTCTGAGTTGGGGGTGGGGGGCACTGCATTGCAGTGGTTCCGCTCCTACTTGGATGGCCGGCTCCAGAGGGTGGTGCTTGGGGAATGTTGCTTGGCCCCATGGACTCTCCAGTACGGGGTTCCTCAGGGGTCAGTCTTATCCCCCATGCTATTTAATATCTACATGAAACCGCTGAGTGGGGTCATCCAGAGTTTTGGAGTGCGTTGCCATCAGTACGCTGATGACACGCAGCTCTATTTCTCCTTTTCATCTTCAGCAGGTGAGGCTGTGGATGTGCCGAACCGGTGCCTGGCTGCGACAATGGACTGGATGAGGGCTAACAAACTGAGGCTCAATCCAGACAAGACTGAGATGCTGTTAGTGGGTGGTTCCTTTGACCGGATGGAGGGTGTTCAACCTGTTCTGGATGGGGTTGCACTCCCCTTGAAGGAGAAGGTTTGTAGCTTGGGGGTGCTCCTGGAGCCATCTTTGTCACTTGAGGCTCAAGTGGCCTCAGTGGCAAGGAGTGCCTTTTACCAGCTTCGACTGGTGGCCCAGCTACGCCCCTATCTGGACAGGGATAGCCTGGTCTCAGTAATCTACGCTCTGGTGATCTCTAAACTAGACTACTGCAATGCACTCTATGTGGGACTGCCTTTGAAGACTGTTTGGAAGCTGCAAGCTTGTGCAAAATGCGGCAGCCAGGCTTATTGCGGGGACCGGAAGGTCCGAGCATATTACACTGGTTCTGGCCCGCTTGCACTGGCTGCCAATATGCTTCCAAGCCGAATTCAAGGTGCTGGTTTTAACCTATAAAGCCCTACATGGCTTAGGACCACAATACCTGACGGAATGTCTCTCCCAACCGCAATCTACCCGGACACTACGCTCAACATCTGGGGCCCTCCTCCGATTGCCACCTCCAAGAGAGGCTCGGTTGGTGGCAACGAGGAGGAGGGCCTTCTCGGTGGTAGCCCCCCAATTATGGAATCAGCTTCCCACTGAGACCCGCCTGGCGCCAACTTTACTATCTTTTTGGCGCCAGGTTAAGACTTCCCTCTATGCCAAGGCATTTAGTTAGGAGCTTGGAATGGCACGGGGGGGGGCCCTGTCACCTGTAGGCTCAGTTTTATTGGCTTTTGTACTGTTATTTTAACTGTGTTTTTAAATTTGTTTTTAATTCTTTAAACTATTTTGTATGTTTTTATTGTTGTTTTTATGTATAAAGTATTGTGAACCGCCCAGAGAGCTTCGGCTGTGGGGCGGTATATAAATGAAATAAATGAAATGAAATGAATATCAGACTGGTCTGGAGGTGGACGATACCAAATGTTTATGCTTCCTCAAGTTTAAAAACAAACCAGCCACAACTCCATGTGTAAGACGAAAACTCACATCTGAGCAGGAAAGTTTCTTTCTGGCATCTGAGTGAGAAAGGTTCTTTCTTCTGTGATAGTTTTCAACTTGCGGGAAGTTGTTTTTGTTTTTAACAGGAAACATTCAAAGTATGATCCCCCTTCCTCTGTCTGCAGTGGTACAACTCTACCAGCTCATAGATGCAGCTACAGATCTTTGACCCAGAACCTTTCCAAATGAAGGAGATCAACAGCTAGTGGGGTCTGTGTGCCCTGGAAACAGGGGGCATGCTCGTGTGGGGGAGAAACTGGAATGTGGTCTCCTCTCACATGCCTTGGGGCTTCACTCATTATCTTCATAGCAGCACAAGAAATCCCTATGCCACAGATGGGGCCTTCAGTGCATAGATCCGATGATAAGAACATTCTTGAGTGAGTCATTTCTGCTGTGTCAGAAGAAAACAGGCAAAGACCCTTTGTCCTTGAGGAAGACCTGTGGTCAATAATATGCATTGGATATTTACAAAATACATTACTATCTTCTAGCACTGGTTTGTGGTCCACCTCTTCCTTTGCTTTATCCAAGCCAGAGTCTGCCAGAGATACAGGTCTCTTTGAGGGATGATTGCCTATTGCCTGAAAGATGGCCGAAGGGCCTTCTTTCTCTCCCTAAGTGACAACCCTGCTAACAAAAATTACAGGTCTATCTTCCTCCATTTAAATTACTTGCCTTTGGATTATACTTCTAAGGAAGTGGCCAATTTCACTTGATTCAGTTTAGTGATACAAATTGGAAGTGGGGAGGGGAATAACATCACCGTGTTATTATTTTCTACTTCTTCAATAATACCGTGGGGGACAATTTTGTACAAAATTAACACAGCAGTAAAAGTGGTGGAGGCATTTGCAGTCAGGGACAAAACTCTTTCCCTCTTTATCCTGAGCTTTATATAAGCCCAGGTTTTACAAAGACCAGTTGAATGTCATAGCTATTGCGTGTGGATTCAAAATACCTGGCAGTTTAAATTTCTGTTTCTTTGTTGGAATGCCTGAGAAAACAGGTTTGATGATGATGATGATGATGATTATCATATAAACACAGAGGGCCAAACTGAAATCAGGGACAAGTTGGAGCAAATGGCAGTTGCTTCAATGAAAGCTGTGCTAGTTTACACCAGGGCTGAATTTTATTTATTTATTTATTATATTTATTTATTTATTATATTTATATCCCACCGTTTTTCCTGGAAGGAACTCAAGGCGGCTTACATAATCCTCCTCCTCTCCATTTTATCCTCACAACAACCCTGTGAGGTAGGTTAGGCTGAGAGCCAGTGACTGGCCCAAAGTCACCCAATGAGCTCTGTGACCGAGTGGGGACTTGAACCTGGATCTCCCGAGCCCCAGTCCAACACTCTAACCACTATGCCACACTGGCTCTCTTTTGCCCACCAAACCTTTACTAGGTTTGCCCACCAAACCTAACTTTACTACTTTTTTTCTCCCTGCAGAAGAAAAATGAATTACTGGTGGAAATCCTTGGCTTGTTCTGCAACAGTTCTTTTCTTTTTTTTTAATCATTATTATTATAAAGTCCATAATTGCCTTTGTTTATCATTGTCCTTTTTTGCATAGCAGTCTAACTTGACCTTGGATAAGGATGAATGTGGCCTTTAGACAATACAGATGACTTGGGCAATCTGACTTATCATTTTTAGTAAATGCAGCAGACTATAAATCATGCAGATGTCCTTCAAGAGCAGAAGTACCTGTGATTGTACTGATTGAGACTATAGATAGTGAAAGAATAAACATTATGAATGAAAGGATCCCAGGATTTGGATGATAGACCAGTGTTAGATGTCTATGACACAAAAATCTTCTCTTATGATCATTGACAAAATGTTAATGGAATCTCCCAACATCACTTCCCAAGTGGTTTCTTGATCATAAATAAGAGCCTCATTTCATATCAGAGCTACATGGCTCAGAGTAAATCACTGGGCATTTTTGTATAAGTAGATGCTTAGAGTATAAAGGCATCCTCAATCATCTTTAGGGTTGCATTCCCAGACTGTCCTGTCTGTGTAGAGGAAATTATACTTTTTTAGGGATGTATGAGCATTTCATCTGAGTTTGTTTTTACTTTGAATTAGGCCCATTCACAACCATGAACATGGATGCAAACAGGAGCACTATTATCCAGAAAAGCTCACAAGTTCCCAAACTAGTGGTCACAGTCTAAAAGTGTGCATTCTTTTAAAAATGTGCATTTTCATGCTTTGTTTAATGGGGGAAAGTGAATGTTTTGGGTGTGCACTTTAAATAATGTTCAAACAGTGATGTTCAAACTTTCTACTTTCACAAAACCCTTTTGACCCAAATTCGTCTGTCAAGGAACTCATCTGCCATAGAACTCCAGTGCATTTTGGAGGAGTATATTCTAGAACAGTGTTCTCCAACCTTGGGTCCCCAGATGTTTTTGGCTTACAACTCCCAGCATGCCCCAACCTGCAACTGCATTTGCAACTGCATTTGCAACTGCAAACTGCAACTGCAACTGCAACCCCAGCCAGGTTGGAGAACACTGTTCTAGAATGCACACACAGTTTATGTTGGATACGTTACCACGTGTGTTCCCATAGTTCCATGTATGAACTCACGCATGTTCTGATGAGACCCACACATCTGCTACAAGGAATCTTTAGATATTGGCAAATAGAGCATCTATGGCTAGGAAGGCAATTCCCACCCCAAAGAGATCCACACTCAGACAAGTTTGAAGAAGATAATGCCAGGCCGGCACATTAATTAAGGATTTACATAGATTCCAATGCACAAGCTGATTTGGGGTAAATCAGCTGAGCAAAGCATTTATTAAATGTTACACCAATTAGGAATGCTCCAGCCTTCACTGACAGTGAAGCTTCACTGACAGCTTTGAGGGGGAGTTGGGGGAGGGGGAGATTAGCTGCGTTCTCAGCAAAGCTGGGCTCCAGGCCTATACAGAGGCCACTAATCACGGGTGAACTTGTGTTGATAGGGGAGGAGCAGATGGGGTGATAGAGCAAAGAGGGGGACTTTGGGTAAATAAAGGTACCAAGCACTCATGGGAACCAAAGAGGAGGGGAGCACAGAACTGGGGAGGAGGCTTTGGAGTGGGGTGGAAGGAGCGGGTGGGAAAGGGAGTTATTCTAAAAGGAAGGGGAGCCATGCTGCGACTAGAATCATAGAATCATAGAAAAGTAGAGTTGGAAGGGGCCTACAAGGCCATCGAGTCCAACCCCCTGCTCAATGCAGGAATCTAGGTCAAAGCATCTCTGACAGATGTCTGTCCAGCTGCACCTTGAATGCCTCCAGAGTGGGAGAGCCCACAACCTCCCTAGGTAGTTGATTCCATTGTCTTATTGCTCTGACAGTCAGGAAATTTTTCCTGATGTTTAGGTGGAATCTAGGTTCCTGTAACTTGAGCCCATTATTCCGTGTCCTGCAAACTGGGATGATCGAGAAGAGATCTTTGCCCTCCTCTGTGTGACATCCCTTCAAATACTATTCCATCATTCACTCTCTGTAGCTTGCTGCAGGAAAGAGTCTGCCTGAAACCCACATATATTCCAATTTGTATGCCTTTCTGGTGTCTCTTGCCTATGTAAATCTCTGACCCTGCTACCCCATCACTCTGTGCTTCAAGCCAACCCCTTTATAGAGGACCAGGGGTCAGAGGCAGGAGATGCCCCCATGTAAAAGGCAGGGATGGGGACTCGGACTCCAGGACTCGACTCGTGAGTCAGACTGAGTCCCCCCTCTGACTTGAGTCAGACTCGAGTCCCAATATTTTTAATGGGACTCGAGACTCAACTCGGGACTCGAGACCAAGGACTCGTGTTCCTCAAATGCAACATGGATAGGTTTTAGGAAGTACTGCAAGTTTATTTTTTAAATCATTTTCCTAAAATGCAACCTTTCAGACATTTTGGGTTTGGCTGCCTCTGCCTACCTGTTTGGGGTTCCCTGCCTCCTCTGCCTGCCTGGTCTCTTCTTAACCAGTTCCACAGTTTGAATTGTTCAAGACAAACTGCCTCTGCCTGCCTGCCTGCTTTGGGGTTCCCTGTCCTCCTCTGCCTGTCTGGTTATTTTGGGTTTGTCTGCCTGATCTGTTCTTGCCAAAATCAGTTGCAGAGTTTTGAAATAAAAAGGCACACTTGTGCCTAGAATTTATTTAAGCCACACATCTGAAGTAGCCTTATTTTGTTGGGAAAACCCCCACTGATTTTAATAGGGACTCGTGGAGTCAGCTTTGGGAGTGACTCGGGACTCGTGAGTCACCATTTTGGACCAAGGACTGGGACTCGGACTCGAGACTCGGGTCCAAAGACTCGTGACTCGACTCGTGACTCAAGACCAAGGACTCTTCAACATCCCTGGTAAAAGGGCCCCTGGCCATGATCCTGCCAACTCGTGCAGGCTGCGCCAAGGTGGTTGGGGCTCTGAGCAAAACCAAGAGTAGAGCCAAATTGAAACACACACCCAGGGACCTACATAGGAAGAGGGGGAAGCAGGTGTGGAGACTACAGTTTGCATGAGGACCTCCAAGAGCTCTGTTTTAATTGTATAAGTTTTAAAGGTTGTGAGCCGCCTTGGGTCCCAGTGTTGGGGAAAAGGCGGGATACAAATAAATAAATAAATAAATAAAATGACAACATTGCTAAAAACTTGTTGGGCTGGCTCCTTTTACTGAGGATGGTAGTGCTTACTACTTACCAAACACTTGCCTGTCTTAATGACACGTGCCAAACAAAGCATAAGAGCTGCAGCAGTGTATTTAGCAAGGATAGCAGGGGAGGGTAACCTCCAGCCTGTGGGCCAAATCTGGCCCATGCTGGGGCCAAATCCAGCCTGCAGGGGGTTGAGCACCCTCCACAGGCTCTGCCCCCTGCACACCACAAGGCCCGCTTTCTCCCCAAGCCCCACCACTTTGCGGCGCAATGGGGAATGCCTTTGTTATCTCCATTTCATTTTCATTTCATTTATTTCATTTATATACCGCCCCATAGCCGAAGCTCTCTGGGCGGTTGTTATCTCCAGACAGAGAGATCAGGGTTTGGCTTGGGATTCCCCCATGCTACTTGATCAGGACTTGCAGGAGCCGGCTCCTGCAAGCCCCGGTCGAGTCCCTTCCCACACCACTTGTGCCCAGCTTGGGATGTGAACAGCACAGGAAAAAAGCAGTCCGACTTGGTTGGTGCTTTCAGGAGCCATCTCCTGCAACCCCAGTCAAGTCAGACTTCCTGCCCCGATGATTGTGCCCGTATCAGGATCCCAAAAGGGAGGGAAGACACTGCTCAGGTTGAGTACCATCTGCAGGAGCCGGCTTCTGCAAGCACCGGCAGAGCTGTTTTCTGTGCAGAGAAAGGCACAGAGCCCCGTGTGACTCTCTCTGCATGGGGAAAAAGAAAAGAAAAGATGGGTGCTGCAGTACTGATGACATCAGTCCTATTGATTCCAATGGGTCTGCCTTAACTATGATTAAATCTGGATCCAAAACATTAGTTATAAGGTCTTCTATCCAGGTGACTTGTGGGTGCATTTTGATGAGCATCCATCAATGGAAACAATGAGTAACTTTATTGATGATGTTCAAGCCAAATAATTCCATACCAGTCATGCACTCTAGGGATCCCATCTAGCAAGTACAGACTGCGCTGAGAAACTCAACTTAAATTTTGGGGTATTAATACTTTCTTAAACACGTTTTCTACCATAATATAACATTTCAGAAAGGTTTTAGATAGACAATGAAAATTATTCATATTTTTTTACAATTCAGTAATATCCATCATTAATGCAGTAATTCAAATGTTCTTTTTGAATCTATAATCGCATATTGAAATCCATATTCTTGCCCATGCTCTTTCCAGATTAAAATAAAAGCACAGCACTTTTACTCAAAATGTCTCAGTTTTTCATTCTGGCCTCTTTTAACCTAACAAAATCTGTTACTTTCCCCCTAACCACAATATCCTAGACTTGTATTTCTCAGCTATTAACATCCAGGACCCTTGATTCATTCCGAAGTCTGGCTCTATACATTTTTTTTTACTTCCACTGTGAGGTACTGAATACCTGATCTTCCTTTTTAACCAAACTTTGGATATTCCCTAACTGCACAATTTCTGGCAATTTAGTAGTTGGTGGCCTGCTATAATGTGAATGGCTCATAACATTTCTGCCCAATAGATTCTTACCCAAGCGTATCTTGACCAAATAGGTACGTATGCCCATTCCCTCTCCCATATTATTTCCATCTGTCTTTGTCACCATTTTTGAATCTCAGTGGAGAAAGACAATGGAAAAATAACCTGTTAGGAGACAGTAGCCAATACTACCCCTGTGCTAGTGGGATCCTTCCACTGGTGCAATGACAGACTAGCAGTTCCTGAAGCAATCCAAAATGAGCAGAAAAACTCTTATTTCTAAAAGGGCGCAGATCAGTAGAGTTCGTAGAAGGGCGCTCCACTGACCAGTCCCATTCCAGAAATGAGAATTTCTGTGATGGGTTCTGTGAGGGCAATGGAACTGGAGGGGGCTCAGCAACGGTACTGGATACTGCCCAGGGTTTCCATTTTGTTTCCTAGTGCTGTAGCTGTCCACTGAAAGACCCAGGCTAAATAACAGAAATTGGTGCCAGTTTAAAAGTGCCCAAGAGGCAAGGCTTAACTATGAGCACTGAAGAACAATCCTCAGACCTTGCCTTCCTTCTTGTGTTTCATTATAATTAAGAAAAATGTCAAATTTCCACTATCTCTCTCTATTATTTAATTACTGAAAAGATTATGAGAAATGCCACTGCCACATGACATTAAAAGGGATCAGGTGTACCCTTCAAGAAAAGTGTTGTAGAATTAAATGGAGAATAACCTTTCAGTAAAATATCTAAACCCATCTATAGGATTCTACAAGAGCAATCCAAATCCTTGGCTAAATTCTACAGGATTCTAGAAAGCTTTTTGAACTAAGATGTAATTTTTTGTTATATTAAATGAGCTAGGGTAATTGCCATGGAATACTCTTCATTTTCAATTGAAAAAATATCAGTGCCATCAGGTGCCATTCTAAAAGTCAAGGTTTAATTGGGCTGTCACTATCGGAAGCAAAACCCTAGCTTGATGTTCTGCAAAAAAAGAAGGCATTTCTTCTTCCTCAGCCCTGAAACTCTCATCTCTGCTACAGTAGCCACCTAAAAGTACAGCACTGAACAAAAGTCCTGTCCCACGAAGCCTCACCCCCCCCCCCAATTTTCCACTGCCCTCCTGTCAGTCAGCATCCTGTACCCACTGAGCATTCTCAGTCCTTGTAGGCTGTTTTTGGGGAGTGTTATTTTTCCCTAAATATTTTTTTGTCCTTCTGCAATCCACAGAGTTCCCCACAAGGCTGCTGATGCCTCCCTGTTGTGCATAGATGGTGCCATTTTGACAACACAAGCAACATTTTGATGGCGTCACAACCTGAACATTGGGAATAGAAGGAATGATTATTCCCCTGGTTGGCTTCCAGCCATGGCTACAGATCAGCATTTTTCTTGGTGCGTCAGTCAGGGTGATGAAGCCACAACAGATGGAATCCTGCCAGGGGTACAACTGTCACAAGTTACAATCTACACATGGGAATCATGCAAATTTTTAGAGGTGTGCACTGACCCCCAGATTCGACTCACACCTCAACTTGATTCTTCAGAAAACAATCCCGCTCAGACTAATTTGGAGGCCATCTGCTTCGACTTGGGTACCGAACCTGAGCCGAGAATTGGAAAACTGTGGCTTCATGCCTCATGGGAAATACAAACATGGATATATATGTTTGTATATATCTGTCATAATTGGATGATATTTGCTATCATAGTATCCCGTTAGGGATTGTGCCTCATGGGAAATTTATTTTATTTATTATTATTTACATTTATTAATCGCCCATCTGGCTGGCAACCGGCCACCCTGATTACAAACATGGCTATATATATTTTTCTCTCTGTGTCATAGCTAGATGATATTTGCAATCATAGTAGCCCCTTAGGAGGGGATTGTACCTGCCAAATTTCAGAAAAATAGTTGCAGGGAATTTTGTGCTACATGTGGAAGCAAAGTCTACAAATTATTATTGGGGGGGTTTGATTCACTTCCCCCCCCGGTGTGTGTGTGTGTGTGTGTGTGCGCACGCAATTGGTATGTAAATGGCATATGTCATAGAGGTGTCCAAAGGCAAAAACAGGCAACATTTCAAAAGGATAAGGGCAGGGATGAGGGCAGGGGTGCAGAAACTCCAGCTCATGAGGCACCCTGATTGGCCCCCACCATCAGGCTCCAAGCCCCCACCCCCTGGAGGAAACCTCTTGGAAGGCATCCCTGCGACTATCTCAGATTGGAGATAACAGTGGGGATTCCCCTGCAGGCATGCACAAGCGTCGGACCCCCTGCTGTTATCTCTGATGATTGGAAGTAACATCTGGGGTGCCCAGCAGTTGGGGTTAGGGCTCACCCATGCACGAGGAAGAGGAAGAGTGGCTGCTTTCCTCTCCATGTAGTGAGTCTCCAGTCTCAGAGGTAGCGGCAGGGATGAGAAGCGGCAAGGGTTGGGACTCACCTGCACATGGGAATGAACACTTGCTCTTGGGTGAGTCCCAACTCCTTCCATCAACAAAGAAAAATGGGGGTGATGTCAAGTGGGGGACTGTGCCCACAATGAGCCATCAGGAGTGGGGCCATACCCCCTGACATCAAGGAGTGGGATGGGGGTCCATCGGGGCACCCCTACCCCCAAACAGTTCTGCACCCCTGGGCTAGGGGGTTATGGTGATTGACAACCAGTTCAAGGCTTTTTATATATGTTGGAAGAATGACCATCTCACGGTACCATCCTTGCCCTCCCCCAAAGCATAGTGATTAGAGAGCCCCTGGTAAAATATGTCCTATTATTAGAAGGTGGACCTGTCAGTGCTAGAAAGCCAATTGATTATGCATATCAGTTGTTTAGACTCTTTCCAAAATATTCCAGGTCAAGAGATGTTGGGAAAATAGCCTTGATTTCAACAAAGTACCAACAAGGTGAGAAAGACCAAACAACAGCCTGGAAACAGACAAGAAGAAAGACCAGGAAGGGTTGTGCAGACGTGGCTGGTAAGAAAATATATAACAGAAGATTACACTACGAACTGTTTTTTTAAATTCACTGCCTGGAGCTACAGAGCCATAAACCAGTTGCACTCTAGTTAGGTGTTCCATATCATAAACCCCCAAAGATGTCCAGTAGGGAATGACTACCTGGCAAAGGCAAAGCCATTCCTTTTGCTAAGACTAGAGCTAGAGCAGTGTTCTCCAACCTTGGGTCCCCAGATGTTTTTGGCCTACAACTCCCAGCATGCCCCAGTCAGCGTAGGTTGGTTCTACGCTGGAGGTTGGAGAACACTGGACTAGAGGTATTCCTGGGATTTCTTATTGTTGATTGTTAAAATTGTTTATGGAGAACTGTGTGTTGTCTGCTTATATGTTTGTATGTAAATGGTTTTTATATTACATACAATATTTATTTTTAAGGGTTTTCATCTTTTTAAACTTCCCAGAGAGCTTTGGCTATTGGGTGGTATTGATACTGAATAAATGAACTGAAATGAAACAGAAAGATGCTATTTGGAGAGGAGACAGAATGTCTGCATCTCCAAGTGCAAATCAGTAATGAAGCCTCATTTTGGCCTGGCGTCACTCCTGGTAGCTAGAGAGGGAAGCCTGCTTCACCTCAGGAAGCACCAGAAATGGTCTGAAAGGGCCCAATTCTGCTTGGGCTTCAGGCTTCATCTGAATCTGATGCACATCCCTAGTCAATTATCTATTTATAGAAATGAGCTATCTCTAGGGGGGGAAATGTAGTTTTCTGCAGGAGCAGGAGAACCCATGGGTGAGAAAGTGCTTTTCTTTGGTCTGCTGAATTCAAGCTTTGGGTTTGAGAAGATAGAAGGCGGTTGATGAGATTCTGATATTCTCATATACAAAAAAAAAAAAAAAAGTGAAATGAAACTAGTGGCAGAGATGAAAAGATTATTAAAATGGCTAATAATTGCTTCTCACTTTACCTGACACTTAAGTCATGGGGGAACAGGAGGCAAATCCCACTATATCTAATCATCCAAGAATCAACAATGCTAATAGCATTTGTACGGTAATAATTAAAAGGTCCCCCAAAGAATAGAAAAGCAAGTTATCATGTTGAGAAATGTATTATCGCTGCCTAAATGACAATAAGTAAATAAAGTAAAATTAAAAGTGTTTGTAAATGTAGCTACTCTTGAGATGGAGATAGCTCTGTATGCTATCACAGTGAGGAAGCCAGACAAAACACATTCATTCCCATCAGCATAAAGATGAAACCTCCCACTGTGCATTCTTCTTGAATAATAATGAATGCACAACATTCCCTTGCAAAGACGCCTCTTATTCATTGTGCACAGTGTACTGGACCCTGCCAGTTTTGAAAAAGGAGAAAAAATGATTTGCAGGATTCTGTCCATTTTAAATTTCACGCTTTTGTTCTCCTTCCTAGAGGAGGAGGCCAGAGGGCAGCAGCATTAGGATTGGACTTCCTAAGCAGGAGAAGACTGCTCCTCCTTGCAGCTGATGATGCATGCGGAGCAAAATTGGGTATCAGTCTGTCTGTGTGGGTTAAAGAAGACTAGAGGAAAAGAGCTGGTGGTGAGTGAGAAAATGGGGATTCTTTATACCAGCCTTCTCCGACCTGGTGCCATCCAGATGTTTTAGACTACAGCTCCCAGCATTCCTGACTATTGGACATGCTAGCTGGGGCAGCTGGGAGTTGGAAGTTCAAAACATCTCAAGGGCATCATGTTGGGAAAGCCTGCTATATCCTGAGCCAGACCACTGGGATAATGGGATATCTTTGCCCAGCACTATGTTTCCTAGCAGTGTCTTTTCAAGACCTTGTAAACTGGAAATGCCAGGGATTGAACTTGCGATGTTCAGTATGCAAAGTACTGAGCTATGCTCCTTGTCCTGCTGAAATCTTGCTTTCAATCCAGTCTTCACACAAACTGTTCTGTACATTCAATGAACACATGGAGAGGTTCTCAGGGCCTGATGGGGCAGGTTACCTCCTTGAGTGGAGGAGTTGTCCAAGTATACATCTGTACATGTGGAGAACTCATTCCCATGAACATTCACTTATGGTCATCAGGAGAAGGGGGAAGCAGGGCATGGTTCTGTGTTGGACCTAACCCCAGCACCACTGTGGGCCCTATGGCTTTAGAGCCAGAATCTGATTCAGACTTACATTAGGATAATTGTGAATCTAGTCCAGTTGTAGGAAGCTTGGGGCCTGGGAGCCCAGCTCTGCCTAGTTTCCCATCTGATTGCAGGCTAAAGGAGGATTATCCTCCTGCTGCAAGATGCGGCCTTGAAGGAGGCCTTTGATTTACAGCCTGGAAATGTGTGAAGCATGCAGGAGGAAGATTCCACAGGGGAGGGAGGCTCTGGGGTGTCTCCCAGTTTATGACGCCAACTGAAAAGGGCAGAACAGAGATGCCCCCTCAGACATAGTGATCATTTATGGGCCAGATTCCCCTGTCAGAAGAGATAGTCAAAAGGGGAGTTTTAACAGTCCCTCCCCTGTATTTAAGCCAGTACACAGGCTGGAAAGCCTTTGCTGAGAACAATGTATTAAATGCTCAGAATACTTTCCTTCCTGGATTTACCATGAATCTTGAACCCTTGTCTGCCTTGAATCTTGTATCGTTAGGACTCTGACTTGCAATATATTACTGGGACTCGGACTCTGTATGAGACCTTGAAACTGAACAAAGCAATATGCCAATAGCATATGCCTAGGCTATTTGATTTATTGGGGATTATAAACACTGTAAACTCTGCCACGGGCTCTGGAAAGCTGATCTGTGTAACTTGATCTACTGCAATAAAGAGATCCATTGTAATCAGTGGTCTGTGTTGATTTGCCAGAGAGTGACAGATAGCTGAGCCAGTGGGAAGGGTCAGCCTGTGTGGCCTGAGAACCCCTCCCCACATGCTTTCAACCTGTGGAGGCACGGAGATTAAATGGCATTGAATTTTGCAGCCCCGTTCATGAGTGTCAAAATTGGGATGTCTTTTCACTGATTTCCAGGCATGCGTATGCCAAAATTCACTTCCTTTAGAGGGAAACATAGGAACCTGACATACTGACATTGCTCCAACTAGCCCAATATTGTCGACACTGACTGGTAATGACTTCCATGGTTTCAGGCAGGGTTTTTTCCAGCTCTGCCTGGAGTCTTATAGGGATGTATGGATTTTGTTGAATCTGTTGTGTCTGTGTCTTGTGGATTGTTTGTCAGGCATCTTTCGTTCCAGCGTCTCCTCATTGATGGAATCTGATTTATCTCAATTGCCCGAATTTACATTCACATTGGAAAGTGCACACTTGGACACATGTGCACTTCCAAAAATGCACATGTGGGCAAATCCCACTCCCTGCCCCAAATCCACATTTTCATGCTTTCGCCTGGGGGGGGGGGGGATGCACATTTTCTGTTGGTGTTTATTTTCCATCTATTTTTTGTTCAACTAAATTTGTGTACAATTCTAAAAAGTTAAAAACCAATCCGTAAGTCTGTGGAATCTGATCCATTGCGGAATCCATGGGTTCAATTCATAGAAACTTGAACTCATCTGAATGTGTTGCAGATTTCCCTGACACCCCTACCTGGAGATACCGGGGTTGAAACCTGGGACCTTCTACATGCAAAACATGTGCTCTATCAATGAGCCATGGGCCCTCCTTAAAGGAGAGCCCCCTTCTAAGGAGCGGGCTCTCCTTAAATACAGGGTGGTCATCCTTTTTCTATTTTTTTTAAAAATGCATTTGTTAGTTGCAATGGCAGGATCCCATGTATGTTTACAAGTACCAAGAGCTGCCATGCATTGTTTCCTGGCACTTCCCCCACCCAAATGATGCTGCATCCAAGCCAAGGGCAATCCAAGTGGACAAAGATAATTGTGGATGTAGGCATGGGTGGATCTGTCAAGCATAGGGATCTAAGGATCTTGTATAATCCACTCCATTTGTGTTTTGCGGATTGTCAGGCTTCAGCAACCACTCCATTGTCCGCTCATTGATGGATGCTGATTCCCCCCCCCCCCCGGAAAAGTATGCAACCTGCCCCCCAGCAGAATTTATGGAACTTTCGCTGGAGCATAACATTTTGTGTACTTTTCATAGGTCAGTGTAAAATCAATGAGCAGAGTGCACTACACTGCAGAGTACTGAAGAGAGATCAGATGTGTAAAATGTATTGTTGTTTTAAAATGGCATATACACTCATGCAACTTCCATAGTTTTGTATGACCAAATTTGCATACAATTAGGAAAGTTTAAAAAATGCTCTGCAAGGCCAAGGAAATCACGCAACTGTGAAAGGCCAATCCTCGGTGGATTCTGCGGGATGGATTGATAGAAATCTGTCGTCATTTTGATCCATTGTGCATTTCCTCGACATCCTTAGTCAAACTCAATTTTTCACAGGTTTGCATTTTCCCACTTTTAAGTGGGCTTGTTTGCACGACACGGGAACCGCAAGTCCCCCCGCGGTTCCCGTGTTGTGTGCACGCTGACTGGGGGTGCCCCCGCGGGACAGCCGCGGGCGGGATGCACGCAAAGTGACCATGGTCGGTAGAGGGGTAAGCCCCTACCGCGTGTGGTCACCGTGCCATCCGAACAGCGGGCAGCCGTCCCGCAGGGTCCCCACAGAGACGGCAGCCCAGAGCGGCCAGAGCCGCCGCCGCTCCAGCCTGTAGGGGCAAACGGCCCCTCTGGGCATCCCGGGGCCCCACCCCCTAGTGCCGGAAGGCCCGCACTGCAGTGCGGGGACTACGGGGTGTGCCCACGCGCGCGGGGCTCCGGTCGTGTGCGGCGCCCCTCCGGACCCCGCGGACGGGCCTGTGGTTCCTCTCCCGTCGGCAGCCTGGGTCGTGTGAACCGGCCCAGTGTGTTCCATCCCATTTCTGCATCAGATTGTGAATTATAATTTTAGTCCACATAAAAATCCATTCATATTTTGGTGCACAAGCAACATTTCCCATTAAATAAAGTGGGGTTTGTGGTTTGTGCACATTATTCAAAACATAATGTTTCTATGCATATTTTCAAATGTATGTATTTTTGCACACTTTTTAAATTTATAAACTTTGGAAAAGTATGGATTTTGACCTCTGCATTCTGGTTTGCGTTTACATTCAGGAAGTGCAATTTGTCAAGTTTGCACTGAAGTGTGGATTGCTCAGCCTGCCTCTGCTGTCACAAACAGTGATGAAGAAACAGTGGGGGGGGGAGAGAAGACCCACTTCTCTATAATTTATAAGGAAATTATTTTTGGAACGTTGAGCCTTCCTACATTATGTTTTTAGTTTTTAAAAATAATTGTATTGTTTTAGGTACGTTGGAAATTAGATAGATAGATTTCTGTAGATTTCCCTGAAGAAGGACCTATATTATGTCTGAAACACATTGGAAGTTAATCTCCTTGAATTGGGGTAGACTTCTTTTGTCTACCCCATTGCTTCTTGGTGACCTATTTTGAGGCTTGCCATTTTGGGGATGCCATACATAACTCGGATCCATTTAATGAATCTCCGTGTGCTCCCACTACAATTTCCTGGTAGTCACCAGGTCAGAAGGGGGTGGGGGTGAGGACTTGCAGTGTGATGGTTGACTCCACAATGTAATCTGGGTGGAAACCAGTTGCTATGTGCAGGCCATATTTTATTATTCAACCATTCTTTCATGCATTAAATGTATATGACACCCCTCCATTATGCCCTTCGAGGTGGCTAACACAATTAAAATTAGTGCTGTGACCAAAAAATATATATATTCTTTCACAGTTTTTTCAACCATTCTCATTCAATTTGCTAGGAAAGAAATTGCTTTCAGGGGGAAAAAAAGAGTGACGAACATTCAGGAGAAATTCTCGAGGGTTGGGTTCAGGGTTCTTGTGTTTTCATTGCTTAGGGGGTGACTGAAGAGTGTATCCGAGTCTCCTGTCTTTCATTGTACAATCATCTCTCCAGCAGCCTGTAGCCTCCTCAGCTTCCTGCACTTCAATTAGAGCCCAGGGGAAGACATCATGAGGTAATTCTCCCCATAGGGCATTTTCAGGTCACAAACTGCAGGCAGCCTGGGAGGCTGCAGAGCAATGAAGAGATGTGTCATAGAAAGGAAAACACACACACACACACACACACACACACACACACAGCACCCTTGACCACCTTGCAGTGATTTAGTAAGCTTGAAAACACCATCAAAATAAATTATAAGAACGTAAGAACATGAGAAGAGCCATGCTGGATCAGACCAAGGGTCCATCTAGTCCAACATTCTGCTCACACAGTGGCCAACCAGCTGCCCATGGGATCCCACAAGCAGGACATGAGTGCCACAGCACCCCCCTGAGCCCATGTTCCCCAGCAACTGGAGTACATAGGCATACTGCCCACAGGATCCCACACCCTCTCAAAAGACCTTTTTCTCAGGAAGATTATGTGATTTTTCTTACCCCACTCAAAATAAAACGCCACTTTGAGGAACTTTCTCCAAATTTTCTTCACAATTTTGTTTTGTGGTGGCCGCTTTCCCTCCCCTCTCCAGGCTAGGATTTATGCTAGGTATAGGGGGCACCACAGAGGATGAAAAATAGGGGCTCAGTGCTGCTGTTGCCACTTGCCATGGCAGTACGTTCAAGCAAGGAAGCAAAGAAAAACCATAGGGGGAAAAAAGAAGAAGCTTTGTTACAACACTTGACAATAGTGAGCCCTACCTGTGAGAAACTGTTGGAGAATTTCTCCTCCCTCTAGAGTAATTCAGTGAAATCCTCCCCTCCCCATTTCTCTGACTGCAAATAGGGTTGGTAATTTCAAGAGGCCATTTGCGCACTGCTCCAATTAAAATCACCTGAAACAATTGCACAAAATGAATACAATTTGATAACACGAATGCTAGGATAAGAAGTAATAACCTCTTTGAAAAACTGAGGAAGCCTGGATGCTCTGTATGTCACTGGTGACTGACATTGTCCCTGGCTTCTCTAGGGGTTACTAGTGGAGGGCACTCCTTGTACCCATCCTCTGCTGTGAGAGTTGATATGCCCTATGTCAAGATTTTTGACAGTATCTCCATAGCAAGTTATGGTGTCACTGCTGAGGCCATCAGAGGGAGAAGCAGCAGCAGCCCCTCCACTGTGTCCTTGACCACAACATGAACTTGGCAGCTAAGAATCTAGTGCCTGCTATTTCCTTTTTTCCTCCTCCCTCTCCATTCCCTTTCCTTTTGTGTTGTGTTCTTTAGAGTGTAAGCCTGCGGACAGGGACTGTCTTAAGAAATATCTTTGTAAGCAACCTTGGGAGCCTTTTTTTTTTTGTGTGTGCTAAAGAGCAGGATGAGAATGCTATAAACAAACAAACAAACAAACAAACAATAAGTTAGGCAGAAACAATGTCTACAGGATTTGAATACCAGAAGACTCAGACAGCAACCCCATACCTACCTACCTTGAAGTAAGTCCTATTGAACTTTCAGGTGAGGTTTGTCTTGCCCTGCTTCGTTAATGAGATTTTATGGGGGGAGGGGTCCTAATGACATAATCTTCCACTTAGAACCCTCCAATGTTTTCCCACCACTTTGTCTTTTTTTTTTGAAAAAAACAAAACACCCTCAACAGAAAATCCATTAAGGAGAAAAAGATGGAATAGCTGCACAATGCCTCCGATTGGTAGCACTAGAAGCCCTCCATCTGGAAGCACCCTTTGTTGTTTAGGATTTTTTTCCTGGTTTCTTCTGGCATCTGGCAATATACTAAAGGTATCTACACAGGATATAATTATATGGTATCCTGTATTTTACTATATTTTAGCCAGTGGAGTGAAATATAGAATTGACTTCAAATGAAGAAGTGCTGTTTAAGCAATCCTAAACCATAATTAACAATACTTTACTTTTTGGATGACTCAACCGTCTCCTTTGATAATAGCCTCTGTGAAATGAACCGTAAAAAGGAACAAGCCACAGCTCTGTTCCCCATGTATGTGCCAATTGAGGTTGTCTCTCTGTCTCTTTCTGTTTGGTAGATACAGGAAGAGGTTTCCTAGAAAATACTGAAATTTACTGGCTATTGGGGGTGGACTGAGTTGGTCTTAGCAACATGAGCAAGGATCTGAAACAGTCCTGATTGTCAAGCCATACTCATCTGCCACTGTGGCTATGACACAGCAGCTATTACTTCTAGCAGAGGATGTGTACATATTTATCTGGGGCAGTTCTTTTCAGACTTGTTCTGGGATCCCGCTAGCTTATCTGTGGGTATTCAATGAGAAGATCAGTAATGGTGGATCAGGTTTCATGAAATTCAAGTTCACCTTCCAGTGCCAGCTCCAGGTTGTTCACGGCTCTTGGGCAAGACAACCTAAATGGTGCCCCTTCCCTCAGGGAGTTAACCTGCTCACCACTATTGCAGCTGCCTGGGACTGCCGTGTGCTGATGCTGAGTTAGGTCAAGTGTAACATCATGCTTGAATTTCAACACTTCACATCACCTCAGACACAATGCTTTTCAATCAAAACCACAACCAGCTGCCAGTCATAATCAAGGGCAGAGGAGTCAAGTGACGTCCTTGAATGCGCAGACCAATGCTTGGCATGTTTGGTATGTGCTATCTTTAGGCACTTCCCCAAGTGACTTATGCTTTTAGTTGCAGACATTCTGTATTGTCAACATTCCTTTGTTACCTTGCAGAAGAAGAATGTTAGTGGTATATTAGTGTGATTATGATACCTTTAACACATTTGGGATGTCAACAACAATGCCTTCTAAGTAGTATATTATGCAGATTTTTAACAGCAGCACAGAACATTTGCTGGGCGAATGAACACCCTCTGCAGTGTATGTAAATCACAGCCCCAGATGCTCTCATGATTGATTGTGATTTGAATTTCCATAAATTGCATTGTTTTGGAGAAGTAAGCTGCCTGTGATGGAGGGGAGTTTATCATGATCGCTCCAAAGTAAAAATAAGCATAATTCTTTCTGTATCAACTTTCTTCCTTGCAATGCTGAGACAGGATTTATGGCATTGGGACTCAGCCTTGATAATTGTTGCAAAGATGTATTGCAGACGTACCCATGGGCTTGTGCTTCTCATCTAATGCAGTGCCTCTTTAAAGACTTTGCCCTCCAAAAAGTGACTATTATATAGGAACAGAGGCAGGGCATGTCTTGGTGCCATATACTGGGGACAAAATTATGTGTCTGCAACATTTTTTTGCCCTGTTTTGCAGGTGGCCCTTGGTTTGAGTCAACAGGGCTCTTTACATGTTCTCATCCATGTATTTCTTTCTTTCTTTCTTTCTTTTACACTATGTTTGCTTATGTGCAATACACTGGCAAGTGTCATGGATTTGGACCATGAAGTCTCATCCTCAGAGGATTCCGCCCCTTGTCCTCAGAAAAAGAGATTCCAGTGTGTGAGGATTTCATTCAGGGGGTGGAAATCCAGCGGATTAGGTGGGCTCAACCGCCCCAACCCCATCCCACTTACCTCTTCCCTGGCTTGACTCGCGTTCTCCCGAGTTGAGCTGGGGAAGCGACTTCTGGGTTCCTGGCGAGCTGCTGTTTATGTAGAAAATGCCTTAAGATTTGCCTAAAGCGGCTGGAATTTGCATAATTTTCACAAATTGCATCCGCTTTTGATGTATCTCGGGGCATTTTCTACATAAACAGTGGGCCGCTGGGAACCCGAAAGTCCAGAGAGCAGTGCGGCTCAACCCAGCGTTCGGCTCAGCTCAGCAGGTGCAGTGGCAGTGTCCACCGAGCCGGAGGCGGGTCCGGTCCCAGTGGATCGTTCCACCCCTATCAGAGTTAATGGATGTTTTAAAGATGTTTTTAGGATGTTTTAAAGATGTTTTAAAGATGTTTTAAGATGTTTTTAGGATGTTTTAAGATGTTTTAATAGTATATATTGTGTTGTTTTAGTTCAGGTATTTTATATTTTCTGTTGTTCCCCGCCTCGATCTAAATGGAGAGGCGGGTAATAAATAAAATATTATTATATTATTATTATTATTCAGGGAGAGGACAATGGAGAGGTGTCATGAGGCTTCCACCTCCTCAGGACCCATTTCTCCAGAAAGACCCCAGCAGGCGGCTCCCTGCATCTGGAGGAAGTTGCATTACTATCCTTGTGCATTACCAGATACTCAGGCCATGAGGAAACTAGTAAGCCACAGCCACTCCGATGTCAGCACGGCTTGAGAAAGCTAAAACAGGCCAGGCACCTTTAAGAGACAAAGCCTCAGTCAGTATGGGGGTGGTACCAACCAACCTAAAAGCAGCCAAACTCTTATTTAAGCTCAGTCTTGCTCTGTTCCTTGTTGGAGCAACATACAGACAACCCTGCCTGGTTTCCAGTGCCACTTAGAGCGTTGCTGTGATGCTGACCTGTTCCTGTCTAGCTTCCTTGTGAAACCTAACCTATTCAGACCTCTGTTCAAGATAGGGCCATAGCAACGCCATGGAACCCAGGCTGCAGCACAGGACATCAACAGAACTGAAATGATACAGTGATTGTGGTCAGCCCCACAGGGTGGGGCAGGTACACTGACCACACACAGAATGTGGCCACAAACATTGTTGGAATGTTGCCTGGTGAGGAAGAGTAGGCCAAGCCAGCTTATTTAAGCTAGCTGCACCCACCCAGTCTGGTGTATCAGTGTGGCCACTGCTGGTTGCTCTTGGCCAAGTAGGATTTTTTTTTAGCCAGCAGACAGATTGGCTGTGAATACCGGGTGGTGTTTTGTTTTGTTTTGCCTACTCTGTACTACCTACTCAGCATGAGGGGGTAATTAGCTATTAGCAGGGGGGTGTTAAATAGTTTATTTTTATTTATTTTATTTATTATATTCATACCCCGCCTTTTTTCCTGCAAGGAACCCAAGGCGGCTTACATAATCCTCCTCCTCTCCATGGTGAGCATCTGGAGGCATCTTGAAGGCAAGAGGAGGACTTCTAGCCCTGCCACCTAGGGTCATAGGACTTGGGGTAGGGAAAACAGCCCTTTGGGTCACACACTGAGGGTCATGGGATGTGAGGGACTATGTGAGGGAACCCCCTCAACAATGGAAGGTGTATACAGAGAGCAGGGACAGACACTGGGCTCATATCCAGATTAAGCTCATCCTTGGCAGATATCCTGCTTAGACCCACACAACGGACATCACTTGCTGACCTCTTGCTTGCTAATAGTTAAATAAAGCTCTGGCCCATGTTTCACGCAGCCTTTTCATGTTTTTTGCCTCATCACTTTCTGGTTTATGGTCTCAGTTGTATCTCACACTTTTCAAAACATCCTGATTCTCAAAGCAGTTCACAAAAATGAAATTAGATTGATAGATTTATATTGCCTCACAAGCACAGATCTGAAATCCCTGGAGCTAATGATGGGATGCAATCCTGTGGCTGCTGGCTCTACTCCGCTAAGAGGTGGTTGCAGAAAAGGAGGGATACTGGTGGGGGGCGAGCAGATATTCTTCAGAGTCTGCTCCCCAGTCCATTAGGCATTGCGGCTGCCACTACTGCTGCCTGCTGTTGTTGCCTTGAGCAGATGGTATCAATGGCTCACAGCCCATAGAACTCTCAGAGGCAAGGGCTGTTGGGAGCACTTGTGTGGGGCAGTGGCGTATCAAGTCCTCTCCCCAGTCCTCCTGCTGGGGTTGTTGCTTCACTAGGTCTAAAGCAGTGGCCAGGGGGAACTAGCTGAAATAAGCTGCCAGACTTTTGCTTAGCATCCAGATAAGCTTTCTGTCTCTCTTCTGGTGAGATTCCCTCACTCAGGATGATGTCCAACTGTGGTGGCTCCTTGCTTTTCTTCCCTGAAAGCAACAAAGGGGTGGGTGTGAGTGGGAGGCAGCTGTTCTTCAGAGTCTTCCCAGGGTATTCCTGCTGCCGCCACTACTGCTACTGATGTGGTGGCTTCTGGCATACAAAAAAAAAACCATATATATATTTTTTGCTTAATGCAGGATGTTATTCACAAAAGGGAAACTACTAGAGCTGAGCTGAGCTGAATTTTCTCAGAAGAAATATTTCTGAGAAAATACCTAAGAATATTCTCTTCTGTCCCACCTGTCAAAAAAAAGGAGGGCATTTTGCTGAATATTCTCCAAATATTTTGTGTGTGCGGTGGCCTTCCTGCACCATTTGGTAACATCAGAAGATGGAGGTCATGCGGGAGAAGTCAATTCATGTACCTCCTTTGCACACCAAGGTCACCCCTCCCTGGAACTGGAGCAGGGCTGGTGCAGGAACAATCCAGCTTAGACTTCTGACATCACTAACTGCAGTTTGGGAAGGAGCCATGTGACGAACAGAATGTTGCTGTGTGACATATCAAAAGTGGGCGTTCTCAGTAGTGGCACTCACTCTCTGGAACACCCTCTCCTGTGTGGTTTGGGAGGCAGAAAACATGGTGAGTTTGAAATACCTCTTGAAAACATACCTTTCTCTGCAAGCTTTCCCTGACTTGTAATTCATTATCATGATGCTGCTCCACTTAATTCATTTCTATTGCTTTTTTAATTGTTTTTTGTATTTTTATTTTCGTTGCCATGATGAATCTCTTCTCCACTCCCCTGGCCCATATTTCCAACAACCGCCAGGGAGAAAAAAGGAATCCCACATGGAAAATGAGTAAGGAGCAATTGCATAATCCCCTTCCATTGCTATAAAAGTCAGAAGTCGGGGAGGAGCAAGTGTAATAAGCAAACAGCTCCTCTTCCACCTGAACAGGTCAAGCTCCAGGGTATCCCTGGGATTCGAACCTGGATCTGTTGTTTTAAAACAGTGTTCTCCAACCTTGGGTCCCCAGACGCTGGCTGGGGCATGCTGGGAGTTGTAGGCCAAAAACATCTGGGGACCCAAGGTTGGAGAACACTGTTTTAAAACAAACACTGGATTAGAGTCCATAACTGAGAATTTCAGCAGAATGCATTTCCTGAAATCTGAGGTCTGGGAGAATCACCGGTAGTCAAACTCAATGTGCACAAAACTAGACATAACCAGGAGTGGCAATTATAATGCTACGCAAACAAAACTGTCAAGGAGTTGACAACAAGATGTTTTGGATGCTGACTCATGAGGAAACAATCACTTTGCTGTCACATCAAGTTTGCAAAGAGAGTCAAAAGAAAACAGTGAAAGAAACATTCACTGTACAAAAACCCCAGGAGACTCTGATATAGGTGGCAATTTCTGTGCCTATCATGAGGACTAAAGATTAATAATAATAATAATAATAATAATAATAATAATAATAACAACAACAACAACTAAACAAACAAACAAAAAACCCTAGGAAAGTTCTATCTGTAGCTCCAGAAAAACCTTTGGTTTGCCCCAACAGAATGTATGTTGAACACTAAGTTCCTCAGAAGCATTTGATTTCCTGGAAAGAAAACTTATGTT
The DNA here is from genome assembly GCA_021292165.1 of Shinisaurus crocodilurus. Taxonomy (NCBI): domain Eukaryota; kingdom Metazoa; phylum Chordata; class Lepidosauria; order Squamata; family Shinisauridae; genus Shinisaurus; species Shinisaurus crocodilurus. The sequence goes on from CM037878.1 coordinate 26,955,551, forward strand.
ATGCTCCATTTCCATCCAAACTTTATAAACTTTAATTGGCTTCTTTACCATGTATGCTAATCCCATAGAAAACAGTCAGGACACATTTACAACTTTAAAACCCGAAAAAACAAATAATGGCACACATGCTATCATTCCTAAGGCACTCTATATCTAGGCTGGAGGTGGAGGAGGCTGGGAAGGATACCTGTGAAGAGAGATATGCTGATTTATCATTTGATTACAAAATGTATCACATCTGGAGCATCGCCAAACGCGGTGACAGACTGTAACTCACCCAAATGGTTCATATTCTATGAATGCCTAATGGCCGTGTTGCCCATTAGTATTAAAGTTTCATTGAAAATACTTTTTGGATTATTCAGGCACCTGGCATAGCTCTCACGGGGAGTTACTAAAGCTGCAGTCAGTCACAAAATCTAGTCATTTCTGTGACAAGAAAAGCTAGCATAAAGAATAAAACGGCAACAGTTTTCCCCTTATTCGCTGGGCCTATCCTAAATGAAATCCCACCCTTTCTTTAAGGGATACAGAAAGGACCTTCCACAGGGGAAATGTAACACAGCCCTAACCTTAGCCAGACTGGGGCCGGCGCCTCAGACAGCAGATCCAGGGTGGCGGAGAGCAGAAGCGAGGCGTTAAGAGGAGAACGGTGTGTGCCTTTGCTGTATCCCCTAAGCTAGCCTGCTGCCCTCGGGTGCAGTGACGGATGCTCTCCCACTGCCAGTCTGGTTAGTGTCTGTATGTGGAATATGGAGGCAAGGGAGTGCCATCTTCAGGGGGAGGCTGGTGGCTCCTGTGTCAGTGGGGCTCCTTATCCATTGCAGCTTTTATTCTGAGCTTTGTAGGAGCTGTCCATGGTGCTGTACTCCATCCATCCCCCAAATAGGTTCACTGCCATGGAGCACCATGGATAGTGCCTATAAAGATAAGGGTAAGGAGCCCCACTGACATGGATAAGGAGCCCCACTGGCATAGGAGACACCTGCCTCCCCTGGCCATCTTGTATGTAAGCATGTATTCGTAATACTTCTGTACCACTTCATATAATGAAATCTCTAAGCAGTTCACAATAGAATGCAGATATAATACAACAAAAACACCAATATGAAATAAGAAATAATGTAAAAGAATTCTACAGCAAGACGACAATAAAACCGGGCAGTGTGGCATCTTCCCTTACAGGTCAGGGAAAGCCTGTGTAAAGAAATACCGGTATGTTTTCGAGAGGCATTTGAAGCTTGCCACAATTTCTGCCTCTCGAACAATGTGTGGGAGAGTGTTCCAGATGGTGGGTGCCACTACTGAGAAGGCCTGTTTATATGCTGTTACCTGGCAACATTCTGTTGGTCGTGGAATGACCAGTAAGGCCTCCTCTGAAGATCTGATCAAAGATCTGAGGGGAATATATAGCGGGAGGTGGTATCCTGATCCTACATACGGTAGGCCTTTGTATGTTAACAGCGCCACCTCAGGCAGTAAATATTCTGTGCCAGTTGTGGCCTACACACCTTGTGACTTAACAATCCTAATGCAGCCCCTCAGTCATTGTGGCCTGTGGGGTGCTTGATGCCAACACCTTAGGGAGTCAGTAAAAATATGTCTATTGAAAGGATGAATAAGACCTAGAAAACAAATCATGCCTATTTAATCATCTTGAGCTTCCTAACTCTGCTTAACTTTTTATTCTCCTGTGCAGGGCTGAGGAGTGGTTTTGACCCCCCTACACATAGGGTAATATCTGATGCTGTCACAGCGCTAGTGATAATGTCATTGCAGCGAATTACTGCTCTTTCCCTTTGCCTAGCAAGCACTAATGATGTTGTGCTAGTGTTGGTTTACATTGGTGCAACCGACGTCATTAGTGCTAGTGCTCTGACAGCATTGGATACTCTCCATAGTGTGCTTCCATAGCGTGCTGGGAAATTTCCTTCAGCTATGGTATCTCTCTCAACCCTACGGTTCCACTTTGATAGTGTGATATCATTTTATCCTTCTGATCTAGGCGGTCCATCTTGCTCTGTTACTGAAAGCAAAAGGATAGGATTTCCTTTGTTAATTCATGTGTGTGTGTGTGTGTGTGTGTGTGCATGTGTGTGTATCTCTCCAGGAAACAGTTCTCTCTTTTCGGGGGGAAATGTGTTTGACAAATGAATACTAGATATTGCCATAACATTTGCAGCATGCCTGTGCAGTTCCCGCTGTTTCTATGAACAGCAATAACTGTGGGCTGGCTAATTTTCTCTGTGCCTGAATTCTCAGCTGCTGCTCTGCCGTTAAAGCAGGAAGCAGGATGATTGCCACATTGCAGTACTTCCTGCTGTCTGTTGAATATACCTGGCACAAAATTAGTCACAGGAAGGTACAGTAATAGCCCGATTCACCTGGTTAAGTCAAAGAACTTCTTTCATTTTCAGATATATACTTCATCCTGTCCCATAGTTTTAAGAGACTCTAGACTTAGTTTTAAGAGACTCTGGATACCTAAAAAAAAGGGGGGGGGATATTGTAGAGCTGGAAAAGGTGAAGAAAAGAGCAACCAGAATCATCGGAGGGCTAGAGGAGTTCCACTACAAGGAAAGGCTACAAGGATTGGGACAAATTCATTGAGAAGGCAACTTACAGTGCAATCCTATGCACACGTCTACTCAGAAGTAAGTCCCACTGAGTTCAATGGGACTTTCCCAGGTAAATGGCCTGCAGCCCTAAGGTGAGACATGATAGAAGTTTATGAAATGATGTATGGTGTGGAGAAAGGGGACTGAGAAAAGTTTCTTTCTGTCTCTCATAATACCAGAGTTCAAGGTCATCCAATGAAACTGGCAGGAGATTTGGAAGTGGTAAAAGGAAGTTAGGAGATTTGGAAGTGTGGTAAAAGGAAGTTCTTCACATAATACACAACTACTTAACGGAATTTTCTGCCACAAGCTTAGATAGTTTTAAAATGGGGGTAGACAAATTCATGGGGGGGGGAAGTCTTACCAGTGACTGTCTACAAGTCAACATGGCTCCATGCAGTCTTCAGGTTTCAAAGACACTATGTCCAGTGGAGGCTGTTGGCTGCAATATCAGTGGGGAAGTGTATCTACGCTGCACTTTCATCTGAACTTTAAAGGTGCTATCCATGGTGCTGAACTCTACCCCCCCCCCAATAGGTTCAGCAGCATGGATAACACCTTTAAAGTCCAGACTAAAACCTGGAGTGGATACACCACCCTACTGGCACTGGAGCCACCGGCTGGGCAAATCTGTCCGCTTCACTTTCTATTACTCTTGCATTTTTTCAAACACAAGTTTGTTCCATCCCATTCCAGCATTCCATTGTGATCCAGGATCTTCTTTCCATGGACAGATGGGCTCTGCTCATGGAAGGTGCCTCCACCCAAGTTTGGGGGATCCCCCTTCCTCTCTGCACCAAAATTCATCCCATTCAGTGAAGTCCCCTAACCTTTTGCGTGGCATTTTCAGGGGGATGGAGAGGCTGCCATGGGGAGGAGGGGGCGTAGCTCAGATGCACTTGCCTAAATCTGGGTACAACCTTGTATGTCAACTGTGCTGCCACCAAGAAGTGTAGTGTGTGATGTTATAATATTCTGCTGCAACTTCATAGTTTAACATGTCAACCGAACATTAAAGGATTTAAAGATAGTTGCATACCTAAAATTTAATTAATGATCATATAACTCATATTTCAACATGTACATTAGTGTGGAAATGGGACAGAATTATGAGTGAAACAATGCAAAAGTGACACAGGCTGGAAATAGACAAATTTGACCATCCCTGGATGTTAATGATTTGCTTTTCCTTTTCCTATATTAATTAATGTAAAAGGAACCTGCTGCATGGCTGCTGAATTATCAATTTGAATTCATAGAAATATTGAATAGTAGAGTTGGAAGGGGCCTATAAGGCCATCGAGTCCAACCCCCTGCTCAATGCAGGAATCCAAGTCAAAGCATCCCTGACAGATGTCTGTCCAGCTGCACCTTGAATGCCTCCAGTGTGGGAGAGCCCACTCCCTAGGTAATTGGTTCCATTGTCTTATTGCTCTAACAGTCAGGATTTTTTCCTGATGTCCAGGCAGAATCTGGCTTCCTGTAACTTGAGCCCATTATTCCGTTTCCTGAAATCTGGGATGATCGAGAAGAGATCCTGGCCCTCCTCTGTGTGACAACCCTTCAAGTACTGGAAGAGTGCTATCATATCTCCCCTCAGTCTTCTCTTCTGAAGGCTAAATATGCCCAGTTCTTTCAGTCTCTCCTCATAGGGCTTTGCTTCTAGTCCCTTTATCATGTCCTCCTCTGAACCCTTTCCAGTTTTTCTACATCCTTCTTAAAGTGTGGTGCCCAGAACTGGATGCAGTACTCAAGATGAGGCCTAACTAGTGCTGAGTAGAGGGGAACTAGTACTTCCCGCAATTTGGAAGCTATACTTCTATTAATGCAGCCCAAAATAGCATTTGCCTTTTTTGCAGCCACATCACATTGCTGGCTCATATTCAGCTTGGAATCTACAACAATTCCAAGATCCTTCTCACTTGTAGTATTGTTGAGCCAAGCATCCCCCATCCTGTAACTGTGCAGTTGGTTTCTTTTTCCTAGGTGCAGCACTTGGCATTTATCCTTATTAAATTTCATTCTGTTGTTTTCAGCCCAGTGCTCCAGCCTATCGAGATCACCTTGAATTTTGTTTCTTACTTCTGGAGTATTAGCTGTTCCACCCAATTTCTGCAAATTTGATAAGCATTCCCTGCGCCTCCTCATCCAAGTCATTAATAAAAAGTTGAAGAGCACTGGGCACAGGACCAATCCCTGCGGTACCCCACTTGTTACCTCCCCCCAGTTTGAGAAGGCACCATTAATAAGCACTCTTTGAGTCTGATTCTGTAGCCAATTGTGGATCCACCTGATAGTTGTTCCATCTAGCCCACTTTTAGCTAGCTTGCTAATCAGGATATCATGAGGCACTTTGTCGAAAGCTTTGCTGACATCCAGATTTCCATTCACCACCTACGCTCCTGTGGGGGGGGGGAGTTTTGCGCGGGGGGGGGAGTGGAGAGTGATGACTGAAATGAGGTGATTTCACCTCCAATCAGGGCACGGGTAAATTGGTTGCCCCATGGGGTGAGGCATATGGGGTGGGGCCCTGAGGCTCTATTTAAGCACAGGAGACCCCACCCCGCGCCTCTTTCTTTGCAGCTCCCTCCCTCCACTCCCGATGAAGCAGTGTGGGCTCCTCTGGTCGCCTTTTACGGGGCCGAGTAGGAATTTTGGCTCATTGTCCTTATTGTCTCAGGATAATGTGCGTGTTTCACCTACTCCATACTGCGGAATCGGCGGTGGGTTTGTTGTTTTGGGTTACCTGTTAATTCGGTCACATTGGCCTTAGGTTAGGCGGTAAGTGCGGTGAATAGGCAGTGGGGGTTAGGGTTACGGTGTGCATCCCATGGCACTTTTTAAGGTGATTGGTGAGAACCCGAGCCTCACAAATGTCGATGCCTGGTGGCTCCATTTGTGAGAGGTAGGGTCACCTTTGGGGTCTGCCCATCTCACCCTCCTTGGTTGTCCCATGGTGCCGGGGGACGGTGACCCTGGGTAGATCCCCCAGCACCCGTGTGCAGAATTCGAGGGTGGTGAGTCACGGCGCCGCCCTCGAGTTTGGGATGCTTTCGCCCGAAATGCTCCACTGGCCATTTGGCCGGCCTTAGTTAATCCCGCACTTCTCCCTTCGCAGACCTTCGAATAAATAAATGTGGCCCTGATTTTACACCATAACTCTTGTCTAGTCTCTTCATTTCCTCTTTTACCCACACAAATATTACATCCACAGCATTCCACAGTCCACAAGGGAGGTTACCCGATCAAAAAATGACATCAGATTGGTCTGGAAGGATTTGTTCTTGACAAATCCATGTTGGCTTCTAGTAATCACTGCATTGTTTTCAAGGTGCTTGCAGACTGACTTCTTTATAAACTGCTCCAGAATTTTCCCAGGGATTGATATCAGACTGACTGGTCTATAGTTCCCTGGTTCCTTCTTCTTGCCCTTTTTGAAGATGGGAACAACATTTGCCCTCCTCCAGTCATCTGGCACTTGACCATTATGATCAGCAAGTGAATCTTGGAGCAGTACTAATGGTGTCGGGATGGGGATAAATTCATTTGGTTCACTAAAAAAAATTTAAAAGAAAAAATAGTGAACCAACCTAATTTGTACTTCTTAGAGTAATATGTGGACTAGAACACAGTTATCCTTCAGATTGTACACTTCTTTGAATCTTGTGATGCAGTTCCTGGCTCAAAAACTGCATAGAAAAATACATATACTGGGAAACACTGTGTACAAAGTGTGTATATATCATGAAATGTTGCATATGAAAAGGCATATATTAGGGAAATGCATACAAACACATATGTTAAGGAAAGGTGCATTCAAAATTAAATGTGGATTTCCATACTTAAAAAAAGAAAGAAAAGAATGCAGATAGATGTGGAAATTGGACAGAAAGGACTTACAACTGAATATATGTGAAAGTGATATGGACAAGAAAGAGGCTGATTCATCTACCATTATGATATAATTCAATATTTTGTATTTCATTATTCTCCCAGATAAACTTGGATGGCATGGCTTGCCATTCTGTATAGATTGTATCATACATTTTGAGATAGATACGTAGATGATAGATAGATAGATAGATAGATAGAGTTTTGGTAGTATATTATTCTTGGCCACATTAATTCTCTCTCTAAAAGAAGAAGAAGAAAGATTCAAAACTGTACATACCAGTCCTCACATACTTCAGTAAAGGAGGCAGGAAGGCAAATAACTCATGAAATCAAAGTTAGCTTTCTTCATGATGGATAGCAACTAGCAATTACAAACACTCAAGTGCTGACAAGGAATCAAGGGAGATTCAAAAGGGGTTAGGTTGCATAATATAGAGAATGCTCTACAGAAGATATGTATTGGATTGTTCATACCCTGTCTGAGGACAATAGATGCAATCTAGACCTGTGCATGAATGACCTCTCAAAACTCTTCACCCTCTTTGCGGACAGAGAAATTGTGGGGAGATCAATTTTCAGATTAAAAGCTTCAGTGGTTTCTATGGGTTGCGCTCACCATTAGCAATAGCACAGCCTCTTCCTCCACCAGTCCCCCCCCCCCACCTCTGCAAGGTGGTTTCTCTTCTGTACTGTTGCAAGTGACAACAATAGCAACAAAGGTGTTGGCGGCCTGACCACCATTCTGCATCCTCCACAATGTGCCCAGGCAAGGTATGGCAGGGAGGAAATGGTGACTGCCGTGCAACTATATGGCGGAGAATATTCAGAGAAAATTCTGCACAGTGGCTTTCTTTTTGTGTGGGTCGTGGGTGGGGGTGAGAAAAAGGAACCTCACAGTTATTTTCTCATTTTAAAAAAAACTGTTCTGAGAACTGTCAGTTCAGCTCTACTACAAGCCACAATCCAGCTGTTCCAGACTTGTCCCCTTAAAACTGACAGTAGTGTTTTGGAAAAAGGACTGGTCTACACATGACATGAGCACTTATTATGCAGGACTGATGTGAAGAAACTGCATCTCCAGTAGCCCCCTGCAACTGTTCAGCCTAAACAGAGCAGGCTACACGCCTGAGTAGGGTGTGGGGACCTGCATGCAGACCCCACCCACCCCCTACATTCCAGTGCATGTTGGCCTCCGCCCCCTCAGTTCAGGCCTTGCGGTGCTGAAGCTGGGCGCTGGCTGGCCTAATCCATCACATCTCCCTCTCCCACTCATGCTGGGCACAAAGATGTCCCCATCAAAAAGCAAAGAGACAAGCTTGCAGGGGAAACACAGGAGGCAAGCAGAATGTGTGTGTGTGTGTGTGTGTGTGTGTGTGTGTGTGTGCATGACCCCCCAGGGGTGTTGAAAGTCTTTCAGCCTGAGAGCCAAAATCAATTTTGAAGACGCTCTCAGAGGCTACATTCCAGTTGTGAGCAGCGCTGAAGGCAAAGGGAGTGGGACCAACCATCCCCCCCCCATAACAGCATACTGTAGTTTAAATAGCTTATAGCCAGTAACTAAGCCTTAGGAGAGGCATTTCAAGGGGAGGGGGGACTGCAGAAAAGCCAGGAAACCTCCAAATGTTTGGTGGTAGGGAAAGGGGGTGTGGCAGTGGAGGCTCCAATATCAGTGGGGTGGTGAGTCAGACCATTGTCCCATCTAGCCCAGTATTGCCATGCCAACATTGACTGGCAGCGGCTCTCCAGGGTTTCAGGCAGGATATTCCTTCCTAGCCCTACCTGGAGATGCCAGGGGGATCGACCTGGGACCTTTTTGCATGCAAAATAAGTTCAGAACCATGAACGGTCCTTTAAAATTCAGACTGAAACCCGGATTGGATACACCTCCACACTGACATTGGAGCCACCAGCTGCTGCTGGGGTGAGGCCATGGGAAGGGCCACATTTGGCCAGCAGGACCGGAGGTTCCCCACCCCTGCCAGGTTCTGAAATGTATTTGCTGGTCAAGTGGGGAAAGGCACCCAATAGAAGCAATTGTACCACTCAAGAGAAATCTGCTGATTTCAGCAATTCCTTGGCCTAATTTATTAATCAGGAGCCCATAAATCTCACCACAGGCGAGGCTCATGGACTGAGCTTCAGATACTGTAGTCAAAGCAGGGGCTTGTAAGCTAGAGTCCCTTGTTCTTCTGTAATTCCTGCTTCGATGCATGTCCATATCGGCCCTTAAGCAGAAGCAGTCGGAGAGAAAACCAGCAGAATGTGTAAAACAGGAGCATTATTTTTGCTTTTTAAAAACCGCCATTGGCATTTTTATAGCTTTGAACTACACAACAATGACTTTTCATGGAGAGTTTTGTATTTAAGAAGCTTTAATAAGCTGATTAATTCTGGGAACGAAAAATAGAAGTGCTTTTCTCTCTGAGAGATGGGCTGTTGTTGCCATGAAAGAGAAATACTACAGGAGCAGTCAGATACATACAGTGTCTCTCTGAGATAGCATCTGGAAGAAATGTGGATAATTAAATGATCAGAAAGTGTAGTACAATTAGAATATTGATGCAAGTCATGATTTAGGGAATATATGCACTAATGGCAAAAAGAGTTCCCTGCAAAGGGAGTATATTAATCATCACAGTGTTTGAATGTGAGTTTAGTTGGTGCTGATAAGCATAGACATCCGTTGTTCCTGGACAGACACAGGGCCAAACTGTACATCACAAGTAAGACCTGCAACATAACATTGAAGTGTCGGTTCTGGCCACTCCATTCCATTGCATCTTCCCCTAGTTTTATGGAGTTGGATCCAGATTTTGACATCCTTAGTGTGAAGCCATGACTAACAGAAGTCCCATTGTTTTCAGTGGGTCTACTTTAAATATGACTAAATCTGGATCCAATCCACATTGTTTTGCCCAAGAGTCAGTCAGTACTAGTCCATGGCCACTGAACATGCTCAGTCCTCATGGGACTGTTTTTATTGATGATGATGATGATGATGATGATGATGATGATGATGATGCTTTCCCCACCCCTCCATTAGGATTTTTCCCCTAAAGAATTTTTGTACTTCTGCAAACCCTGGGTTTCCCCCATTTGGGCTACTTAAGCAATGGCACTCACAGGCACTCACAGGAAATAGAGGAAATTATGTAGAGATCTGTAAACAGATCCCCTGACACATTTTTCTTTAATGAATAGCAGCTTCAGGAGCTTTAATATATATTAATATATATATATCAGGAGGACCTGCACTACACATTTCTCTTGTTTAATTTGCCCCATCCCGGAAGCTGCTATTGGTGGTGGAGGAGGAGAATAAGATGAGCCCGGGGAAACGGTGGGAGTGCAGCACCACTTCCAAAGAGCAACAGAACAACAACAAGGAGGCAATCCTCAAAAGGTGTGGAAGAAAAAGTTGGTTTTATTCACTCACCAATTTACAATTTAGGCCTAACAACTGTCAAGAGGACTTCTTTCACAAATAAAATACAATAATACCTTGGATTGCAAGTAACCTGGTTTGAGAGCGTTTTGCAAGACAAGCAAATTTTTAAAATATTTATTAATTTTTTTGACTTGATATACAAGCGACGTCTTGCAAAACAAGTACTGTAGTACGGCTTAAATTAAAAATCTCTGCACAAATTTTTTTGGAGGAATTTCGTTTTGATATAAGAATGTTTTGGATTACAAGCACGTTTCCGGAACGAATTATGCTCTCAATCCAAGGCATGACTGTATATGCTTTCTTCAGCACCTTTTGAGGTTCATCTCATGGGAGCTTTTTCTTTGGGGTGGGGGCAAGAAGACACTTTGTTGTATCATGAGCTGAGCTGAGCCAAAAGCAAGTGCCAGCTGAGGCGCTCACTGGACTTCTGGGTTCCCAGCGCCGCGTTGGTTACGTAGAAAATGGTGTAAGATATGTTAAAAGCGGCCCCAATTTGCATAACTTGCACAAATCGCGGCCGTTTATAATGTATCTTATGCCATTTTCTATGTAAACAACGTAGCGCCAGGAGCCCAGGAAGTCGCTTCCCTGGTTCAGCGGCTCGCGAGAACGCGAGTCAAGCCGGGGAAGCAGGTAGGGCAAGCAGAGCTCGGGGGATCGAGCCCGGCAAGTGTGTCGGACTTCCACCCCCCAGTCGAGCTCCACACAAATCCCTAGTTGTATGTACAATGATGTAAGATTCATGAATCGATCAGAGGATGAGGAGGAGTGACATAAAATATAACATGAATCTATAGAGTCAGTCAACTAGTTTGCACAGAAGGTTCAGACCTCCTGCTCCAACAGTCGCCTCGGAAGCAGACCATTGGCCCATCTATCCCAGCATTGTCAACATTGGCTAGAAGTGTAGCTCTCCCGGGTCTCAGGCAGGATTCCTTCCTAGCCCTACCTGGAGATGCTGGGGATCAAACCTGGGACCCTTTTGCATGCAAAGCAGGTGCTCTGCTGCTGAGCTATGGCCCCTCCTCATCTCCCTAGCTCTGCTCTAAGCCATGAGACCTTAGAGCAGCCTTCCCCAACCCGGTACCCTCCAGATGTTTTGAACTTCAACTCTCATAAGCTCCAGCCAACATGGACAATGATCAGGAATTCTGGGAGTTGTAGTCCAAGACTTCTGGAGGGCATCAGGATGGGGGAGGCTGTTTTGGAGCATGCCCACAGATTACTAATTTCTAAGAAAGGGTTTACTGGTGTCCTAGATAAGTGAATGTCTATAAATTATAAACTATTACTACATTGCTGGTCCTTTTACTTCCTCAGCTGATGAACAGCATTATCAAACTGTTTGTCCTTTCAGTGAGAGAGATCCTGTAGTATGGTAGTGGGTACACAACCCACAGCTGCATACAAAGAGGTCTAGATCCAGACCCATAGGATGATGGAATAAATGGGATTTAGCTTTAGCCCAATCTTGCTATGGGATGACATATTCAGAAAGATCACCAAGTGGAAAGGACAAGGAAAAGTTTTTTGTTAATTTCTGACTCAGTTTTGCCCTGTTTGCACCTCCGAATGTTGTAAACATGAACATGAGCACTTGGGGGGGGGGGGGCTTGCATTTTCCCGAACTTGCATCATAGTTAAAAAAATGTGCACTTTAAAAATGTGCATTTTAAAAACTGCACTTAAAAAAAAAAAAGAATACACATTTTCACACTTTAGTCTACTGGGGGACGTGTGCATTTGGTTGTACACTTTTTTAAATGCACATTTCCCCCATTCTAAATGCACATTTTCCTGTTCCAATGGGGGGGGGGAACCCAGATCACAATCAAACAAAGGAGCAAAGTGATCCAAGCTTCAAGGTGGAGTTCAGAGAATTGCGGCAATCACGAGCATCACTTGTTCGCCAATCCCTAGGGAAAAGTAACTTTGTGGTGATATTAACACATCAGAAATTGAATTATATTGGCCCACACTTTCTAGTAAATGCTGAGAGGGTTATAGTCCATATTTCTGTTCAGAATTTTAATCCTCTAAACTGCAGTTTAGTTCCTCTTTCCTCATGAAGCCCAGATTCCAGATGCAATATGTATTTGAAGATAAATGTTCCATAGAAACGAGAAAAAAATATTAATTAATTTTCCATTGCAAATGAGTTGCTTTCGATCATGGGGATCACAATGCAGCAGTTAGCGGTTTATGACAGGACTGGCTTAACTGCAGTACAAAAATGGGGCCATCTGTAGTTGGGAGCCAAATAAGAGATTTGAACACAATGAGAATGTGGAAGAATTGTTAACAATTATGCTGCTGAATGGCTCAATGGAACTAAATGTTGCATAGCATGTTTTCTGTTTTTATTTTTGCAATGCTTCACCATTCAAATTAATTAGGGAACATTCTGGAATGAGATAAAATAGTGCATGTGAAATGCACTGATCCAGCACCATTTAGCAGGAAACATCCCTTGCATCCTTGAAAATAAAGTCAGGGTAACCTGTTCCAGTAAACAAAGCTGACAGCTATGTTAAAAAATTAATTGTAGAGTTTTGCATTTTAAATTGCCATCAGGGCTTGTTTTTGTTTTTTGGTGTGCCTCATTTTTGCTGTAATGGGATGCCATGCAAATGCAATAATTAAGAGTAACTTTCTGTATATTATTATAGGATAAGAAGAAAGAGGTAATGAACAGTCAAATTTCTTTGAACAGGTTGTTTCCCCATAAATATAAATCTGTATTAAAGGGGGAAAGGATAGTTTCTACTACTCTGTCCAAAAGCAAATACGAAGAAATGACAACAAAGTGGTTGGGACTAGGGAAGGGTGAAGTTACTCCAACAGAATTCATAATTTTCTCGTCAAGTTATGCATCCCTCTATCCAATCTCTGATAAGAGTTCACCAGTAGTCTGAGATTTCGTTGTGTATATGAATTGTTGTGCACTGCATACACATCAACGAAGTGCATCATGGGAACTGTAGTATGGCATCATGCTATGTGTCCTGTCGTGCATCATTACATTATGTTATTATCCCCTCTGATTGACTGTTTTCACATGCCCTACTGTTTACCCTTGAGACTATTTTAAAAAAATATATCAAAAGAAATATTGTAATGACTTTCAACTATTGCACCCATCATTGCCCAGGGTGGCCGGGGGACCGGCCAGATGGGCAATTCATAAATGTGATGATGATGATGATGATGATGATGATGATGATGATGATGATGTCATCAGTATGGAGCCACTGGAGTTGATGTGAGTGGCTGCAGTGGCAAGTTGGAATGGCAGAAGAGGCACTTCCATCTGCTGACATTCTGATGTCATCATCACCCATGAGATGCCCTGGGCTGCACCACTCCTGTCCCTACCTCCTCCTCCTCCTTGGTTTCTCTTTCCAGTATCCCATCACAGTGCCACCCACCAGCAGCACCCAGGTCTAAAGTAAACTTTTGCTTACCAAAACTGGGGGGGGGGGGGAATCTCTGTTGACTACAGAAACTACTCAGTTGATACAGAAGGGAAATGAAGCCACGAGTGAAAAATAAATGTTGAACAAGAGGTGGATACTAACCTTCATGGCCGTTTCTTTGGTTTTCAAATCCCAACACTGATTGGTTTGTAAAGCAGTAATTACAGAAGTGGTGGGCAACTTTGGAGGCTTGGGGGGCTGCATTGCCCGCCCCATAACCTCCAGGAGCTGCACCCAACCACCAACACTGGATGTAACCACAATACTTCTGGAAGTAGCGGCAGGTGTAGAATCTGAGTGATTATCCTGGGAAACAAAGTGTGTGGGGAGCATGTGCCTTGTTTCCCAAAGGGGAATGTGATACAAGGATGAGAAACAAGGCATGTGATCTCCACTCATCCTGGTCTTCCTGCTGAAACAGACAGTGATTCTTTGGGAAATGAGGTATGTGGGGAGTGCATGTGTTGTTGTTTCCCAGCAAAATTGCATTCCCAACAGCCCACTAAACAGCAGAATAGTGGTGGAGATTTTCGATGGTGTGGCAATGATTTTCACTCATGTAGTGGCTCCAGGTGGGGCACATAAACAGCCTTGTGGGCTCCATTCAGCCCATGGGTGTGTTGCTCATGGAGTGTTGCTCACTCCTGAACTTAAGAAGAGTTAACTCGAGAGTCAGTGTAATGTAGTGGTTAGAGTGTTGGACTGAGACTCGAGAGACTTGGGTTCTAGTCCCCACTCAGCCATGACACTCACTGGATGATTTTGGGCCAGTTACTGACTCTCAGCCTGACCTAACTCACAGGGTTGTTGTGATGATAAAATGGAGAGGAGGAGGAACATAGGCTCCTTGGAGAAATGTAACAAACACACAAACAAACAAACAAACAGTTAAGTGGCATCATTCCACAAGCATGAGCATTGCAAATTGAACATTTACATTTCCCTTAGAAAGTAAAGAGTTGAACCAACCAAAATCAGGACATGCACAGAAATGTCAGTGTTTATATGCTTTAGTCCTGCAGACCTCACACATGACATGCGTTCATAATCAATCTCAATCTGAATGACAAAAATACAAAAGTTTGCTAGATAGGCTAGCCATTTGAGCTTGGTACACATACAGGCATTACGAACATAAAATATTCTACCAATGAACCAATGAGTTTTAGCGGCAACCCTAGTTGGGACCATTTGGTTAGAAGGAATACTAACAACTTGGCATAGATGGTAGATGCTTCTGCCGCATGAGAGCGGATCAATGTTGTGTGCCAGGTAAGAATGTGAATTGACAAGCTCCTCATTCAAATCTTACCTTAGACATGAACTCCTGGGTGGCAAAGGTGCAAACAATGTAAACCCTGTCAATTCCAGAGGATGCTGGCAATGAGGGAGTATTCCAGGATGCACATTTAGAACATACTGAACTAGCCAGTTTTGTTGCATCTCCCCATTGTTCTGTGCAGTGTGCTCTAGAAGACACTCGACACTGCTTTGCAGGTGTACATTATGGTGGAAGATTGATATTGGAGGCAATATTTCAGAGCAGTTTTTCTTCAATTACTGATATATAGTTTTTGTAGAGGAATCCCTTTTATGCCCCTAAGGAACCCAGCTTGAAAAACATTGATCTATGCTGACAAAAAGGAAATGGATAGGCCTCCAGTTTTTAAAGAAAGCAACAAAAAGTTTCATTGTAGAGACCCTTTATTTTATCTGGGATAAACAAGAAAACACCAACCCCTGGACTTTTCTCCCAGACTTTCTTTATTCACTGAGTAATCAACTATCAACATCTGGTGTCATCTGTCTTCATTTTCTTAAGTCTGCCCAGCAATGGATAGGGCATTGTTCATCCTAATCTGTTAGGCAATCTTTGTCTGACATTGTTCATTATTGTTTGTCTTTCATCATACCACCAATCTCTAGCTGATTCTGTTTATCTTTGCTCACAATATGTTTCTTTTGCAATCACCATCTGATATCATTAGTCTTGGATCCAGCTGTTTGATGTGGTCTACTGTAGTATCCTTCCATTGTGTTAGCTGTCAGAACTGGTATGTTGACTAGGGTGAGCAAACATCAAGCAATGTCTTGAAAACATTGGACTAATTAGAAATCAATACCCATAGCTGGATTATAATCTCACTCTGCTACAAGTTTACTGTTGTATTGCTCCAAATTTCATGTTCATACTCCCTCTGAGTGTATTTTTTGTGATTATGCAGAAATGACAATGGGATTTTGATTAAGAATAATGAAACTTCTTGTGAAACATGGGCTAAAATTCACAAATGTTTGATCAGTGATGTTGAGTCTAAGTCAGAACAGACCCAAAGATAGATAGATTGAGAGCCAGTGTGGTGTAGTGGTGAGAGAGTGTTGGGCTGGTACTCAGGAGATCCAGGTTCTAGTCCCCGCTCAGCCATGGAACTCACTGGGTGACTTTGGGCCAGTCACTGACTCTCAGCCTAACCTACCTCACAGGGTTGTTGTGAGGATAAAACAGAGAAGAGGAGGAGGAGGAGGATTATGTAAATTGCCTTGGGTTCCTTGCAGGAAAAAAGTCGGGGTATAAATATAATAAATACATAAATAAATAATAGATAGTGATTTTCAACAAAACAAAACCATAAGAAAAAAATGTACAGCTTTCTTACATAAATTGAAATAAGTCACTTACAATAGCTGCGTATGGAACATGTACCTATGATGAGTATGTATATGAAAATACAGCTATCAATAAAAACAATGATGCCTAAGCTTCAAGGAAGGCAGGCCAATTATCCATCTATTTATCCATTTGCTGGTGGCATCTAAATAGCTGGGGAATGCTGGGAGTTGTAGCACTTTTCCCTGTCTAAACATGCATAGGATGTTTTTACTCAAGGTGTTTTACAACAGGGATTAAAATATGCAAAATATTTAAAACAGTTTAGAACAACCAAGGGCTTGATCCAATGCCCTCCGTGCTTGAGGCACGGACATGGAGGCTTATGTGCATCCAATGCAGGGTGCAAGGTGCAGCACCGGCGATTTCCGCCGCCCTGCACCTCGTCCCCTGCATTTCATCTAGACAACCATCTTCCGTTGTCCAGATGACGCACTGCGAGGGGGGACGGAAGGAGGCTGGGGCACTGTTTGGATACAGCGTAAGCCATCAGCCTCCTCCCCCTCCTTGCCTCCCTGGCACACCCCTTTAGCCCTTCTCCAAGGCCGATTTCTGACCTCGGAGAGGCAGCTGGCATGATTCTTTCCAAGCTGGCCAAGGAGGTGGGGGTGGGGGCTCCGTATTCAGAGTCCCAGCTCCACAGTCGGAGGATCTCAGAGTTGGGACTCTAAATAATCCTATGGCTCGCAGACAATGTCGGGAGGCCATAGGATTGCAACATAAGGGTGCAAATCTATGCATGTTTTAGACAGAAAAAAGTTTTACAACTCCCAGCATGTCCCAGCCAGCATGGCTGGCTGCGGCATGCTGGGAGTTGTAGGTCCCCCCCCCCAAGTCTAAACATGCACAGGATTGCAGCCTGAAACAGTTGCACTTTTTTCCGCTACAGCAAAGCCCCCACCATTGGATCCAACCCTATTTCTATAAACAATTAGATTGGATTCAGTACTATTGTAGGTATGCCTGCCAAAGGCACAAGCCTCTTTGCATCCAAAAAGAGGTGAGGTCTCCATTGAATCTGTACTGATGACAGTGCTATTGTTGTTGTGAGATATGCAAAAGAATGTACCTGTCACAAAAGCTCTTAAAATACTTCAATTTTGTGTTTTTACTTCAATTTGATCTTGAATGTATCCAAGAGAGGGTCTCTTGCTGTGCCTCTCTTCCCACAACCCAACACACAGAGACACACACACACACACACACACACACACACACACACTTGAAGTGGCTGGCTCCCCTGGGTTGACAGCATGCTAATTAAAGATTCTGAATTCCAAATATCCCATCTAAATAGTAATAAGCCAAGTTCTAATTCGACCCAAGTGTTGAATCCCTAAGTCAATCTGTTTCTTATGCTGAAACCGAAATCTCCCATGGATCTGATCAAAGGTGTGTTGAATGAGGCAGAAACTACAAAACTAGTTAAAGATATATTCTCCTTCCTTAACATATGAACCCCATTTGCATGCATAATGCTAGGCTCCTTTGGCTGGGTGCATGCTGCTCATGAATTCAATGATGCAACTGCATTTTTTTTCCCCCTTGGGGGGGAAAAAAGATACTACCTTGTTCGAGGCTGGAAATGTCAGCAAGTGATCAATATGGCGAATATAAGTTTTCAGCATTCTTTTGGAGTCCATTAATCAGCAAGTAAGCTAACATGACAGATGCAGTCATAGGACATTGGAGGGGGGGGGAGTGCATTACTTGATATTTAATGTCCTTTACACCAGAAAGAGCACAAAAGGTTATTAAATAACATAATATCTCAATGTCCACATCATTATAGTTTCAGTAGCTCTAGAGTATTAGGGGACATCACAGAATCTCTCTCTATTAGTATTCTTGGCTCCAAACGGAGATGGAGTTAAGTGAGCTCAAGTTGCATTGATTTCAGTATCAGTCTGCCAGTTGTGACCAGTATCCTTAGCAATATCGGTAGTATCTTAGGTAGCACTTTTTATTTCTTTAATTTTTTTCTGGTCAAGTTCTATCAATGACTATGCCAAGCCAGTGCTGGCTCCAGGTTTCTGAGGGTCCTTGGGCAGGATACCCTCAATGGACCCCCTCCCCCAGTGAGTCAACCTTCTCATTGCCATTGTCTCCAGTTCCTATTGCTCCTCATCCTCTCATCATTGATGTGAGATGTGAGAGCTGGACTGACCCGGGTTCAAAAGCTTACCCAGTTAGTGACTCCCAGTCCCAGTCACGCAGATGGAAGGAGGAGATAACAGCAGTTAATAAAGATTAAAGAGTTTATTTGTAAGACCCAATTACATGGGATTAAGGCAAGCAATGCAGGCTTCTCTCTTACGCAGAAGAGATGACTCTGTCTGACTACATCATTGCAGATATAAGTCCCAAAACCCTAGTCCAAGTGAGAAGTGGCAAGGCTGAGATGAAGTGAAGTGACTCCAAGTAGAAGTCTGAAGTCAAAGTGAAAGGATGTGTGTCTTACCCCAACTTTTATAGGAAGACCCTATTTATAGTACTTATAAATAGGATATTACTCACCAGTTATATAACCTATTATTCACAACCTGTTTTCCCCAAACTTGTCCCATGATTCTGACTCATAAACCTTGAGACTATGTCTGATGACAATCAGGAGACCTTGTGTACTTCACCTCAGGAGACATCCTCCATGTCAGGTGACAATCTCGATGTCAGGTGACAATCTCGTTCTGCTCATGCAAAACCTAACACATTGACACCAGTCGCTTGCTTGATAGGCAGAAAGCCAGTGAGCAAGCAGGCATTTACTGCTCCTCCTTCTCACCACCACCAGAGCAAGAGGCAGGTGAAGAAGCAGGTTGCAATGATGAAGAGGAGGAGCAAGTCCAGGAGGCTCTTTTTCATTGGGACCCTGCTGGGGTGTGGGCCCTTGTCATGTGCCCAACCATGCCTATCCTTGATGTTGGCCATGTGCCAAACTATAAACATACATCAAAGATGAGGCCTGAACTAGTCTTGTTCCAAAACAAAGTCGTGGGCTGTTGTTTTGCAAGTTGACTGAGATGCATCAAGAATAAGACCTGAAAGTCCCAATTGTGGCTGGTCTTGTAGGAGTTATTCCACCAATCATTAAAGGATTGGGGTCATATTAATCTGGGAGTCATTCAGTAATTGAGATCCAGTGTGGCGTAGTAGTGAGAGTGTTGGACTGGGACTCGGGAGATCCAGGTTCTAGTCCCCGCTTGGCTATGAAACTCACTGGGTGACTTTGGGCCAGTCACTGACTCTCAGCCTAACCTACCTCACAGGGTTGTTGTGAGGATAAAATGGAGAGGAGGAGGAAGATTATGTAAGCCGCCTTGGGTTCCTTGCAGGAAAAAAGGCGGAGTATAAGTATAATAAAGAAAGAAAGAAATTAGCAGCCTAGGATAACTAATGCTCTACTACAGCATGATTCTGTATCCACTGGAATGTCATGAGACTTTTGGGTTACTCTCTGAATAAGAAGATGTGGATAGGACCATATGGGAACAGTAGGGATGTTTTACAAAATATGCCGCAGCTTCATTTTCCCCCAGATTTTGGAATTAATGATCTTGTTTCCAAAGTGGAACCAATGAATTAGGAACACTTGATTAAAAACAACAACAACAACAACAGAATGTTGTCTTCATTTGCTACTTTCAATACTGTGCCTGTGCAATAGCTCTCAACTCCTCCAGTTCTTTCAGGCTGGATCCAGTATAGCATGTCACAAAGACAATCATGCAAAGGGAATCCACCAGCTCTTCTCTCCACTGTAGCCCCTGGGATCCCTCAAAAAGACTCTTGTGGAAGTTTGGGGGGGAGATCTGAGATCTGGGGCTCTAGTATGAGAAATAGTGAAAATGTGGTGGATGCAGCTTGCTACTAACAAAATGCAGCCTGGCAGCACTCAGTACTTTAGAATTATTTATGTCAAGGAGGTGTGGACCTAAGCAATTTCTGAATGGGAGACAAATGAAAGAGAGGGATATATATTGAATTAACAATACTACATAACATGACTGGAATGATTGATGCAAACTAAGCAGTTTTGTCTAGTTTGCACAATCTGTACTCTTTCTGCTAGCCACAAAGAGAGAGAATTACTACTAGTCTTAGGGTGCAATCCTATGCATGTTTAGACAGAAAAAAGGCCTACAACAACTCCTGTGCTGTAGGCCTTTCTCTCTCTCTGTCTAAAAATGTGCTGGATTGCATCTTTAGTGGATCCATACTACCTCCAGGATCAGAGGCAGTGTACCTCTGAATACCAGTTCCTGGGGAGCAACAGCAGGAGATGGCTATTGCCCTCAGGAGCTGCTTGTGGACTTCCCAGGGGCATCGATGTGGCCATTGTGGGAAATAGGACACTGGACTAGATAGGCTTTTGGTTTGATCCAGCAGGGCTTTTCTTATGTTCTTATTTACTATTTTATTTATTTTATTTATTTACAGCATTTGTATACCACTCCATATCTAGGCAGTGAACAATTAGAAGATAAAGCAGATAAAAGAATAAAAACAAAGCATTAAAAACAGATAACATTAAAACTGTGGCTGGTCAGCAAGGAAGGCTTCCCGAAACAAAGACATCTTCAGCAGGTGCTGAAAGCAACAGTGTTGGAGCCTGCCTGACCTCTAGAGTCAGGGAGTTCCATAGAAGTGGAGCTGCCACACTGAAGGCTCTTCTCCTGGTGAACTCCAATCGGGCTACATGTCCATGTGGAACCAACAGGAGAATGTCCTCTGATGACCCAGTGATCGGGCAGGTTGGCAAGGGAGGAGGCGCTCTCCCTCAGGTAACCTGGTCCCAAGTTGTTTTGGGCTTTGTACACTAGAACCAGAACCTTAAACCTGGTCTGGAAGCCAATAGGCAGCCAGTGCAGTTCCTTCAGCAAAGGAGTTGCATGCTGAAAAGGGGCAGCTCCCAACAACAGCTGAGCTGCTGCATTCTGCACTAGCTCCAGCTTCTGGAGCAGCCTTAAGGGCAGCCCCACATAGAGCACATTGCAGTAATCCATTCTTGAGGTTACTAGTGCCTCTATCACTGTGGCCAAGTTATCCCTCCCTTATAAGTTATGAGGAACACTGAAACCCTCTCTTCCCTGCATATAGTAAA
Organism: Shinisaurus crocodilurus; assembly: GCA_021292165.1. Taxonomy (NCBI): domain Eukaryota; kingdom Metazoa; phylum Chordata; class Lepidosauria; order Squamata; family Shinisauridae; genus Shinisaurus; species Shinisaurus crocodilurus. The sequence goes on from CM037878.1 coordinate 26,976,759, forward strand.
GTTGTGCTCAGCTGTTCTTTCAGCAGCTTCTGAGAGATTTCACTGGGCATTGCCTACACATTTATAGGCAATTTATCTCTAAAAGTCTAGAAACACAGGAGCTGGGGTTTTGCACTCACAAGGTGTGATCTTGAATTTTCTGGATACACATTGTCTGCACAATACAGTGCAAGCTACTAAAGGCATTTTATTTCCAGCACAGTGGTAGGAACTGAAAGTGCCAACTGAAGACAACATTCTGGTGGTAGGCCTACTTATTCAAAAGTTTGGGCACTGTGGCTTTTCTTCTTCCTAGTTTTCATGCATAAAATCAGTTTTTAAAATATGCCTATTGATGAGGTCTCTCAAGAAAAAGATCTGCAACCTGCATGACCAAAGAATCTAAAGGATAACATTAAAAATTTGAAGACCCACTTAGATTCATCGTTGTTTTAATTCTCACACCAATTCCAGTTGTCTAATGTAGATTAAAATATTAATGTGACTAACTTCATTTTAGAAATGCCAAAGGCAGTCAAGCACAAAGAGAGCCCTAAACAAAAATGAGTTCCTAATGATAGTCAGGTTCATAAAACATCTCATGCTTTGTTTTTGTTAAACATATTTTTTTGTCCCTAAGATTTTTAGAGTGTGAAATATTTTGCTTCTGATCATCAAATCCATTCTTTTCCTTGTGGAAATACTGAAAATGTTTTTTCTTGTCTTTTCTTTGTGAGACAAAAGTAGACCCAATTTCTCCTTCTGATGCTGGAAGATGTCCTGAATAAATGCGCTGACATTAGAGCTGAGCTATGTCTTTGCAGCAAATTTTCTTCTGGTCAAAGTTAAGTTGATTCACTGGGGCCAGATTTAGAAGCAGAGCTGTTTCTGATCTTGCAAGCCTTACAAGATTTTATTCTCCCAGCACTGAGTTGAACAAAATGACTGGAGAAAACTGGACCAAAACATGATAACCAATTGAGTAGCAAATAAAATAGCTAAAGCACAAATCCTGATTGGCTACTCCTTTGTCAGGTCATATCATTTAGTGTTACTTTTTGTCAGGAAATGAATCAAGTAATTTTGCCAGGAATTAAGTCCCAACCATTTAGCTGCTGCAGCAACAGCACACAACCTGGTGCCATCCAGATGTTTTGTTGTAGTCCAAAACATCTGGAAAGCACCAGGTTGCCTACCCCTGTGGTACACCAACAATCCCACACACATTACTTTGTCTTAATACATAGATTTTGGCTGTAGTCCTATACACGTTCCACCAGAAAAAAAGCCCTGCCCAGGAGTAAAGTTAATTGAACTTTATTTGACTAACTTCTGAGTAGATATGCATAGAATTGTACCATTACACCCACTTATAGTATTTCCACTGAAGGCAGAATTACTATCTACATGCATGCCAGTTTGGCTGGATTGCTGATGAGTTTGTAAAATTTAGTACGTGCTATTTGATGAGGGTAAATGATCACTAAATCTCTGCATTAAATAGTGATCCTCTGAATCGAGGATGATGATGATGATGATGATGATGATGATGATGATTACATTTATATCCCACCTTTTTTTTCCTCTTGCAAGGAGCCCAAGGTGGCTTACATAGTCTTCCTTCTCTCCATTTTATCTTCACAACAATCCTGTGAAGTAGGTCAGGCTGAGAGACAGTGACTGGCTCAAAGCCACCCAGTGATCTTCATGACCAAATGGGGACTAGAACCCAGATCTCCCATGTCCCAGTCCATCACTTTAACCAATGCACCACACTGGCTCTCCAGTCAGATCTCGTTCCATTTGGATGGAATGAAATAGATCAGTCTACTATAACTGAAGACTAGGGCCACACTAAGTGTTGCTTTCGTATCACAGAGCCAGACTATATATTTCCTTATTCAAGTTTCCTTATGCAAGTACCGACCCAGGAGTGTTTATTTCAGGTTCCATTTTATTCACAGTAAAAGTACAGTAAAAAACACACACAAAATACACAATGTATCCTTAATTGAACACACTTGACTATTTGGAAGCATGATGCATCACTGCCATAGCTGCTCTTTCCTAATTAAGATCAGATGCTTCAAATGCACATAGTTTTGACAATGCTGGTCCTTGCACAGCTGTCTGTGTAACATGTATATTGTATTATCCTTGGGGCAGTGAAGCTTTGCCCTGAACAGCACGTGCATCAGGGAGAAAACAGATGGGACAGATAGACAAGTCTGTGTAAAAGGCGTGTGGCTTACGCTGGCTCAGCTTGTCTGAGTGTGGAAAGCTAAGCAGGGTCAGGCCTGGTTATTACTTGGATGGGAGACCCCTCCTCTAGTTTCCTGCATTGAGCAGGGGGTTGGACTTGATAGTCTTGTAGGCTCATTCACTCTATGATCTATGAAATCTATAAGAGAGACATGGGCAGGTCTGTAGGTGAGAGACTGAGACAGGAGAGAGAGAGAGAGAGAGAGAGAGAGAGAGAAAGGTGGGGAGACCGAGAAGGGTGTACCTGTGCAGGAGAGACAGACAGGATGGGAGGGAGTGGGAAGAGAGAACATGCACCAGGGATGAGATGGGGTTGGTGAGAGAGACAGAGTCAGAGAAGATGGAGAGATGAAATGATGCTCCTATGGGCTGCTCATTGGGTAACAAAGGGGCAGTGGGTGGGTGGGGAAGGGTTGTGTGCTTTGCAGCTTACCCGCCAAAATGTTGGCTGCAGGCTTTGGGTTGTCTGTAAAATAACATGATAATATTATATATTTTGTTATATATATAAATAACAAAACAATGTAATACTGATTTATTTATTTATTTATTTATTTATTATATTTATCAATCGCCCATCTGGCCGGTCACCCGGCCACCCTGGGCGATGTACAATTAAAATACAATAAAACACAATAAAATATAATAATTAAAACAATATAAAAAATTCTCATTAAAAACCTAACCCACCCCATATTCCCGCCTGAACAGCCATGTTTTTAATGCACGGCGGAAGCTCATCACGGAGGGGCATGGCGAAGGTCACTAGGGAGGGAGTTCCATAATGTGGGGGCCGCCACAGAGAAGGCCCTCTTCCTAGTCCCCACCAGCCTGGCTGCTCTGGCTGATGGGATAAGGAGAAGGCCGTCCGTGGCAGACCTTGTTGAGCGGCCTACTTGATGTTGCTGGAGGCGCTCCTTGAGATAAGCTGGGCCGGAGCCATGTAGGGTTTTAAAGGTCAAAACCAACACCTTGAATTCGGCTCGGCAAGCAACTGGTAGCCAGTGCAACTCATTGAGCACTGGCGTGATGTGATCACGCCGGCGGCTGCCCTTAATCAGGCGAGCCGCCGCGTTCTGTACCAGCTGAAGCTTCCGGACCGTCTTCAAGGGTAACCCCACGTAGAGCGCATTACAGTAGTCTAGGCGAGAGGAGACCAAGGCATGAACCACTGATGGGAGCAGGTGATTAGGAAGGTAGGGGCGCAGCTGCCGTATCAGATGGAGTTGATACAGCGCCGCCCGGCTCACAGCTGCCACCTGAGCCTCCATGGACAGCTGGGAGTCTAGAATGACCCCCAAGCTGCGGACCTGGTCCTTCAGGGGTAGATGTACCCCATTCAGCACCAGGTCAACATCCCCTAACCTTCCCTTGTCCCCCACCAGAAGTACCTCGGTCTTGTCGGGGTTCAGTTTCAGCATGTTCCTTCCCATCCAGCCAGCCACTGATTCCAGGCACTTGGACAGGGTCTCAACGGCCAACCTCGGTGAGGACTTAAAACAGAGGTAGAGCTGCGTGTCATCCGCATACTGATGACACTGCACCCCAAACCTCCTGATGATAGCTCCCAGCGGCTTGAGGTAGATGTTGAATAACATCGGGGAGAGGATGGAACCCTGCGGCACTCCACAAGTGAGCAGCCGAGGGTCCGAAGCCTCCTCCCCGAGAACTACCCTCTGATACCTTCCAGAGAGGAAGGACCAGAACCACTGCAATACAGTGCCTCCCAAGCCCAAGCCCTCCAGACGGTCCAGGAGGATACCGTGGTCAACGGTATCAAAAGCCGCTGAGAGATCGAGGAGGACTAGAAAGGAGCATTCGCCCCTATCCAAAGCCCTCCTCATATCATCCACCAAGGCGACCAAGGCCGTCTCCGTCCCATGTCCAGACCTGAAGCCCGACTGGCACGGATCCAAATAATCGGCTTCATCCAAGTGTGCCTTCAACTGAGCACCCACCACCCGCTCGATCACCTTGCCCAGAAATGGTAAATTGGAGACTGGGCGAAAGTTGTTTAAATCCTGGGGATCCAAGGAGGGCTTCTTTAGAAGCGGTCTTATTACTGCCTCCTTGAGGGCTGATGGCATCACTCCCTCCTCGAGGGAGGCATTCACCACCGCCTTGATCCCCTCACCCAGTCTCTCCCTGCAGCTCATGATGAGCCAGGATGGGCAAGGGTCAAGCAAGCAGGTGGTCGGCCTCACAGATGAAAGCACCTTGTCCACTTCATCAGAAGGAAGAAGCCGAAACCGATCCCACAAAACCGGATGATGGGGGGGAATCATACAAATGTCTAACTGCAAATGTATATGTTTTTGAAAATTAAGCAAATGCACTAAAACAATAAGATGATGAAGATCTGAACACTCAGCATCAGCATCATTTATTACTTATTGTTGGAGTATATGATGAAAAGATGTCAACTCTGCAGTGAGGGTTTATTAAGTTGACTGCCCAGTAAAGGGTTAAGATGGACTGTTATAGTTTAGTTAAAGGGCAAAGGCAAAAACCAAGCTTCTCTGAGAAGTCAGGGGGCAGGATTCAGTGGAGCAAACCACTTAGTGGTATCAGGGGAGGGAATGCTGGATGTTACCTAGCAACAGGTTAGAATTCCATTCTACCACTCCCCTGGCAGTTAGACTACTCTTACAGTTAATTGACTTAACTGTCACTAGCCTGGTTTTAGCAAGGGATTGACCTGTGTGATCCCCTTACTTCACAGAATAAGTAACGTTTAAGAAACTGCACTTACAAAGTCTGTAACCATCAAACTTATAGTACCTGAGAAATCATATGTTACTTCTGTTATTTACTTTAAAAGCATCCACTTAGAAACAAGTCCTTCACATGCGTGTGTGTTTGTTTGGGTGAAGTTTGCAGCTGTTAAGATGATGAAGATCTGAACACTCATCATGAGCATCATTTATTACTTATAAAGTGCTTAGTATGTATTAACAGGGCCAGTCCTACCATTAGGTGGAGTAAGGCAGTCACCTCAGGTGGCAGATGCCAGGAGGTGGCAGCAAGATGTTGGAAGAAAGAATGGTATGCCACATGGCCTGACCTGCACTCCCCAAGCTAGCCTGCTGCCTTCTGGTGCAGCAGAGGACACTATCCCATGGTCAGTGTTGACAGAAGTGTCAACATTTTCAACATTTTAAGGGATGAGGTTTTTGTATTTGTCATTATGTATTTTAATCTGTTTCTGTAAACCACTTAGAGATATATTTTGCTATGGTAAGCAGTATATAAATTGCTGAAATAAAAACTGCCAGTCCAGTCAGCTTTTGTAGATGGAATGGGAAGAGGGGCACCGTCTTGTTTATTTATTTATTTATTATATTTATACCCCACCTTTTTTCCTGCAAGGAACCCAAGGCGGTTTACATAATCCTCCTCCTCCTCTTCATTTTATCCTCACAACAACCCTGTGAGGTAAGATAGGCTGAGAGTCAGTGACTGGCCCAAAGTCACCCAGTGAGTTTCATGGCCGAGCGGGGAATAGAACCCGGATCTCCCGAGTCCTAGTCTAACACCCTAACCACTACGCCACACTGGCTCTTTGTTCTTTGCCTCAGGCAGCAAAGTGTCTTATTTATTATTATTAATTTATTTATAGCAGTGTTCTCCAACCTTGGGTCGCCAGATGTTTTTGGCCTACAACTCCCAGCATGCCCTAGCCAGGGAGTTGTAGTAGGCCAAAAACATCTGGCGACCCAAGGTTGGAGAACACTGATTTATAGCATTTGTACTCCACCCACTCTTCAGCCAAAAAAGGCTCCCAGAGTGGCTTACCAAGATTAATAATAGACTGTCCCTGCCCTCAGGCTTACAATCTAAAAGACATGACACAAAAAGAAAAGGGATTGGGAAGGAGGAGGAAGAAAGCAAGACTCAGGCACTAGTTCTTAGTTACAAGGCTCTCATAGATGTCCTTCCCTTCCCTTTTCATTTCTTGCAGGGAAGGGCAAAACAAGCTCCCTGCAGCTGTTCCTTCTTTGGCCAAAGTATGGTCTCCCCGTCGCCGTGATGTTAATCCTGGGAGGCATGGGGGTTACACGAACCTTGGTTGGGCTTGTGGTTCTCCGTGGCTCGGCTCTCCGCCGCCGTGGCTGCCTGATCTCGATCTTCTGAGCGGCGCAGAGCGTTCTCCGTGCCACTCGAGCTCCCAACGCCGGTCGAGCCTAGGTCCCCCATCGCGTCACTTCCGCCTGCTCCAGCGCGCTGGATCCCTGCGCTATGTTTTTGGTGGGGGAAACCAGGGCAACAGGGCTGTTGCCCTGGTTCCCCCCACCAAAAACATAGCGCGTGGGTTTAGTGCGCCGGAGCAGGGTCCCGTCGTGTCACTTCCGCCACACCGGAAATGACGCGACGGGACCAACGCAGCCGGCGCGGGCGCCTCGCCACAAAGAGCTGAGCCAAGGAGCCGTTGGATGCCCGAAGGTAGGCCCGCACGAGCCTTGCGTGGGCACGAGTGGGGCCGAGTTCGGTCCTGCTCAGCCCGTGCGAGGCGAGCGGTTACATCCCTACCGGCGGAGAAGTGACTTCCGGGTCACTGGCAGGCTGCTGTTTACGTAGAAAATGCCTTAAGATACTCCTAAAGTGACTGCAATTTGATTAATTTTAGGGAGCCCTAAAGTCCAGCGAGAGGTGCAGTGCATGTCAGCTTTCAGCCCGGCTTGTTGGGTGCAGCAGTGGTGTCCACCAAGCCGGAGGTGGGTCAGGTTCTGGCGGATCGCCCACCCCTAGCTGGAGGGATATGGCAAAAACAGTGACTGTTGACACGACATGATAAGCAACTGTTGATGGTTATCATTGTTTGTTTCTGGTGTTGTCCGAACCTGATCGTGATGACCAACCATTGTGACTTAATGTTGCTGTCAACCACAATAAGACACAACGGTCTGTTCTAGGGTTTGTCCCTACCACGATTGTTTGTCATGACATCCGAACCAGGGAGAGATGTTTTATCATTGGTGGTTCACAGAGTCGCATGACAAGAGCGGCAAAATGAGAAGCCACTCCAGTCATCTGATCTCTATTCCCAAAGTCTGCATAGCAGCACACATGTTGCTGCTTGCTTCACTTTTAATTGTAGGGTGCTTGTTACTTTTACAGTCACAATACCAAAAACTGTCTTTATTCCCCCCCGCCCCAAATAAAGTATGCTTTTACTAGAAGAAGAGCAGATAATATTTAGGGGTGGGTGATCAGCTGGGACCTGACCCACCTCTGCCTTGGCAGACACTACTGCTGCGCCCACCAAACCGGGCTGAAAGCTGGTGCACTTTGCGCCACTAGCTGGAATTTCAGGTTCCCAGCAGGCTGCTGTTTACGTAGAAAATGCCTTAAGATACATCAAAAGCAGCCGCAATTTGCACAAATTATGCAAATTGTGGCCAGGGCCGGTGCTACCATTAGGCCAACTAGGCAGCTGCCTAGGGCGCAGGGCTAAAAGGGGCACCAGAAACTCCTTGAAAAAAAATACAGCACTCTCAAGTGGGAAGGGGGGGTGCTAAATATCTGATCTTGCCTAGGGCACCAAACTGCCTTGCACCGGTCCTGATTGTGGCCACTTTGGGTGTACCTTACGTCATTTTCTATGTAAACAGCAGCCCACCAGCAACCTGGAAGTTGCTTGCTTCCCCAGTTTGACTTGGGAGAATGTGAGTCGAGCCGGGGAAGAGGTAAGCAGGACGGAGTTGGGGGGGAGGGAGAAAGTCAAGCTGCAGTTCGTACTAGACGTGCCAGGAATGGGTGTGGGTGGGTGGATGGGGAATGTGTCTCCAGCTGGGCGAAAGGGGGGGAAGTGACAGGCAAAGACACACGGGACAACATACACAAGAATCTATTTTTTTTCAATGGGAATAGACAACGAAAGGGATGGGGCTATGGGGTGGGAGAGAAAGGGTTAAAGATTCCTGCAGGAGGAGAGAGAGGGGAGTAGTGGTGGGGCCAAGCCTGGAGTTGGCTGGAGGCTCACTCCGGGCTCGGCCCCCCGCGAGAGGCGGCGGCCTGATCCCACTCTTCAGCAGGGACGGGGACTCGGACTCGAGGACTCGACTCGTGAGTCGGACTGAGTCCCCCCTCTGACTCGACTCGGACTCGAGTCCCAATATTTTTAATGGGACTCGAGACTCGACTCGGGACTCGAGACCAAGGACTCTTCAACATCCTTGGGCTGTGCCAGAAAGAGCGGAGAGGAGCGTGATTGCCGGCGAAGAGCGCATGGAAGCGCTCTTCAGCTACTATGGACAGCTACCAGGAGCGCAGCCCCAATGATATGCTGAGATTTATTTTGATTGATGTGTTGTTGTGGGGGGTTAGGGTTAGGGTCAGACATTGTGGGTTTGGCTGCCTCTGCCTGCCTGCTTTGGGGTTCCCAGCCTCCTCTGCCTGCCTGGTCTCTTCTTAACCAGTTCCACAGTTTGAATTGTCCAAGACAAAGGCCTCTGCCTGCCTGCTTTGGGGTTCCCTGCCTCCTCTGCCTGCCTGGTTATTTTGGGTTTGTCTGCCTGGTCTGTTCTTGCCAAAATCAGTTGCAGAGTTTTGAAATAAAAAGGCACACTTGTGCCTAGAATTTATTTAAGCCACACATCTGAAGTAGCCTTATTTTGTTGGGGGAAAACCCCATTGATTTTAATAGGGACTCGTGGAGTCAGTTTTGGGAGTGACTTGGGACTCGGGACTTGTGAGTCACCATTTTGGACCAAGGACTCGGACTCGAGGCTCAGGTCCAAAGACTCGTGACTTGACTCGTGACTCGAGCCCAAGGACTCTTCAACATCCCTGCTCTTCAGAGTGGCGCGGAGCGTTCCCCGCGCCGCTCGAGCCGCTCGAGCCGCCGCCACCACCGGAGGACCCCCCAGCCCTCCCCGCTGCTGCTGCCGCCACCGGAGGACCCCCACCACCCCACCATCGCCGTCATCCTACCTGGTCCTGCATTCCGGCGCGCCTCTGCCGCCTCCGCCGCCTGCGGAGCCACTGCTCCGGTGCGCTGGAGCCCCGCCTGCACTCTGTTTTGGCACAGGGAACCATGGCAACAGGGCTTAAACAGCCCTGTTGCCATGGTTCCCCCTGCCAAAAACAGAGCGCAGGGTCCCGTCGCGTCACTTCCTCCGCGCCGGAAGTGACGCGACAGGACCCATCGGACAGGGAAGACAGGCTCTCCGCTCTGCGGAGAGCTTTTGGTAAGTCCGCGCAGGTGGCCGAGAATCTCAGTGGACACGAGCAGGCCCAGTTCGGGCCTCGCTCGTGTCCGCCGAGATTCTTGGCCACATCCCTAGAAGGGAGTACTCAGCAGACCAATTACAAACAGACTGCCTACATAGAGAGGGAGTGATGGCCCCTGGGATGCATGCCTGGAGGGGGAGGTAGGACTGGGTGGGAACAAAACCATGATAATGACCAGAAACAATGATTGTCTGTCAGAACCATTGTTGTAACAGGCCACCAATCATGTTAACTTACCACAGTTGGCTGTCCTGACATGCAAACCTGCCCAGTGAATAATTAGATGGGAAGAAGAAAAACAGAGCAGAAAATAAGAAGTTGAAGGTTGAAAACTGGAAGGCCAGTGTGTAAGTCCTTACAATAACCAACCAACACGGTACAGCATTCAAACTTAGATAAAATTCAGTAGAAAGCAATGGATGGATCTTCCATTCACTGACCAAATATAGTCATCCAAGCAGTCATCAATGACAGCCCCATGTGAATTACATTACAATATATCTCTGAGAATATGAATGCAAGACTATTGGCAGGTCTGAAGCAGAGCCTTCTCACCAGATAGAATATTTAAAAAAGAAAAGCATCCATGTATTGCTTATGCATAGATAGCTTCAGGTCAATATATGCATATTAGACTCTTTTCTATCTTCAAGTGAATAATTAGATCTTTATATCTTTGCCAAGTAGGAAATTATAGGCCTCTTAATGCAACACCTTGTCACATGTACACATACAGTAAAATGGCAGCACTGGAACTGTTATAGCCTTAAAACAATCAATATCATACTGTGTTTAGAATTATCATTTAAGGAACACAAAGTGATCAGGTGGAAACACTCTCAAGAGGCCAGCATGAAGTTAATAAGATCTGCTAATAGCTGAGCTTTAGTAATTTCATGGGAAACCAAACAGTAGAATCTGAGTAGCCCACAGTCTTAATTGGATATTGATCTGAACAAATACTCTCCTTGAAAGTGCTTGTTAGAATCAGTTATCATTATGTCTTCAGACACATCATATTCCTTCTGGTTTCTGAATGACTAGTTAAATTCACCATCTTACCATTTCATATTATTTCAATGACTAATTTTGCATCTGATGGAAGAGAATGAATTTTGAACATTGTATATACATGTGCTATATTCATTTGTGTGGAGCTTTTAATATTGTGGGCTTCAACAGGCAATCTTCTGAACTACTGTTCTTGTTCCTTGTTTCTCTTTTGCATGATTGTGTTTTGTTATTATTCCCCCACCCGTCAACTCCATATCTATTTGGCTCTGCTGCCAGTTTCTCTCCATTAAATTATCTTCTGTTTGACCGAGACAAAGAATACCTGTATGTTTGTGTTCCAGCCTTGTAGCTCCATATTTTTATTTTTTATGTTTTGGTTTGGAGCCCAGACTTTGTGTATTGTGCTTATATTTAGATGCAAATAATTGAATCTGCACAGCCTATACAAGCCTCAGGAGTGCAACTATTTATGTCTTATTTCTTTGTCCTTGAAGAAAAAGCAGTTTATGAATAACTATAACATAAATGGAACCAGGTTGAACATTGGTCTGTCAAAATTGTACGTCATTGTACTACTTCCATCTATGCTCCTTATACAAGTTTAGTGATCAGGCCCACTCTGACAGATCCTATGCAGCCCTGAATATTATTAGCAGTCCCATTGATGCCAAAGGCGCTCTTTGAATGAGTGGGAGATGCTTCAGCAAAGGAATATGGGCAATGCAGTGTTCATCTTATTTTTCTTCTTCAGTTTTGTGCAAAGTATCTTTGATACTAGGGTAATGCAGAACCCACCCTTTCGCTGAGAAATTCAACAAGTGTTTTTCTCTTTTTTCCTTCCTTTTAAATTCCTCAAATATTTTGCCCGAACACTCACAGAAACCTACACATTTGCCTCAAGATTGGGGGAGGGATGTTGAGTCTTATTATGGGGTCACAGTCATGACCCTATGTTGGCTGAATCACATTCCGTCATTATAACCCAAAAATGGGGGGGGGCATTAGGATCTATGGGTTATACTGAGAAAACAGCTCAACAGACTGACCTGAAATGTGGTAATATAGGAGAGGCAAGCCTGAGGATGGTTCGTACCAATTTTGAGGTAGAAAGGGCATGAACTTGATTATTTATAGCAGTTTAACATTTGATGAGTGTCCACCAGCAGTTTGACAGGTGCTTTTACTTTTTTCCATAGACTTACATGGGGTTCACTTTGTAGTAGCATTTGCTGCATTTCTCTGTACAGCGTCCCTTGGAAAACAATTTGTCATCTTAGGTAAGGGACAAGGTGCTGTGTCCCAGAAGAAGTGTAAGGTATTTGTAGGTTTTGTAAAAAGTGTCATTTTTCACCTGATTTTAGCCCATGGAATTCAATAAGCTCTTTTCTGCAGGATGGCAGGGGTAATAGAATGGAGTGTGTGAGTGCAGCCTTCTGGTGGGCTGGCATCATCTTCTCAACCCCTTTTGTGCCTTGAGTGAACATGGAAGAATTTACCACAATTTGCACATTTCCCCATATTCAAGATTGAAAGGACTTGAGATTTTTTAAAGGTTGAATATGGGAGAAACCAAAACTGACAGATTTGTCTATCCAGCTCCAGGGTTATGAGCGCTTAGCTCTTAACAGTCTTGTTGGCTTTAATCTCTGTGTATTCAACTATGGTAGTTGCCACCTCTTTATTCTGACAGGCTCTTCATCTTTAACATGGCAGGCAGATACATCATGGTCCTCTCCATGTTGGGATTTGTTGGATCCATTGAATTTTTGCCAGTTCAGATGGGTGAGAATTTCATTTCAGTTCGGCTTTGATAAGAATTTACGGTACTAAAAAAAAAGGGGGGGGGGAGAGAACTTGCTTTGCCTTCCCAGCCAGAAAACAAATTAACTCCAACTGACAGTTGTCCTGGGACTGCAGAACTGAAGGACAGCATGTCCAGGCCTCATCCATTGCCCAAGTGACCAAGGACCACTAGGAGGCTGCACCCTTTGGGCAGTATCCTATACTGCTGCTGCAGCGGGACCCACCACTAGCACTACAGGAAACTAGTGCTTCCTGAAGCAACTTCGGCAATGAGTGGAACATTGCCAGGACGGGTCAGTGGGACTCCCTTCTGTGAGCTCTGCTGACCTGCCCCATTCGAGAAATGAGCATTTCTGCTTGCTTAAGTACCTGCTAGCTTCTAGCTGCACTAGCAGTGAGTCCCTCTAGCATGCGGGCAGCACTGGATATTGCTCCTTGCCTCTAAGGAAGAACATTACAGCAAGGCAAGGGGGAGACCAACCTGCCCCATACATCAGACAGAGAAGAAACCGCTGCAGGGAGCTTGCTTCATCTTTCTTCATCAGAAAGAGCACCTAGAAAAAGCACACTGAGAGCCAGTGTGGCGTAGTGGTTAGAGTGTTGGACTGGGACTCAGGAGATCCTGGTTCTAGTACCCACTCGGCCATGAAGCTCACTTGGTGACTTTGGGCCAGTCACTGATTCTCAGCCTAACCTACCTCACAAGGTTGTTGTGAGGATAAAATGGAGAGGAGAAGGATCATGTAGGAGGAAAAAAGATGGGATATAAATCTTTTTTTAATAAATGAGATGATGATGATGATGATGATGATGATGATGATTGATGATGATAATAGGTAACTAATAATTAGTGCCTGAGTTTATGTGAAATCTAATTCCTCAGCCTATTACTTAGCAGGATGTGTTTCCTTTGTGGGTTGCAGTGCTGCACTTAATTCTACACTGCTTTGAGGAAAATATAATGAGGAATTAATTTCCCACTGTGGTGGAGTTCTATGCTAAAAAGATGGAGTGTGTATTTTAAAAGACACAATTTCATCCAAGTGTAAAGGTGTGGGTAAATTTCACCAAGATCTAACAAAGATTGTGCATTATGAAAGTTGGTCATATTATAATGTTAGATCTGTACACCTAGAGCACTTTTATCAGTGCCGAAAAAGTATGAAGAGATGGGGTAAAATGATTTTATCAGCAGCAGCATCATATCTGCTCCATCGTAACTTTGCATTGTATCTTAATCATATTTCATACTATTTCTTTATTCCCTTCATAAAAGAGTGCCTGCAGAAGGAAACCCATGGATTTTATCAACCGTTAATAAGCATTGCAACATCTTTACACAGATACACTAGCTAATTAATTAATTCTCACTAGACAAAATAAATATATGTTACTCCCTGCCCCCTATGGCATATGACAAAAAGAAAACCTTTGAGGCAAATCGGAAGCAACATGCTCACAGCGCAGCATATTTGATGGAATCCGGATTTGCATTTCAAAGTTCTTGGTGCACATTCTTTGAGATTACACTGACAATCACTGTAATATCTACTGAGGCAGTGTTGGATCAGACCAACTACAGCCTGTCTCTAAAAGAAGAAAAATCATTTAAGTGACAGGCCAGGGGTGGAGATTGGACTGTTTGCCATCCTCCCATCACTACCTTTGGGGCTGGGGAAGTGGGAATGGATGGGGAGGGGACAAAGGTGCTTCCAAGATTCCAAGGGCAACAAGAAGCTGCAGGATTAGACCTCCCTTTCATTACTGATGAGGTGGGAATGAGCTGTTAGAATCCCGAGCTAGTAGAATGGGCTGTATCACTTCAGACTACTGGTGAGGACTACCACTTTTGAATGTCTTAATAAAAAAAACCCTGCAAGTAGAAAACTAGTACATTGAGAAGAGTGGTTCTAGCTTAGCCCTTTGCCTGCAATGCTAGATTCCTGTTTTCTAAAAGGTATGTCCAAAAATGCGATTTCTGCCCACCTGCAGCTGGAACTGGTGTACAGTCCATTATTTAAGAATCTTTAGGAACCCAGGAAAATGTGGAGAAGTGTTAAAGTCAATGCCTGGTTCAATTAAAACAATTTTATTACAAACAAAGACATAGAGTGAGAACGACCAGACTCTCTCATAGCTGGCTGGCCAGGTCTCACCTGTGTAGAGATTTACAGTGAAATCCTATCCACATCTACTCAGAAGTAAGTCTCGGTTAGTTCAATGTGTCTTACTTTCAGGTAAGTGGTTATAGGATTGTAGACTAAGGCTGCAACCCTATACCCACTTACCTGGGAGTAAGCCCCATTTTGAACTCAATGGGGCATACTTCTGAGTAGATGTAGACAGGTAGGATTGCACTATAAACTAGGCTTGAGCAAAGATGGGCTCCCAAAATTCTCCACTGTAGTGTATTTGCAGGTGGCATTTTTCTCCCAAATACTCTTTACAGGTACAGAATTCTCCAACATTTGTGGGGAGGGGCAAAAAAGAAAATTCTTAGACTATTTCTCAAACGATTCTCCCCTGGAAAATGTTGACTCAGTTAACACTCACTGAAATTATATTGTTTTAATAATGATGGATGAAGGAACAATAAGCTTAGAGAGGAGGAATGGAAGGAACATGGAAAGCCTTTGGTTTTTTCAACAGTATGGAAGTATATTGGGACGGATCTAGTAATGCCTGAAATTCTCCATCCTGTTTGCTGGTGAAGATGTTGGAGGGGGGAGCATTTCACTCAATATTATCCAGAGGAGGGGGGAAGGAGGATTCTGAAATTCTCCAACAGTTTTTGAGTCCCAAAAAATAACATTCTCAAGTAATTTCTCATTAAATTATTTTCTGAAAAAAATCAGCTCATCAGTAAGTCAAACCTGGGTTCAATCTAAGGATGTTTGCCTCAGGGGTGCTCAAAACTGTGATTGACTCTGCTTGGATGAAAGAGAGTTGAATTGATGAGGCAGGCTTGGTCCACCGTGACCTGAAGCCCCTGCCTTGATTCTGCTTTCATGCATGCAGACTTCTACCACCTGCTACCCCACTCTCCCCAAAGGGGAAACAGGCTCTTGAGGAAGAGGGTGGCAAGCAGCAGGAGGCCCCACTGCACACAGGAGAGGACCACACAGGCCTCTTTGCACGCTGGAAAAGAGATGATGGGGGGCGGGCGGCTATACTACAAACAACATTCTCCCTGATGAGAAATTACATTCCATGAAATGATGTCACATGGAAACATAATTTCCAGCCAATGAGGGGCCATCACCCATTCCACCACTTTAGTATTCTATCACCCCATTCTACTGGATGGATAGATCAGACAAGTGCCCAAGCATAATTTTCTTCTGACCCCTCCTCCTCCTCCTCCTCCTCCTCCTCCTCCTACCTTTCCCCCAACACTGGGACGCAAGGCAGCTCACAAACTTTAAAAGTCGTACAATTAAAACAAATAGAAAAATACAAAAGTTAAAAATAGAATTAAATCATCAATAATATTAAAAAGTATATATATATATAAATGTAGCATTAAAACAGTACAATATACATAACAATTATATATATATATATATATATATAGTAGAGTAAAAACATAGCATTCCATCGCATCACAGGCTAGTCCCAAATGCCTGCCGGAACAGGAAGGTCTTTGCCTGCCTCCGGAAGCTTACCAGGGAGGGCGCCACTCAAGCTTCCCTGGGGAGGGAATTCCAGAATGCTGGGGCAGCCACTGAGAAGGCCCATGAAAGACCTTGATTGCTTGGAGGGGGGGGGAAGGAGAATGAAATGGTTTCCCTTTGCTTATTTGTTTAAAACAGTTATATTCCACCTTTCCTAAAAAGCTCAATGCATCGACTGGAAAAAGGAAAGTAAAGATATGATGGGCTGGATGCAGACTAAGTTAGTTGAACTCAGTTCCCACTGAAACCAATGGGACTTTTATGCAAATTTAATGCAAATCTCTGTTCTCTTGCCAACACACACACACACACACACACACACACCTCCAGGTCGTGACACATTATCCCCTACTGCTCCTGTGCTTGGGCCTTGAACCAGGCCTGAGTTCCCTGTGCCAAGAAACATACATCTGGGGTTAGGACAAGGACTTTCAGGCAGACCCGATTCTTGGGGATCATTTAAAAATAAACAAATGCAAGCCCTGTGCCATTTTGAATGCCTCTCATCCATGTGCTCCCAACCTGTAAGGCTGTGTAACCTTCCTAGTTGATGTATCATAAGATGGAATGGAATGCAATCTCAGATAATAGCAGTGGAAGTAATTATTTTGAAAGTCATAGGAAAAGACTCCATTAAGAATAATACCTTTAATTAGGCAATAAGACATGGCAGTTGGTGCATTTCTCAGCAGAAAGATGAACAGGAGAACCTAATGTATCTTTCCCCATCTCTAATTTCTAGCAACAACAAAAAAAAAATGGTGGGGGTGGGGTAGGGGAGTAGTGGAAGTTACAGCACTGACGGTTGAGTGACCTTAACAACTTTCTGAAGTTCATTAGTCACTTTCAAAACTGATGATCTGTTCCTGTAATACATAATGAATGGATTGCTGTAATATTTCTCTTCAGTGCCCTCAGAGATGAAGTGGAAACCTGTGCTGTTTTAACTGCAGTAATGAAGGAAGCAGGGCAGATGAGGAGTTCACTGAATTTGGAAGATGGTTTAGGTAGATAAGCAACTCCAGAGCAGGGGGGATTTGGGTGGTAAAGTCTCTTACCCTAGCATGAGTCAGGGACCTCGAGCATGGGGTGGCTATCTGGCAAAAAGGTGAGAAAACATGATGGTGGGACAAAGGGGAAGGGTGCATTCGGTGCATGCTGATCACCATGTTAAGGCTATTCTCTTGTTCACCTTCCGTGTGTATACCACATGTGCAGAGGGCGAGGGGGACTGCACCCTCCCCCCCCACAAATCTAAATGTTCAATGGGACATAGGAAAGAGAAACTACACGTGTATAGGTTCCATGCATACGTTCACCAAATGATTGGGAACTCAGAACAAACAGGACACCTAGAGAAGTGAAGGCCTGGGGGAAAAAATCAGAAAAAATGGGGGGGGGGACTAGAAAAATAAAGGGGGGGCAATTTCTCCCATTTTTACCCCAGGGATTTTTGGAAAATTTGGGGAAAACATGTTTTTCCTGGAATTTTTTTGGGGGGTGGGTGGGTTGAGTGTGTGTGTCGTCCCCCCCCCCAGGCCTTCAGATATCTAAGAACTCCTGATGAGATGGACGGACTTATGCATGAACAGCTGTACACATGCAGAGTCAACCTCCGATGCTCGGCTGCCAGGGACAGCCCTAGACATTTTGCTGCCTGAGGGACAGCTAAATGTGTCCCAGCCCCCAGCCCCCAAGTTAAGGTACATAGTACCCAAAACCACACAAGTTAGTTTGGTACATGAGGTTAGAAAATCCCACAAGCACCTCTCCCCATCTCGGGTAGTAGAAACACAAGTAAATAACTAATAATAACCCTTTCCAACTCTATGATCCCCACTCAGCCTTAAAGGTCAGTATGTTATAGGTATTGCAGATTGGAGTGCTCCTGTTCAGAGTTTCAGCCAGCCAGCCAGCCATGCCCTCTTCCAGGATACTTTATTCCGCCCCCCTTTCTCCCCAGTTTTCTGTTGTTTTCCCCAACAGTCAGCATTCTACATCTACTGAGCATGTTCAATCCCCATTGAGCTGCTTTTGAGGCCCAACTCAATATTTTTCCTAAAGTGTTTTGTTTTGCCACACTTCTGCAAACCTCAGGGTTCCCCTAAGGATGCTGATCATATTTCCTCTTGCGCATGGCTAGTGCTGTTTTGGCTACATAAGGCTTCACACTTGGGAAATGAGTTCACTATTAATATATACAGGTTTTACAGCTTGTTTTCCTCTGGTCCATCATTTATCTCCAATGGTAGGAAAAGCTTCACCTGCTCCATTTCTGCTGGTCAGGCTGCTCTTTAAGTTACTGGACCAGGGCCAGGAAAACAAAAACAAAAACAAAAACCAGCAACCTTTGCTCTATAGCTTTTGACAAGCTTGGGTGTTTGTTCGCTACATGCATAATTGCAGATTGGTAGAAAGTCATTTATAATGAAGAGGGACAAGAAGTGAGTGGCACTCTTCACCCCTCTGATTCAGAATATCCTATTAAATTGGATTAATTTGGAGGACATCTGTTGGATGCTCAAAATTAATTCAATTTAAGGAGGACCTGTTCTAGGTCAGGCAGCCCCCTAAGCACATTGCTCTTCCTATCGCACTGGTGATGGAGCCTGGAAGCCTCTATACATCCAGCACCCCTTTTCGATACATCCAGCACCCCTTTTCGCACAAATGGGACCCTTTTGCACTTCTTACCTGTCCCTGGTGATATGACTACCCCAAGACCCTCCTTGGGGGATTAAGTGGCAGTAGGTCTCTAGGGTAACACTTCTGGCTGAAATGGATCTATTGCAGATTAACTTGGGCCCCTGTGCAACTCTGTATTTGATCCAAGAGGAATATACAGAGTACGGCTACGCAGATCTGCCTAGCCTGATCTAAGTGAGGTTCTCTGATTTCTGCCTCAAAGCTCATTCAGACCGAAGTTCATATCGGCTTGTGAGCTCCCCACTGTAGAATGAAAGCTGATTTCAGTGCACATTTTTCCCCCAAAATGTAAGTATTTTTTAATGTTCGTTTTTCAATTGTACACATTTTCAGTCATCCCACTGAATAAAGGATGTTTGTGCACATTTTTTAAAAAATGGATGCATTTTCATACACATTTTCCAAATGTATGCAATTTTGAATGCATTTTTGTTGTCGCCCGAATCACACTGTAAGCTCGGAAATGTACGGATCTCCGAAAGTGAAGTGTGTCCCAAGTCCTGGTTCAATTCTGGGAGGTGCAAAACAGATAAATTCTCAAAACTGAACTGAAACAAATTTCTTCCCTCTCTCTAATAGAGAGGTGAGAACATGACCTCTCCCCAACTCCATTTGTAGATTTCCCCTCATTACTAGGTAATGCAAAACTGATATAAATGTGAAAGCAGCCTGAGGATATCTTCAATATTGAGACTCTTGCTTCAAAAAGCTTTGTAATGCACATGTAAAATTGACATTGGCCAGAATATTAATTTACACATTTGCTTTCTTTATCTCATCGAAAATCACCAGGGGCAGGGCAGGTTTTGAGGGGCTCTCATCAAACCTCCCCTCTCCCAGTTAGCTTTCTTCAAGGCAGGCACAATAGCAGCAGCAAAAAAAGCCGCCAGTCTAGCCTGCAAACTTTGTTGCTGGAGCCAGACATTTTAAATCCCCCACAATGCTTCTGGGGCATCAATATACTGCTGCTCTGGAGCAATGCTACTTTGGGACCCCAAAGCCATTGTGGGGAAATTAAAACAGTGGGCACCAGCCACAGCCACTAAATCTCTAGTGCTGGGCAAGGGAATGCTGAAAAGAGGAGTTCCAGGCCCAGGTACTATTATGGGTTGGCGGCAGACTCAGCAGTAGGCCCTCCTGAATAGAACTGTCTCAAGGTATTTTGGGGTCCTAGACAAGGTACAATTTTGCCTTCGCCCCAGACTACCACTATTCCCGAATGGGTTCATAGGGGGGAAACATGAGTTTCCTGGGGTATTGATAACTTCTATCCTTGATTTCTTTCTTTAACATGGCAACACTTATCATTGTCCCTGTACTGTAAGGTGCTTTAAACATTTGTTTGGAACATAGTATATGCAGCCTTTAAACCAGTGGCCTTCGACCTGTCCAGACTCGAGACCCACCTCTGATTCCCAACCTGTAACTTTCATATTTTTATTTTTTGTTTATATGTGGAGGTGGGGACACACACAAACACTTCTTTGGACACACATTCTCCTGTTCCAGAAACAACTCCTATGCACAGAGAATCAAGTGCCTTTAAGAGCATGAGCGCAAAGCAGTGGGGTGAAAATCCACATAGTCACAAAAAATATGATGATAATGGTATCCTCAGAGCAACAACACAGAAAATCAGTCTTTGTAACCCAACATCAACCCATTGCAAAAGGAGACACTGAGAGATGATAATAATGATAATGATAGTATCTTCAGAACCACACAGAAAAGCACCCAAAATCCATCTCTTTCACTGAACATCTTCATAGACACCCCTCTCCATAATTCCTCAGAAGTAACAGCGAGACACAGCACAGTACAAAAAAATCCAGCTAATGCATCATCTCTACTCACAAGTAAGGAGGAATGGATTACTCGGAAATAAGCATGTCCAGTAAGTTCTGATCATCCAAAATTGGTCTCTTTGCTTAAGGGTCCCCATAGTATTAATAGAAGTATAGCTTCCAAATCGCGGGAAGTGATAATTCCCCTTTACTCGGCACTGGTTAGGCCTCATCTTGAGTACTGCGTCCAGTTCTGGGCACCTCACTTTAAGAAGGACATAGACAAACTGGAGAGGGTTCAGAGGAGGGCAACAAGGATGATAAAGGGACTGGAAACAAGGCCCTATGAGGAGAGACTGAAAGAACTGGGCATGTTTAGCCTTCAGAAGAGGAGACTGAGGGGAGATATGATCGCACTCTTCCAGTATTTGAAGGGATGTCACACAGAGGAGGGCAAAGATCTCTTCTCGGTCATCCCAGTTTGCAGGACACGGAATAATGGGCTCAAGTTACAGGAACCTAGATTCCACCTAAACATCAGGAAAAATTTCCTGACTGTCAGAGCAATAAGACAATGGAATCAACTACCTAGGGAGGTCGTGGGCTCTCCCACTCTGGAGGCATTCAAGGTGCAGCTGGACAGACATCTGTCAGAGATGCTTTGACCTAGATTCCTGCATTGAGCAGGGGGTTGGACTCGATGGCCTTGTAGGCCCCTTCCAACTCTACTTTTCTATGATTCTATGATTCTATGATAGCAAACCCTCTCCAAAACTCTTCTGAAGTAACAGCAAGAAGCAGACAGTAAAACAATCCAACTTGTGCATCACTACTCAAACAAGTAAGAAAGACTAGATTATTACTCAGATGCAATTGGTCAAGCAACAGGTAGAGATTAAATAGGCCACTGCAAGCAAGCAAACAAACAAAAAACAACAAAAGGAAATGAATTAAAAGAAATGTATACAGTAATGTACCTTCTGGCGGCTGCTTTAGCTTTACTGACAGCTTTGGGGGGAAGGGGCACTGGACAAGATGCCCTTTTCCCCACCAATCTTTGCTGCCCTGCTTACCCCCCCCCCCAACCTTGGTCAGTCAGTCACTTGCTTTGCTATCGCCCCCACCCACATCATATGGCAGCAGGAAAGGAACAAATGGGTCTCTTTCTTTAAAAAACACGTACACACATTTTACAGAGGTCATTGTAGCAAATGTCCAGTGCACCCAACAACCTCTGAACAAAGTTTTTTTTGGGGAAGAGGGACATTGGGGGAAATAGTTAGGAAAATGGAACCATTTGCTTCCTCCCCCCCAACCCACAAGTCTTCAGTGCCCTTACCAACAGCAGGAGCAAGTGTTGGTGGCTGTGGTGGTAGTTACCCCCAAAGGACCCCCAGGCAGGCAGCAAGGATGGCCAGGCAAGGCTCGGCACAGAGTAAAGGAAAGCACTGCATTGGCCTGGCTGCAACCACATGCCATTTCAAATCACAATATTCTTTCTAGTATGGGAGAAGCAGCGAGCTGAATCAATCAGATGCTGCTTTAGGGACACAGAGCCAGTGCCTTCATTGGCTGTGCATTCCCCAAAGTTAGCAAGCTGATTGGTTCAGGTCTCTGCCTCTTACACAAGGGGAAATATTGTGATATCATATGGTAAGTGGCTGCAGCCTGGCGAATTTTTATTCATTCATTCATTCATTATATGTATATCCTGCCTTTTGTCCTGCAAGAAATCCAAGGCAGGCTTACATAATCTCCTCCTCCTCCTCTCCATATTATCCTCACAACAACACTGTGAGGTAGGTTAGCCTGAGAGTCAGAGACTGGCCCAAAGTCTTCCAGTGAGCTTCATGGCCGAGTGGGGACTAGAATCCAGATCTCCCCAGTCCCAGTCCAACACTCTAACCTGTACGCCACACTGGCTCTGATGCAGCATTTTCTTTTACTAGGTGCCAAGCCCTGTTCAGCCACTGTTGCTGCTGCCTGCCTGGGGGTCATTTGGTTCCCGGGATCTCTTGCACCCTAGGCGACCACCTGCTGTGCCTCTCCCTTGAAACATCCCTGCTCCTGAGGTGAGCCGTTGGCAATTGCCCCAAAGTGCCAATTGCCCACGCTGAGCTTGATCACCAGGCTTTCTTCTCCTTTGTACTTCATCAGGCATTCACACAGGAAAAAAGGCAGCCATTGAAGCCTCACGTACAAAAACACTTGGTGTTCCTAACAGGATTCTTCAGAAGAGGAAATAATGATCAAAATCACCTCTCAAAGTGTGTGTCTGTTAGCAGAATTCACCGTGAGAAACTGAAATAACTCTATTATGGGGCTTGTTATTTTGAAGCTATTGTACTTGTAGTTGTCAGGATGAACTTCTTTTACATGGAGCGGATCGAGCAAGCTCTGCATGTCATGTTGGAGAAAGCTGCATTATGCTAGCTCAGCTGTTTCTAAACAGAGCTCCTTTCACCCCTTTTGCTCTGTCATCTTGAGTGAGTCATGTCACAATTAGTGACTATCTCAAAATAATGAACTGGTTCGGCAGTAACCTCACCCGCATCATAAGTGCGTAAGCAAATCTTACTTTGCTCCTCAGCTAGTTAATATGCATAATCTCATCATCTTGCTCACTATTTTCGACGCATACTATGCAGAGTCCCTCATCCCTGTTTTTTCAGTGCCTCTCCTTCATCTGGTTGTGATGGAAGGGGACTCCATTCATGCTCAGGAACACTCTCTTCTCTTCTCCAGGCAATATTCAAAGAAAAGACTGAGCTGGTGTGCATAAGAGAGAGGGGGGTTGCAATTTGAGGCAGGGGCTGAGGGGAGGGAAACAGAAAGAACCCAAGTATTTACCCAGGGAGGGTGTGGGGTGCGTGTGTGTGTGTGTGTGTGTGTGTGTGTGTGTGTGAGAGAGAGAGAGAGAGAGAGAGAGAGAGAGAGAGAGCATGTTAGTATATTTTGTGCGCAACTTCAGGAGGTCTGGAGGCCATTTTTACCCCACAGACCCCTCACCTGCAGACCACAGTCATGGGGCACCCCTCCAAAATGAGCAAAATCACCAGTTTGCTGCCAAAATTTGGCAGTAAACCACTACAGACAGAGCACTGTGTCTCTTCTCTACAGGCTCAGTTTAACCCTTTTGATCCTCCATAGCAGCTACAGAGTGCCCAAACAGGCCAAATTTAGCTTGCACTACGGATGCCATTTTTGTTTTAATTTTACATTTTGAGGGCAGAGGGGGGGGGGGGGAGATGACACACACTGTGTGTGTGTGTGTGTGTAGAAAGTGCCATGATGGCATACATGTGCATATGCTAATTTGTATGTATAGATGGACACTTGGCAAGAATCATTATAATGTAAATAGAAATACAGTAAATCTCAACAGAATGGGGAAGACTGTGACCAGGTGAGCTGCTGCCGTGAGCCTGCCTGCCTGCCTGTTCGGTCTGCTGCGCAGGTGCCGACTGTGGATGAGCACCAGAAGTTGTAGTGCTTTATCTTCAAACCGGACTTGGACTGGACAGCCCTTCAAATACAGGACCGTCCTCAGTAAAAGGGGACATGTGGCCACCCCGTGATGCGTTGCTCTGATTACTGCAGTAGAACCTCAGCTCAACAAGAGGAAGGCAGGGGAAAGATCTGTGGGAAGATGGCTGAAAGAAGCGGAGGCTCAGGAATGGAAAATTCATGGGTGTCAGAAGGAAGACGGTCTAACATAAGGGATTGCAAGAGGGACTGCGACTGCTCAAGAGGAATGAAGAGAAGGATAGAGGACAAAAGGAGCAATAATTTATTTATTTATTTATTTATTATATTTATACCCCGCCTTTTTTCCTGCATGGAACCCAAGGCGGCTTACATGATCATCCTCCTCCTCTCCATTTTATCCTCACAACAACCCTGTGAGGTAGGTTAGGCTGAGAGTCAGTGACTGGCCCAAAGTCACCCAGTGAGCTTCATGGCCGAGCGGGGACTAGAACCCGGATCTCCCGAGTCCCAGTCCAGCACTCTCACCACTACGCCACACTGGCTCTCTACATGTGTGAATGCTCACCAAGTGGGGTGCAGGTCTGGCTCAAGGTTCATAGAAAGAGGGAAGGTTCAAATATTAAGCTACAGCAAAAACACAAAAGTCTGTACAGGGTGACTAACAGAGTGTCATGAGGGCTGCATGAATTATCACCTGTACTAGGTGGGAATATGTTTGTCCTGCACTACAATGAGCAAAAACCATACCTGCCCCCTGATCACAGATAAACATGAAGCCACAAAAACAACATGTGGGCCAAACAAATGCTTTTCACCAACAAGACCAATCACCAGACATGCAAAAATATTGAGAAATCAGTGTCTCATACCCAAGAGCAGCCTTTGCAGATAACACAGATTCACAAGTTGACACAAGGTCAAACTACAGTTTATATTAATTACATAGTGTGTACCTGCTCTCTCTCTTTTTACTCCAGAATAAGTGTGCATAGCCCCAATTTGGATTCGGACTAGTACACATTGGGAGGGGAGGATTAAGTCTTCCTCCTCAGCTGTTCACTTTTTAACCCTGGTCAAGGGTTAAAAAACAGATATAAAACCTCCCATGGTGCCAATGCAGGCTTCCCCCCACCTTTAAACCCCACAGGGGAGGGGGATTTCTGGAAGTAAACATCTGGGGGGAGGCGGACTCAATTCAAATTGTGTCCTGAGCCAAGTGGAACCAGACAATCCAAGTGCGAACATAGAGCTTCCTGCTGGCTTGATGATTATAACTAGGATTAGCTGCGATGCGAGAGGAGGAGGACACATCCTCTTTTTTCAAGAGAGACAATAATGTAATGGGATTCTGGAGTCTTGAGATTATATTTCCCCACAGTCCCTGTTGTGACCTATGTCTCTGACCTACAGAGGAGGCTTGGCTTCCTAAGAGAAAGGAAGGAAAGCAGAGACAGAGACTCAGAAAGGACTACAGCCTGGGAGCAAGTGCTAGAGTCACCATGTGTCCTACCTTACTGATGACAGTCTATTTGAAGGACTGTCCCCCATCCAATTCCAGTTTAAAGATTAAGATCCATATGAAGAGAGAGCAAGCCTAGAAGTTGCTCATCATCAATTAGCAGATGGACAGCAGACTGAGCAGGTGCACAGGTCACAGCAGGACCAAAATCAAGGATAGTCATAATTGGGCATCTGCCGAGGACCTACTACACCCCTACTTGAAGGGCCCACTGACAAGATCCCCCCTCCCTGGAGTTGCTCCTCCTCTTCAACACTGCAACCTGCTTGTTCACCCACCTCTCACTCTGGCCCAGACAATGGTGGTGGTGAGAAGGAGGAGCAGTTGATGGCCCTGCCTACTTGCTTGGTGGCTCTCTGCCTCTCAAGCAAGCAGGTGGTAGCAATGATGAGAAAGAGGATGAGGAGCAATAGCAGCTGGTGACAATGGCGGTGAGAAGGTAGACTCACTGTGGGAGGTAGCCTATTTGAGGTGCCTTGCTGAAGGGCTCTCAACAACCTGGAGCCGGCACTGAGTCAGTGTTTCCAACTATGTTTAAATTATAGAAGTTTGGCTTGAAATAACCGGTGACATTTTTGGCTGTATTCCCCTAATAATAATTAATAAGCTGCATGGTTAGCTCTCAGTGGCACCCACAATACATCAAAGTCCATTTAATTAGATTATCTTAAACCTACCCCATTGATTTCAACAGGGGTATCCATGGCTAACTTTGGATTAGAAAGTGACCAGTGGTATCCCTATGCATGGCGTAGTTGCTGCCCTGTCTAAGAACAGATGGCTAAAGTGTGTTAGTTCTTCCAGGATAATTGCCACAAATGTAATGTGTGCTTAAGAAGACTGCTGTGCTGAACACATGCCAACTGCCCTTATTTTTGTAAGGATACCCTTGAAAGGGAATTGAAATACCAGAATCTCTCTGCCTTCAGTGCTGTTTCTTTTTCTCGAAGGTGGAGAAAAAAGACCTCTAAATAAATTATGATCTTAACGGGGAAATAAATACATTATCTTGAATCCAATCTCTTCTTCTCTTTAGCAGTAATTTGTATTCTTAAGATTCATTAACTCTCCTGGTTACCATTTCATATCTTAGAATGAAGGGAAACCAATGAAAATGTAAGCTCATACCTTGGTTGTCATTAAGTAGCTGGTTTGGGTTGTCAGACAAGTGATAAATACTTTAGCAATCCTTTATGGATGCTCAGCTAGACAAATATGTCTTAATGACTTTGAATCATCTCGCCCGCAATTTTACAGAAGCACAGCGATCTGCCATTACTTCATAACTGCCAATACTCATGAGAAAATATAAAAAAATGGATTCACATGAAAATAGATTGGGTGGCATTTACAGAGGACTGGGAGTTCCCCAAAATTCTGTTTTTTAGACTGAATGTGACCGTTACCCAGTATTGCACCTACATTTCCTACTATTTTACAGACATTTGTCAGAATGGCTTTGTAGAGATCCAAAGCTTTCAGGTAATCATAAGATGCACACACAGAGATCTCTTCCACATGGTTCTCTTGCTCATTGCTATGGTTAATGAAAAATAATTATTATGTTACTACACAATGACTGGGTTCAGACAACACGATAACCCACATTCAAGGGTTGAGTATGGATTGAGTGTGGTTCTTGTTGAACCATGGCTTGTTGTTGAAACATGGGTTATCGTGCTGTCTGAACCCAGCCGAGATAACAAACCATGGTGAACAACCCACAGTTCACAACCCAACAACAAACCATAGGTTCTCTTCATGGGTTGTTTGCGGTTAACAAGCCATGACTTGTTAGCATGGCTGGGTTCAGACAACATGATAACCCATGATTCAATGGCAACCCACACTCAACCTATACTCAACCCTTGAGTGTGGGTTATCATGTTGTCTGGACCCAGTCAACGTTTCACTGTTTAATTGACAGTGTTCATGTATGTCCTAGGAAGGCAAACGTCTATTTTTTTAAAAAAAGTTTTTGATTAAAGGTACCTTCAATCAGAAATGACTTATATTGCCTAGAGAGAGACAGAGACTCTCTTTTGTTCTTTTTTAACAAAAGGTGATGGCAGGGGCTCTATGTCAAGATGTAGTGTCACTGCAGTTGCCTTCTGGGAAGATAAATACTGGCAGGAAGTACTCTCTCCTTTTCTCTCTGATAAAGCAAGTGCTGTCTTCCAAGAGAGAGAGAGAGAGCTTTTTTTACCATGGGTGGCAGCAGCTGTATGTGCTTGGCCGGCTGGTGGGCCATCTGCTCTCCCATTTGCTTGGCCAACTGGCTCAGCTGGCCACTTCTTGCTTGCTCCCACCTTGGGTCCAACCTCTCACAAGGGCCCCGCAGCTGGGGCAGAAGGCAGGAGCAAGTGAGGGAGCAAGTGAGGGAGTGGCTGGTCATGCAAGTGGGCATGGGTGGGTGGCAGCAGTGGTACTGCCGCCTTGCTTGAGGGAGGCAGCAAAATATGTTGGGATGGACCTGAGAGCTGGACACAGGGATACTAGTTCTGCCATGGGTGACTTAAGAGAAAAAGGCTTTCACTGTGGTATACAAGAAGTAAAGCCTATTCTCCATTTAAATGCAAACTGAATGAATTTCTCACCCATACCTAGAACTGCCATACACGGGTAATGGACTGAGTTCAGGTTTGTGGGTCACAAATTATGTAGCCCTGCCTTTGTACGTGCTGGGTTCTGTTGTGAATCTATCTATCTATCTATCTATCTATCTATCTATCCTGTCTACAAGCCACAGAAATATGGACAAATAGCCCAAAATCCCCCTTGTACTTTATTAGCTTCCTACTATACTTGGAATGGGGGGTCAATAAAATGTTTTCTCATAACATCAATTGAATATTTCACCAGTAAACTATTATATATATTTTTCTCTATGAGTGGCCTTAGTAACCTGCAAACTTTGTAGACACTTGCGATGCCTGTGAGTTATGAGACTTTCATACTTTTGTGAATGAAATATAATAATCACCAGTGGCTGATGTGGTTTTCTCCCCCACTCCTATCCAAATTCATGAAAGACACCCAATCCCGTGGGACTTTTAGGAAGCAGAATAAATTCAGAGGATATTTGCTCATAAATGTACATTGCAAAAGTTCACTTTTCAATAATTGGAGTTTCATCTAGTCATGATGCAAAGTTGCATTACTTCATGTCCTTAGATCATGAACAACATAATTCATGAGTCTGTCTGAGTAATGGGTACATGTACCTGTTGGGTACATGTGCAACAAGGTAAGTCCAAGAATTGGATGGCACCACAATTTTGAGGACTACAGTACATATACTCCCACCCATGACTTTGTCTCTAGTCTAGTGAACAAAGGAGCAGTGCAATGCTGAAAGGCCAGATTCGAGTTGAAGAAATAGCTCAGTACCCATGAGCCTTCCTGCTACTATCCAGGCATGCAACAAACCCATGCTGTCTGTGTTATTTGGGGTACCCATGCACAGGTTGGCCATTCATGGTTAAAACAACCAGCCGTGTGCTGTATAGGAATTTATTTTTAATTTACACATGAGTGTCCCTCTCCACAGACTGAATGGGTGAACTATTATGGGCATAAGAACTCCACGAGACCTCTTCTAAGGTATCTCTGGACTGGCACCTAATTTTAAGGTAAGAGTCCAAAAACAAGTGACCTATTGTAGCTTTCATATTTGTTTGTTTGTTTGTTTTTAGCATTTATATGTCTCTTTTCAGAGCTAACCCTACCAAGGCACTCGGCAACATTTTAAAAACACAGACTCTGTTAAAACATATTTGCAGTCCATAAAGCCACACACTTTGGAACACAAATAGTACTGATGGCAGAGCACAATAGCTGAAGCTGAGTTCACCCAAGAAACACATGCGCACACAGGCTTGTTTCTAAAGTAGATGCTTGTAAAGTAAATAACAGAAGGCTTGATGGTTACAGATTTCCAGTAAGTGCAGTTTCTTATATGTTACTCATACTGTGAGGTAAGGAAAACCACAGAACATGTCTCTTTTCTAAACCCTAGCAAGTGTCAGTTAAGTCAGTTAACTGGAGAATGTCCTGTCAGAAAGTGGTAGAATGGAATTCTAACCTGTTGCTAGGCAACGTCCAGCATTCCCTCCCCTGATACAACCAAGTGGTTTGCTCCGCTGAACCCTGCCCCTGACTTCTCAGAGAAGCTTGGTTTCTGCCTTTGCCCTTTAACTAGACCAGGGTTCTCCAACCTTGGGTCCCCAGATGTTGCTGGCCTACAGCTCCCAGCATACCCAGCCAGCATGGCTAATGGCAAGGGATTCTGGGAGCTGTAGTCCAGCAACATCTGTGGAACCAAGGTTGGAGAGCCCTGAACTAGACTATAACAGTCTATCTTAACCCTTTACTGGGCAGTCAACTTAAAAAAACTCTCCCTGCAGAGTTGACATCTTCTCGTCACATACTCCAACAAATACACCTAAAAATATTATACCAGCAGCAGTTAAAATAATATCAACAATATCAATATAGAGCAGTATTCATATAAAATCAGGAAAATCTGTGCCAGGCAGCCTGATAAAAAAAAAAATGACTGAGATTTTAGAAGATGACAATATATTCACTGAGGAAATGTGGCCTATTTCTGAAGATTGTTGTTTCCCAGTGAATCATACCACCGCACTGTCACATAGAGCAGTAAAACTGAGAGCAGTAAAACTGAGAGCAGGTACAAAGCCACATTCATCATGTACTACCCAAATGCTCTTCAAACATATTGCATCCCTCTTTTTTTAGAGCCTCTCAGGGGCACTGTCAGAGGCAGTGACTGGGTTCAGGCAACACAATAACCCACACTCAAGGCTTGAGTATGGGCTGAGTGTGGGTCATCGTTGAACCATTGGCTGTCACTAAAACATGGGTTAACGTGTTGCCTGAACTCGGCCAAGATAACAAACCATGGTGAACAACCCACAGTTCACAACCCAAAAACAAACCATGGGTTCTCTTCATGGGTTATTCAAGGTTAACAAGCCATGGCTTGTTAACACAGCTAGCTTTCAACAAAAACCCACAGTTCAACAACAACCCACACTCAACCCATACTCAACCCTTGAGTGTGGGCTATCATGTTGTCTGAACCCAATCACAGTGGTGGATTTTCACTCTGCTACAGCTTTATCCTGTAGTGTAATACTCCATTCTTCCCCAGGAGTAAATTTCAGTCATTCACTTATATGGGAGAGAATGAAGCTGTGCGTTCAGGAAGATCATTGGGTGAAGGCTAAATCTGATTAGGAATTATGATCAGTTTTCTCCCCTCCCAACTGCACTCCAATCTGTTTACTTTTTCTTGTAGCAGGAGTGGGCAGCTGGTGGGCCGCATATCTCCTGTGGTACCTCCAGATGCATGCTTTCAAATGCTTCTCCTGCCTGGGTGCTGAAGGAGTTGCCTCTCTCTGCCCAAGCAGGGAGCAAAGAGCACTTTGAATGTTCAGATCCAGCTTGATCAGCACTTTCAAAAGCCTTCCTTGCCCGACCAGGAAGAGAAGAGCATTTTGAAAGTTCAGATCCACCTGGATCCATTATTTAGATGTCTTCCCTGACTCAAAGGACTTATAGAATGCAGTGCAATCCATATCGGAACTATAGAATGCAATCTCAAGCCAACCTTACCTTACATAGTCCCACCATTAATTTCCACTTCCCTTGGGCTGTCTTCCGTGATATAACACAGAGAACTGATGTGGTCAATCTCTCTCAACGTTACAGTGGGAGAGCAGGGAGAGGAGCTGTTCTGCCTAGTAAATTATCAAGTTGTCGGTAAGCCTGCAGTGCAATCTTGCAAGAAATGGGGGTGGCAGAATGAAAGGAAGCCATAATTGGAAATTAGTTTAGCATGGAGTATTACCTGAACAACATGATGGGGGGACCATAGTTATGTTGTGAACAGTAAAATTAAATGCTAGCACAGCTTTTTTTTTGTCAAAAAGCTTTCCAGAAAAGCTTTCCCACAGTGAGTGAGAAGGTTGGTTGTTTCAAAAGTCAAATATAAAAATGGCAGAGGTCAGGCTGCTGCTGCTGCTAGGTAAAGATGAATATTGTCTTTTATTTATTTTGCTTGTTCTTTTTTCTTGTTTAAATCTTATTCTTTAATTATTATTTTTAAAGCTACAATCCTTTAACTTTCCTGGGAGTAAGCCCACTGAACTCAATGGGACTTACTTCTCAGAAGACATGTATAGCATTGGACTACAAGATGTTTAAAGATGGAGCTGCTGTTTTGTTGGTTGAATGATATCATGAAGGATGTGCAGCTCAAAGTCACGCCTACCATTTCCACTTGTACTTCAGATTTTCGAGATGGTAGCCCTGATACGACTAGATTGATAGGATGGGGCAGTAGAGATGGGAAGGGAAAATGGATCTGATGAAGAATCAGACGGTTGTCTAGTTATTATAGCACGGTGTGAGTCATTGTTTTGGTTGTGCTGCAAGTGGCAAACCTTCCAGCCAGATTGTAAGCTCCTTGGGACAGGGAGCAGTGGCTGCTGGGTCCAATGTCAGTGGGGTGGTGTTTCCACTCCAGGTTTCAGTCTATTTTGGGAACAGCACCACACAGAGCTTCTTAGAGGTTCAAACTAAAACCCAGAGTGGATACACCGCCCCACTGACATTGCAGCCACCAGCTTCCATGTCCTCTTGAACTTTGTACAGTGCCATGCATGCTGACGGTACTATATCAGAGTGTTGAACCTCAGGCTTGATTGAGGGCCAAATCCAGCCTATCTTGCCCGCCGGGGTTCTCCAGATAACGATGCCCCCTTCCTCTGGCCCCCCGACCTTTCCCCCGACCATTGATCATTTGGTGGTTGCCCAGCTTTTGCATTCCCCCTCACCCCCCCAATGATAAAAGGTTAAAATAGCTGGAATACCTCTCCAAAGGCTTAGCTACTGGCAGTGAGAGCTTTGAGCTAAATGATGCTGGTATTTTTGGTATTTTGGCCCTGCATCCTTTTGCCTTTGACTCCACCCACCACTGGAATGGGTGGGTGTAGCCCCCCAAGAGCATCTAGAAAATTGCATTTGGCCCTTGGGGTGAAAAAAGTTCACCAGCACTGTGCTAGATAAAATAATAATAATAATAATAATAATAATAAGAATAATAATAATAATAATAATAATAATTATTATTATTATTATTATTACTACTACTACTACTACTACTACATCTATTACTACTACATCTATTACTACTACTACTACTACTACTACTACTACATGTGATGACGGTACAGTAAAGAATTATATATTCCAGGTGTAAGTAGGTCTTACAGAGTTAACACAGATCGACTTGTCTTGGATGATGATGACATACAGCATGTAATAATATTTCTGTTTATCGTGTGCCTTAAGAACTAATATGCTAAAAGTTTAGATGGCAGAAAATAAATGATCTGTCACACCAACTTGTGTAGGGAAAGCGGTCTAGGGATTAGATCACTGACTGGAAATAAGATAAGGCTTGTCAAAAGCAAAAGCAATAATCAGAGTGTTGTGTGTGGGTGTTTTGGTTGATCATTATAAAACCAGTCAAATATACTCTGTCTTGTTTAGTGTTCGCAAGGTGATTAGCAGACAACACCAAGAAGTCCCTTCCTCTGTGGAATTGTGTTTCCCTCCTTTTATAATCTCTGTTTCCAAGGGTCAAAAAGGACAAGCTTAATAAGTAGTATATTTAGTACCCCTACTTGCTTTGTGCAGGGTAGCTCTATACAGAATTTGTACACTGGTGATTATGAGAAACGTGTGTACAAGCAAAACTCAATCTCAGTGAAGGTTTTTTTTCTTCCAAATTCCACCTCAAAGTTTGCTCCACCTCGTGTCCATATCAGATTGCAGTCTTTGCTTTTTCTTTTTGCATGAATTTTTTTTTGGTGGATTTTTGTGTATATCCCCCCCCCCCCAATAAATGCATCAGTTGTGTACATCTTTGAAATGTATGCATTCTTCTCCCATTGATTAAAACATGTTTATGTACTTTTAAAAAAATACACATATTTTCATACAGATTTTTCAAATGTATGCATGCTGTTGAACACATTGGGGGGGGGTGTCTACAAAGCACATTGCAAGCTCAAAAATGTATGAACTTCAACTACAGATTGCATTTGATTCCGTGTTCAGTTTGGGATGTTCGGACTGGGTAAATTGTGATTTAAAAATGAACTGAGAATAATTTCTCATACATCCCTGTTAGTTATGGAAGGGGGGGGGGAGGCTGTGTGCTCACAGAACTCCATCAGCCTTATAGAGAAGGAAAGAACTGAAATATAGCTGACAAACATGGAAGTATTTTATAGTTGAACTACTGAACTATAGCTGAAGCTATAGACAGCAGTATCTTTAGATTTGAATGGACATGGTTCATACTTCAGATTAGTCAGTATAGCACAACTGAACCACCTCTTTGGCGGAGTCCTAAGGCAAATGTTTGTTTGCATTTATACTTTGCTTTGATGACTTGGAGTTGATAACTTTTTGAACTGCCACAATTGCATGAAAATTGTGAGAAGTCAGGGGCAGGGTTCAGTGGAGCAAACCACTTGGTTGTATCAGGGGAGGGAATGCTGGACGTTGCCTAGCAACAGGTTAGAATACATATTCCTAGGAATGGGTGAGAAATTCATTGGGTTTGCATTTCATCATTACAAACTTACCAAAAGTACACAAAACATGAAGTGGAACACAGTTTACCATCAAAATCCATACACTTCTGAAGTTTGCAATGCAGTTTGCAAGACAAAAAAAAAAGCACACAAAAATGTCTACATTTCAAAAAATGTGCACAAAAATGTGTGTGTGTGTGTGCGCGCACACACACACACACACACACACACACTCACTGCATGAAAATGCTTTGCTCATTGGAAAATTGCTTTACATTTGCTAAAGAATGCACAAAAATGTGCTCTTTAAAAAAATGTACAAAAACGCATGTGTGTGTGTGTATGTGCGCACAGAAAAATCCATATGAATTTTCATGCGGATGAAATAAAAAATTCAAAATCTGATGCACTAACAAGATGGAAGGAATTTAAGTGGGGAAAATTAGTACCTGCATGAAATTAAGCTTGAGTGATTCCCGTCCCTATTCACATGTCTACCATTTTGTCCATAGCAAACACATATCTAGAGTACTTTTGTGGAATGCCTCAGAAAGTGATCGTTTTGGAAACTCTTGCATTATACTTCTTAAGACTGACTTATGACCAGGGAAGTGAATTGGCAAATTAACTGCCACCCCCACACCTCCATCATACCATAGTGTGTGTCATGGTTGCTCCAACCAGGGACTCATTACAGAGGGTTACATTGTGATATCCTTTTGTGATGAGGCCTTGTGATATTCAGGCCTCTGGATATCCCCATGGAGTGCATCCATCACACATTATGTTATTTACTCAGTGGAATGGAGCATGTATACAAGGGGGGGAAGCATATTCAGTCTATTATTATTATTATTATTATTAATAATAATAATATTTATTTATCGCCTATCTGGCCAGCAACCGGCCACCCTGGGCGATATACATAGGATAAAAGCAAGATAAAATACATTTTTAAAAGTATAATTTTTTTAAAAATCTTAATCCACCCCATATTCCCACCTGAACAGTCAGGTTTTTAATGAGCGGCAGAAGCTCAGCAGAGAGGGGGCATGGCGGCGGTAACTCGGGAGAGAGTTCCACATTACGGGGGCTGCCACAGAAAAGGCCCTCTTCCTAGTCCCCACCAGTCTAGCTGCTCTGGCTGAAGGGACAAGGAGAAGGCCGTCTGTGGCAGATCTTGTTGAGCGGCCTACTTGGTGTTGCTGGAGACGCTCCTTGAGATAGTCTAAGTAATCATCCAAACTCAGCAATTTTTTCTCCATGTTGTCAGGGCTTGTTTCTGATATAATCATATAGGTCATCTTTTGGAAATGGCAGTGTCAATGAGCACTTCCTGGATTGCAGTAGTTTATAACAATGGAAGAAGTTTAATGGAACGGATACCTCTTCAGAATAATAACCTCATCATTATTAATTCTTCGGGTAATTACTGTAATAACATTAATCATGAAGAACTCATTTGATGTAAGTGCAGAGGCTATAAGTACATCAATGGGATTTCCAGTGCAATTTGGAATTAATTAACTGGACCATTAGTTTAAAGTATCACGCTTTCAAACACCATGGACACACCAAGTAAGAGATCAAATATTTTTGTGTCTTACTGCCTGATCTATAAATGACTTATTCTTGAATATTTGGATTTAGGACAAATTCAATCCTACTCAAGTCAATCTGACTAAAAATAGAGCTAAATAGTCTGGATGAGCTGGTTTGTGAATCAGACTGACATGTTTTTTGTCATTGTAGAATTCTTAGCCAAAATTGGGGCTAGTTCAAATAACGTGTGGGTGCCTTGCAATAATCTCATGCAGTGCAAAGCTGGCTTGCATCCTGGCTGGGCATCACGTGTGTGTGTGTGTGTGTGAGAGAGAGAGAGAGAGAGAGAGAGAGAGAGAGAGGGAGAGAGAGAGAGGGAGAGAGAGGGAGAGAGAGAGAGGGAGAGAGAGGGAGAGAGAGGGAGATACTGGGCATTACCCTATGGTGTTACTGCACTCCCACTGTTTCTGTTGCACCAGCAGGACTGACTGCTAGTGCAACAGGAAGCTGGCACTTCCTAAAGCAACCCAGGCAATTGGCAGAAATGCTCATTTCTGGAATGGGACAGGTCAGCTGAGCTCCCTCTGCAAGCTCTGCTCAGCTGTGGTGTTCCAGAAATGAGCATGTCCTCTCATTTATTTATTTATTTATTTATTTCTTATATTTATTAATCGCCCATCTGGCCGGTCACCTGGCCACCCTTGGCGATGTACAATTAAAACAATACAATAAAACAATACAATAAAATATAATAATTAAAACAGTATAAAAAATTCTTTTAAAATCCTAACCCACCCCATATTCCCACCCCATATTTCCATTTACTTCAGGATCCACTAGCTTCCTGTTGGACTAATGGCGGATTGTGCAAGCACATGGGAAACACTGGAAGTTGCCCACTGGTTCATGGCCTTTCTATGTGATGCTGGCTGAGTTACAACCGTGTGTGTGTGTGTGTGTGTGTGTGACCTTCATCTTTGCAGGAGTAGAACAACTTTTTCCCCACCTACCCTATGGTTACTGATGCCTTTTATTCCCTTGCTTATGTCATTAACAGGGGAAACTTTTAAACACTGGGAAGCTTTTAAACTTCCCTTTCATCCACACACAAAAAGGCCAAAAAGACATTTTCGAAAAGATTTTTTAAAAAGATGAGGCTGTCATGAAAGTCCCATTGTTTCCTTTTAGAATTGTTGATACACATCTGGTTACCCTATTTCCCCTCACTTGATCCAGTTCTCATCCAAGTTTTAAGCCCCAATCGATCGTATACTTGACAAATGAGGTTTCCATTATATCATTCTATGTTGCCTTTTCAAATTCTAATCATTTTTTATCAGAGATACTGCCCCCCAACCCCAAAATTGGTGGTTTCCAAGATGCAGTTTAAAATATATGCTCTGAGTCATTCTAACTTTGAAATGAGCTTCTTTCATACAGTTAACACTGTATTGTTAATGTTGGGTCTGCAGGAAACTATCCATAGATTGAGAGATTGAAGCTATATTAACAATATGATTACAATTATTGTAACAATTATACTCATTGCTGAGTATCAAATTAGGGCATTGAACAATGTTCCGGGTGTTCTTAAGTTTCTCAGAAGCTTAGCAGGGGGCTCCCCCAATGAGATAAGTAATGTTGACGTAGCTTCCTCAAAGGCTAGTTTTCCTACACCGACTGATCACCCCCTAAAACAGGGTGCACAACCTGCTGCATGGTCTCATACCCCCCCCCCCTGCCACCAAATCACCCACCTGCCGATCTGAGTATCTGCTTCCACTCTACTAATGGCAGCTCAGGAGCAGCGATGGCTACTGGGGCCTGTGGGAGGGGGAGAAGGCTAAAACCCTCCTTCTCCCCAAGTGACCTCAACCCATCTGGCATTGCTGCTTCTGCATCACTAGTGGCAGGTCCAAACAACAATGCTGGTTGGAGTAACACCCCCCCCTGGGCCCCAGCAACCTGAAAACAGCCTCCCCCACCAGCGATCATGCGCAGGATCGCTGTGATGGCAATGAGGTCAAAGCTTCTCCCTCATGTGTGAGTGTGTGTGTTCATGTGCAGTCCCTGCTCCCTGCCACTGAGAAAACATGTGACCCTCAGGGTGAAAAAAAAAGGTCATACACTGTGTGATGTCATGTTATTTGGGTCTAGATTTGAAGTGTACAGGTGGTAAGTGTAATGTGTTTTTGTATAGAGTAATAAGTATAATGTGGTGTTGCCAATTGAGAGCCAGTGTGGCGTAGTGGTTTGAGTGTCGGACTGGGACTCGGGAGATCCAGGTTCTAGTCCCCGCTCGGCCATGAAACTCACTGGGTGACTTTGGGCCAGTCACTGACTCTCAGCCTAACCTACCTCACAGGGTTGTTGTGAGGATAAAGTGGAGAGGAGGAGGAGGAGGAGGATTATGTAAGCCGCCTTGGGTTCCTTGCAGGAAAAAAGGTGGGGTATAAATATAATAAATAAAAATAAATAAATATAAGTATGTATTCCTGCTGTATCTGGGTGAGTGAGAAAGGAGGGGCAGGAAGAATGGTGTATTTGCATATGTGACATGATTGGCTGAGAGAGTGAGAAGGGGGGTAAAGGCTGTGTTATATAAACTGTGAGCGGTGCTGTTCAGGCAGGAGGTTTTTGGGGGGATTGGGGAAGAGAGAGGAGTGTGTGGGATGTGAAGCTGACTGGAGAGAGTTGAGCAATTATATGAGGATTATTAAGAGTTTAGCTATTGAGTGCAGGGATTGACATTGGGAACAGTTGTTGAGGGAGGATTGGTACTAGGATAAGATAGTACATTACTTAAGATTATCTGAAACCTACACATGAAACTTATTTCCAGAACTTGTTGTGTTTTAAAATAAGCTTTTCTTTGTTATTTGAAACAGTCTGTGTGGGAAGCTGTGCTTATTGCACTGGTCAAAGAGGTATGAGGTAGGGATTAGACATCCCAACGTCAGTGTGAAGGTGGAAGGGTTTAAGGAAAAGAAGCCCCCAACCTTACATAAGCGCACCCAGAAATGACATCCTTGGGCAGCTCTCAAGGCCCCAAGGCCCTTGTGCCCCCTTTGGAAAAGTGTCTGGGTTCAGTAGCTGCCATTTTAATTCCCACAGTGCCCTGCAGTCCTGCAAAATTGGGGCATCATAGGACATTTAAATTGTGGCTCCCAGACCCAGTTGTCTGGTGCTGCTGTCAGGTCAGCTGAAGGAGGCCCACCAATGGCTGAAGGATGGGTCCGACGAGAGGGCATTTTGCCCAGAGCCAGCTTAAATCTGGAGCTGGGATGATGGCCTTGGATGAACTGAGTGTGCACAGGAGCTGTATTAATCCCTTCTCAGCATGCAGTCTTTGCTTTTCTGGATTATATGTGTCTGAGCTCTGTGGAGCAGTTACCCATTGTCTATCAACAGGCAGAATAGCAATGCATCAGTCTTAAGGGATAAAGAATGTTTGGAGGTGTCTATGAATGACTTCATTAATTTTGTAGTAGAGATGGCAATGAATTTCAGAAATGGGAGCTTTAGGATACAAACACAGCTGGTTTGGAGATCCATGCCCAATTGCGCGGCAAAGCCAAGCCTCCTCCGAAGTTTGGGCCCAGTTTATGATGGGTTCTGCAACAGGAGCACACCCTCTCTGCCAGTCCCTCTCCTTATCTTTGTGAAGGGGAGGGGGAAATGACAACAAGGAGCACTCGTTGGTGACAAGAAAGGTAGTGTTCTGGGATGGAGAAATCGGTCAGTTCCACTTTCTCCTGCAGTTTAAATCTCAAATTCGTTCCATCCGGAATATGAAGAAATTTGCCTATTTGGGGGATAGAGTTGAGCACCGTGGACAGCTCCTTTTAAAGTTCAGAATAAAATCCGGAGCAGATGTGCAGCCCCACTGACATTGGAGTTACCAGCCCCCACTGGCCCTACCTGGTTTAAGTGCTCACACGTTCAGGCAAATGCCTGAGCTTTGCTCTAGTTTAATAGTCATTTCCTATCACCTGTGAATTGTAGTTCTATGAGGGAGATGGGGTTAGGGTTTCCTATCCTTGTTGTGATATGTATCACATTCACAAGCTGGAGCACATTGTTGACAACATGGAAGGAACAGAATGGCGGTAAACAAGTTTGTTATGTCTTTCTAGAATCTCGTGCTCTCGCAGGGGTTACTAGAGTGTATGGGAAACAGTATGAGCCTGTCACGTGGTTTATGCTTTCTGGTGACGTACTGACTTGTTTTTCTGTCTGGAGCCATTTTAGAGAGGAGCAGGACTGTTCTCTCTCTTCACTCTTTTCTTCTGACTTCACACGGGGATCTGCTGTCACTCACGCGCCATCAATCCTATATCTATCATTACCCCCAAAAAGCTGCAACACCCAGGCTCCTCAGGGGAAAACTATGACTAGTATAGAACACATACATTTAGAATGTCAATAATAACCTGAAGAAAAGTAGGAAAAAGAAGCCATTGCCATTAAAAGGTATAGCTCTATATTGGCTTTGGATATTACAACCATAATATTTCTTGCTGATTCTCTTTCTTGATTTCCCCTTTTGCTTGCTGGACTTATGCAACCATGTAACGTCTTTGCTGAGGTGGAGTAAAGCCAACCTTGCTCCACTGGAATAAATGCTTGCTATGCATTGTACTCTGCACATGGACTGTAACTAGGAATGTATACTCTGTAGAATATTACTTGCTAAAGTAAATAAACAGGTAGAATAGACCTGTGGAGTTACAGAGTTATTTCCTTGCTACATGGAATCTACAAACCGGGGGAGCTGGCAGCTGGAGTCAGATTACAGGAGCTGGCTGGCTGTTTGCAACCGAAACGCTGCACGCTGCGCAGAGAGGGAGAGAAAGATCTGAACTTCTGTGTGTGGATTTATGGGCGTCTACACACGGGAACAGGATTTTTTAATCTCCCATCTCGCACACACGGGGATCTGCTGTCACTCACGCACCATCAATCCTATATCTATCATTACCCCCAAAAAGCTGCAACACCCAGGCTCCTCAGGGGAAAACTATGACTAGTATAGAACACATACATTTAGAATGTCAATAATAACCTGAAGAAAAGTAGGAAAAAGAAGCCATTGCCATTAAAAGGTATAGCTCTATATTGGCTTTGGATATTACAACCATAATATTTCTTGCTGATTCTCTTTCTTGATTTCCCCTTTATTAGTATTCCACTGCTGCTTTTACAGTGCAATTCTGTGCATGTTTACTCTGAAGTAAGTCCCATTCTGTTCTATAGGACTTACTCACTAGCAAATGTGCCTAGGATTGCAGACTTATAGTGCAATCCTATAGATGTCTACTCAGAAGTAAGCCACATTGCGTTTAATGGGACTTACTCCCATGCAAGTGCACATAGGACTGTAGCCTTGGTGACTGGTTGTTCTTCTTCTTGTTGCTGGTTTTTTATGCTGCTGGATGTTTTACTATAATGTTTTATTTATTTTTAAGCTGCTTTGGAACCCTTTTAGCTGAACAGCAACATCAATATCTTTTAAATAATAATTAAATAAATAAATAAATAAAAGGTCAGGTTCAAATCCTCACTTTAAAAGTTTTGGGAAAGCCATTATTTAGTCTACCTTCTCCCATGGTTTTTGTGAGGATAAGACTTATCCATTATTTTGTGCATTAAAAAATAAAAAAAGCTACTGGGCTGACTATATACCGTATATCTATGTATATTTACACTTATTTATGTGAGACAACAAAGCATTAGGAAATGGCTGTGGGAAATCTATGGCAGAGTACTTCAGCATTAAAACAGCATGAATGATTA
Organism: Shinisaurus crocodilurus; assembly: GCA_021292165.1. Lineage (NCBI taxonomy): Eukaryota > Metazoa > Chordata > Lepidosauria > Squamata > Shinisauridae > Shinisaurus > Shinisaurus crocodilurus. The sequence continues at coordinate 27,018,193 of CM037878.1, forward strand.
CTGGGCATTTGCAAAAGACATGAATCCAAAAATTATTAAAGCACTTAACATTGCTTTGGGATGCCACACTTCATTTTTGAAAAGGAGTTTTCATTTCCTACACAATGTGATGCTTTTTAGAATTCCAGGAGTTAAATGGAGCATAGATTGGGGACATCCACCATTCTCATCACAGCTGCTACAATATCATGGAGAACATTGCAAATGCAATGGAAAGGAAATTAACTGCCCATCTGTGCAATGTAGACTCTTTGTCTCCTCATGCTTGATTAAAGCACTTTTTGTTTGTCTGGTAAACCAGCTATCATCCTCATCATATTGCACTGCTTTACCGAATTGAGACGTGGAAACAAAAATCATTCTTTTCTCTTCTTTAAATCTTCAGGAAGCAAGTTGAAAGCAGAAGAAAGTACCGTAATCAGCACTGCTGAAGGGTAGTAGGAAGATGTGCATGTCTCCTCTAGCTAACAGTTCATTCCCTTCAACAAAATAAAAAGAAAGGAACCCAATAAGATCACTGGAAAGATTCCTTACAATATCAGAAATGACTGGTTCTGGATTTAAACACGAATATAATACAATTTTTAAGAGGAGCATTTTTTGGCTTTTTGCTATTGCAAATGAAGACTGTGGCTACCCATCTTTAATTTCAAAGTTGACAGTTTTCTAAGGGAAATAGCTAATTCAAATTCAAGTTGTGTGGCATTTAGTGGGAAATGTTAGAATGATGAGACGAGGTGCACGTACAGCTTTGATGTCTTTTTCAGCTTAGGGCATCCATTCATTAACTCCAACTATTGATATGCTCTGTGGTTACAGTGTTCCATATATGGCATGTGGTCATATCTGAACTAACTGGCACTTGAAGGTTATTCTGGCCATCCAAAAGACAACAGTATGAAAGTCCTTCTCCCTGAGGATGGCCAAGACACTGCTCGTGATGAATCCAAATGAGAAATTATATTCTCTATACCCTTTATATTCTCCTTGTGGGAAATCTAACATGTGTAACAGCAACACTTGCAAAGATTCCAAAGTCAAGGTGTTTATATTGTAGCGATTCCTAGGCCCACTGTAAGTTTTGATCTCACTATGCATGTGTGATGACTCACTCAGTAGAGGTGTGCACCAAGCTCCAGATTCAACTCAGACCCCAATTCAGCAACTTGGAAAACAACCCAATCCTGCTCAGGCCGATTTCAGAGGTCATCTCTGCTTTGACCTGGGTACTAAAATGAAGCAGGGATTCAGAAATGCAAGGCATTGCATCTCCCATTGACTACCATGGGAAATTACAATTTAATTCTACAAGAACCAGTGACTTTGCCTTGCATGATACCATCAGTATTCTCACTGGTTAACTAAAATTGGCAATAGAATCCTTTCCTGTCTCTTACTGGAGCTAGTGGAACAGTATTTTCATGTTTTAAAATACTGATATCAGTACCAAATAACAGATATTGAGCAGATTGTCCAAGATCACATTTTGTAAGTGTTAAATTGCATAATTCTAGAATGTGGAGGCACCCACTAAAATTGATGACTAGAGGTCTGGGACAGGCAAAAATAAAACAAAGAAAAATAGTTTCCATGCAACACTCATGGAATTAACTACTACAAGATGGGGTGACAGAACATCACCTTCATGCCTTGTTCATAAGCTCCCAGAGACATCTGGGTAGTTGCTGTTGAAAAAAAAATACTGAATAACATAGACCTTGGTATGATCCAAGCAAGGCAATTCTTATATCCTAATAGGATACTTTTCTTAATATACTTTTGGTGGGGTCTGTGCCAGTCCTTTTGATTCCCAATGACAGAAGAAAGGTCCGCAGAGTTCACTCTATAGTCTTATTAAACAGAGCTACGGCTAATGAAAGATAGATTGTGTAAATTAGAATGAAAATGAATTGAAATAAAACAACATTGTAGCCAACTTAAAGGCAGGATCTCTCCAGGGCAAATGAGGTTAAAACAAGTCTTTGGAGAGTGACTGTTAATCATTTGGAGCCTGTTCCTCGAATGGTCATGAAATCAGTTTCTTTGAATTATATGATTACAGAGATCAAAGAGTTCATTAATGCTTCAGATAAATGCCTTCTGCTTCCATTAAGGAGTGCAGTAGGTCTTCAGCTGTCATACTCTCTAGCTAGCCTACCCCAAGAGAACATAACCCACATTCTTGTCACACACATCAAAGTCCTTTTTTTCTCTGCAGGAAAGATCAGTTCTTAGTTACACCTACAGTTTTAAAATGGAAATTTCTTGCGACAAGTAATTGTAATTTATCACAGATGTGAACAGGTGAAGCTGCTGATCAAGGTCAGCATAGTTTACTCTGTTTTTCACAGCCCAGCTAGCTGGAGATCCTGGGAACTGAATCTGGAACTGCTGGCATGCAAAGCACATGTTCTACCACCGAGCCTTGGCCCCTCTTCTGTAATTTTGATATGGATGCCGTATGTCCTTTCTTGTGTACGTGGGTCATGATGAGATCATAGAGATCTGTTACAGAGGTGCAGTGCACACACGGCTGGTTATGCACTGTACTCCCGACAAAGTGGGGAAATAGCTACATAGGACAGAATCTTATGCATGTTTAGACCGAAAATTCCTACAATTCCTAGCATTCCCCCGCCAGCGTGGCTGGCTATAGCATGCTGGAAGTTGTAGGCCTTTCCTGTGGCTTAAGCTGGCTCAGCTTGTCTGAGCATGGAAAGCTAAGCAGGGTCGAGCCTGGTTATTACTTGGATGGGAGACCCCTCCTCTAGTTTCCTGCAGTGAGCAGGGGGTTGGACTCGATGGCCTGGCTTGTAGGCTCCTTCCAACTCTTATGATCTATGAAATCTACATGCATAGGATTGTGCCCTTATCGTTGGGGAAATTAATTCAAGGACAAGGATCAGGACTGAAAATGCAAGCTTTGCTTTACCACAAATATTTTACAGAAGAGACAAATGTTTTGTCAGTACAGCAAGCCCCTTCAAGCACTGCTTCCTAGGAGGGTCCAGGAATGAGGTGTCTGTGGCAGGAGCCATGGAAACCATTCCTACAGCATTTTTTCCTTATTTTTTTCCTGGCAGTCGGGGGGGGGCAGGCATGATTTGTCGGGGCACCTGCCACACTTGTTTCACCCTTGCTGGAGAATGGACTCTACCACATAAGAGTGACTCTCCTTTTGGACATTTCTGAATAGAAAACTTCCTGTAAGTGGGAAATGGGCACAACAGGGTGCAGAGCTGACCTAGAACATTTTCACTTAATGTTTGTGTGTGTTTCTTTTCATTTACAGGGAGATTCTTACAAAGGAGAGGATTACCCTTTTGCAGCAAAAAGTGATACAGCCCATTCTGCCATCTCCTTCTACATGTGTAGACCAGGCCTCACACCCAAAGTATACATACATACAGTAGCAGCCTTACAATTGATCAATGAATGGATTTCTCGGTAAGACAAATATGTTTCATTGACTAACAATTATTTCTGCAGTTAAAAAAAGAAAAGAATATATATTAATCTTTAGACTATCGTATGCTTTCTAGATGGGCTGGGTGCAAACGAGGACAGGGCTCTTGCACTTTTAAGTGCTGTGTGGAAGTGGTGAGCCTGCTGAAATTTCCTCTTCTACACAGCGCTTATAGGTGCAAGAGCCCTGCCCATGTTTTGCATCTGGTCACTCGAATTCAGCTTCCCCCAACCTGGTGCCCTGCAGATGTTTTGGACATCAGGATTCCTGGCCTTCATTTATTTATTTCATTTCTATACCGCCCCACAGCCGAAGCTTCCTCGGCGGTTCACAGCAATTCATACAATAAAATCTACATAAAAACAACAATATAATTAAAAAGTTTAAAACCAAATTTAAAAACACAGTTTAAAATAACAATACTAAAAGTTAATTAAACTAAGCCTACAGGTGACAATCACCCCCCCCCGCTATTTTGAACAGTTAAATATAAATTGCCTTGGCATAGAGGGAAGTCTTAACCTGGCGCCGAAAAGATAGTAAGGTTGACGCCAGGCGGGCCTCAGTGGGGAGCTTATTCCAAAATTGGGGGGCTACCACTGAGAAGGCCCTCCTCCTTGTTGCCACCAACTGAGCCTCCCTTAGAGGTGGCAGTCAGAGGAGGACCCCAGATGTTGAGCGCAGTGTCCAGGTAAATTGCGGTTGGGAGAGGCATTCCATCAGGTATTGTGGTCCTAAGCCGTTTAGGGCTTTATAGGTGAGTCTAGTGGTGGGGCCGAGCCTGGAGTCGGCTGGAGGCTCACTCCAGGCTTGGCCCCCCGTGAGCGGCGGCGGCCCGATCTCGCTCTTCAGAGCGGCGCAGAGCGTTCTCCGTGCCGCTTGCGCCGCTCAAGCCGCCGCCGGAGCAACCCCCCACGCACGGCCCCCCTGCCCCTGCCGCTGCCACCAGGAACCCCCGCCGCCTACCTGGACCTGCGCGCCGCCGCCGGAGCCACTGCTCCGTCGCGCTGGACCCCTGCCCACGCTCTGTTTTGGCGGGAGGAACCAGGGCAACAGGGCTTAAACAGCCCTGTTGCCCTGGTTTCCCCCGCCAAAAACAGAGCGCGGGGGTCCAGCGCGATGGAGCAGGGTCCCGTCGTGTCACTTCCTCTGCACCGGAAGTGACACGACGGGACCAGCGGACGGGGAGGCAGGCTCTCCGCAGAGCTGGAGAGCCTGCAGGTAAGCCCGCGTGGGTGGCCGAGTAGCCCGGCGGACATGAGCAGGCCCAGTTCGGGCCTTGCTCCTGTCTGCCAGGCTACTTGGGTACATAACTTAGAACCAGCCCCTTGAATTCAGCTCAGAAGCATATTGGCAGCCAGTGCAATATCTGACCTTCCCCCCCCTCTTTCAAGGAACCCAAGGTGGCTTACCTGGTCCTCCTCCTCTTTATGTTACCTTCATGACAACCTTGTGAGGTCGGTTAGGCTGAGAGTCAGTGACTGATCCAGAGTCAGCCAGTGAGCTACTTGTACAAATAGGGACTAGAACCCTGATCTCCTGAGTCCCAGTCCAACAGTCTAACCACGATACCGCACTGGCTCTATTGATTTATTCAAAGCATTTCTACCCCCATTCTACAGTCAAAAGACTCCCAGAGTGGCTTACAAGAATCAGCAATCAGACAGTCCCTGCCCTCAGGCTCACGATCTAAACAGATATGAGACAAAAGGGATTGGGAGGCAGAAGGGGGGGAACGTGATGGTGTTGCTTGATTCAGTTGCTCAGGTGGATTGGAATATACCAAATAAACTCAGGCTTGCACTGCATCTATTCATTCTATTGTCCTTCTGGGCTGGCCTGTTCTTAGCTGTCCTGTTCGTCTTCTTTCTTCTCTTCTGCAATTTCACTTCTTTTGAGTTCAAGCCTAATCATGTGCTTCTTTTCCCATCCCCTTACACAGCAATGAATAAACAATACATAAACAGACAACAACGTTCCTCACACAGCATTGGCCATCCTGGATGGGACTGATGGCCGCTGAAATATCTGGAAGGGCACCAGATTGGGGAAGGCTGGTCTAAGGAACGTCCTTGATTTTAGTTTCTCCATTCCAAATGTTTACAGCCAGTACTTCTAGGACTACGCCGGGGCCTCCCAGCATCGGGTTCCCTTTAAAAAAATAAATAAAAATGTTTGGTACATATCTTTTTATGGTGGTGCCCCTCCACGAACTCCTACTTGAGTTTGCCCAGGCTAAGCAGGAATCTCTATTGGTCTCAGTGCTGCAGCCTGAACTGTGCGCTCTGTTTTTCCAGAGAAGACTGAAAATATCACACTTCAATAGCGTGTGATTTCCTCACCATCTGTACATCTTTCCCCTCTTCCCCCTCCCTTTCTTTTTCTTACTACCTTCAGTGCCAGCTTCACTGTTCTCCCCGGCAACTGGTAAACACATTTCATTTTTCTTATTAGCATCTTAAAATAAAGATGAGTTGGCCAACCCCTGGGTATCCGGAAATCCAGAAGGGGGTGCTCATAGCTTGAGAACAATAGAAGCTGTTCTGTCCATCCCATGGCAACTAGGCAAATAATGTCTGTAATGCATATTTGCTACCTGTCTTTCACCCTCCTTCCTGCTACCCTCCCTCTCATTACAGCTTCCACCTATAATCTAAAATGAGATCAGTCTTGGTTATACGGAAACTGCCCTGCTAACCCTCACCCCTGTCCTCCAGACCCAGCTGCAGAATGGTTGACAACTGTCAGTTTATTTATGGCCTTTTGGCTAGGATTACGCTAATGCAGGACAAGGTTCCTTAGAATCACACTCCGTACAGCCATTCATCTGGGATCAAGCAGGCTTATGCCAAACCAGTGGCTGAAAGCAAACGCAAATTTGGAGCTTATTGCAGACCATGTCGATTCAAACACTTCTTATATTATTTTTTTTATTAAGCAAGAGCTGGTATTACAAAAGGGGGAAATGGGAGTTACAGATCTTAGGAAGCTGTCTCTTCCTTATAAAGAACAGCACTGGGAGGCTCTTTGAAACATACAAGAAGAAATTTAGAGAATGCATTACTTGACATATTCATTTTAGCCAAATACATCTCAAAGCAGTTTACTACATACATACATACATACATAACCACCACAGTTGTTTGATCCTGGATCTCTCTTCAGAGCAGTGGTGGCTGGATAAAAATGGCATAATGTGTATTCTGACATTGCGATAAAGTCTGTGATTCACCAAAATGCTAAAGGGCAGGATATAAATATGCAACTAAAGAAAAGAAATTATGTTATTGTTCTGAGTAACTTAAGTCCTGTTGATTTCGAATATAAGGATGTAAGAAGAGCCCTGCTGGATCAGACCAAGGGTCCATCTAGTCCAGCATTCTGTTCACACACAGTGGCCAACCAGCTGCCCACAGGATCCCACAAGCGGGACATGAGTGCAGCAGCACTCTCCCACCCATGTTCCCCAGCAACTGGTGTACATAGGCATACTACCTCTGATACTGGAGGAAACACATAGCCATCAGGACTAGTAGCCATTGATAGCCTTATCCTCTATTAATTTGTCCAGTCCCCTTTTAAAACCATCCAAATTGGTGGCCATCACTACATCTTGTGGAAGTGAATTCCATAGTTTAACTATGTGCTGTGTGAAGATGTGCTTCCTTTTATCTGTCCTGAATCTCCTACCAATCAGCTTCATGGAAGGACCCTGGGTACTAGTATTATTTGAGAGGGAGAAAGTTCTAGTGCAGGGGTCTGCAACCCGCGGCTCCGGAGCCGCATGCGGCTCTTTCAAACCTTTGCCGCGGCTCCGCTCCGGTCTGAGACTCCGCTGGCTGCCTGGCCTGGCCGCCTGTCACTTACCGTATTTTTCGCACCATAAGACGCACTTTTCTCCCCAAAAAAAGGAGGGGGAAATGTCTGTGCGTCTTATTGAGTGAATGCTGGGAAAAAAACCCAAATATTTTTCCCCCTACCTTCCTCTGCGTGCCTCCAACCGGTCCAGTGGAAGACAGGAGGAGGGTTCCTGCAGGGAAAAAAACTTGGCAGCGGCAGCGGCACCCCCCCCCCGGCAGCAGGGACTCGAGCAGGCAGGCAGCGGAAGAGATGAGAGCAGGACAAGGCTGCCTGCTCCGCAAAAAACTTTGCCGCCGCCTCGCATATGGCCTGATTCTGTTGGCGGGGGCAGCCCGATTTCGCTCTTCTGAGCAGCGCGGAGCGTTCTCCGCGCCGCTCTAGCCGCCGCCGCCGCTGGAGTCAATGCCGGAGCCGCTGAAGCCGCCGCCGCCGCGTCACATCCAGCTGCTTCGGCGCGCTGGACCCCCGCGCTATGATTTTGGCGGGGGAACTTTGGCGGGGCGGGGGAACTTTGGCGCGGCGGCAGCACCCACCCCCCGGGCAGCAGGGACGCGAGCGGATGAGCGGCAGAAGAGAGGAGGGCTCCTGCACGCGCCAAAGTTCCCCCCCGCCAAAAACATAGCGCGGGGTCCAGCGTGTCGAGGGACCAGCGCAGCCGGCTCGCCGCGGAGAGCACAAGCAGGCGAGGAGGCAGGTAGGCCTTTGGCTATCCGGGCATGCTGGGAGTTGTAGTTGTGCAACAGCTAAAGAGCCCCAGGGTAGGGGGAAGTGCTCTGTTTCCCAATCAGGGTGCCTCCAGTTGTTGCGGGTGCCCCTTTTGCCCCACATTAAAGACAGGCCTGAGTAGCACCCTCATCATCCACCAGCAACACCCTCCCCCAGCAGCAGCACCCCCATCATCCACCAGCAAATCCTGCTGATGGATGATGAGGGGTGCTATTACCACATGGAGGGTGTTTCTGGTGGATGATGAGGGTGCTACTGCTGGATGGTGCTGATGATGGGATGCTACTGCTTGGGGGGGGATGTTGCTGGTGGCATCCCATCATCCACCAGCAACACCCTCCCCCCCCAGCAGTAGCACCCCCATCATCCACCAGCAAATCCTGCTGATGGATGATGAGGGGTGCTATTACCACATGGAGGGTGTTTCTGGTGGATGATGAGGGTGCTACTGCTGGATGGTGCTGATGACGGGATGCTACTGCTTGGGGGGGGGATGTTGCTGGTGGCATCCCATCATCCACCAGCAACACCCCCATCATCCGTCAGCTGATAATTTCCCCTACCTATGCACCCAACATAATCCACCAGCTCTCGCTGGTGGATTATGTTGGGTGCATAGGTAGGGGAAATTATTACATTTTATATGTGGGGCACAATGTCACAATGGTTTTGCGGCTCCCAGTTTTTTTTTTCTTCGAAAACGGGTCCAAGTGGCTCTTTTTGCCTTAAAGGTTGCAGACCCCTGTTCTAGTGTAATGAGAGAGGGAGAAAGTCTAGATCCAGCTTGTCAATTTGATCAGCTGACTTTTTAAATAATTTTAAATGGAAGAGTCCACAATAGTCCAATTCTGTAGGTACCCAATCCTTCTACTGCTAAAATAATTCTTCATCATCATCATCATCATCATCATCATCATCATCATCATGATAGGACTATGTGTTCCAAAGAGTTCAAGAATGCATCTTCCCCTTTTGAAATCCATAGTGTCATTATGGGTTGCAGGACAAAACCAACCCAACAAAGCAGAAAGGGAGCAGGTATATCATATGGATCATCAAGGATCCTAAAGTACTCTTGAAAATCTCCATATGACTATTCTAGCTTAGAACAGCTTTCCCCTCTATATTCTCAGTCCAATCCCCTCTCCTCCTTTTAATCCTGTTTAGAAACCTAGAACTTTATTTCCGTATACCAGGAATAGGGAAACTTTCCTGGTCCATGGGTACATTTTTCAGTTTGAAAAGTGCCCGTAGGTCGTGGGAGTGGGTGCTCACCTCCTCATTGCTGCCCACTACTGCTATGCTCACTCCCCCCATCGTCGCTGCCTCCACCGCCATGCTCACCTCCTCCTCCATCCACTGACTCACCACCACACTCACCTCTTCTTCCTCCCCTGCCACCACCACACTCATTCCCCCCATCAACGCCACTGCACTCACCTCTTCTTCCTCCCCTGCCACCACCATGCTCCCCTCCTCCTTCTCCCTCACCACTGCTCACCATCACACTCACCTCTGACTTCCTGCTTCCTTGTTAAGGCTCTAGTGAGCATGGAGGTAGGCATCAAAAGCAATGGTGGGAGGTAGGCAGTGGTGGGAGGCAGGCAGTGGGACTCTGGCAGGCATATGTGGTGGGCAGTGCTGCTTGCCCACGGGCACCACATTGTCAACCCCTGCGCTACATCATCATGCATGGCCTCATTATTATTTTTTGGGCTGACTGTTAACACTTATTCTCTATCAATAAGTGCCTGTCCTTTCCTTTTACAATTGTCCTGTGTGGATGCTTGTAAAGTTATATTCCTCCAGGTAGGGACCATACCATACGTAACAAGTGCAAGTTCCTTACACTAAGTCCAACCATTGGTTCATGTAGTCAGTTATTGGTTGCCAGATTCAGAGCTGGAGAACAGCCATGGCTTCTCCTTCTTGTCCATTCCCAGGTTCTGTTCTCCACCCTCTTTCCCTGCTTGTTGTGTGCCATACCTGGGGTCCTGATCAATTACAACAAGTTTTTAAATTATTATTATTATTATTGTTGTTGTTGTTGTTGTTGTTGTTGTTGTTGTTAATAATAATAATAATAATAATAATAATTTTTATTGTGAATTTTATTATATATATAAAAAAACAAAAATTAAAAAACCCAAAATAAGATAAAGTATTACAGTTTTCTTACATAGGATTTGAATATATCCATTGCAATAGATACATATGAAATGTGTACCCCAATATATTTTATATATGACAAGATATATTACTATACTTAGGCATAATTATGCATAGACTTCGACAAAGGCAGACCAAATGTCCGTGTATTTGTCCATTCGTAGATTACACCTAAAGACCATCTGTTCAAAAAGTGAAAGCATCATTAAGTCCTCAACCCACTGTATTATCAACGGTGGCCGTTTGTCCTTCCAATGTTGTAATATTAGCCTTTTGGCTGTCAAAAGGGCGCAGAGGATCCATTTACGTTGACCTTGTGTTAAGTTCCAGGAAGCAGGTAGATAGTTGAGAAGAACATAGATTTCATAGATCACAGAGTTGGAAGGAGCCTACAAGGCTATCAAGTCCAACCCCCTGCTCAATGCAGGAAACTAGAGGAGGGGTCTCCCATCCAAGTAATAACCAGGCCTGACCCTGCTTAGCTTTCCACGCTCAGACAAGCTGAGCCAGCATAAGCCACAGGCCTGTATTCAATGCACATTGAATACAGGCCTGTATACATGCACATCAGTAAATTTGAATGAGCTTTTCATTACAAGGTTTATCCATATTATTGCCTCCTCCCAAAAAGAGGCAGCCATTGAGAATTGCTTAAACATATGGGTGAGAGAAGCATTAGCTGTGTTACACCTCCAACAGTTAGCTTATTTTGACAAGCCCTTATTAAAAATACGTTGTGGTGTCCAATATACCTGAAACATATTTTTTTGCTGAATTAGATGTAACCTAAAACCCATTAACCCTTCTGAGATAGATGCCAATGTAGCAATCCATTGACTGAGCAAGATAGGACAATCCAATTCATTATTCCATTCATGCCTAAGACTCTGTATGTCATATTTATTCACCGATAATAAATATTTATAAACCTGGATTGTGGGTCGCTGTACCTGCTCAGCCTCAATCAATACTTCCAATAGCAAAGGGGATTCTGAAGCTGTAAAAACATCCGGGCCCAACCTAGATCCAAGCAAATCCGCCGGGCTTTAAAAACATGGCTTTTCAGGCAGGAATATGGGGTGGGTTAGGTTTTTTTTTTTTAAAAAAAAAAACACTCTTATGTTGTTTTAATGGTGTTTTAATGGTGTTTTAATATTTTATCTTGATTGTACATCGCCCAGGGTGGCCGGGTGACCGGCCAGATGGGCGATTTAAAAATATAATAAATAAATAAATAAATAAATAAATGTTTCAGTTGCACATATTGCCATTCAGCTGTAGCTGACAAATCATATTTAGCATGCAGAGAAGAAAATGGTAGGAAGTTATCCTTAGTACCCACTAGCTGATCCAAAGTAAAAATCATCAATTACAACAAGCTGGGGAGGAATGGATAACAGGGCTGGGGAGGGACAAGCAGGAGAAGCCACGGACACCTTATCCCTTGCAGCAGCATCAGGAGATTTAAAGATATTTAGACATATAAATGTTCCATGGCTGGAGATGCCAGGTGATGAACTGTGGACCTTCTCCATATAAAACATGTGGCCTACTAGTGAATTAGGGCCCCCTCCTCAATTTCATCATTTCATACCATTTTTGCATTCTGTATAATACCTAGCACAAATATTTGCACTAGTACTAGTAAGAGCAGCAGTGAGATAACTTTATAAAGATTCAATCCAGCCAAAGTTAAGTACTTTGAAGTCCAGTGCATCTCAGTGCAAAAATTGCATCCTTCCTGTTGAAATCAGTAGGATATTGTGACCTTGCTAACCTATATCTTTATTGTATGTATTGTATGTAATTTAAAAGGTTTTTTTAAAAGAAGAGAAATGCAAAGCTTCAGTGATCATCATGCTTTTGCAGCATCTATAAAAACTTAAGAGAGGAGAATGAGTTCAAAGAGGGGAATGCACTGCAGAGTAAGTAGTTGTATAGAAACTTTCTTGATACCATGCTAGAATCCTGATTTGCGAGTGAGCTCAATATCTATGCTAAATAGCAGTGTGTTTTTGAAATAATGCATCACTTTAAGGAGTGTATATAATTTACAGCAGCCTGATATTAATGTAAAAGCCTACATTATTTAATGCCAGCCTGTGAAACTTTCATTAGCCTTGTGAAAAGGGACAAACTTGGTAAGCAGTTATTTTATGGCAATAAGCTGATGCGGACAGGAGTCTTTTCCCAGATAGTCTATCATTACAATTTAGCCAGTTTCAAAGTGTGCAGAATGTCAATGTATAGGCATCAGTAAAACTCCTCCAAATGCTATTCACAGTGGAGTGAATTATTTATACAAGGATGTAAATCCACATGATGCCTTGAAAGTTTCTATCCCAAAGCACCCCATATGCTTGAATGCTGATGAGCTCACAATTCAAGGAAGGCAGGTCACCAGGAGACAAGATGAAGGGCAAGAGTTTAGCTTAGATACTGCAGAGAGTTTAATCAATGGGAAAGAAGTTGGCTTTGTCATAGCCTTCAGAGAAAGGAAGGAAGGGAAAACTATCTTGGGGCCATGTTTTCAGGTAATAGAAAGTCACAGAATATGAGAAAACCATTATAGTAAGTAATACCTAGCTCTGGTACTGTTTACACAGTCATAGGAAGCTACCAACAATTTCCAGATCAGAATATTTATCCATCAGGAGATCTTTCCCATCATCTCCTACATGATCATTTTACTTGGAGAAACCAGGGATTGAACCTGGGACCTTCTGCATGAAAAGCATGTGCTCTACCACAGAGCTAGTCCCTTCAACTTTCTTGGGATTAGAGTCAGCACTTACTATTTTGCCTAAAGCAACATTTGAGACAACTTTGGGTGTTCCTTTTTAAGTGAAACTTTTGAAGAATTTCAAGGGAAATAGGTGAATTTTTCAGGGTGTGTTCTTCACATCCCCAGGTTTTGCCTAAATAATATAAATAAGAGTTCATTATGAGTAACAGCATTTATTAGGGTTTCCCATCCATCCTGTGGTCCTGTATTTTTCCCCAAACTAATTTTCCTGTGAAATTGGAGGTTCCTTCTCAGATGAAAAATCTGAGGACTTTTGAGAATGCCAGCAGGAGTCTCCACATCAGTCACAAAATTTCTCAAGGGGAGTGTGTGTAGCCACACATCTTGAGGGCATTGGCAGATTTTGCCAAAAGTGAAATTTCCTGTATATTCGGTGGGTCGTCCACAGGTGAAAAATGGAAGTTAAAAGGTGTTTTCATATTAATAATGAAATTCCTCAGGCTGTTTCCAGACATATGTGTTGTTGAGATAACAAGTCCCAAGACTGAAATGAACTGAAATAAAGTCAGCCACTTCTGGTATGAGAAGGGGTGACTTTAATCCTGCCAACAGTGTATGGAAGGCACTAGGAGAGGAAGTTTTCTGAAGTCATCACTAAAAGTTACTCAAAACTTTAGTACACTGTAAACACAGATGATTCCCCAAATAAAATGTGAATTTTACACAGTTTTAATTTCCCCCTATCACCATTAGAGAACAAGACATCCATTTTCTGGGGATTGTTGTGTGTCTCATTTTTCAGGGTTCAGTCCCCTGAGATGCCAAACACTTTCAGGGAGATGCTGTATACCGTCAATTCTTGTGGGTTTATCACCAGAAAAAAAAATATTGCATTGAAGTTCAAAATTCTTAAGCTACAAAGGAAGAAGATTCATTTACAACAGTATACCACATTGGCCCATAGGGACAGAGGAACATGAATATACAAACAAGCTGCTTTCCTTCTGCTTACATATCCCTTGTGGTTTTGAGTTGATGTTGAGCCATACATCTTTGCAAAGGCTGCCTGTTTTGAATCTATCAGGACCTAGGCTTGCCCAGGGCTGAAAGACCTCACTTGAATTGAGTGCTGACCTTTACTTCATCACGCAAGTGTGATATTCAGTTGAAACATACAGGGATTTTTATTTATTTAATTACTTATTCATTTTAAGGATTTCTAAGTCACCTTTAAAAATGTAAAGATTTATACCCAAAGCGGTTTACAGAATGTACTGAAATCAGATTAAAACCAAAATCAAAATTGATATTAAAAATAATAAACAGAAAGTGAAATAAAACCATTCAATTTCAAGTCAGCCATCCCATCAGAAGATTTAAAAAGTAAAAACTTTTGCAGTTGAGAAATACAGCAACACAACCACTAACTTACACTCTTAATTTAAAGCAGTTTGAAATAATAATGATTTTAGGGCCCACCTAAAAGAAAAAATGGAGGGAGCTCATTATATCTCTTGGGGGAAGGAGTTCCATAATTATGGGGCCACCACCAATTCCTGGAAGGCATACTGGTAGGACCACTGTAGCTTATCTTAATGCTCAGGCAGGTTCAGTATGGGTCTCAATCTGTTAAGGACTGTCAATAGCAGCACTTCGAATTGGGCTCGGATGCAAATAGGCAGCCAGTGCAGCTGATGCAAGGTTGGCACACTATGGTCCAAATCCTAGTCCCACCAGTATCTGGGACAGTGCATTCTGCATTAGATGAAGCTCCCAATTGTCTTCAAAGGCAAGACCCATGTAGAGCACATTACAATAGTATAGTCTTCCCCAATCTTGCCTAGATTAAGTTTCAGCTAGTTCTCTCTCATCCTTCCCAACATTGCCTCTGCCCTCCAGACACCTGTGCAGGAGTTCCACAGCTTCTCTGGAATTAGTAGATGGAAACTAGAGGTAGTATTGTGTGTTATCTGCACACTGATGACACATTGACCCAAATCTCCAGATAGCATCTCCCAGCAGCTTCACATAGATGTTAAAAAGCATGGGGGGTGGGGGTGGGCAGACTAGTGCCTTGTAGTAGCCCACAAGCTAAAGGTGATGAGGTGGAACAAAAGTCCCCCTGCAACGCCAGCTGAGTACACCCTGCTAGAAAGGACTGTAGCCAGCCTCCTTAGCCACATCCCATGGTAGCCAAGGGATACCATGGTTTGTGCTATCAGAGGTCTCTGAGAGGACCAAGAAAATGAACATGGTCTCACACCCCATCCATTCTTCATTGTAATATGGCTGCTTCCATCCCATAACTAGGTCAGCACCAGGGATATTGGAGACATTGGTTCGGTTTACATTATAATGTGAACGTACCTATTTTTTGCATTTTCAAACCACTATGCCAACCAAAACTCAGTTATCCTTCAAAATTTGTACCTTTCTGAATTTTTCAATGGACTTCTCTAATCGAAACAAAATGTACACCAATGCATATATTAGAGAGAATAATGTTCAACTATGCATTGTCTTAGGAAAACCACTTGCAAAAATGTGTATATTAGGAAAAAATACAAAATGCATATATTAGGAGAAATGGGCACAAAAATGGTTATGAACTTTCACATACGGTAAGCTTAAAAAAAAATATCTCAAAGTTCAGGACAAATAGCACATAAGGCTTGAAAGATTCTTGAAGTATGAGACGAGCCAAACTTAAGCTTGAAAAAAATGAGACAGTGAGAGAAACTGAAATTGACAGAACCATCCATACCTAGACTGCACCCAGACTGGAATAGATCTACATAATCAGTTTCACCCCCCCAAATTGCCTGGACTTGAACATGCTGGCTCAGCTTGTCTGAGCGTGGAAAGCTAAGCAGGGTCAAGCCTGGTTATTACATGGATGGGAGACCTCTCCTCTAGTTTCCTGCATTGAGCAGGGTGTTGGACTCGATAGCCTTGTAGGCTCCTTCCAACTCTATGATCTATGAAATCTATGAAACCTTACTCATCTGCAGAACTTTTGATACTGAATGATAGTTATTGAGATCGATAGGGTCTGGAGATTTGATTTTTCAGTATGGGTCTCACCGCTTCCTTTTATTCCCCACCCCGCCCCCCAAGAGAGCATTTACTTCTTCCGAATTCCATACACTAAGCCTAGTCCTGGCAAATTTTAATATCAAGGAAGAGCAAGGATCAAGAGAACAGGCAGTGGGTCTCAGTCCTCCAAACAGCTTGCCCGCATCTTCAGTTTGCACAAGTGGAAAAGTATGTAAAAGAGCATGACCAGACAGTATCCTGACTGCATCCACCCCTCCAACTCCATCACCACTGTGGCATCCAAGTTGGTATGAATGAGTGCGATTTTTATCTGCAAAATACAATGCAAACTGATCACATCTATTCTGATACTATAAGATTAAGGTGCCCTTCATCACTTTCTGAATGTATTTTTCATCCCAACTTCTAGCCGTGTCCTAAAGTGAAGCCTTTTCACTTCAGCTACAATAGGCTTGAGAGTTGCTTGAAGCTTAAAGTAGCTGAGAAATCATGTTACTGTTGTTTACTTTTAAAAAGCATCTACTTAGAAACATGTGTGTGCGTGTGTTTGTTCAGTAAAGGACCTGCCACTGCTATTGTGCTCTGCCATCACTACTTATGATTGAATGCACCTTTATATTTCAGCATTACCATCTCTTTAAAAAAATAAAAATAAAAATAGGTCTTTAGGAAGCTACACATTTCTTGAAAAAAGTCTCAGTTGTGAAAAGCTCACAGAGACTCTTATTCTATCACTCTGAGCACTGAATGTGTTTATTTGCCATAAGAATATTGCTGACAGTTTTAATGCAATAAAAATAAGCTTTTGCATATCATGATGCTACTTTTTGACTTTTTTCCCTTACCCTTTCAGCACTGTGTTTGTTTGTTTGTTTGTTTTTTAGTTGGTGTTGGTTTTAGGTTAGGTTGGTTTCTTTTCACAATAACAATGGCTGAATTCTCCATTCTTCTACATTGCTGGTGAGGGAAATGCTCCACAATTGAGAAGGGGGGAGTGGAACTAACTTGTATTTGTTTGTGTACAAACATTGCATTGTGTGTACAATGCAATCTGCCCTTTTTATATTATGATGAATGCTTTTAAAATTGCTCAACCTCTATCTTAAAGCATTTAAAGCCAATGGAGGGTGGAGGCGGGGAAGCATTTATGCCACAGAATTGTATTTTTTATCTACATTAAATTAGGGATGAGTAGATTTCCCCCATTCTTTTCATTCTTCACTCTGGAAGTTTACTCTGTGATGCGTTCCACTTCACCCTAATTCTGGTTTAACTAGAAGAATGTCTAAAATTAAATGTGGAATAGGAGCAGGCATAGTTCATTGCAGCTCGCAGTCCTGTTGCATCTTTATTTATGTATTTACAAGTATTTATAAATCTCTTACATCTACTGATTTCAAAGAGGTATGCACAATTCATAGAAACATAAAAATAGAGTCCAATACATAGAATATATAATATCTGCATGATGAGATGGTGGGCTACACTACACAGAAAAGACTTGCATAAAGCAGATGAGTCTTCAACACCCCTGGGGGGAAAAAAAGGGGGGGTTGCGCATGTCTAATGTCAGGGAGAAGATTATTCCACATACTGGGTGCCACCACATTAAATGCCCTGCTCTGAACAATGGTGGAGTGTACCTTAAAGTCAGGTGAGGCTGGTGATTCCATTGCAGGTTTTGCAGGCTTTATTTGGAGCTTCATAGGCGCTATCCATGGTGCTGAACTCCATCCCCAAAATCATCATCATCATCATCATCAGGTGATCACTCGTGACCGAAGTAAGATTGTCTTCCAGGATAAAAGGAGGAAATTCCAAAGAAGATTGGAGGAAATTCTAAAGAAGATTGTGTAGACTCTAGCGATGGGTCCGTAAGTGACTGTGGAGGCCAATTCTAGATCCACACAGCTTCCCACAGTGAGGACACAGGTTACCAGATGGAAGATGGTCCTGTAAAGGATTCATTTGACGTGCTTTTCGCCTAGCACGTTTCTCCCTTTCACCTTGCACTCGGGCTTCTTCAAAGTCCATGGAACCTTTGTGAGAGGCCAACCCCAAAATAGGTTCACCACCATGGAGCACCATGGATAGCTCCTATGAAACTCCAAATAAAACCTGCAAAACCTATAGTGGAAAAGCAGCCCCACCGAAATAGGAGTCACCAGCCTCCCCTGCTTAGAGTATGTGGCATCTTTCCCTCCCTCCATGTTACTGATGAAACAAACTTATAGATTTCATAGATCATAGAGTGGGAAGGAGCCTACAAGGCTATCGAGTCCAACCCCCCTGCTCAATGCAGGAAACTAGAGGAGGGGTCTCCCATCCAAGTAATAATAACCAGGCTTGACCCTGCTTAGCTTATGCTATCATACATGTGATTGCGTGCACATTACATATGAACACAAGAGTCTTGTCAGATCAGACCAAAGACATATATAGGAAGCCCACAAGCAGGACATGAGCGCAATAGCATCTTCCCACTCATGCTCCCCAGCAATCGGTATACAGAGGCATCTCTGATATTGAAGGTAATATATAGCCATCACGATTTAGTAGCCTTGCTCCATGAATTTGTCTAAGACCCTTTTAAAGCCATCCAAGTTGGTGGCTGTCACTACATCTTGTGAAAGCAAATTCCATAATTTAACTCTACGGTGTGTGAAGAAGTCTTTCATTTTATCTGTCCTGAATCTCCCACCATTCAACTTCATTGGATAGTTCTCTTTGTATGGTGTTTTACTATGCATGCATGTGTTCATGTGCATTGGTAAAACTTCACCCAAATAAGCTTCATTCAATTGTATGTACAATCACATCATATATATATATTTGCAGTAGTGTATCAGTAAACATAAGCAGACTTGTGCATAAGTAAAATACCACACAAAAAGAATCTTGACGCAATCATACAATGTTAACATCTTTTTCCCCACTGTGTTTTATCTATTTATACATGCTCAGTTATGTAGGGGATCCGGAAAGAGACAAAGGAATTGAAAGCTGTGTCAAACCATGCATCCAGAAGTTTCCATACAAAAATGAAAGGATGGAAGATTCTTAATGCATCATTTCCACCTTGGAAACAAGACCAAGTAATCTGGAACTCCAAAATCAGATGAGAATTTTTGAAGCATCCTTAAATAAATGTGCATTACTGACTTTGTCATTCTTTGAAGGGATTGTGTATGGCATGCTAAAGGCAAATACGATATCTTTTAGGAGAGGCTAACATAATAATTAGCATTTATTTAGCACAGCATACGTATTTGAAGCCCTTCACAAACATGTATAGTAATACCTTGGATTGCAAGTAACTTGGTTTGAGAGCGTTTTGCAAGTACAAGCAAATTTTTAAATATTTATTATTATTATTTTGACTTGATATACAAGCGACGTCTTGCAATACAAGTACTGTAGTACAGCTTAAATTAAAAATCTATGTACAAATTTTTTTGGGGGAATTTCGTTTTGATATAAGAGTGTTTTGGATTACAAGCATGTTTCCGGAACGAATTATGCTCTCAATCCAAGGCATGACTGTACTGAGTAATACTTAGAATATTCATGTATGGCAGCTGAGATGATTAGGCAATTTACAAATTGGGAGGTGAAGTCTGAGAGAACAGTAGATTGCCTCAGGCATGAATTTTAGGCTTTAGACAAAATTTGAACTGGGGATCACAACTGTTACCCTCTGCACTGTACCAGCTCTCACAGAAAGATGAAAAAGGGCCCTGTTGAAGACTCAAGGTGTGTGGAGTTTGGAAGGCTCATAACAAGTATGTGTGTGTGTGTGTGTGTGTGAGTGTGTGTGTGTATTCAGATTTCTAATGCAGCATGCAAAGAGAGATTGTGTAAATAGAGCCTGAAATTATAGAAGCTCAACTGCCTACTTTAATTTCACTCTATCCATTCAACATAACTCAGTGTGTGTGTGTGTGTGTGTGTGTGTGTATTCACATTCTTAGTTGCCCACGCATTCTGACGTCACCTTTACAGTGCATTAGATTCACAAAATGGGCAACAGGAATGGGGAATAAGACAATATTAAATTTGCAAGAGCTTTTCATTTAACTGTTCCCATAAGAGGAGAGGATTTCTGGAATGACTGTACTGTAAAAAGAAAGTGTTCATTCAAGAACATCAGAAGTGACCTGCTGAAGAAAACCAAAGGTCCATCTAGTTCAGCATCCTTTCCCCCACAGTAGTCAACCTGCCAGATGTCTCAGGGCACCCCACAAGCAGGGCTTGAAAGTAATTGCCTCTCTCCCCTTCATGCTCTCCAGATTTTGTAGGTTCCATCGTCAAGACCAATATTCATTCATAGACCTATCCAATTCCTCCATGAATGTGTGAACTCCTTTTCCAAAGCATCTAAGGGCTAAACTACATACAACATTATCCATATAACTCCACCCTTAAGTGCAGGTTGTTGTTGTTGCTGCTGCTGTTGTTGATGTTGTTTTACAAATAGCTAGCACAGCGGCCCCAATCTGGATTGGGATACTAGTAGAAGTGCTAAGGGGCTTTATCTCTCCACACACACACACACACACACACGCACGCACACAGTGAAGGCCTGATCTGGATTGGGGTTCCTGGGCCTGCAATTTGCAATGGAGAAAAAAGACCCATTGAAAAGAATTGGTCCTCCCTACTCTCCCATGCTGTGGTCCTGATCCAGATTTGGGTACCCATGCCGGCTATTTGGATCTTTTTAAAAAAAATATATTTTTTATTTTCAAAAGAAAAATAAAACACAAACATCACAAAAACAAAACACTAAACTAAAAATGGACTTCCGATTTCCCCCACAACAAAGTATAAGTAACATTATATATGCTACTCTGTGGTTTACAAATACATTTCTCTTTTTTTCTATTGTCAAACATTTTCTTCTTATTCATCCACCTCACAAGTTCACAAAACCTCATTATTAACCATAAACATATATGTTAATTCTTCTAATTCTTCTAACAATCTAAAACATTTCTATTTCTATTTAATACAGTTCCCTAGTTCTTTCCCTCTACTGCATTCATCAAAGGACAAGCCACCAACTATTTCCCCCCCGTTACATCAACACCTCACATCCCAAGTTCTTGACCCCTTTTATTACATCCCTTCCATTCTCAAATCAGTAATTTCCACAGACAGAGATGAGAGATCAATACAATTTACCAATAACTACTGTACCTTTCCAATACTAAGTTACTACTAAAACTACTACTGAAACAAATACTTATTTTGTTCTAGCTGTTCCAGGTTCTAAGAAATCATCTTTCTATTAAAATCCTTCCCAAAGATCTCAATCAAATTCATTTACCAAAAAACAAGCCACCACATATTTCCCCCCTTGCATCAATACCTCACACCCCAAATTTTTAACCCATTTTTTTACGTCAATTCCATTAGCCATTAATCACTAATTTCAACAGAGATCAGTACATTTTACCAATAACACTTAACCTTGCATGTTCTAAATTACTACCAAAACAAATCATTATTTTGTTCTAACAATTCCAACTTCTTCCAAAATCATCTTTCTGTTAAAATCCTTCTCACTAACATTTGTAAATATAAGTATACCACTTAGGAGCTTCTCTAACTTACCTTTAGAGAGGTAAAAAAGTAAAAGAAGGAGGAGGAAAAGAAAAGCGAGGGAAAAAGGCAACGAAACACCAGTAATCAGTAACCAGCATACTATAGATTGAACCATTTCTGTCAAGTCCAATAATCCGAAATCCATCTTCTTATTATTAACCTCCCCCCCACCATATTATTTTCCCATGGTCAAACACAGTAACTCTATGTTCAAGGGCTGGTTCACATGACATGGGAACTGCGGGGGAGCAGCCATCCCCTGTGGTTCCCATGTCATGTGAATGGTGGCCCGGTGCGCCCCCATGGGACAGCCGCGTGCTAGAAGTGCCAAAATCCACCATGGGTGGTAGGAGGGTAAGCCCCTAACGTGTGTGCCCGCCATGCCATGCGGACAGTGGGCAGCCCCCCGCGCGGGCCTCCCATGGCCACACAGAGACGGCAGCCCAGAGTGGCCGGAGCCACAGCCGCTCCAGCCCGTGGGCCGAACGGCACCACAGCTGGCCAAGCAGAGGATGCCGGCATGCAGGGCACACAGCGATTGGGCAAGGCACCACCACTGGCCAGGACCAGCTGCAGTGCTGCGGCTGCCTGCACGCACCGTGCTCGCAGCAGTGTGGCTGCCCTCGGGCAGCTGGCGCGCCGCAGCCACTGGACCTCCCGGGCTGCCGCCCGCTAGTGCTGGGAGGATTGCGGTCTGCCCACACATGCGGGGCATGGGTCATCTGCAGTGCCCTGCCGGGACCCGCAGACAGCCCCGTGGTGCCTCCCCCGCTCGCCTCCTGGGCTGTGTGAACCGGCCTCAAGACTCATAATAGTAAAAATACTGTCTCTCTTCTTGCGGATCTCCATGAACAACTCCTTCAGAACAAGTCTGACCATGTTTACTGAGACAGCATTTTTTCCCAGATCAGTAGAAGGAGATTTCTTGTAAACTTGATTTTCTCCCTCAGTGGCAATTGGCAAGGTATTTCTTCTGAGCTTGAGTTGTTATTTTCTGATTCTGCTCCAGTTGTAGCCAAGCCGCTCCTTTATTACTTTTCCGATTCCACCTCTCTGTTTAAAGTTTCACTTTTTAGCTCATGCAACATTCCAACCTTAGCAGGGCTTTGTTCCTAGTTCAGACCCGATGTTTGCATTTCCAACTCTGCACCCCCCAGTTTCAATATAGGAGTGTACATTTTCAATTTTCTGTAAAAACAACAACAACCCACACTTCTAAATCATCCAGCCTGCCAAGGATTTTTTTCTCGAATGCATCAAATCTATTCATCATTTCTCCAGCTAGCTTAAGCCACAAGTCCCGTGTAGCCATCTTGGCTCTTTGTTTCCAGCACCAAAGACAACAAATACCATTCTCACACTGTGCAAGTTTATCACACAGCTACTTCCCTTATAAACTTTCCCAAGATTAAGAATGAAGAAAATCTAAGATACCTCTTTCTTTCCCATTTCAGAACTTGTTTATTGATCTTCTCATTGTGAGGCTTTAAATCATATTTCTTTAATAATTTCCTGAAAAAAGGTTGCATCCCCATAGGAAGTTTGCACTTTGTTGTGGATAAAAATCTCTCCTTGTTACAAATTGGCATCATAAATCTTAAAAGAAATGAAGGATTCGTGGGCTTAACTGTCCTTTTTAGGTCTCTAGCCACAGCATCGAGCAGAAGTTGTTAATCCTTAACTCAGAGTTCTCCCCAATCAAAACTGACGAAATGGCAATTAAAACGGCAAAGAATGACTCTAAGGAGTAAATAAGGCTTATCTCACATCATTCCCATTAATTCATGGGAATTTTCCTCAGCTGGAATGCCTCCCAGTTGGGATTATTCCATGGAGTGTCCCCACAAGATTTATGGAGACGTTCAGCTCGCCATCCCTTCACCAGAAGTCCATGCTGGCAATTTGTCAAAAAACAACAACCACAAACCTCTGCACTCAAGAGGAGGGATATGTCATATGTGTAATTTGGCCCTAAGTAGTGGCGGCTAGGACCACATCTTCACATATCGTCTGTGTTCAGAGAATGTAAGTCCTCTACTAGTTAAGAATCAACCTCCTCCCCATCCAATATTTGTTTATCAAAATTAATATCTTACCTTTGAAACACATACTCAAAGCAGCTTAATAACTAACAGTAAATGAAAACAGAATTTACAGCAATTCAAGATCCAATTTCAACCAAATCAACCAAGCGACAAGCAATAACACTAAAGCCAGTTTCATATATTAAGCAATGGAGGAGGAGGAGGATTTTCTGTCATTTCCTAAAACCAAAAAGGGGCACCTCAGAATAGACTAATTTCACTATTGCTATAACACTCTTTTGTCCATAAATGTAGACAACAAACAATGAGGATTCAAATAAGCCACATCTTTGATCTAAAAGTTGACTATGCAGCCAGAACAAATCTCTCAAGGCTTTCTCTAGTATATTATTTAACACACATACACGGCATTCTAAGGCATTTGTTTTCAGGGCAGAGAATGTGTTTTTAAATTACTTATTTCATACTTCGAATCTGTGTCTGTCTCCTCCCTAACAGGACTCCAGGGCATTTAGGACAGGGATGGGAAACATGTCCCCTGCCAGATGCTGTCTGCAAATGCCATCATCCCTCACTGTGGGCTATATTGGCTACGGCTGATGGGAGTTGCAATCCAACAACATCTGGAGGACCACACATTCCCTACCCCCAATTTAGGGCATATCATCAAATTTTAATATCCTGAGGCTGCAGTCCTCACTCACTTACCTAGGAGTGAGCCCCTGAACTCAGTGGGACATACTTCTGAGTAGACCTGCCTAGGATTGCACTGCCAACACAGTTAATGAGGATCCCATGCATGGGTGTCTCTAAATTACGGACTTCACCTTCACAAGTGCTTTTCTACAATTGTGGAGCAAACACTCCCATCGCTGAAGATGGTACTTACATGTGTTCTCAACTTCGGGGGGGACGGACCCAAATGGCCACTGAATTTCAGGACAGCTTCCTATGCTCCTACACTCAAAGAAAAGAAACTGTGACCAAAGCTGAGTGCTGAAATTCCTGAAAAGAAGATACCTTGGTTGATTAAATTATTTATTTATACTACTTACATACCACTTAATATCCTAAAATCTCTAAGGGCACAGCACAATCCTATGGCCCTCCAACCTTGTCTGGGGGGGGGGGGCATAGGATTATTTGGAAGTCCCAGTTCCGAGGTCATGTGGGACTCCGCATGTTGAGGCCTCACCCTGCCCCCCTTGCAGCCTGCGTGGAAAGGACCGTGCCGGCTGCCTCCCCGAGGTTGCAAATTGTCCTCGGAGAGGAGGAAAAGGGGCGTGCCAGGGGTGCGGGGAAGGGAGGAGCCTGGGGCCAATGCTTTACACCCTATCCAGACGGCACCACAGCCTGCTTCCCTCCCCCTCCAAAGAGCTTCATCTAGATGGCTGAAAGCGGCCGTCTAGATGAAACGCAAAGCGTGAGGCACGGAGTGGCGGCGGAGATCACCGCGGCCATGCCTCGCACCCAGCCTTGGGATGTGCTAAAATAACTCGACAGCGGATTTTGCCTCAAACCAGCTCTGTTCTGTATCACACACCATGAATTAAGGATTTCTGCGAGCTTTAACAGCCTGCTCTTTCCCCCACTCCCAGATCTGCAATTACAAACCGCGAGCCAGAGAGCTGTGAATTAGGTTTTAGCATTTCAATCGCTGCATTCCTTTGCGTGTGAGAACTTCTTGCTGAAGAGGGTTTATATTCAGAGTTAGAAGCAGACACTTACAGGTTATGTGTTTATATAATATAGAAATCATATATTAAATAATATTTTACCACACAAGCTCTAAGTTTATTTTAAAAATCCTCTGTAAAAAAGGTATGCATCTCTCACATTATTATGTCTAATCTGTAACAAAATCCTTTTTGTTACAAACAAAGGAATGTAACTAGGAATGTAAAGGGATGTAACCAATTGAGATGCTAAAAGCTGTCTCGAGCCTCGAGCAAAAGATCTTGCTGATTTGCAGCTCAATTGGGTTCGCATTGCAGGTCCGTGGAGGGGGGAGAAGGAAAATCGACTAGCTCGAAGAATTCATGAGCCAGCCGCTGCAAGGCTCACCCCCACCACTATAAATTGTCTCCGTGTTTAGAGGTGTACATGCATCGAGGGCAGAGGACATTGGATTTGTGCCCTAAGTGATTGGTGTATGGGCTAACCATGTATACCAAGAAAGGGTGGGTGCGTAAGCATCGTACTGATAAGTCTGGTCTCCCGACACCTTACGGCTTTATTTGGAACGGATGAAAATTCAACGTATGTCATTCATTTTTCAATTGGAGAGGCTCACAATTTGTAAACCAAACTGTAATATAAACATGGCTGATGAGCAGCCCTGAACGTGCCAGCCGTGGAAGGTGGAGGTTTGCTTGTTTTTATGTTTGTGCCCAGTGCCTGTAACTGAGCCCAAAGATAATTTTGCACTTTGTGTTAGGGAGGGTTAAATAATAATAATAATAATAATAATAATATATTATAATAATTATTATTATTCTTCTTCTTATTATTATTATTATTATTTAAAAAAATATCTATGTATTTATATTTTGACTCAGAAGATCTCAGTGCTCTTAAAGACGAGAACAAATCACAAATGCACATTTTAAATGTTTTGAATTTCCTGTTTGTACTGAAACTTGGCAAGCATTCTTCATTTTTTGCAGTCTAGCTAGTTTCAGTGATAGTTCATGGGAATTTGCAATACTTCATGGCATTTGAGTCATACTAAAAAACAAAACAAAACTCTAGAAGCACCAGTAAACACCACACACACACACACACACACACACACACAAATGGTTGATCTGGACCATTATAGAAAATGGTCCAGAAAAGAGCAAAAATGGACTGTGAGCTCCTGGCACTATACACTATTCCCAAAGTTGTTACATTTTGCAGTTGACCCTTCCCACCTATTGCTTACATCAGTGTTCTCCAACCTTTTGCAGACAAGACAGAGGTGCTGTTTGTGGGTGGATCATCTGTCCGGAGGGAGGATACTCAACCTGTCCTAGCCGGGGTTGCACTCCCCCTAAAAGACAGGGTTCGTAGTTTGGGTGTGCTCCTGGACTCCGAACTCTCACTGGAGTCACAAGTGGACTCGGTGACAAGGAGCGCCTTTTATCAGCTCAGGCTGATTTACCAACTACTAGGGATGTAACCGTTCACCCCACGTGGGCGTAGCGGGCTGAAATCGGCCCCGCTCATGTCCGCGCGGGGCTTGTGCGGGCCTACGGGCCTACCTTGTCCAGCGGTGGCTCGCCTCTCCGCGGCGAGCCGCCTGCGCTGGTCCCGTCGCATCACATCCGGCCCTGGAAGTGACGCGACGGGACCCTGCGCAGGTGCGCTGGACCCCGACATGACGTATTGCGCCTGTGCAGGGTCCCCGTTGCATCACTTCCAGGGCCGGATGTGACGCGACAGGACCAGCGCTGGCGGCTCAAGCGGCGTGGAGAACTGCTCCGCGCTGCTCAGAAGATCGAGGCGGAGCCCCCCACAGGTTCATGGCACATCCCTACCAACTACGACCCTATCTGAACAGGCAGAGGCTAGCAACAGTGATCCACGCTCTGGTAACCTCTAGTTTGGACTACTGTAACGCACTCTATGTGGGACTGCCTTTGAAAATGGTCCGGAGACTTCAATTGGTTCAAAACAAGACAGCAAGGCTGCTAACGGGGACTGGCCAACAAGAACATATTACGCCAGTCCTCTATGATTCATACTGGTTACCAATTGAGGTCCGGGCCCAATTCAAAGTGCTAACATTAACATTTAAAGCCCTAAAATGTCTGGGGCCAGGTTATCTGAAGGAATGCCTCATCCCATATGTGCCTACCCGAACCCTGAGATCTTCTTTGGAGGCCCTTCTCAGGGTGCCCCCTCCAAAAGAGGCTAGGAGGGTTGCTACTAGGGGAAGGGCCTTCTCAGTTGTGGCACCCCATCTATGGAATCAACTCCCTCTATTCTTTTAGACGCCAGGTGAAGACCTTTTTATTTACCCAATATTTTAATGGATAATTTTATTCCTTTTATTCTTTTTATTATCACCACTGTACCTCGGGATTGGATTTATTTGGCTGCTTGTTTTTTATCTTGGTGTATTTTAATATGTTTATGTTGTTGTTGTTGTTGTTTGCTTTTTTCTACTGTTTTTGTAAACCACTCAGGGAGCCTTTTGGCTGATGGACGGTAAATAAATGTTTTAAATAAAATAATAAATAAATAAACCTTCTGGCTGTGGCATGCTGGGAGTTGTAGGCCAAAAACATCTGGGGACCCAAGTTGGAGAACACTGGCTTACTTGCTTAACAACACTAGGTTCTATATGGTTGTATGTGCTATGCTTTCTCATGTTCTGTTTTCCTGCTTTAACCTCTGTCAACAAATACCACGGTATTAATTTCTTTCTTCCATTATCTTAAATACATTTGCTTGTTGTTAATAAATGTTTAGCATAGTCTATGAGCATCTATTTATAAACTGACTGTGTTGTCATCAGCAAACAACTCAGCCTGCTCAGCATCAGAAAAAAAAGTATATTTCTCAACCGAGATATAGACAAGAAGTAGGAGCATGTCGAGTAAACAGGAGGCCTACTTAATTTGATTTATTATCCTTAAATGCTTTCTCCAACAGAGGTTGCCGCAAGGGAGGAGGCTACACTGGTTTCACTGTGCCAGGCCCAGCGAGTGCCTTTGCCTGGTGCCAAGGAAACAAAGTGGAAATCTCATGATAGCTGGTAATTTTGAACATTGTGAGATTGGCCTGGACTCATTCTGGCAAGGTTGTCAGCAACACCCATCCACTGTTCATATACAGGGTTAGGCAAGACCTGTGTTGGTCATCCTATTGGGGACCAAGATTTTTTTTTCATGCTAGATGGATTTACAAAGGGGTTGGCATGCTTTCCTGGGGTATCATATAAGTGACATATTTCACATAATCATCACAGCTTTGGCAGGTATGGAATGAGGGTAGGGCTGAAATTGAAGCTCATACTTAAGGAAGTCAGAATCCATAACTAGGAGCACTGGGGGTCAGTTGGGAACCACCCAATAGATTTTGGGCAACTCCTGGGGGTGGAGAACCATGCCAACCCTACCGAGACCAAGGGATGGGCGAATGACAGATGTTCAAGATTGCCAGGATTCTCCAAACATCATCATCTCATGCCCATTGTCTTGTGCCCAATTCTCGTTCATGTTTGTGATCGCTGCTCGCTCTATGTGAATGGGAAATTTGCACGAATCGAACAGCAATTGAATGGGAGATTTATGCAAATCACTCCAACGACATTTAGAATGTTCCTATGAACTGCCATAGGGGCCTATCAGGAGCGGATATGCAAATCTCTCCTATGTCATACAGAAAGCTCATATGAACTGCAGCAGGGGCCTACACGGGGCAGCTGGGATTTCATTGTTGTGTAGTCCCGAGGGGTGGAACAGGGATTTCATTGTTGTGTGGTCCGGAGGGGGGGGGGCAGGGATTACATTGTTGTGTAGTCCCGGGGGGGAGGGGAGCAGGGATTTCATTGTGTGGTCCCGGGGGAGGGAGCAGGGATTTCACTGTTGTGCAGTCCTGGGGAAGCTGGGATTTCATTCTTGTGTTTATATGGGTGGACCATATCACCTCGCGGGGCGTAGTAGGCCGAAATCAGACCCGCTCACGCCTGCGCGAGGCTCGCGCAGGCCTACCTGATTCCAGTGGCGGCTTGCCTCTCTGCAGCAAGCCGCCCACGCTGATCCATCGCATCACTTCTAGCACATCGGAATTGACGCGACGGGACCCTGCGCTGGTGCGCTCCCCCCCCGCACTACGTTTTTGGTGGGGAAACCAGGGCAACAGGGCTTAAACAGCCCTGTTGCCCTGGTTTCCCCACAAAAAATGTAGCGCGGGGGTCCAGTGCACCAGCGCAGGGTCCCGTCGCGTCACTTCCGGCCTGCCAGAAGCGATGTGCTGGGACCAGCGCGGCCGGCGCCGGCAGCTCGAGCAACGCGGGGAACAGCTCTGCGCCACTCCGCACCACTCAGAAGAATGAGGCGGGGGGATGCCGCCGTGGAGAGGCGAGGCGGCAGCGAGGTGCCCCCCCCGGACAGGTTGTGCACTAGTTGTGTAGTCCTGGGAGGGATAGGGATTTCATTGTTGTGTAGTCCCGGGGGGGGGGGGAAGCTGGGATTTCATTGCTGTGTAGTCCGGGGGGGGAGCAGGGATTCAATTTTGTTGTTCTGGGGGAGGGGGGAAGCAGGGATTTCATTGTACAGTCCCGGGGGGGCGGGTAAGCAGGGATTTCATTGTTCTGCAGTCCCGGGGGAGCTGGGATTTCACTGTTGTGTAGTCCCGGGGAAACTGGGGTTTCATTGTTATGCAGTTCCGGGGGGGGAGGAAACAGGGATTACATTGCTAGTCCCAGGGGGGGATTTCATTGTGCAGTCCCAGGGGAAAGGGAACAGGGATTTCATTGTGTAGTCCTGGGAGGGGGGAACAGGGATTTCATTGTGTAGTCCTGGGAGGGGGGAACTAGGAATTCATTGTGTAGTCCCAGGGGAAAGGGAACAGGGATTTCATTGTGTAGTCCTCGGGGGGGGGGAGCTGGGATTTCATTATGTAGTCCCAGGGGGAGGGGAACAGGGATTTCATTGTGTAGTCCCGGAGGAGGGAGCAGGGATTTCACTGTTTAGTCCGGGGGGGGAGCAGGGATTTCATTGTTGTGTAGTCCTGGGGGGGAGCAGGGATTTCACTGTGTAGTCCCATTCCTTTCCTATGCAGCCATTCAAAAAAGCGGTCAGCTACCTTAAGGAATTTCGAACAAGTAGTGCCTATAAGAAAATGACGACTCGGGCAACGTCAGGTAAAAATGCTAGTAATTAAATAAAAATTGTGGCCAAGTTGTATTTATTTATTAATTATTTATTTACCGACATTTGTATACCACTCCATATCAAGCAGATTCTGGAGCGGTGAACAATAAAAAGACAAAAACAGATAAAAGAAACAAAAACAATGTGTTGAAAACAAACTAAAATTACATTGGTGGTTGAAGAGCAGAGAAGGCTTCCTGGAACAAGGAGGTATTCAGCAGATGCCGAAAGCAGCACAATGTCGGAGCCTGTCTAACCTCCAGAGGCAGGGAGTTCCATAGAAATGGAGCCGCCACACTGAAGGCTCTTCTCCTGGTGGGCTCCAATCGGGCAAAAGGCCCATGAGGAACCACCAGGAGCATGCCATCTGATGAACTCAGTGACTGGGCAGGTTGGTATCGGAGGAGGTGCTCTCTCAGGTAACCTGTCCTGGTCCCAAGTTGTTTCAGGCTTTGTACACAAGTACCAGAATATTAAACCCGACCCAGTAGCGAATAGGAAGCCAGTGCAGTTCCTTCAGCAAAGGAGTTGCATGCTGAAAAGGGGGAGCTCCCAACAATAGCTGACCTGCTGCATTCAGCACTACTAGCTCCAGCTTCTGAAGCAGCCTTAAGGGCAGCCCCACATAGAGCGCATTGCAGTAATCCAAGACCAGTGTCTGCCTCTTCCTTCTTGAATGCAAATGCAATTTGTTTTCATGTGCCTTTCCTCTATCCTGCTGCCTGCAATTTAACACTAGGAGTGGCAGTATTCACTTTTCTTTTTCTGACTAGACTGCAGACTTGCAAGAAACAAGATACTGCTATAACTGAGCCGACAAGTTAGCAGCTTGAACAACTGAGCAGAAACAACCACAAACTGCCGATAATGAAGATGGGGAAATCAGCTGGCAAGAGCAGCAGTCAAGTTTGCACCTAAGAAAAGATTGATAGAGCAAAGGTGTGTGTGGGGGGTGTTCTTGCAGAGGTGACAAAAGCAAGCGAGGAGTTGCCATTACAGTGGGTGACAGAAGTGAAGGCAAACACTTGTAAGTGTCGGAATGGAATGAAACAGCAAAGAAGAGAGGGCTTCCTTCTTCTGTTGTGTCAGATGATGAGAAGCTTATTGTGATCACACTCTGAGAAGCTTAGCTAAGCTGACATATAAAGAAGAGGAAGACCTGCCATGAAGTCTCATGAACATATTATGCCTCCCAGGAAACACTCATCAGAGTATTAAGAATGCTGTTGTTCAATCAGACTAAATGTCTATCCAGTGCTGAATTCTGTCTCCAGTAGTGGCAAGCTAGATTCCTTGGGATGCTTACAGGTAGGGCATGACATGTTAGCCATGCGCCTTGTTGTCTGTTCCCAGCACCCAAGAAGTACACTGTCTCTAATCATGGAGCATCCATTTGGCTTGCCATGGCTATATCCATTTGAGGGAGTTATCCTCTGTGAATATGTCCAATCCTTAAACACACACACACACACACACACACACCAGTCTATGTTAGTGACCATCCCCATACACTATGGTAATTAATTCTATATGATAATTGACTTCATTGGGTGACTCCAAAATATATGAAAGTCTACCCAAATTAGGATGCAAATTATGATGGGTTGGATACAAAGATTCCTTTCCTCTGTCAGAAGGAGCTCCTTCCAATAGAATAGAATAATTCCATTGGAAGAAGTTTCCTCCAGAAGATACGTCCAAGAGAGGAAGAACCTTTTGTTGGAAAACATAGGAAACAACTTTAAAACAGGGGTGGGTAAGCTGTGGCTCTCTAGAAGCTGTTTGACTGCAAGTCCCATCATCTCTGACCATTGGCCATACTGGTTGGAACTGATGGGTACTGAAGTCCAACAACATCCGAAGGGACACAGGTTACCCACCCTTGCCTTAAGCCAAGTCAGACCATTGGTCCATCTATGTCAGATACTTCGTATTCAGGATTGCCTTTGAGTCAGAAAGCTAGCCTTGGAGACAGGTGACAATTAAGTGTCCAA
Organism: Shinisaurus crocodilurus; assembly: GCA_021292165.1. NCBI lineage: Eukaryota > Metazoa > Chordata > Lepidosauria > Squamata > Shinisauridae > Shinisaurus > Shinisaurus crocodilurus. The sequence goes on from CM037878.1 coordinate 27,050,730, forward strand.
GGACGTAGCAGCTCTTTCAATTCAATGTGTACCAGTTAACGTTTTTTGTGTGCTCTCAAGGACACATAGATAGGTGGAGACTGGTGATTTGTTCAATTACATGCAGGTGTGATTAACCGCTTGTAATCTGGAAGTCTTGTACATTTTGTATATAAGCTTGTCATCATTGTACAATTGTCTCTCTCTGTTTTTTGCTCTGTTTCTTTCCTCATGTCTGTGTGGATACTATCAAGTCATAAAGCCTTAGTAAAACTTTTACTAATGAGTAATAAATTGGTTTGTGTTTTTTTTCCCTTTAATGGACTAGCCTAATCCATGTGTCCAATATTCCTGAAACTCTGCTTCTCAGAGTGACTATTATTTAAACTTCAACAATCTAGTCCAGTATTGTCTACATGGAGTAGTAGCAGCTTTCCAGTGGTCCAGACAGAAGTCTTTCCCAGACCTACCTTGACATGCCAGGGTTTGAACCTGGGAACATCTGCTTGCAAGACATATACTCCACCACTGAGCTACAGCCCTTCCCTTGAAAGAGAACTTTGCATTCAACCCAGGGTATTTTTTTATTTTCCCTCTCCCATTTGAAAATGGGTGCAGAGGTCAAACATTTGTTTGAACATTGTATGATGAATTCTATCATAAATGTACATGTCATGTTTCCCTGTGAGCTCTCAATTCTCAAGGGGAATATATCACATGGTGTTGTGTTTTATATTTTTCCTGATCCCTTTGAAAATGGGTGCAGGAGTTGAGATTGGGTAGGTTTTAAATTCTGAATTTCAAATTTCCAAAGTGTTAAATTATATTTTCAGAGTTTGTGTTCAGTAGATTAGGTACTTCCAATGAGGCATCTCCAGTGCAGAGTTAAGTGACTGGGTTCTACTGCTTCTTCTCATTTCACTCAGTAAATAGGCCTCAAATAAGGGGATAATTCCCACCTCTGAAGTGTTCATTTGCCACTTGCTAAGAATAAAGGAAGAGCATTGAAACGTCTGTTAGCTTTATGCCACCATGTTATGACATGTAACAAGCAGTATTATTTTGCTAACAGAGAATGCTACTTTATGAGGTTTTTTAAAAAAACATCTCTCATGGCTTTTCTGAGGATATTGCACGTTTTGAATATATGTAGGGTTGCCTTCAGGGAAATATGCAGAGCAGAAGTTAATATTCATAGCAAATTTCAAAGTCATTGTATTTCACAGATTGGGAAAGCACATGCTTGAATTAGAATCATCATTCCAATCAAACAATATTTAAATTTGATTTGCAAATTGGAAAGGTGCTGTTTGCTAGAACAATGTGTTAAGTCCCTAATGTGGACGCAACTGTAGCACTGTTTTTGGTTAATATCAACAAGAAGAGGAGCAGCCGTGCAGGGAAAACGGTCCTAGTGTTTGGGCTGTAAAACTTTCCCAATTTCACAGTCATATTTGGGGGCCTTTGGGATTGGTGAAGCAGCATTTTTAAAGCCTATTCCCTTCCTTTCACTAAGATGTTTACAGCACATATAAAGAAAAGAGAGACTTAAACATAATGCAAAGACACATCTGAGACACATCAACTTCTACACACATGATGCAGATAGAAGAAATGGCTTCCACTCAAGACAGCATGTGCCAGCATGTGCCAGGTGTCATGTTTTTTGACCTTGAACCCCTCTGGCTCAGAGAGGGACTCTAGGGTAGAGGAGGCATCAGCCAGTGAGCCATCATTTGTCATCCCAGTACCTTCCAGGCCAGAAGATGTAGCTGTACCAGACTCTTTGGACAGACAGCTCTTCAGAGGGGGTGGGGGTTAACAGAAGGTCCAGATCAGCCAGCCTTCATAAAGCCACATAAGACCCCTGCACGTTGCTGAGACAACAGGTCTTCCTGAGTGGGCTCCTGCCAGCATAGATCTAGTTGGGGAGGGTCAGACCTAGGGATGTGTGAGGATTTCGTTCGGGGGGGGGGTGGAAGTCTGGTGAACGCGCTGGGCTCGACCCCCCGAAGCTCTGTCCCTCCTACCTGTTTCGCTGGCTTGACTTGCATTCTCCCAAGCCGAGCCAGGGATGTGACTTCCGGGTTTCTAGCGGTATGCTTTTTATGTAGAAAATGGTGTATGATATGCAAGAAACGGCCACAATTTGCACAAGTTATGCAAATTGCGGCTGGCTGCTTTTACCATATCTTACACAATTTTCTAAGTAAAATGTGTACTGCCAGGAACCCAGAAGTCCGCCAAGTGGCTTGGGGGACGCTCACTTTTGGCTTGGCTCGGCGGGTGCAGTGGTAGTGCTCACTGAGTGCCCAGCGAGTCGGGTGCTGGCGGATTGCCCACTGCTAGTCTGACCATCCTGCTTCATTGGACTTGACTCTGCCTCATAGCTCTAGTAAATTCAAGTGCTTCAGATTGGTTCCCCTGGGAACCTTGAACTGAACTAGACAGGACACTTTGCAGCCTGAGATTATGGGTGTTGGAAATACTGAAGAGCTTGGGCTTCAAACGACAGACAAAGCCCAGGAGATTTCCCATGGAGAATCTCCAGGGCTGTCTTCCTTTTCCAGCTAGAGATCATGAGCATTTTCAAACCCCACAATCTCCAGTCATATATAAAGAAGGTGGTGCTATGGGGACTTCTGTTCCACTTTGTGGCCATTGACTTATGGGGTGCTTCAAGGTTCCATCTTTCCCCCATGCTTTTTGGCATGTACATGAAACCACTGGGGGAAGTCACCCACAGAACTGGGCTGTGATGTCTCCAACAATCAGATGGCATACCGCTCTGTCTCACTTTTCCATCTACAAATTCCAGGGAGGCTGTGGAACTCTTGAATAGGTATCTGGAGTTTTCGGGATGAATGAGGACAAACAACCTGCAACTTAATCCAGATGAGACAGAGTTCCTTTGGTTTGGGAAGTCACCAGATTTGATGGGGGTAAGCAACTGAACAACCACGTTCAGAGTTTGGGAGTTCTCATGGGTTCAGCAATATATCTTTGGAGGTGCAGGTAGCATTGGTAGCTACAAATACCTTTTACCAGCTTAGGCTGGTATTCAAGCTGCAACCCTAGTTAGAATGGTCAGACCTAACTTCGGTAAACCTTGCCTTTGAAGACTGTTTGGGAACTTTACCTGGGGCAAAATACTGCCACCCAGATGTTGGTGGGGACTAGAAGGTTGGAGCATGTGATGAACAAAAACTGGAAAGGAGATACCCAAACTGAATGAAATGGAAAAAGAGAATGTATTCTCAAAGGTGCCAAAGGGGACCTCCTGTGGGTGCTGCATTTTTTGTAAACACACTCACAAATGTGAGTCCTTCATCAATGTTGTAGACAATTGGGTGTATTTTCTCCAACAGTTCTCAAACTGTAGCAACTCTAATTATCGTGTGTGCTATAGAATACCCTTGCAAAAAAACCCCTTTATGTTGCAAAACTAAAAGACCTCTTAAAAACATAAGTGAACACTTGAGTAACATAAGGAATAACACAACAGGAACTCCTTTAGTGAGTCATTTTCAGGAATCTGCACACCACTAAAGCCACCTTGAGTGCTATTTTTTTTTGGTAGAAAGGCAGGGTACACATCAAATAAATACATAAATAAATAATCTTGCCTTTTGGGTTATTGAAAAGCTGCACATGCCTAGTGACAGGTTTTTGCTCCAAAGGGAGATGTCCTGGATATTCCAGTTCAAGTTTTTGTCACCTCTTGGGCTAAATGAAGATGCCAATTACTTACCGCTGTTGTAAGTAAGTGCTTGGAGACTGCAGATACAATACGGAATGTGTCCACAGAATTCAAGTGTGTGCAATGTGTCTTCTGTTATATGTATGAGCAAGTTGTTATTTATGAGAAAACATTTGATCATATACTGGTAAGCAAAGTGTTACTTGTTGTGACTCCACTTTCTAACAACGTACAGCTTTTTCTCTCTCATTAACATATGCGGTTTAAGTGTCACCTGGAGCTCCATGTCACATTGGCAGCAGTATAAAGAACACTCTTTCATGCGTCTGACTTGATGGTGTATGAAGGATAGCCACCACCTTAGTAAACTGGCTTAGCATGTTTTCAGCATTTGCATTTTATAAGGTATTCATTTTAATACATTGAGGGCGCAATCCTATGTCAATGGCCATAAGCTCCTGAACCCGGAGGCTTATGGTCCTCCAGTGCAGAGTGGGAGGATTGTTGGAGGTGATCTTCACCTCCCTGTCCTCCCACCCTGCATTTTTCACTAGACAGACTTCTTTCCCATCTAGCTGGAGTGTCTCGGAGGGGGAGTGAAGGAGGCTGGAGAAGCATCAGGATAGCTCATATCCTGGCCTCCCCAGCGTCCTTCCCTCCCTGCCCCCTGAAACAACTCCTTCTTCCCCTCTCCGGGGTTGCTTTCCTGACCTTGGAGAGCAGCCAGCATGGTTCTTGCCACGCCAGCTGCAAAGGGGCAGGAGCAGGGGGGTCAGAGTTCAGATTCCCAGCTCCTGAGGTTGGACCTCTATCTCCGACTTGGATCTGGGAATCCAAACTATCCTATTGACCCTCAGATGCTGTCTAGGGGCCGTAGGATTGCTTCCTTAGGTTTATAGCTTACAAATATATTTTTGTTGTTTTGACTTTTTGTAATAAGGTTTGCAATGTTTTAAAAATGTTATTTTGATCTAGCTTTACAGCAGTAGTTTACGATATTAATTATGTTGTCCCTGCCTCTTGTCCTTACTTTTACTTTTTTTTTTAAAAAAATGATGCTTTTATTCTCTTATAGCATTTACACTGTTTTATTCCTTGAAACTTTGATGCAAAGTAATTCACTGAGGCCATTGTGCAATTGTTATTTTCCCTGATGAAGGAGCTTTTGTCTCTGAAATTGGTTGGGTTCGAATAAAAAAGTTTCCCTTTGGTACCTCTGAGAATATGTTCTCTTTTTGCATTTGGAACATGTGGTGCCCATTTTGCACAAGTTGCACAGGTTGCTGGTGCATTTCCAGGCCCAATTCAAAGTGTTGGTGCTATATTTAAATAAATGTGGCTCTCCTACTTACTTTCTTTTAAGCAGGCCTTGAAAATCTTTCTGTTACAGACTTTTTACAAATCTTTTCAAATTATTTATATTCAATTTGAAAACAAAACAAAATCAGCATAGGGTCCATAACACCGTAAGACAGCAACCACAAAAACATAAGTAGTAATTTAAAAACAGATAAAACCAGAACAACAAGTCCAAAACAATCATATGTCAATCTGTGTTTTCTCTGTTTAGTTTCACTACATATATAATTCTAAATATACAGACCACATCATAGAATCATAGAATCATAGAAAAGTAGAGTTGGAAGGGGCCTACCAGGCCATCGAGTCCAACCCCCTGCTCAATGCCGGAATCCAGGTCAAAGCATCCCTGACAGATGGCCATCCAGCTTCACCTTGAATGCCTCCAGAGTGGGAGAGCTCACCACCTCCCTAGGTAGTTGGTTCCATTGTCTTATTGCTCTGACAGTCAGGATTTTTTTCCTGATGTTTAGGTGGAATCTGGGTTCCTGTAACTTGAGCCCATTATTCCGTGTCCTGCAAACTGGGATGATCGAGAAGAGATCCTGGCCCTCCTCTGTGTGGCAACCCTTCAAGTACTGGAAGAGTGCTATCATATCTCCCCTCAGTCTCCTCTTCTGAAGGCTAAACATGCCCAGTTCTTTCAATCTCTCCTCATAGGCCCTTGTTTCTAGTCCCTTTATCATCCTTGTTGCCCTCCTCTGAACCCTCTCCAGTTTGTCTACGTCCTTCTTAAAGTGTGGTGCCCAGAACTGGACGCAGTACTCAAGATGAGGCCTAACCAGTGCTGAGTAAAGGGGAATTATCACTTCCCACGATTTGGAAGCACTTCTATTAATGCAGCCCAAAATAGCATCTGCCTTCTTTGCAGCCATGTCCATATGTTTGTTGGGGCAGAGCTTTCAGTGATAGCATGCTTTTGCCAGAGTCATTTTTAGGGAAATGCAGGTGTGCCTATTGCCAAAGGGGAAAAAAAGGCAAACAAATCATATATGAAAGCTTTTAAAAATGTAACAGAACACCTACTCTTGGTTACAAGCAGTTCAAAAACCCATCCATTGGAAAACCAATCCAATTCTCTTTCTATCAAGGCCAATTCTTTTCATTTCCCCAGACCTTCTGGATGAATCTGGTTTGAACTGGTTGCCTGGGTTTTTATGTTTTTCTGGTTCTGCTGTTTTATTTGTTGATATTTGACCCCCCCTTTTTTTTAATGCTGAAGGGTGGGATATAACTTAAAATAAAAAATATCCAAATGTTTCAGCAACATGGACAAAGTTAAGGCTTTAATCTGAGCCAGGGCTCACCAGGGCCTAACATGTTGAATTGATGACATGACTCACAGGCTGAAAATGTGAAATAATTGTAACAACTGCTGACCATGTGCATATTACTTCTCACCACTGAGTAATCACATCGCAACCAGCCTCCACGGAACTTAGTGGATATCTTGCAGGGTTTGGGTGAAGAGAGAGTGGGTCTGGCGTCTCAGGTATGATACACAAGGGATGGATGGATGGATGGATGAATCCTATCAATTTTGTTTCCCCTGAGTTCCCCATTTTTCAAATCTTCTTGTGTCATCCTATTTCCACGTAATTTGCAACTTTTAGGGCACAATCCAGTCAAGATGAGAAGGAGCCTTGTTGGAGGCTTATGGGCATCCAATGCAGAATGGAAAGAGCAGCAAATGTGATCTTCACCTCCCCCTCTTCCCGCTCTGCATTTTTGCAAGATGGGCTTTGTCACCTGTCTAGCTGGAGCATCTCAGGGTGGGGGGGGGAGGAGACTGGAGCGGCTTCAGCATTCCTTGTATCTTGGCCTCCCCAGTCTCCTCCCCTCCCTGCCCCCAAAATGCCCCCTTTATCCCCACTTTGGGGTTGCTTTCCTGACCTTAGGGAGCAACCACCATTGTTCTTTCCACACCTACTGAGAGGGGGCAGGGAATTGGAGCTCTGATTCCCAGCTCTGAGGCTGGAGCTCTGTCTCTGACCTCAGAGCTGGGAATACAAAATATCCTATTCCCCACCCCCCGCCACCCGATGCTTTCTAGGGCTATAGGATCATTCCTTCCATTTAAGAAAAAGTCAGCAAAAACTCGTGCATTTCCATGTGCATTTTTCCTAATATGCACATTTTTGTATGCAATTTCCCCTAATATACTCATTTTTCCTTAATATCATGCAGTTCTGTGCATTTCCCCCCAGTAACATACACATTTTCATACACTTTCTTTTTGTTTGGAGAACTGCATTGCAAGATTCTGAGAAGTGTGGATACTGAACGATAACTGTGTTCCGGTTCACATATTGATTTGGGCAGTACAACTTTGGGAAGTTCTTCTCAAGATGCAAACCGAATAATAATAATAGTAATAATAATAATAATAATAATAATAATAATAATAATAATAGCATAGGGCAAAAGGGTCCAAAGACACAACTAGGATGAGACAAACCCTAACATGCAATTCACAGCTGGGCATTGGGCAAGGGAGTCCTGAGAGAGCCACGTGATGGTGCAGGCTGCCTTGTCTCCTTGCACTGCAGCTAGGCAGCAAGTCTTCACAACGCCACTGGCTCCAGTGAGCAGGCAGTAGGCTACCAGTGGATCTGTGTTCTCCCAGCCCCAAGAGGCAATTGCTGTATCTGTTTTTGCAGGAAGAGGAGGAGCAGCCAACAGGCAGCCAGGTTTCCAGATGCAAAGCTTGGGCTTGGAGAAAATAAACCCACTGCATGGAAGTAGGCATGGATGATACTTTTGAGTCAATTCCTTTTTTGAGGCGGGGGAAATTACCCAAATTCTCAAATTGCTTCATTTATGTCTCTCTTCCTCTGCATTTCAGGTCTCATCTGATTTTTCTTCACATAAATCTCTGGCAGTTTTGAAAGTGCCACAAGCAGTACTCATGAAACATACTGATTTGTGGCTTCACTTAGGGCACAGCCCAAACAAGGAATAGAAGATGCCCAGAGGATGACGGGCTCTAATCTTGGCTTCCTTAGCCTCTTGGCATCCTACAAAAATGCAGTTTACATTATACGGGACTCTGAGCCATTTAACTCACACACGTTGCTGAGGGCAGGCACTGTAGCTGAGAGGCCTTATGAAACGGTGAATCCATGGCTTCTACCTTCTCCACCCATGGGCCTGTGAGCAACACACCCATTTCTTCCCCTCCTGAGGTCACCATGCTCACCTTGAGAGAGGGGGCTGCCATGGAGCTTTCTGTGGTGGCTGGGAGAGGTGGGGGTGGGGTAGGGGAGATCCACAGTCAAATAACCTCCTCCAAGGTCATACCTCTATAGCATCCTATGGCCACACAGACACTATCTAGGGGTGAAAGGATTGCTCTCTTAATCTTTCATATATTCAAGGGCAGGGTCACTTTTGAACCTTGATTTCAGTCTCCCCCACTCCACTCCGCACACAGGGATGTTGGAGAAATTTGCAATGGACTCAACTGAGTTGGATTTCTCAGAGTCCACCCCACAGATTCCACAACGGTCTGGCTTTCCCAGGTCATGCGGAGACTGTGGGGCTTGTGGACTGGTTTTTTAATTTTTTTAATTTTTTGCATATTTTTGCACAAATTTAGGTGCAGAAAAATATGCAAAACTAAAAACACCAATCAAAAATGCTCAAATCCGCCCATAGAGTAAAGCGTGAAAATATGTGTTATAGAGAGATTTGCATATTTTGGACAATTTGCACATCTTTGGAAGTGCAGATTTGCAGAAATACGCACAAATGCATTTGCGCAAATTCTGAGTCTGCAAATCAGTGGACAGTGGAGTGAAAGTCACCCCAAAATCTGCAAATCGCCGGCAGAGTAGCTTTCTCTCCACTCACGCATCCCTACCCACAACCACCGATCTCTTCCTCACTTGAACTAGTGCTCCTGTTAATCAGATTCCACTAAAGCATTGCTAGAATGGCACTCTTTCCCATAAGTTCAGTTGGGGCTATATTGCTCTCTCCATCCCTAAACAAGTCCTGTCTTTTAAATAATACAAAGCTCCCCCCCCACCAGAATTAGAGACACAACCAACACTTCCGGGGGGGGGGGGGAGGAACAGCACTGCCACTTTAATTATTCAGAATGCATACCGTGGGATTGCTTAGCAATGGTATTTTACACTGTAGCATGCCATGAATGGGTTTGAATGCTACTATCGACAGAATATCACTTTCTGTCCTGTTTAGTGCACAAACCAGTAATTAAATGCCTTGTCTCATGATGTGGAAGAGCAATCAGTATGCTATGTTGCCACAGAGAGCATTTAAGTACCAGCATACATATGGAAATGAAATGAGAAACAGACACATCAATGCTGCGTATATCCCTTGACGTGAATTCTGAATCACCCAAATCCAGATAACAAGTGCTGTCTGGCTTTGCAAGCTTCTCAAAGTAAAATCCCTCTGCATACAACAGCCATGATCAAGAGAGCATATTGATTGGGGGGGCTCACCCATGGCATTGGAGTTCTGCCTTTGTTTTAAACTGCAGCCCACCCTTATGCTGCATTTCAGATTGCTTCTGAAACTCCCTTGATTTTCAAAATGAGATGTATGCAGTGTAGCAAGGGATGAGGTGGAGAGTGTGATTGGGTGGTGTGGGAAGACACAAGAGCCCTTGCTGCAAAGGTGGAGATCCAGCCATTTGCTCCTCTTGATTGTGACCCAATCTTATTGAATGAGCAGTATTAATACACTGGATATATAATGTGTAATCAAGAAGAGGCAGAGGCAGAGGCAGAGGCAGAAGAAGAGAGTGCATCCATCAGCACCATAATACCAAGACTGTATAACCTAGACACCTGAAACTTGGCATGCATACTCAGGGGACCCTAGAGGTGTGCAGCTCAGTTTTATTTTGCTTTTACAATGCATTGGGTCATTTTAATTAATGTAAAAGTGTCCATGTGGTTGAATCCTGAAGTAACACCTTCAGTCACTAGGGGCAGAGTTCCCTAACCAGCACGTAGCTTTGCAGCCCATATTCATACAGTTTGAATGCAGGGGAGATTAGCAGGTGGAGAGACCCAGTTATCCACCTGTCCCTTCTCCCCTGCTGTGGGGAGTGCTGCCCCAACAAATGGAGTGGACAGACTCCTCCCTTAGGGGGCTATAAGAGTGCACCACAGCAGGGGCCATGCCTAGGGGTGCCAGCGGGTGTTCCTTCAACTCAGATGGGGTGGCCACAATGCAGCCAACTCTGATAGCTGCATGCATTTGCTTGAACGCTCCGCTGTATCAAGTCAATGGGCTATTCCAGCCCACCCAAAGCCGGGAGAGTTTGCTAAGTTCTCCATAAAATAGGAGTCCGCCTTCACACATTACAGTCAGTGGTGAGGTTAGGCAATTTTAGCTCTGGGTGCAGTGGTCGTGTGCAGGGAGCTCCTTAGTGAATTACTTCACTTGCTGCACAATGTGGCAAGCCAGCTCTGCTGTGTTTTGTCCCCCCCCCCATTCTGTCACAGTCTCCCCCGTGCAGACATTTGCCCTGAACCCTTGGGAAGCAGGAAGGACATAAAGACATAGCCCTGCAGCCCATTTGTACTCGCACCACCTCTTCACGGGAGCAAATGCCTGAATAGGGCTTCCGTTTCATGGGATTCTTGTACTGCGATACAATGCACACATATACGTTACACGTTGGGAGCAACTTCAACAGATGTGTTCTGAAAAAGCTTCTCTCCCAGCTGGCCATTATTTATCCTTCTGATCTCAGCTGGCAGCAAACGAAAGGGACATTCTATTACAGGATGCCTCCGGGGATATTTTGACTAGGAAAATGTTGGGAAGAGAAAAACAACATGTAGAAATAAAGATGCTGCTTTGAAAGATTACTTCTTTAAACTTTGCCTGGGGGAGAATAAAAATGTTTGCTGCAAGGCATGGCATCCGGCAGTTGTTGGAGATTGGCCTGGGTTGCTCCATTTTGCTTTGTCTTATGCACCAAGACTCTATTCAGCACAGGGATCAGTATTCCCATGATCAATTTCCCACCTCCTGTGGGTCAGGACCATAATGTCTAATTTCCTTGTCCATGTTGTTCACCACTTTAAATGTTTTTGGGGTGTTTTAGAAAGGCGGTTAACAAATGTATATCTAGCAGCTAATGGCTGAATGGTTAATGTGCATAACAACCAGTCATTGTGCACATTCACCATGCTTCATGGAGAATGTGCATATACTCTATTCATGAAGAGGGAATTATGCACATTCTCTAGCCATTATGCATAATCTCCAACAGTCCTTGAGGAATTTGCGTATCTTGACTGCATTTTCCACATTCTCCGCCCATTGTGCATAATCCCCAACAGGCCTTGGGGAATGTGCACATCTCAACTGAGTATCTCACCTGATCAGAGATAACAATGGGTATTGTTATATGGTTATTCATGAAGGGAACGGGCTTGGTGGAAGGACTTCAGCCTCACAGGTTGAATGGGCTGGACTGGTGGGCCAAATCGGCCCATGGGCAGAGATTTCCCATCCCTTTACTAAGGCTTGGTGCTCACCGAGATGGCAAACCCATATCAGGCCTGTACCACTTCAGAGTGTTGGTTGGGGCTCACATGTTTGAATGTTCCCCCATACTACAAAAACATTCCCTCCACATAGAAGACTAGATGTTTGGGAGAAGGATCCTAGTCTCCCAGTTTTCTATGTGGAGGGCAATGTGCTTCTATGTGCTCTATAGGAACATTTAGTCATATGATCCCCCATCTGCACTCCAAAGTGGTGCAGCCCACACAGGTATACCATCTTTGTAAATTATGCCTAAGTGGTTTAAGAAATGGCCTTGATTTTAGAAAGAGAATTGGATTGGTTTTCCAATGGATGGGTTTTTGAACTGCTTGCAACCAAGAGTAGGTGTTCTGTTACATTTTTAAAAGCTTTCATATATGATTTGTTTGCCTTTTTTTCCCCTTTGGCAATAGGCACACCTGCATTTCCCTAAAAATGACTCTGGAAACTTATGAAAAAGCATGCTATCACTGAAAGCTCTGTCCCAACAAACATATGGACATGGCTGCAAAGAAGGCAGATGCTATTTTGGGCTGCATTAATAGAAGTATAGCTTCCAAATCGTGGGAAGTGATAATTCCCCTTTACCCAGCACTGGTTAGGCCTCATCTTGAGTACTGCATCCAGTTCTGGGCACCTCACTTTAAGAAGGATGTAGACAAACTGGAGAGGGTTCAGAGGAGGGCAACAAGGATGATAAAGGGACTAGAAACAAGGCCCTATGAGGAGAAACTGAAAGAACTGGACATGTCAGAAGAGGAGACTGAGGGGAGATATGATCGCACTCTTCCAGTACTTGAAGGGTTGTCACACAGAGGAGGGCCAGGATCTCTTCTCGATCATCCCAGTTTGCAGGACATGGAATAATGGGCTCAAGTTACAGGGACCCAGATTCCACCTAAAAAATAGGGATGTAACCACTCGCCTCACCTCTCCATGTCGAGTTTGTTGCAAGGCATGGCATCCGGCAGTTGTTGGAGATGGGCCTGGCAGGGCAGAGGAACCTTGAAAGCCTCTGGGTTTGGGGGCTTCTGAGCAGTGAGGCTGCAGTCCATAAGAGTGAGTTCCTAATCTATCATCTATCTATATCCTCCTCCTCCTCCTCCTCCTCCTCCTCCTCCTCCTCCTCCATTCTTCAGCCATGGCTTGTGGAGTATTTACAGATAAAAAGGTAAAATACAATAAAATCATCCCAACAGTAAAAACCAACACAATGCAGAACAATGTTAATCAGCTTAGACAACAATGGATCAGAGAGCAATCTTAGCCCTGTGATGTTGCCCGCTGGAGGGGTTTAGGATTTGGAGGAGGTGCCCTTTTGCCAGCCTCCTCTGGCAGAGAGGAGCTCCACTGGTAGAGGGGCTCTGCCACTGTGGAGGCCATTGCCACAGCTGCAGATAGTGGCGAATTTCGAACCTTTTTTGGGGGGGCGTATCACCTCTCCTCTCCTCAGCGAGCAGCCCCCCCGATCCTCGGATTCTCCGTGGCATGGAGGGGCTCTCCAGCCACTCTCCGCGCCGCTCGGGCAGCTGTGCCGCTTGCGTGGGCTCCTGGCCGGAACTGACGCGATGGGCCCTGCGCCGATGTGGCTGAACCCTGTGCCACAGTTTTGGCATAGAAACCAGGGCAACAGGGCTTATAACAAGCCGGCGCAGGGTTCAGCTACGTTGGCAGGGCCCGCCACGTCACAGCTGGAAATGACGCACCGGGAGCCCGCACGGGCAGCGCGGCGGACCGAGTAGTGGACTGAGCAGACGGCAAGGTAGGCCTGCGAATCGCTGCGAATATCGGGGGGCTGCGAGCGGGGCCTATTTCAGCTCCCTCCAGCCCCCCAATATTCACGATGACATGACATCCCTAGCTGAAGAAAGCTCCATGGGTGGAAAGCCACAACCAGTGGTGTTCCAGCCAGCAGTATCAAGCATATGGCTGTGAGGGTGGGGCAGTGCTAGCTTTGGATCCAGAAGATCAAAAGCCACCCCATTCCCCCAAGAGGGGCCCAATGCAGGGCTCCCAGTTGTGCCTACCTGGAGGTGGCTTAGCTAACTCTCCTGCACTGCTTCCAGTGGAGCTGGGGTGACTGAATTCCCTTCCCCCAGCTACCTAGTTGTTGCTGGGGAGAAATTTGCGCGTGGGGGAGGACTGGAGGGGCAGACCATAATCAGGCCATCGCTACGAGCCAATCGGGCTTTTTGGGGGGTGGGGGCCAGAGTGTATTTAAGTCCTGGCTACCCCCGCCCCCTTAGCTGTGTCCATTTTTCCAGCTCCCTCTCGCCCTCCCTGTTAGCAGTGTCGGCGTTGCTGGTCATCCTGTTGGGGGCCGTGTAGGAATTTTGACCTGCTGCTCTGATTGGGCTTGGGCAGTGGGTGTGTTTCGCCTACTTTACACTGTGAAGCAGGGTTGGGTTTGACATTTTTGGTCACATTTTTTTGGGAAGTGCGGTAATAGGCAGTGGTATTAGGGTTCGGTGATCATCCAATGGCACCTTTCAGGTGACTGGCGATAACCAGAGGCTCCCCTTGCTGTTGTCATGTGGCGCAGCTTGAGGGAGATTGCGCCACCTTTGGGGTCTCCCCTTCTCACTCGCTGGTTGTCCTGTGGCACCTGGGAAGACCCTCCAGCACCCCATGGTGCAGAGTTTGGGGGCGACGACGAGTAACAGCGCTGCCCCTTGGCTTGGATGTTTTTGCCCATATACAATTCACTGGCCATGGGGCCAGTTTAGTGAGTAACTGCACTCCTCCCTTCACAGATCTCTGATTATTAATAAATATGGCCCTGATTTGATACCATACTCTGTGTCTTGCCTCTTCATTTCCTCCCTCTTACATGCGCAAAAGATCCACCCCATTGAAAAGCCAGCAAAACCACCTCATACACCTTATGTCCTGGCCAGCGTGAGCTGGCAGGGCTTCCAGTGTGGTGGTAGAACTGCTAGTTCACTGCCCCATTTGCTCTGTCCATCTCATGGAACAGGAGGCTGACAAATCTAATAAAAGTTTCCTAAAAGACGCTTGTAGGACTAAATTCAGAATTTTAAGTCAGGTACTCTGCAAACGCTTGAGCTCAAGCCTCTCATTAAAAATGCAGTGTTTAGATAATGCAAAGTGACAGCACATATGATACCATTGTGCCCATGACTAGTTGAAAGCCATTTCCCCCACTAAACTAAATTGACTTCATAAGTCCTACAACACCATATGATGTCATGGGAATGCAATCACTTAAGCATGGTTCACTCTCCTATCAATATAAACAGTTTCACTTTAAAAGTCCTAACCATCCATAACGTTTAATTAAATTTTCTGGTTTTCCCCATTGTGTGTGTGTGTGTGTGTGTGTGTGTATTTCTGAACTGTAATAAAATACCACTAATTTTAAAGAATGAGGATGGCATTATAGTCAGAAAACATTTGTTGTTTTATGGCAAGCCATTTTATTTTCTTCTATGTGGAGTCTAGTACCAGTATGCTAAAATAACCTGACCTTTAAATTTTTATTTCAACTCTTTCTATATAACCTGTATTGGGATTGTAACAGACAAAGCCATCTGCAGTATGGAAACATAAGGTTATATGCACAAAGAACATATATTCAGAAATAACATTTCACAATTATAATAATAATTAAGATGTCTGTGGGTGTAATTGAAAAGCAACAATAAAATATTAGCTCTGTCTTTCAATATATACTGTTAGTTTTTAAAAATAATTGTCTTGATAATGTTCTCTCCTTATTCAATTCCACTTCCACAGAGGTGCATCTGGAATATTGACATAAAATCCTGTACAATGAACCAAGATTTCATGAAAGGTGTAAAGTACTGGGTGGTGGTGGTGGAATGTACATTTAAAATTGCTTAAAAATGCATATATAAATGTGCACATTACCCAAAAATGCACACACAAAAATACAAATTTCCATATGAATTTAAAAAAATCGCTTCACCTCAAAAAAAATGATGAGACTAAGACTGACAGATCCATCCATCCATCCATCCATCCATCCCTACTCTAAAGATTTTTTCAAAGGCATCACCGCATTATAGAGTAAGCGTCAGCGAACAACCTAATTGACCAAACAAGCAATATAGTAAACCTGATAATCGTCATCGTCATCATCATAGCCCTTTGTAGTAAAATGCCTCTCAATCTAGTAAAATGCCTTCTGGTAAAAGACTTCTAGAGAGAGAAAAAAAACTTCTAGTAAAATACCTCTTCCATGAGCATTGCGGTGTGGTGGATATGTAGAAGAATGAGAAAAGGAAAACATCCAGCATTGTAACTGGTCGCCTCCCTTTCAAAGTCATGGCTGAGTGCACAGTAGTGTTTATTACATTTTGTATGTCTGGGTAAGGGCTGGCAGTAGGAGGGCACTACAGATGCCTTTGGGGATCTGCTTCCATGCATGCCAAGCTGCACATGTAGGACAAGATGGTGCACCATTGTCTGTGCACTCTGATTTAATCCCTGGTTCATATATTCTTTGTGGCCAGCGTTCAGCTTGTACGGTGGAGGAGTCGAGTGGTTACATCCTCTCCCGTATGCAGATAATTTCTCATCTTCTGAACCAGATGCTCCACCTGAAACTGCGTGTCACAGCATGCTGTGGTCCAGAGTTTGTGCTGTGTCGACCTACTGGGCTCCTGTGGTTATACTTTGATTAGTGGCTCATGGGTGACGTTTATTCCAGATATGTTATGTAGCAAAGAACTATTATGTTTGAAGGCTTGTTTGATCTTTCTTTATTCTGCTGCCACCGAACGCAACAGAAACCCAATCATGCAGCAGCCCAGTTCATATACCTCCTCTGTTTCTTTGGAGGAGGCAAAATAATGTGAACTAGACCTCTCTGAGGGGCTTCTCCTCCAAACATATGGAGCACAGACGCAAGGGAATGTATGAGCCAGGGCTATGATCATGGAATCTGGTACTGTTCTATGACAGGACGGACAAAGCTGTCCAGTCAGTTTGATTCTGCTCTGTTTCTCACTTTTCCAATGCTTAAGTTAATTCCATCTTATTTCCATATCAGTTTGTGATTTCTTTAAAAGTTCAAATGAAAATTTGCATGCCAGTGTGCATTTCTTAAAATATACATGTTTTTGTATGTACTTTTCTAAATAGACATGTTTTTGCAAGCAATTTTTTTTTATGCATGCATTTTCCTCTATGTGCATTTTTGTGTGCACTTTCCCCTTTTTACATATTTTTGTATGGATTTTTTGCGTGTGGCGTAGTGGTGAAAGTGTTGGACTGTTACTCAGGAGATCCGGGTTCTAGTCCCCGCTCAGCCATGAAACTCACTGGGTGACTTTGGGCCAGTCACTGTCTCTCAGCCTAACCTACCTCACAGGGTTGTTGTGAGGATACAATGGAGAGGAGGAGGAGGATTATGTAAGCCGCCTTGGGTTCCTTGCAGGAAAAAAGGCGGGGTATAAATATAACAAATAAATAAATAAACTTGAACTGCATTGCAAAACTCTGAAAAGTGTAAAAATCATGATATCGAAAATCATGATATCAGGGCATTCCAATTCATGCAAAGGTTCAGGGAGTGCTAATCTGATCAGTTCGGTTAAAATGCGAACCAAACAAATTTCTCACCCAACCTGTTTTACGATGCCATGAAGTGGATTGTAAATCTGGAAAGTCATAGTACAAAAAACTGCTATTGAGGCATGTGTGGAAGGAGAAGAGAGCTAGTGAATTCCACTCAGAAAAGAAAACTATTGCTGCTAGAAAAAGTTTTGAGGATCCCCTTGGTAAAGCAATAAAATAAGTAATCAACCAAGCACAAACAAGACTTTTTTTCTGTATTAGCTAGCACAGCAGTATCTCCTTATTAGTTTCCATTTTTCATGTATGTAATTATTCATCCCGGAGCACATTCTCTCTACGGCCTCATGCTCAAGGACTGTAGAGTCATTTCTTTAATGGATCTCAGTGTGAAAGCCATTCATCTGGGGACAAAACATCCATGGAAATTGCCTCTAACAAGTGGGGGTTCAAATGAAAGCACGTTCCTAATATTTTGGCAATGCAGGTGGTTATGAATACTTTTGTATAGAGAGTCTACAACTATATCTAGGTCAAATTGCCAGAATGCTGACACTATCCAGGTACATTCAAATATTTTAAAATTGTTACAGTAGTTGCCTTTCATCAGTTATGACCCAACTAATGGTTGATGAAATAAGTTATCCACTTAGGGATTTTATTATACTAAGTGGTATATAAGAATTACTAATAAATAATAAAATATAGGAATTATGGAAGATGGACAGTGTTGCTAATACAGTCAACCAAGTTAAATCCTCAGAATGTTCACAATAGACTTCTGTCTTTGGCCCAGTTATCTCAGATCAAATGAGTTCTTATACAACACCAAAATAAAAATATTTTTACTCCTCAAAGCAAATCCTGTTCAGCTTAAGCCTTCTTCCCATGTCCCGTAAAACTGTACACTGATCATGTGGGGAGGGATGGAATAATGCCAACATTCCTTGCTGGTCCCAGCCCTGATGTCTGTGCATTGAGTGAGACATCTGCAAAAGGGTGCCTATGTACATACACATGTACACACATGAGGTTGGTACCCCTGCACAATCAGGAGCTCTGATCGCATGGAGCATCTACATTCTTACAATTATATTCATGTTGGCAGGCCTTGCAGACATCCTGGTCAATGCACAGATGTCAAGGATCAGAGTCAGCAGATGTAATCAAAAATAGGAGTTATCCATGGTGCTGAATTCCACCCCCAAAATAGGTTCACCATCATGGAGCACCATGGATCATGGATAGCTTCTATGAAATCATGGATAGCTTCTATGAAACTCCAAATAAAACCTGCAAAACCTGCAATGTAAAAGGACCCCCACTGAAATAGGAGTCACCAGCCTCCCCTGGCTATTCCCAAAGTGTGGTTTGCAAAGCCATACTTCACATTTGAGCAGAAGGTAAGCCAACATGAATAGATGTTTTTAAAGTATCTCTGAATGAAATAATATTCTTCTCTAATGAGATTTTATGTACCACCCTGTAACCAACACAAGTTGTCCCTCTCAGTTAAATTATACATCCCTGAAAACACAGGTTCACTATGGATGCCGTGTAGCAAACTCTTCAGAATAACAAAGATGCTGCTATAATGAAGCAAAGGAAAGTAATTACTAGGTCTTCTAGATTACAAATCGAAAACACATTGTACGACAAAATGCAAGGCTCCCCTTTCAGGCTATAGTTCCATGATCCAGCTCTGGAACACAGGTTGGTCAAGGATGAATGCACACCTGAAAATTTCAATAATTTCACTGGACTGACTTTTAAAAAAGAAAAGAAAATAGATTAATGGCATCAAGGAACAAGCTTTGATATTTATTGCTACTGTACTCATGCCTAATTAAATGAGTATTCTGTTGGTTGGACCTTGATGACGATGATGATGACAAAGCCCCCTTTAAAATAGTAAGATGGAAATCGTATTTTAAATATGTGTTCATATAGCACCACTATCTGTTAGCGCTTGAGGGGGATTGTAATCCAATCTGTGTCCTAACAGCTGCCTTGTATTCCACACACAGAGTTTGCAGAGTATTACCTCCCAGAGCAGCGTGCTGCGTGCAGATCCAGCCTGGCCTGCCCTTGTTATGACATAGCTTCCAGCTTCCCCAGTTGCAGATAAATCCAGTACTCAGGAAACACTCTGTGACAACACAGGTCTAATTCTACCTGTTTATTTACTTATTCAAAGCAAGTTCTAGAGAGTATACATTTCCTAGTTACAGTTCATGTGCAGAGTATAAATGCATAGCAAGCATTAGTCCAGTGGAGAGAAGTTGAGCTTCACCCCACCTAAGCAAAGGCATTACATTGTTGCTGGAACAAAGGAAAAAACCAAAGTGAAGAAGAACAAGTCCTTATGGCTTCAGCCTGAACAGCCCAGTACATCACAACACAACAAACACGTGACTGGTGTTTCATTCTCACAGATTTGGTTCTCATGCGTCCTAGAATAGACTCTGCGTGTAGACACAACTGACCTGTTCCCAAAGCCAAGCTGTTCCTTAGAAATGTGTAAACACCAGGGATGTTGAAGAGTCCTTGGTTTCGAGTCACGAGTCGAGTCACGAGTCTTTGGACCCGAGTCTCAAGTCCAAGTCCGAGTCCTTGGTCCAAAATGGTGACTCACGAGTCACGAGTCACGAGTCCCTCCCAAAGCTGACTCCACGAGTCCCTATTAAAATCAGTGGGGAGGTTTCCCAACAAAATAAGGCTATTTCAGATGTGTGGCTTAAATAAATTCTAGGCACAAGTGTGCCTTTTTATTTCAAAACTCTGCAACTGATTTTGGCAAGAACAGACCAGGCAGACAAACCCAAAATAACCAGACAGGCAGAGGAGGCAGGGAACCCCAATTTAAGCAGGCAGGCAGAGGCCTTTGTCTTGGACAATTCAAACTGTGGAACTGGTTAAGAAGAGACCAGGCAGGCAGAGGAAGCAGGAAACCCCAAACAGGCAGGCAGAGGCAGCCAAACCCAAAATGTCTGAAAGGTTGCATTTTAGGAAAATGATTTTAAAAAATAAACTTGCTGTACTTCCTAAAACCTATCCATGCTGCATTTGAGGAACACGATTTTGGAACACGAGTCCTTGGTCTCGAGTCCCATTAAAAATATTGGGACTCGAGTCTGACTCGAGTCAGAGGGGGGACTCAGTCCAACTCACGAGTCGAGTCCTTGAGTCTGAGTCCCCATCCCTGGTAAATACTTTGTCTGCAGTTTGTTATGATAACACATCACAACACTATCTGCATTTCCTCCTCCTCCTCCTCCTCCTCCTCCTCCTCCTCCTCCTCCTCTTTTTTTTTGAAAGCAAGGCATTTCAAAAGGAGATGCTAGTTTCAATTATTTAGCTACAAGCAGATTTATACTCCTGTGCCATTCCATTAAGGTGAAACTTCACATAATGTGGAAAATCCATTATCAGGATCTCTCTGATGTTTTTTTTTTTAATTGATGAGGGAGCCTAGAATTGGATTGGGATAGCATTGGAGGAAGGGGGGGGGGTAATCTAGGTATGTACTGGAATTTTTATTCTGTTCACAAATTATGTGAACATATTCCATCCGCAATCCCAAACATCAGCAAGAGTGCTTTCGAGAAATATTTGCAAATGCCTAAATTTGCAATTGCATTCAGAAAATGCATACTTTTTAACAATGCACACTTTGAAATGTGATTTTTTTCCATAAAACACACATTTTCATCCTTTAGTCCATGGAGGAAATGTGTGTCCTTATGAAAAACAAACACAGAAATGTGCACTTTCCCCATTTGAAATGCACACTTTCCCTATTCAAACAAGCTATTAAAAAAAAAAAATGTGGAAAAAGGAAAAGAAGCTTTGAAGATATTTTCAGAGAATGTAGGTGAGCTCGAAAATCACTGGCTCTCTCATCTCTACAGGCCCAATGTCACTGCAGAGCATCCTGAGGTGGACCCATCATTGACACCTGCCCTGGGCTCCCCATTGCACTTTCCCCTAGTGCTCAGCAACACAAGGCAGCCATTTTAATATTCCCACAGTGCCTCCAGTGAAGCATCACATTGTGGGAAAATTAAAATGGCGGCTAGCCGGTACTGATTGGAGGAGTTCTGACTGGAGGAGCCGCCATTTTAATTTTGGAGGAGTTCTGATTGGAGGAGTTCTGACTGGAGGAGTTCTGACTGGAGGAGTAGTGGTGCTGCTACTGTTACTGCTGCAGCAGGATAAGCCAAGTGGAGGAACAGAAGGGAAAATGGGTATGGGAGAGTTCCTGCTAGTGAGAACCCCTTCAAGCCTGTAAATTCCCTATGCCATTTTTCTGATTACTCCCCCCCATTGTTATTTGTTCCACATTGGAAAACATACGTTTTCCCTTGTAGGACAAAGAGCAGCTGTGAAGAGGGGGTTTAATGCATTTTTTAAACGGGTTAACCCCCTTCTCCCAGTGCTGTGTTCCTTATCCAGATCACACACCCCTCCCCACTGTGGGTGCTATACTAAATTAGTTCATGTGCTGAGCAAATCTGAGTGGCTCAGAAAATGAACACCTCCTCATGCACCAGTCCCCACCTTCCCCAACCTCCTTAGCCTTCTTCCCTTTATTTACCTGCAAGTGGGGAGTGGAGAAGGAGTGCTCCGTCCCAGCAGCAAAACATGGGGAGAAGGAAGGCTTTCCTTCCCCTGCTCTCTCTGTCATACTGGGCTGCTCTGCTGCAGACCATCAGGACTGGAATAGTTCCCAAGCACCTGAGGTCTTCTTAAGGTGCTACCACAATGAGAAGACCCTGAGAAGACTCCCGAGCACTACCACTCTTTCGGTCCTGATGCTCTGCAGGACTCAGTTTGGAATT
Source organism: Shinisaurus crocodilurus (assembly GCA_021292165.1). Lineage (NCBI taxonomy): Eukaryota > Metazoa > Chordata > Lepidosauria > Squamata > Shinisauridae > Shinisaurus > Shinisaurus crocodilurus. Next base: position 27,072,708 of record CM037878.1, read on the forward strand.
TAGATGGTCACAGGTACCTCGCAGTGAGCAACCATAGTTTACAGAAATTATGTAGCCACATGGCAAAGTGGTACAATGCAGCCAATGTAGCATGCATGTGTCCTGAGCTGAACTGATGCTGAAGCTATGACATGACCGCTTCACTGCTTGCTGAAATTGCACACAGCCACTGAATGTGCAAATTTTGTAACCTCTGAACTGGCCCTTGAAGGCTTTTCTAACACATTCAGGCGGTAACAGCCAGTTCAACTGGAGAAAAGTTTGCCTGTTATGAGTGTATTGTCCTCATCCTCATCATAATCACAGACATTGTCATAGCTGGGCTCTTGTGACCTAGGTAAAGGAACCCCACAGGCTAGATCCACCCACCCCAAACAATTGTATCTGTATCATAGTAGCTCTACAAAATTTTAATATAGGTGTCAGAAAACATTTGCCCAAGTTTTATTCATAAGTAAAAGAATAAGTTTCCCCCAAGTTATAAGAGATATAGATATTCCACTCTTAGGGTGCAATCAAATGACACACAGAGAGACATTAATACAAAGACATTTGTGTGTCTGCCATTTTAAATTGTAATAATTGAGACAGATAATTATTTCCAAGAGACAGGGGTAAAACCCCAAGATATAATATATAACATCTACTACTACTAAATAAAAAATTAAATAATAATAATAATAATAATTATTATTATAATTATTATTATTATCAACATTTTTTTCCTCTTGCAAGGAACCCAAGGCAGCTTACATGGTCCTCCTCCTCTCTAATTTATTCTCACAACAACCCTGTGAGGTAGGTCAGGCTGAGAGTCAGTGACTGGCCCAAAGTCACCCAGTGAGTTTCATGGCTGAGTGGGGACTAGAACCCGGATCTCCCGAGTCCCAATCCAACACTCTACCCACTATACCACACTGGATTTCCATTATTCCCTATCTGTGCCTGAGTGCTTGTGCTTCATAAGTGTAATATGAAGGGGGCACTGGCTTTATTATAGATCTGACTATCCAGTTGTGTGGTGAAATACATTTCCAGACCACTACCTGGAAGACAAAAGTGGCCCCTGAGAATGCAGATGCCATCTGTTACTTTTATATGAAGCAACCCTACCCGAGCTCACCCTAAACCACATTTTTACCATCACAGAATGGATCACATTATAAATCAAGTATAGGCTAGATAGAAGCAATTCCTTGGTCACATTTCTGAGATCCTTTGGTGTGTGTGTCCATGTGACAAATATGCTTATTTTTTCTTTCTTCACTTGTTTCTGAAAGAATGGTTAGTCCATTGTTGCAATGGGTGGAAGAGGCATAAAGGCAAGGAAGAAGGGGGAAAGTTAATCATCAAGATATTTCTTTTCTATTAACTAACGCAATGCCCACACAGTTAAACTCTTATAAAGGGTAAGTCAAAAGCTCCCACAAGCAGGGAGGTTCATTAAACACTCACTGATGAGGGTGAATTACGACAATCCCCCCCCCCCGTATTGTCTGTAGCTTTTCATAATTGTCAAGAAAGGGGAGGGCACAGCTGCTAGAATTCATCTTTTATCAAATTACTCCACAGAAATCTCTTGAAGAAGATTCTGTGTCACAGCTGGAAGTCTGCAATAGAATGAAATATCTCACCGGTTTTGACATTGGCGGCAGCGGCGGGTGGTGGGGGAGAGATGCTTTCTGAAAGAAAAGTCTACTAAATCAAGGGCAGTTTTCTTTAGGAAGGAAGCCAGCTGCACCTTTAAAAAAAGAAAGAAAGAAGCAAAGCTGTGTGTTTGATCTTCATGCTAAGTGGGCTTTCTTCTACCAACCCATCACAATGTCAGAAAGGTTTGGAGAATAATGCATCCATCCTAACACAAGGAAAGCATTATGCTGTTATAAATGCAGCATGAGTACCACAGATGCCATCCATGTGACTTCAATCCATAGTGATGTCAGTCATGAGGAGATACTTCCCTTATTTTGGAATAGTAGTTCCAGGGAATCCGGAAGTACTCAGTATTTTATCAGCGGTGTAGCAATGAGGACATCATTAATGGCAGATAAGCTTCCCTGAAAAACTGCGTACCTGCTACTACCAATCTTCCCCTGCAATGTGCAGTAGCAGGAGCGTTGGGTATGTTCTCGGGTGCTCTGAAAAACTCAGTTCCCATAGGGTGACAGGGAAGCTCTAATAAATTCTGACGGTGTGTCACCTGACTGGAATCCACACCATAAAACCCATTCCAGACTTCCGAGCAATGTACAGCAGTACAGCACAGATGTGCAGGGATCCTTCAACAGACAAGTCAATGTAGGTAAAAGATTAGAAAACCACTGTTTACAAGCAATAATCTTGACTGTGGGAATATTGCACCAAACAAAACAAAACAAAAACCTTGTACCAAGGAATCCCAAATTGTGCACGCAGCCCAACCTATATGCATGAATATACAGGCAGTCCCCAGGTTACAAATGAGTTCCGTTCTTAAGAATATCTTTTAAGTCAAATTTGTATGTAAGTCGGAACAGCATAGCGTTCTACACATTAAAATCGGTATTTACGCAAATTGTGTAAATTACGCCAATTGCGTAGTACACTACGCTATGTACTCTACGTAAACGACGTAGCACCAGGGAACCCAGAAGTCTGTTCTTAAGTATGGATTGTCTGTAAGTAGGACATTCTTAGCTCGGGGACTGCCTGCACCACATTTTATGTAATGTTTCTGCTTCCAAAAGATAAAAAAAGATCATCAGGGGAACAAAGATTGTGAGGGCAAGCTTATTCATAAAGCTGCTTGTGGTGTCCACCTGGAAACAGACAACACTCATAGGAAGGAACCATGTGATCTGGTTTCAAACATTACTTTCCCATGTGATCTGATTTCAAACATTACTAGACCACACTGGGAAGCAACCAGGGTAACTAATCTGTAGGAATATGTGTGGGCAAGAAACTCCCATCTGGACTCAAGAAGGCCCAGAATCAGTCAGGTATAAGAACCTCTATGTAGGTACTTGGGTGTTAATATTTTGGATAAGAAACCAAAATACTGGACACAAGTATCGCTTTTACAAGAGATTTACTAGAAGAGTTCTGTTTCTCTTTACAGGGAGGATACAGGAAGGACCATGGGGATACAACCTCCTGAACAGGGAAAGGAAGCAGGCCATTTCAAAAAGTTGCATATAAAAAGGAAGAAGAGACAATAGCCTCTTGGAAACTCTATAGAATTTACTGATAAATTAGTCTTCGTTTTGCACAGCCGAATTGTTTAAGCATTGTGTCTAAGCAAAAGTAATACCCTAATTATTGTCAAATCACTGCAGTTGCTGGGTGACACTTCAGCTATTGTATTCTCATCAGGCTTGACCTTCCATTCGGCAAGGTCTTTCTTCACGCTGAGTGAATTGGCCGTTTATTGATCATACCTTTGTGCTAATGCAGTGCAACATTTCACATGTAATTGAGATGCTTATTAATTCCAAGGAAAGGTGGCAGATTGAAAGGCACGAGGGATTGCTGGAACGTACGTTAAAAGTTGGAAGAAGCAAAGACATGGCACACAAGTGATATTGAACTTCTCTGTTTTTTTCACCACGACAAAGGTTTTCTTCTAAAATGGATTCCAGATAGAAAGTACTTACCTTCACAATTTGTGTTACCTACATTATTATTAAAAGGGAAATCTAAAAGAATAAGAGGAGCCTTACAACAAAATGTTGCAGTGCGAAGTGTTCTTATTCACTGCCCAGTCAGACAGCCATGCCCTCCGCCACAAGACTCCATTCCATTCCGCCCTCCCAATCAGATAGCATTCCATACCCACTGAGCATGCCCTGTCCTTTTTGTGCTGTTTCGAGGCTTCCTCCACTCCTTTAGGTTTTATTTGCTTAAGATTTTTCATTCTTATGCAAACCTTGGGGTTCCCCTAAGCCTGCTGATACTGCCCTCTTGTGCACGTGTGGCGCCATTTTGGCTACCGCTGCAACAGCACTTACAGCCTGAACATTAGAAACAGAGGGAATGAAAGAACCGCGTCAGCATATTAAATAAATCTTAGTCAATTGATCATAAGCATTTTTAGATAATCAATCAAGCGATTAACAGTGTGATCCTGTACATGACTATTCAGAAGTAAGCGCGCTTGAGTTCAGTTGTGAATTATTCCCAGTTTAGTATGTATAATCTAGAATGGCAGTCTAGATATACACAAAACCAATATTTTTGAAGGAAAAAATTATTTCCTTTATTTTAGAAGATGCACATATGTGTCACAGCAGGCACCAAGTTAGAAGAGACATTATCTCCTGCATGAGACCAAAGGAGCAATGAATCTTCTAAGGTGGTCTTTCAGCCTGTGTTATTTATTTATTTATTTATTATATTTATACCCTGCCTTTTTTCCTTCAAGGAACCCAAGGCGGCTTACATGATCCTCCTTCCTCCTCCTCCTCCTCCTCCTCTCCATTTTATCCTCACAACAACCCTGCGAGGTAGGTGAGGCTGAGAGTCAGTGACTGGCCCAAAGTCACCCAGTGAGCTTCATGGCCGAGCGGGGACTAGAACCTGGATCTCCCGAGTCCCAGTCCAACACTCTAACCACTACGCCACACTGCATTTTGTGAGTACTTTAAACTGTTTTTGTAAATAAATGAATAAATAACCAAATCTGCTGTCTGCTTAATCAGGTACACATTTTTAATCAATCAGTGTTTTCATTGATTACTCTAACCAGTAAATCAACTAAACTTCTATTCATTTATACATTATACATTATACATGTATTATACATTATACCTCCTGCATGCAAAGCATGTGCTCTACCACTGAGCAATGGCTCCTGTTGTTCCGGCTTGCTGATTCTGCATCTCTTCTATATGGGACTAGGCTGGTGTGTGCAGACATGGTGAATATAAGGTCCATGAAGCAAGCTGCCTTTATATTAAGTCAGACCAAATGAGGTCTTGGGCAGTTTGGCTACCTTAGATCCTTGTAACTGTAGCTATTTATTTATTTATTTATTTTATTTATTAATTTACATTTATTAATCTCCCATCTGGCCGGCAACCGGCCACCCTGGGCGATGTACAAAATAAAATACATTTAACAAGATAAAATACATTCAAGATAAAATACATTTAAAACAAGATAAAATACATTTAAAACAGTATTAAATTTTTTTAAAATCTTAACCCACCCCATATTCCCGCCTGAACAGCCAGGTTTTTAATGAGTGGCGGAAGCTCAGCAGAGAAGGGGCATGGCGGAGGTCACTCGGGAGAGAGTTCCACAGTACGGGGGCTGCCACAGAAAAGGCCCTCTTCCTTGTCCCCACCAGTCTAGCTGCTCTGGCATTGGGACTGGAACCCTTTGCATGAAAAACATGTGGTCTGATCACTGAACTCTAGCCCTCCACATAGATGTGTTCATAGCTATTGACAGAGATGGCATTTGTCATAGTATGGTTACATGCCAATATGCATGGATATCTATCACCCTCTCATTCTAGAACTTGTATAAGCTACACATATGTCTGTGGCTAAGGAATGGGGGGGGGGGGGCTGTCTGTCATGTTTTGTACCCAGAGCTAGAAATAAAATATTCCAGATTTGGAAGAATACTCCAGATGAAGTTCCTTGACTTTAGTATTTCTTAGAAAAATGAAAAAAATCTGGACTAGTTGCTTTAGTCTTAACCAAGCTCAAAGTGTGTGTCCATACATTATCTCTGCCACCCTTATTGCAACCTTGTTATTCTGAAATGCTGAATATAATATGGGACAGTCACACCTCCCCCTGCCCACTCCAGATAAGAAATATCTTTAGAAATCTCTTGACCAAAGCCAACCCCCACCCCAGCCAAGAATATAGAGTATTATTCTTCAAGGAGTAGGATGGGACTCTTTAAATGTACGTAAAGTACATATTCTTGGTTACCATTCCTAATAGGTAGGGATGTGCGTGCAGCTCAATTGGGGGGTGGAAGTCCGGCAAACTCGCTGGGCTCAACCCCCCAAGCTCCGCTAGGGCTACCTTTTCCCCGGCTCAACTCGCATTCTCATGAGCTGAGCCAGGGAAGTGACTTCCGGGTTCCCGGTGTTACGTTTTCTACATCAAAAATGGCCTAATATACACAAATTACGGCCTAATTTGTGCAAATTAGGCCATAATTTGCACAAATTAGGCTGTTTTCTATGTAAACAAAGCAGTGCTGGGGACCCGGAAGTCCGGCAAGCACCTCAGCTGGTGCTCACGCTCGGCTCAGTTCAGCTCGGCTTGCATGGCGGGAGCACTCGGCTCATGCGCTGTGAGTCGAGTGCGGGCGGGTTGCCCATCCCTACTTAATAGGAGAGCTTTCCCTGTTAATAAGCTCTCAAGAGCTTTCCCCTCATCCCAAATTCCACTTAACTCCACCCTAGCCAATCCCTCACAACCAGAAACAAATGCTATACAGCAGTCTTTCTCTGCCTCCAGCAATTCCTGTTGCCGACGTCTAGGATGATGATACTATACTGTTCAAGGATCAGTTCCTGAAGCTCCCTCTGGTCAGACCTTTTTGGAGCTATCTCGCCTGAATCCCTCTGCCTGCCTGAAGTTTCACCACAACCTCACAGCATGGCCTCCTGCTCTCCACAGCCACCAGCTCCAGGTTCTAGGTCTCACTTGAGAAAAGTTCTCTCACACTGGCTTTCTCTTTTCCGAGCTCTGAGCACTCTCCCTTTGGCCAACAACCGTTACTTCCCACTGCTTTGTCACCAACTGACTCTAACTGTCTCTGACTTACCTTTTTCCAAATCTCCTGGCCAATCATGTTCCTTATGGAACTCTAAACTGCCAATCACCTTTGTTGACCAAAGAAGCCACCACATTCACTCCAGATTCAGTGGCCACTGTAACCACAGTCTTCCATTTCTGTACAGTACAGCACACCCCATTTGCAAACAATTTCTTGGATGACGTTAAGCACCAAAGAAAGATTTAGTATGCAGTATGGAGAGCTTCAGACAGATTGCTTTTCTGGTTTATTTGGAAAATGTTCTGGAATGTTGCTCGAATAAAAATTACTTTACTATCTGTTTTTCAAACATCTGGTTTAATTGAACTCTAGGGCGCAGGGGCCTGGAATCTAATTTACGATGTCATTAAGAAGAAAACAATGTTAAAATCTTACCTACCTAGTAAATTCAGTTATTGTGAAATAAAGTATAATTTATCTGTTGCATCCCTAGAAAGGTTTTATAACATTATCTGGGAAATATACGAGACCTAATCAACTGAACCTTATGAAGCAGCATGAATTTAAGCTGAGCCATTATTCAGGGGTGGGGGTGTTTTCAAGTTTCATCCTTCTCTGTCAAGGTGAGGAAGGCAAGTTAACTACCCACACTCCCTGCTGCCTGCCCTCACACCAAACTCCAAGAAACTGACCTGGATCACACCGTTAGGAAGGGTGTATACGGTGGCAACAGCATTTCCATGGAGAACCTGAACAGCCATTTGCACAGCAGTATCAGAGCTGATGGAGACAAAAAAAATATTACAGCATGTTAGCAAAAGTAAGGACTAAAAAAGATAGGACTACAGTGCTGGGTGTGACAGAAGTGGAATAGTGCACAGGATAAAATGCCTTCTAATTTTGCGTGGCATGAATATGGTAGTGTTATCTCCACAGTTTATTTAGGGCTAAGCTGAAAGTACTCCCAGCTTTTCATAGAATCATAGAATAGTAGAGTTGGAAGGGGACTATGAGGCCATCAAGTCCAACCCCCTGCTTAATGCAGGAATCCAAGTTAAAGCATCCCTGACAGATGGCTGTCTGGCCACATCTTGAATGCCTCTAGTGTGGGAGAGCCCATGACCTCCTTAGGTAGTTGGTTCCATTGTTGTATTGCTCTAACAGTCAGGAGGTTTTTCCTGATGTTCAGCAGGAATTTGGCTTCCTGTAACTTGAGCCCATTATTCCGAGTCCTGCACTCTGGGGTGGTCAAGAAGAGATCCTGGCCTTCCTCTGCGAGACATCCTTTCAAGGTGTCATATAAATGTCCTAAATAAATAAATAAGCAAGTCTACTACATTAGGAGTTTACTTAAGGCAAACATTTTGCCACTTTGGGCCAAAATGAGGCTCACCCTATTTGCATACAAAGCAGGGATAGAGGTCCACTTCTCACCCCAAGAGCAAACCCCACTTCTCCCCCACCCTACCCCACCATGATCCGCTAATCTTTAGCAGTCCTCCCTCCAGCCTGTTTCCAATACAGGAAGTGAGCCAGGCAGGGAGAACACCGCTTAAATCAGCAGAATGCGACAAGGTACAATGGAGGTGGCAGTGGGGTTTTGCTCCCCCACCCACCACACCCCCCTTTGTGCGAAAAGTGGGCCTCGTCCTACTCCTGCCTGATAAGCAAATGGGCAAACACATGCTTAAGATTCACATGCATGTCTAGGCGGGCCCCCATTGTCAGTCACAAAGGTTATCACAAAAGACACGCACTCCCAAGAGGCTACTACTGATGTGCACGTGAAAAATGGTGAGTGCACCATGTGCACCAGGGGTCAAGAGTGTATGACAAGGGAATGCAATGTAAAAAAAAAAGGGAACATTTTGGCAGTGTTGAAAATTGAAATATGGATCCCTTAGCAGGACAATTTTTTGCCATAGCTTGCAAGATCCTCCTCCTCCTCCTCATTTACATTGCCCCGTTTCTTTCATGTGTTTCAGTGATGCCATCACATAGCCATATTTGATTGCAGTTATGCTATCCTATTGACTATGAGATCCCTGATTCAAGGTGCTGGTTTTAACCTATAAAGTCCTACATGGCTCAGGACTGCAATACCTGATGGAATGCCTCTCCCGACCTGAATCTACCCAAACACTAAGATCTACATCTGAGGCCTTCCTCTGAGGGCCACCTCCAAGGGAGGCGTGGAGGGTGGCAACAAGGAAGAGGGCCTCTTAGCGGTGCCCCTCCCAGTTATGCTCTCCCCACTGAGGCCCACCTGATGCCAACATTGTCATCTTTTCGGCACCAGGTTAAGATTGCCCTCTATTCCCTGGCATTTAATGGCATATTGGGTCATGTTAGCTGTTTTAACAGGTCTAGTTTTTTTAAAATTGAAATTGTTTAAGCTGTTTATACTGTCTTAAATTTTGTATATTGAAATGTTGTGCTGTATTCTATGGTATTTGTAGGTTATGCTGTATTTTATTGTATCTGTATTTTTTACTATATTTTATTGTATTTGTGTTTTGCAATTTGTGAAGTGCTGTGAACCGCCCAGATAACTTTAGCTGTTGGGCAGTATAGAAATGAAATAAATAAATAAATAATAATGCTAATATCATCATCATCACCATCACCCATCATCATCATCATCATCATCATCATCCATGAAATATTGCCCTCATTCTAATTTTACCTCATTTAGCCTCAGTTATGCTATCAATTGCCTGTTCTGATTGGCACCATAGCATTGTGAAGTCATCCTATGCAGCATGTGATCCCTGATTAGCTGGATCACCCACATCAATAATTTTGGAAGGAGAAACAAAGTAGTAGCTAGAGAAAAGTGGCACCAAATCATCATCAGCTAGTGGAAACAATAACACCATTTACTGCTTGTAAAAATAAAATGTGTTGCACATTTCCATCTGCTAGCTAGCATGAAGTAATGCAATAGAAACAATACTACACTCTTCTGTGTAGAACAGCAGGCATATGACAAATAATTAACCATTGGTTTCTCGTTGTTAATTCATTACTGATGATAATTAGAAACTGCTTTAAATGATTTGTGATAACATTCTGTAAATGATTCTGACTGAATATGTTTACTGTAATAGGACGCCATTATGCACAACACAAACTAGATAGAAAACAGAAAACTTTCTAGAAGTGTAGTTTGGCCCTTTTGACTTTCACTGAAAAATCCTCAGAAAGAGGAGTCTCTGCAATCCCCTGATATATATGGTTGAACATGTGAAGGGGTGTGTGTCATGTGTATCCCCTGAAGAGAGAGTTCAAAGTACACGCACAGAGCTATAAGCCTTTAAAAATGTGTATGTATGGCTATAGCATACCAGTGAATCGAACACTGGTAACCGTAAGTTATCCTAGGAATGCATGAGAATTTTGTTTCAGTTTGCAAATCACTCAAAAATGCCCCATTTGCAACCCTGAACATGAAGAGGAGCACATGTTTTCTGAAAATGTTTGGAAATTCCCGAACTTGTGTTCACATTTGCAAAATGTGCATTTTAAAAATGCACAACTTGAAAAATGTACAATTTTCTCAAAAGGTAAAACTTTTCCCATTCAAATGAACCAAAAAACAGGTTGCAAACAAGAACAAGAGTGAGTTGAAGTGAACTGATATTTGAAGTAAACTTCAGAGAATTTCAGTGAGTTTCAGTATCCCTATGTCGGTTGCTCAGACCCTGGCTCCCTTGGTAGTCAAACAATCAAGTCGCATTTCTAGTCAATTACTTTTATTATGCAAACTATAAACAGGCAAGTACCTGAGACAGACATTTTAGGCAAGCTTTGCATAAGACAGTGCTGCAGTTAGTTCTCTTGCTTAGAGCACTATGACAGAGAATTGTTATAAAACTGACCATGTCTACTACAGCCTGCCCTTCTCAAGCTGAGCGGGCTACTAAGTCCCGCCTTCAAGGTAGGTCTGTCCACATGGTCAGCTCCTTGGCAGCAAGCCTCTTTGAGTGCTGAGTGACCCTGCATTACCCTTCCCTTTTTATCTGCCACCTAACTCTTGAGTCTCATATACAGGCCTGTGGCTCACGCTCGCTCAGCTTGTCTGAGTGTGGAAAGCTAAGCAGGGTCAGGCCTGGTTATTACTTGGATGGGAGACCCCTCCTCTAGTTTCCTGCATTGAGCAGGGGGTTGGACTCGATGGCCTTGTAGGCCCCTTCCAAGTTCCAACTCTATGATCTATGAATCTATTCCCCCCTCCTCTTTGTTAAGAGCCTGCATTCCCATGGGTTCAGAAGGCTTAGCTGCATTCCCTTGGGTTCAGAAGGCTCTAATCTAAAAGATTAGATGATAGCTGGATTTCCTCCTCTCTGTCCTTGCTATTCGCCTTGGTCTCCTGCTTCCTCACCCTGGGTGCCTCGCTAGCACTTTCCACCTCCACCTCCCCATCTGACTCAGAATCAGTTCCCATGTTTTCTTGGGGTGCATGTGCAGAGGTGCTGGGCCCAATCTCTACACCCTGCTTCTGCCATCCCTTTATCCTGCTCTTCATCAATAGCTAATTGCCCCAGTTGCTGCCTCCTTCCTCCTTCTGGGGAAGAAAGTGCACCAGAACCAGTTGTTTGCGATATGAAGAAGCATGAGGCATGAGGAGGTTGCACTGACTGCAGCTCATGCACTGAGCGGCAGGGCTGAAAAGGAGGTGGTAGAAACCAAGTTGGCCAACCATCAGGGAAGGATGCAGTGATAGAACAGCATTTGATTCACCATTATAGTATAGGCACTAGCTGTATTTGGGGATTCTAATTCTGAATATACCAAACATGCAAGGAGAGGGACAAGTTGGAGAACACTAGCCCTGCCCCTCTCCTTGCACATTTCTGTCATCTGTACTCATGGAGGGTGATGTTTTGAAGAGGAGAGCCTCCTTTATCTGTGGAGGCTCTCCACACAATTCAGAACACTGGAAAATCAGCATTCTTGATCTTGTGAAGAGCCTCCATGAGACTTTCCTCCTTGGAAAGAAGAGGAGACTCTCATCTCCAGAAAGTCACCCTCCACATGTACAGGGCAATGGAAATGTGCAAGGGGGGGGGGCAGAGTTACTATGCTCCCTCTCCTCCCATGTTTGGTATACTCAGAATCAGAACACCTGAATAAGGCTACACTGACTTATAAAGGAGGCTCAACACAATGCTATGAGTGCACCTTGAGCTCTTTTTATATTTTGTCTGTATGTATCCTTAAGGGTAGGGTTTGGGCTGATGTCCTGTTAGTGTGGGAGTAATCATTCAGCATTCTGCTGTACTCATGATGATCCTTTAGATTATAATAGGTAAGTACTTTTGAGAAAGCGGCAAAGCGGCAAAGGAAAACTCATGTAGGTCATACTTTTGTTTCCTTCATTCTTATGCAGAATTCCTGCAGTGGTTTGCATTTCTTTTCTTTTCTTCCTATCAAAGAGAATACTGAGCACTAGAAAGTCTCTCTCAAAAATAAAGGTAATGATTAATTCTTAGGATTGTATTTGAGGATCATATCACTTCTAACCTTCCCCAATCAGTTTCTATTCTGATTTCAGGCACCACAGCAAACACATTACTGTTTGTATATTAATATTAAATGTATGCATGTGGGTAATCTAAGGGCTCAGCAACTTTTAGTATAATCAGAGAGATTAAGTTGACCTTTAAGCACCCTTTACTGATTATTTTTAGTTTTCTATTGGGTACGTTTATCCTAGTCAATACTGGCACTTAAAAAAAAGAAATATGTGCCCTAAACTATGAGTTGGATCTAGACTTAGTCATACTTAGAGGAGACCGACTTAATAAATCAATGGAACTTAAGCTAGACTAACTGAAGTCCCATTGATTTAAATGGGTCTACTCCAAGTGTGACTACCCTATATGTCATCACACCTCTTAAGGAGGGTGCTTAAGTAAAACATAAGAAACAACAACTTTGACCTGGCTGACCTGTAGAGGTAAAATCTCCAAAGTGCAACTGTTCATAAGGGCTTCACCATTCATTTCAATGGAAGAAACAGTTCTGGGCACACAAAGGTATCAATGAACCAATCTCTCCTTGTATTGCATAAGAATTCCCTATTTGAACTGGAGTGCACATGAGCTGAAAATGGAGCATGAGGTATATATCAGAGGCCCTACTTGGATTGTCCCTACCTCCTGGTATGAAATGGTTGTCTGTTTTGGTTGAGGTGCTTGGTTCTAGAATTCCTTCCCCTGTTAATTTCCGCAGCACCCTTCTTGCTGGTTTTTAGATGCTGGTTAAAACACTGCTGCTTCCCTAAAGTTCTTGTCACACTCCTGTTAGTAGTGGCAAAGATGGAGATAACAAAAAATTGGAACATTCCTTCAGGATACATAACTGAAAGTTGCTTTAGACAAATTTGGAATTATGCTCTTGCAGAAACATTGACATCAAAGTCGGCTGGCTAGAGAGGTACAACCAAGCTGGACAGGTTTCTGGTGATATGGGGGCATATCCAACTGTGTCCCAGAGCCAGTGCTAATGATGCTGTGCTAGCATAAACCAACACGTGCACAATGTGACTAGCACTTCCTAGGGCAATGGGGGGAAATGGCAGTATGCCACCAAATTTTGGCAGTGGCAATGGAAAAGCATTACCACTAGGGATGTGTGTGGAGCTCATTCGGGGGGTGGAAGTCCGGCGAACTCGCTGGGCTCACCCCCCCAAGCTCCACTTGACCTACTTGCTTCTCCAGCTCAACTCGCATTCTCCCGAGCCTAGCTGGGGAAGCGACTTCTGGGTTCCCTCCGGAGTGCTTTTTTTACATTGAAAATGGCATAAGATACGTTAAAAATGGCTGTGGTTTACACAAGTTACGCAAATCACGGCCGTTTTTAATGTATCTTATGCCATTTTCTACGTAAAAAGCACTCGGGGGGGGGACCCGGAAGTCCGACAAGTGTCTCGGCTGGCGCTCGCTTTTGGCCCGGCTTGGCAGGTGCGGTGGCAGTGCTGGCAGGGCGTGCCACGAGTCGGGTGGTGGGAGGATTGCCCACCATTAATTACCACAGCAAGCACTAATTATATTTCACGTATGTTGGTTTATCCTAGTGCAATGTCATTAGCGCTGTGGCACAGTTTGATACTACCCATGGTTCCGATTAATTTATTTTATCAATAAACATTGCTCACATCCTAGACCACCCATCACTCAAAGGTTGTTCTGGAATGACATCATAAAGTCTGCAATCCTAAACCTCAGCCTTCCTCAACCTGGTGCCCTCCTGCTGTTTTGGACTACAATTCCTAGCATTCTTGCCATTAGCTGGCTGAAGCTGAAGGGTGTTGAAGTCCAAAAGAACTGTAGGGCATCAGGTTGGGGAAGGCTGAGATTTAGGACTGCAGACGTTATGATCTCATTCCAGAGCAACCTGTGAGTGATAGGTGGTCTAGGACATGAGGAATTTTTTATTGATAAAATAAATTAATCGGAACAATACCCACATACTTGAAAGTAAGCCCCATCGAAGTTAATGTGACTTACTTCTGAGTAGACAGGTGTAGGGTTGCACTGTTACATGAAATAACCTTATCTCATGTCACATCTCTGATATTTGTAATTCTATTGGCATAGTGATGGTACAACAGCTCATCTTTCAGCTTTCTGAAATGTATATCCAGTGTGCAGTGATATTTGTGGTATATGTTTTCTGTTTGTTGCTGTTATATGTATATAGTTTAAAAATCGAAGAACATTATAAACAACCAAAACCCACTATGATTTATGCAGGCTTTTAATGGGTTTAAACCCCTTTGGGCATATTTTCTGTTACTGCTTTTAAATGTGTTTTAAAACTGCTGCCTGTTTCATTGGCTTTCTTCTGCTGCTTTTTCCTCTACTGCTTGGACTTTAGTATTTCTATGTGCATTGTTATAGTAGTTTGATCATGTTGGAAACTTCCTTTAAAATTGGAATTGACAGGCATATAAATATTTTAAATAAATAAATCACCAATCAATTTCTTTTCAGGTTCATGCAAACAGCATAGTACAACCGGTAGATCATGTGGCTATTATACAGAGGTTATAATGAGGCATTCTTTAGCTTGTCAGGCTGGATTCCCCCCCCCCCCCAAGGTTGGAAAGTTATCAGGGACCTACGGAGAGTGGTGGGTTGTAGAAGTAGGGGAGGGCAATAGTGATGCACTGAACTCCCCCAAGAGAAAAGGTCAGAATGCTGTTTGTTTCCCTCATATTTCCTCAGATGTTTTTCCCATGCAGGAACCTTCAGCTTCATATCAACATTTCACTGTAGGTGAAATCCAGTAGCAACCTTAGGATGTATAGAGAAATTTTTCTCATCTTATTGAAAACATTTTTCTACCACTCCAGTTCCTCAGATGTTTTGCTTGAGCAGCACTATCAACATTTGACCTTATAAGTGATGGCAAAGCTTGAAGGCAATGAGTCTGTGATAGAAATTGGCTGTCAGGAAATGTGGGGAAAAGCTAGGGATGGCATTTTGACTGAAGATATTCAACATGAGGAGGAGTTACAGAGTAATGATTAATTTCTCCTCTGAAACCCTCCATTTCCACATGTTAAGAATTTGGATGTCCCTTTATGCTCATTATCTGTGAACATGGCCTCAAAATACCTGATGAGTTTTGCTTATTCGTGTGATTTGAGGCAGGACTCTGTGCACTCTGCAACTGACACACAGAGCTCTTGAATTCTCAAGTTGTCCTGCGCACTTCAGAGGAGGGAATACACTTTACAAACTGACCCCTTCTCTATGGTGCTGTCCTCTCGGTTGAAGTGGATGGGGAACATTTGTAGGCTGGGGAGCTCAAAAGATGCACTGGATCTTCCATACTTACAGCATTTTTCATGTATCAGAATGGGGTGTCTTCATTTTATACAGTTCATGGAGAAAACAACAACCAGTCAGAGTTACTGAACATACAAGAATCAATGTGTTGTAGTGAGGGATGCAGGAGAAATCTGCAATGGACTCAAATGAGTTCAGATTTCTTAGAACCTGACCAGCAGATTCCACAGTGGACCGGCTTTTCCCAAGTTGCACAGACTCCACAGAGCTGTGGACCATATTTTAAATCTAATCTTACATAATTTTATGCAGATTTAGTCATAGAAAAATACATAAAACAACAACAAAACCCAAAATGCAGATTTCCCCTATAGGCTAAAGCATAGAAATACACATTTTGTGGAGATTTGCATATTTTGTGGGGATTTGCGCATTTTTGAGAGTGCGAATTTGCACAACTCCAAATTTGTGCAAAATCTGATTCCGTCAATGAGCAGATGATGTAATAAAAGGCACCTGACAATCCACGAAACATAGACGGAATGGATATTACAGCATCCTTACATCCCTAGTTGTAGTGCTTAGTGTGTTGGAATACAACCCATATAACCTGGGCTGAAATCGCTACTCAGGCTTGAAGTTCATTGAGTGGCCTTGAGCCTACCTTTCACCCTGATCTACCTCACTGTATTACAGGCTAAGCTACCACATAAGTTTGGTGAGGGCAAAATGGGGCAAACGCTGAGCTCCTTGGACAAATCTGTGAAGCTCAATTTTCTTCTTCTTCTTCTTCTTCTTCTTCTTCTTCTTCTTCTTCTTCTTCTTCTTCTTCTTCTTCTTCCACGTTTATGTTAATTCCATTTAATTTCCATATCATAAATTGAAGTTTTTGCATCTGTTTAAAAAATTGCATGGATCTTTATACATGTTTCCCCCCCAAAAAATATGCATTTTTGTCTGCATTTTTATAGTGATCTCCCAAGGAATAAAGCATTTTTGTGCACATTTTTTTCAAACATGCACATGTTTGTGTCCATTTTTTTTGCGGGGGGGGGGGAAGCAAACTGCATTGCATACTTTGGAAATGAATGCATTTCAATGCAGTTTGCATTCCAGTTCCATTGTTTCGGGTTGGAGTATTGCAAATACAGTAAGGCTGCATTACAATGTGAACCCAGCAAATTTCTCACCCATCCCTTCTTAGATGTAGGGTGGGATAAAATGTAATTAACAATTACTACGATGATGATGATGATGATGATGATGATGATGATGATGATGAACACTCCTTTTCAGACTCATCCTTGCTTATATTATAGTACATTTCACTACAGCTGGAACTTTTTTTCTGATGGATTTTTGAGACATTGTTTTAAGACACTAAGTAAATACAGATTTAATATAATTGTGGAATTTCTCCACCAGCAAACAAATGACATAGATTCACAAACTGTGTTTGCATCAATTTCTTATAGTGTCTGCAACTTTTAGTGGAAACTTTTGGTTTTAATCTGCTACTTTAAAGCAGATGGATCCAGGTTTTTTTTTTTTTTGAACTAGTGGTTAATTTTCAGATTGCTCTTCAGTCACAGCAATCTGAGCAGTAAAAGTCCATTAACTTGCTAGGTAAACCATTAACATAGTTCTCCAAGGACTTGACCATCCATTGGTTGCAAATGTCTAACTAAAGGCTCTCGGGCCACGCATATGCCATTTCCAATTAATTAAAACCAAGGTTGCTGCTTAGTTGACTCTTGAAAATCTTAAAATGTTTTAGAGCCAGATGCTGCCACTATTCATATTCATTGATTTCTGGAGCTAAACTGAACATTTGTTGTGTGATTATGGCAAACAGAAGGATGGTGGTACACACCTATCTTGTGCAATGCTGCTGTCAAATCACTGCAAGAGATGCCATTAGCAATATTTCTGTAACTTGGCAATTTAGGCTGTTAATTTGCCAGCTGAAGTGTCTATGAATGGCTGCCTAGGCTCTCTATTATTTGTTGCTGTAAACTATTGAGACAATTAAAATTAATATCCCTTTATATTCCAAAGCATAACTCTGACCTAAGAAGACATGTGGGGAATCTGGGCTCAGTCTTCATTCAACATTTCCCCTTAAAACGCTTCCCTGTCTGCACTTCAGTTCCTTCCCTACTTTACATCTCCTCATTAAAAAAAAATAAATGTTACAATTCAGGTTGGTATTTTAAATTAATATATTATTCTATGTATATAGCAGGTTTTATCATAACTCTTCCTCTTGAGGTAGTGTGACACCACCACAGCTTTCTCTCAAGTCTCACTAGTCCTTTGGGCTGGAAATTTTGAACCTATTGGCCTGGTTTGCATGATCAATGTGGCTTAAACAAGCCATGGCATGTGCCGGCATCTGCTGGGTGTCATTTGCCAAATTACTTATCCGGGCCCAGCTCATCGTGTCATCCAAACCTGAGGGGCATGGCTTGTTGGAGGGGAAAACAACCCTCAAATAACCCATGGGCTGCTGTTGGGTTATTTCAGGGTTGTTTCCCCCTCCAACAACAAGACATGCTGCCCAGTTTCGGATGATACCCAGCAGATGCCAGCACATGCCATGGCTTGTTTAAGCCACATTGATCATGCAAACCAGGTCACTGTCTTAAGTTTTTGGATCGTCAAGATGTAATATCAGTATCTCTGTTTCTTGTGTAGTTTAATTTACCTCTAGTTCAAAGTGTATAGCATCATTGCCTGACTGGGTAGGATCACCAGTGTGACTAATCCAGGACCAGGAGGAAGGAAGGAATAGCTGCTGGGTGCGGGGAGGGAGGCAGGGGAAGTAGAAGCCATGAAAAACAATGGCACTGAACCCTGTCGGCGGGGGGAGTGAATATTT
Source organism: Shinisaurus crocodilurus (assembly GCA_021292165.1). Taxonomy (NCBI): domain Eukaryota; kingdom Metazoa; phylum Chordata; class Lepidosauria; order Squamata; family Shinisauridae; genus Shinisaurus; species Shinisaurus crocodilurus. The sequence goes on from CM037878.1 coordinate 27,091,116, forward strand.
CCTCCACCAAAAATGTCTACTCTATTAAAATGGCTAGTTTCTACCCAGATATGGAAATTGGACAATATTCAGTGCAGCTTAATGCAGGACTACCTTTCCTGTGTAGAAGAGGCTTGACTCATTCAAATCATCTGGATAGGCTCCGCATGCTCCGCATCTATAGCCCTCTTTCAGCCTGAGGGCTGAATTCCAACTTGGAGAAGCTCTCGGGGGCCACATTCCAGTGGAAAGTGGGGGTGAAGGTAAAAGGGGTGGGGCCAGAACACCAGCATATTTTCACTAAAAGCTCTGACTGCCAGTAACTAAATGCCTCTGGAGAGGCATTTTAACTTTTTAGAATGGGTGGGGGGGACCGTGCAAAAGCTGGGAAACCACCAAATGATTGGCAGTCATGGGAAAGGGGGTAAAGCCAGATTTGGCCCCCAGGATGACCAGATTTGGCCCCTGGGCCTGAGGTTCTGCACTACAGCATTCCTGCTCTTTGTTGGTGATGCAGTTCATTCTGAATTGCAAGGGTGGTCTCAAAGTCTAGCTGATGGATGGTTATGGCTTTAAACTAGATGAGCCTTGAACCAGATGGCATTTCGGTTTGTTATAACAGTGTAATTCTGGGCATCTAGCTAAACAGAACAAATTTCACTTGTATTTTCTTAGCGATGTTAGGGGGGATCTACAAATGAATAAGACTTCTGTCGGTGACAAGAACCGTATTGCGCTGAATGCAGCAAAGGAACTAATGCTGCATGACATGAAGTTAATTATAAAGGGCACACTGGGAGAGGAATAGCATTTATTTTCTTAAAATAACAGGTTCCACTGCTAGATTGCTACACCCGATATTTCTAACAACAAAAAGGAAAGACTAAGGATACTTTTGTGCATTAATGAATGTGAGAAAAGAAAGATTAAATTTTCCAGTGTACATATTCTGCACAGCCACAGGATAATCACTTTCATCATCATTCTGACATAAACAATTTCCCCCATAAAATTGTGCCTGATTATGTATTGACGTTTAGAGACTGTGGTGCAGGTTAACATTCAAGGAAACAAGCCTTGCGTCAAGAATACTTTGCTTACTAAATGCATGCTAAATACATGCCTTGAACTAAAGTTCAGGGCCCAGAAAAGGACATCTAGCTTAATTGCCTTTGTTGATATGAAAACAAGAGGCTAAGCAGTAAAGAGAGGGTTATAAACATTACAATGCAGACCCACTAAGCAGGGTCAGGCCTGGTTATGGGAGACCCCTCCTTTAGTTTCCTGCATTGAGCAGGGGGTTGGACTCGATAGCCTTGTAGGCTCCTTCCAACTCTATGATCTATGAAATCTATGTGTACAGTTTTCATTCTCTGGAGCATTGGTGAGGAGCTCAGTTTCTGTTTGCTCAGGTTTGGTGTTTGTAAATCTATGCCTGTAATCCTAGGCTAGGGATGTGTGTGGATTTTGTTTGGGGGGTGGAAATCTGACAGACTAGTTGGGCTCGACCCCTTTGAACTCTGTCCCGCTTACCTCTTCCCCCAGATCGACTCGCGTTCTCCTGAGTCATGCCAGGGAAGCTACTTTTGGGTTTCCAGCAGGCCGCTGTTTACGTAGAAAATGCCTTAAAATATGTCTAAAGTGGCTGCAATTTGTGTAATTTGCACAAGTCTTAAATTCAGTTCGTCTCAAACTTAGATAATTTTTCCAAGCTTAAGCCTGGCTTCTCTTGAACTTTGAGAATTTTTGTTTTTAAAGTTCACCTGAAAATTTTGTCTGCATTTTGTCTGCATTGATCCCACTGTATCCATTTTTGTATGCTACTTTGCCTAATATTACTTTTTTGCAAGCATTTTTTCCTAATATCGTTTTTCGAAAGTTATCGTCACTAATATACACACTTTTTTTGTGCATTTCCCCTAATATGAACATTTTTGTATGCATTTTTGAACTGGAGAATTCCACTGCAAAATTCGGAGAAGTGTGAAATTGGAAGGATAACTGAATTTCGGTTCATGTGTTGGATTGAAAGTACAAACTTATATAATTTCACAGTAAAATGTGAACTGAACAAATTTCTCCCCCTTTCCTACACTGCAGTATGGCCCTATGCACGTTTACACGGAAGTAAGTTGAGTCTGCCCTAGCTACACATACTATAGCTGTATCTAGATTGGGTCACTGTATCATGGTTTACATGAGGCGCCTTCTGAAGAGTCTTCAAAAACAATGATCAATCCAGAAGATGGCAGCAAGGGTGTAAGTGGGAGCTAATCACTAGCATATGTAGGAGAATATTTTACATTAACTGAATTGTTTACTAATACTTTTCTGTGCATCATTCAACATGCTGGTGATTCCCTATAAATCCCTCAATGCGATTCATCCCTCCTGAGAGGACCTGAAGGACTGGCTCCTCCTGTACCATCCAACAACCTAAGTTCTGATGGGAAGGTTCTTCTCTATGTCTCAATGGTGGTTGATGTATGACTGTTTGGAACATGTGAGAGAGTAATCTCTGTGGCCAAACACCAGTTGTAGAACTCGCTTCCTTTAGAGGCCTGTTTAGGCCACTCCCCATGTGGTCAAGGCACATGTGGTTGTTTGGGTATGCATTTCACTATCCTGGAACTTGGAGGCTTTTCTGGATGAACCCACTGCCTATTTTCTATACTCGTTAAAAAAAAGTAATTTCCCCAAGCACAAGTAATCCCCCTCTTAAGGTGGTGTTAAATGTGTGTGTGGTTTAAATATATGCTGTAGGGTGCAACCCTATGGCCACTAGACGCTGTCTAGATGGCCATAGGAAAAGTCAGAGTCCGAGCTCCAACCTTGGAAAAGCGCTCCAAGGTTGGAGCTGGGACTCCGACTTCGGAGCGCCCTCCCTCCACCCTTGCAGCCGGCATAGAAAGAACTGCACCGGCTGTACCTCTGAGGTGGCAAGAGCAACCTCAGAAATGTTGTTTTGGTGGGTGGGGAAGGGCTGGGGAGGGGAGGAGTGAGGCACCACTATGCTATGAGGAAACCTGGTGGTGCCTCAACCTCCTCTCATTGTGAGCCAGGGGAAAACATTTTGACGGCCAAAATTGGCCATCTAAGTGTTTTGGAGGGTGAGAGAAGTGTGGAGGCAATGCTTGCCTCTGTATTCCTTCTTCCCTCCATAGCAGTGTTCTCCAACCTTGGGTACCCAGATGTTTTTGGCCTACAACTCCCAGCATGCCCCAGCCAGCTATGCTCCATAGGATGCCCGTAATCCTTTGGGTTTGGAGGTTAGAGGCAGCCACATTGGATTGCATTGTAGGAGATGTTATTGTTTGACAGAACATACTCCACCTGACCTTGAGAGTAAGGGTGTTACATTTAATTATAGTAAACTGGAGGAAAGGGGATTTAAACAAAGGAAAGTTGATATAAAGATAAAAAATATAATTAAATATTTAGGTATTGATATATTAAAAGATATGGATAAAATAGGGGAATGGAATTTTAAAAAATTAAAAGAAGAAGTTAAAAATAAAATAGAGGATTATAAAAAATTGGGATTATCATGGTTCGGCAGGATAGCTTTGATTAAAATGAAGATTTTACCGAAGTTTAATTTTTTATTTAGAATGATACCATATAAGATATCAGAGAAAGAAATTAAAGATTGGCACGTAATGTTAAATAGCTATTGCAATGGGGGGAAAAGATCAAGGATTACTAAGAATAGATGCTATAAAGCTCAAAAAATAGGGGGACTTGGGCTCCCTAATTTAAAATGGTATTATATAGCTAATCAACTTAGATATATTATGGATATTATTGTTAGAAAGGATTTTATGTGGTGGGAAATAGAAGCATTTGAATTGAGTAATAGGGTGGAGAAATTTTTATTTACAAAACAAGGACATATTATGACAAAAAGAATAGAAAATCCCTTTTTAAAAATATGTTAGAAATTTGGGGTAGAAATAAGGAAATATTTTTACCAGGTATATCCCCGCTTACTCCAGTGGTGGTTATGGAGGATTTTCCAGAGAATGTTAGACATTTAGAATGAATTTTTAGAGAGAAAAGGGTGATAAGATTAATGGATTGGCTGGAAAAAATGGAGACAAGACAGCAAATAATTGATAGAGTTGGGGCAGGAAGAATTTCGTGGTTAAATTTAATTCAACTAGTACAATGGGGTAAGAAATGGAAGAGGAGACAGGAGCATGAAAGAGATTTCACTGCATTTGAGCAGTTGGTTATGTCTAGAGAATTTATAGAAGGAAATGCATCAGCTAGGGGTCTTACAAAGATGTTATATAAAATGTTGCAGAAATCAGAAGGGCAAGCAGAAAATCTTAAAATAGTTTGGGATACAGAGTTTGAAGAGGAAATATCAAAGGATGAGTGGAACAAGATTTGGGATAGGCGAATATTGAAAAATATGTCTATAAGAATCAAAGAGAATTTTTATAAGCTAATTTGGAGATGGTATTTGACTCCAGTGAGATTAAATAGAATAGATAACAAATGTTCTCCAATGTGTTGGCGAGGATGTCAGGAGCTGGGTACATATGCTCACATGTGGTGGAGCTGTAAAAATGTAATGGATTTTTGGAAAATGATTTTTGAGGAAATATCAGAAATTGTTGGAACTGATCTAGAGGTTTGTCCTAAACTAGCTTTGCTATCAATAACGGAAAAGGTGACCGGTCCTCAAAATGTTAAAGAATTAATTATAAATTTGTTAACTGCAGGTAGATAAATGATAGCAAGGAAATGGAAAATTCAGCAAGTTTTCACTATTACCGATTGGTATAAAGAAGTATGGGATATGGCATTGAATGATATGTTGACTTGTAATATCAAATGCAAAAGGGGTCAATTAAAGAAAAATATTTTTAAGGATATTTGAGGTTTATTTTTGGAATATGTGTTAAAAAGGGGGAAAGGGAGTTTACCCTGTCAAGATATGTTGTATTTTTGGAATAATGAACAATTATAGAGTTATTGTATTATTTGGTCCCATGGTGATGGGAGCACTATATTAGTTATATGTGTGTGTTATTTTCTTTGTATTGTTCAAAAAATTTTTAAAATAAAAATATTAAAAAAAAACAACAAATGTTGGAATGGCTTACTAGCCAAAGCCAATGCTTCTGTCGTCAGTGACCCCACTCCCTTTCCTGGCCCCATGGCATGTGTAGAGGACTAATTTAAAAAAGCATTAAGAAGTATTATTTTAAAAAGTGGCAACAAAAAAACCTGGCATTTAAAGAGATGAATAACAGTGAAAACAGAGAAGATTATTTTAAAATGTGGCAGTACACATATTAAAAATAAAGCAAACAAAAGTTTAAAAGGCCTGGGAGAATAAAAAGGCCTTTGCCTGGTGCCAAAAAATCAACATACCCGTATTTTTCGCTCCATAAGACGCACCGGACCATAAGACGCACTTACCGTATGATACCCAAAATATATGTATTTTTTTAAATCAGCTGTTCCACAGGGAATCACCTGAGAGGCGGGGATTCCCCGCCCTGCCCAGGAGTCCTCCGCTCTTCCGGACCAGCATAGGAAAGTAAATAATAATAATAATAGTAATAATAATAATAATAATAATTTTTTTAAAAAAATTTAATCAGCTGTTCCGGGGGGAATCAGCTGAGAGGCGGGAGCTTCCCCCACCCTGCCCAGGAGTCCTCCGCTCTTCCGGACCAGCAGAGGTATATATATATATATATATATGTATGTATATATATATATATATATATATTTAAATCAGCTATTCCGCGGGGAATCAACTGAGAGGCGGGGGCTTCCCCCGCCCTGCCCAGGAGTCCTCCGTTCTTCCGGACCAGCAGAGGAAAGTAAAAAATTTTTTATTATTTTTATTTTTACTATATTCGCTCCATAGGACGTACAGACATTTCCACCTAGGTTTTTTGGGGGGGGAAGTGCGTCTTATGGAGTGAAAAATACGGTAGTAGCTGCCAGGAGGACCTCATTCCACAATTTGGTGGCCACCACAGAAAAGGCCCGCTCACAAGTAGCCACCCACTGATTCTCAGTGTGTATGGGTACTCAGAGCAGGGCCTCAGATGGCAATCTCAGGGCACAGGCCAGAACATATTGGGAAGAGGTAGTCCTTCAGATACTGTGGCTTCAAGCCATGAAAGGTTTTGTAGGATAACACCAACGCCTTGTTATTGGGCCCAGAAATTACCTAGAAGGCAGTGAAGATGGTACAATACTGGTGTAATACGGTCATAACACCCAGTTCAGTCAGTACCCTAGCTCAGCTGCCATATTTTGTGCTGCTAACTGAAGTTTCCGGACTGTCTGTAGCTTCCACAAGTTGTTCTTTTGCAGGATGCTACACTTGCTGCCTCCTCTCAAAGCCCAGTAGGAAGAAAAAGAATCCATCCCTTCTTTCCACCTCTGCTCCCACCTATAGCTCTCTGTGGAGAAAGGAAGGGTGCATTTCTTTCCCTCCCACTGGGATTTTGCAGGAAGCAGAAACAGCAAGGCACCACTGGCACGTTCTGCGAAAAGCATGTCTCTCAGGGTGGAAGCCCATCTCCTTTCTTCCTCATCCTCCATGGAGGAAAGAGATGCTTTTGTTCTGAGCTTTCAACAAAGAAGATGCCTTCCTACTGCCTCCTGCAAAATAAGTTAAATTAAAAAAAAAAAAAAAGTAATGGGAAGGAAAATAATCGACCACTTCATTTCCCCATGGAGAATGGAATAAAGGGCTTTGCACTCTTCCCATTAGCTTTCTGCAACAGCCTCAGCTCAGAGAAACACTTGCTTTCTTGTACTTAGAGACTGGAAAATAGACTGGTTGTCTTGTTTTGTTTTCATTTTTATCATTGTTAAGTTGCAGCATTTGTACTGCAATACAAATATGAATATCTTCATAATGTTAAAATATTAAACCAATCCTACATTAAAAAAAAATATTTTTTTAAATGTGAATTACACCAAAACAAAACCATTAAAAAATGAAGAAAAGAAATGAACAACAAAAAATACAATTTTCTCCTGGTATTTTAAATGGATCACTTACAGTAAATATGTATGAAATATATATCCATTAGTATCAAAAAGTATGTAGTAATACAAATTATCCATAAAAATAGTTATGCATAAACTTCTGAAAAAGCAGACCAAATATTCATGTATTTATCCATCCACAGGTGGCATCTAAATACCACCCGCTCAAATGTTGAAAGTGTTATTAGGTCCTCAATCCATTGTGTTATAGGAGGTGAGCGTTTATCTTTCCAGTGTTGTAATATATATCAGTCTTTTGGCTGTCAAGAGGGCGAAGAAAATCCACATGCATTGTCCTTGTGATAAATTCCATACAGCAGGTATATAATTTAAAAGAACGTGTGCATCGGTAAATACTAAAGAGCATTCTAATACTAGATTTATCTGTACTATGACCTCTACCTAAAAAGAAACAACCACTGGGCATTGCCAAAACAATTGGGTAAATAAAGCATTCACAGTACTACACCTCCAACAGTTTGCTTTTGCTGACTTAGACAAACCCTTATTAAAAAGATGCTGTGGTGTCCAATAAACATGAAACAAACATTTTAGCTGAATAAGACGTAACCTAAAATCCATAGACCCTTCTGAAACAGATGCAAAAACAATGTTCCATTGATTAGGCAACATAAGACCATCTAATTAGGGGTGTACCGCTCGGCCTCCAGGCGGGCGTAGCAGGATGAAATCGGCCCCGCTCATGCCCGCCGGAGGCTAGTGGGGCCTTACCGGGTCCCGGCGCGGCTTGCCTCTCCGTGGTGAGCCGCCCACGCTGCCCACACTGGTCCCGTCGTGTCACTTCTGACTGGCCGGAAGTGACACGATGGCACCCTGTGGAGGCACGCTGGGTACCCGCGCTGTGTATTTTGGCCCAGTGCGCCTGCGCAGGGTCCTGTTGGTTCACTTCCGGGACCGGCGCGGCCAGCGCGGCCGGCTCAAGCAGCGCAGAGAAATGCTCCGCGCCACTCAGAAAATTGAGACGGGGGGCTGCCGCTGCAGAGAGATGAGGCAGTGGTGAGACGCCCCCCCCAAGGTACGTGAACACCTCTACATCTAATTTCCTATTCCATTCATCTTTAAGACTCTGTGTATCATAGGGATGCGCACTTACCTTGGGGGGATGCTCACCTTGATTCCTCGCGGCGGCAGCGAGGAGCCTGTCGCGTCACTTCCGGCTGCTAGGAAGTGACACAACGGGACCCCACACTGCATTTTTAGCGTAAAAACCAGGGCAACCCAGCTTAAAATGGCTGCAAATAAATTGCTGTTGTTTCAAGCTGGGTTGCCCTGGTTTTTACATGAAAAACGCAGCCCCAGGGGAACCGGAAAGAGACTTGTCGGGGAACTGAAGCTCCTTTCCCTGGTGCGGCATGGATCGAGCAGCGGGAAGGTAAGTCATGTGAGTCTTGGGGGGGGGTGAGCGGCCCCGGCCCGCTTTCAGCCTGCTTTCAGCCCGCCAGAGACTCGCGGTTACATCTTCCTCTGACACCAAAGCTCCTTCTGCTGTATTACTGGCTGCTTGGATGGTTTATCTGGGTTTTTACTGCCTGCTTGTATAACCTTCCTGATCTTCACCAGCCACCTATGGTAATCCCACAGAGAAAGAATAGCTATTCCCTTTCTCCCCAGCTTTCTCTTAGTCCTTCTCAAACACTATACACCAACCAGAAGACCTTCTCCCTCTCTCTCCATAGGTTCCTTCTGACTAAACTTTTAACTGTCATTTTCCAATCTCACTTTTCCATGTAGCTAGAATCCCCAGACAGTCAGAATATAATTTACCTGATCCAGGCCCCATCTAACAATATTCAAATTGATTCTCTCTCACACACTCTTCAGAATGTCCCTAAGCAACTACTACACAGGCAGGAACAAAACAAGGCTGCAAGCCTGCTCAGATACATTGTAATTTCACAGAGGCCACATAATAAAGTACACATTAGATAACCACAATAAGATATATACAGGCATTTCTTCACACCATGTAACACTGACTCCAGGCTCTTGAGTTCAAGATGACAGGGTTCAAGCTACACCACTCCTGAAATTTATCATCTATGAAGGCCAGGACATTATTTTTGATTCTCAGGGTGTCTATGCTTTTGTAGACAATCCATTGATTCAACAACACCTGCCTTATAGGGGGCTGACATTCCTGAATGCATCAAAGACCCATTTAATTGAATTTGAGTTTTATTGGAAAATATTTGACACTACGTTAATAGCTTGTACACAGGGTGTGAATAACAAATACTCTGCGATTTCATCCAGAAAGAAAGCGACTATAAATCAGAGAGAATGGTTTCCTTTAGACTTACAATAAATGCAGATAGGGAAACTCATATGCCTGCATTTACTGCCCAATCCCCTCCTCTCTCCACATCTCTGTAAAGTGATAGTTTTGTGTATCACTATCTGGCATCTCGACCATGTTCTGCAAATTGTTCTATGCATTATGCATGGTTTCCTTAGAGCTAGTGTAGCAGGACAGACGCTCCTGCTATAATATATATAAGCATGAAGACATGTTAGCAGGAAAGCCTAACTTCTGAGTAACTGTTTCTTTAGAGGACCAGTGTTTTCAAGATTGAAAACAGATTAATACATAGATATTATTGCTTCTTTGAGGTTCAAGACATCCCTTTTCTGTTAGATCAATTCTTCATGCACATCATGGTATTTTCCCTCCTGTGGAAAAATTCCAGAGAGATGGAATTCAGCTCAGAATCAATCTCAGAAGACCAGCCAATGGGAAGAAAGCCAACAGACCCACAAGCTGAGTCATCTTCAGGACCTTAAGGCCAATTCCATCTTCATAGGTCAAAGCAGAAGTTGATGTCCAGAGAAGCAGCTTCATTGTTCCACTTTCAGGAATTACTTGGTTTACAGATATGTGATATATTTTTCACTTCCCAAATTTCATGGGTTAAACTGTACTGTTGGTGTTATTTTTGTTGGCGCATAGGAAGCCGCCTTATACCAGATAAGACTATTTGTCATCTAGTCCATCCTTCCCCAACCCTCCAGACATTTTGGACTGCAAAATTCCTCACCCTTGATCATGCTGGCTGAGGCTCACATACAAATATCAAAAGGAAAGAATGAAGAATGGAAAAGAAATGAAAGGAGCAGGTCATGTTTCAGAGAATAAGGTAACAAAGTTGAGGAACACGCAGGATAATCTGCTGTTACAAAAAATAAAATGACTTCCAGGCTGATCTGGAAGTAATTTTATACCATCAACATTGTGACCATGTGTGCTTTTTTTTTTTTTTTTTTTTACAGAAGAGAGGATAGTCCTCTGTTTGAAGAGCTGTCAGAGGAGTGTCCTCTATTTTGAAGACACTCTCTATTTGAAGGGCTGTCCAGTCCAAGTCCAGTATAAAGATAAAGAACCATCAGAAGGAAGAGCTGGGCCAAGAAGTTGCCCATCAACTGCACCTGATCAATAGTTGAGCCAGCACACTAGTCACCCAGTCACAGTCTTCCACCCTCTGGTAAAATGTACTGTATTTCTATTTAAATTAGAATAATTATTTCTAAATGTGCATCTATAACTATACCTATATCATCTATCTATATATCAACATATGAAAATGTTATGCAAATTGAAGTCCTCTTTTGTTCTCTTTGTTGGTGATGCATGCCGCCCTTTTGGGGGGGCTATTCTCATTTGGCCACCCTACCCATAAAGGCTAGAAAGGGCCAATAACTCATTTGGAGATGGGGTCATGTAAAGTGCCAATGCTGCCTGCTGCATCAGATCATCTGTCAGTTGGGCTTGCTACAAGGCAGAGCAGTGGAACCCACAGCACTTTGGCTGTAGCAAAGTTCCTAGCCTGGATCAACAGTAAACTTGTTATGAGGAGATCTAGTTATAATCATTTGGTTGTGACTATGGCTCATAAGGAAGACCACAGCAATCCCCAGTAGCTTGGGTAAGCTTGGATCTGGGAGTAGTGAACAGCCCTCAGCAACTGAAGCTGATGCACAGGATGTAAATTCAGGTATGAATGGAGAGTGATTGGAATCTAGAAGCATGAATGGGCAGCGAATGGAGGCTTGCAGTGATAGCCCAAAGGCACAGGAGGCAATTCCCTGAAAAGAACCTCAAAAAATAGCCCTGCAAAGAGATGGCCTCCCTCCCACCACTAGACCAACTCACCCAGAGGCTAAGCTCATCAGGAAAGGCAAACCCACAAAAGGTTTTCCTTATGACACCCATCACGGGATACAACACACACAAAAGATAGGGCAATCAGCAGGGATTAAGAGCATCAGGAAGACAAAGACTGCTCCTGCTGCTCTCATGTCACCAGGAGGGCAGGAGAAAGGTATAAGAACAGAGGGTTTTGATAATGGAAAGTGTGTCAGGAGCGGGTCGAGAGAGTCCTCCATCAGCCATCCAAGCTTGCTTAGGACGCAGACCTGTTGATCACCCCCACCTCCATGGGTCTACAGCTGAGAATCCACTGCAGGGAGCCATCAACAGACATGTAGTAACCAGGACTCCTTTCTTTAACTATCTCTCTAGATGGAAGCCTTTCCTCCACCCCCTTTCTATCTAGGCTACTAGGGCCCAAAGGGACTCTTTTTCCTCTCCAGAATATAGAGTGTACAGTAATACCTTGGATTGCAAGTAACTTGGATTGAGAGTGTTTTGCAAGAGAAGCAAATTTTTAAATATTTATTTAATTTTCTTTTACTTGATATACAAGCAAGCAACGTCTTGCAATACAAGTACTATAGTACGGCTTAAAAATCTCTGTACAAATTTTTTTGGGGGGGATTTCGTTTTGATATAAGAGTGTTTTGGATTACAAGCACGTTTCCGGAATGAATTATGCTCTCAATCCAAGGCATGACTGTATTTGAACCATAGCGTAAGGATATTTTACTGCTTGAAATCACTGGGTTTGCTGTACCAACGAGTAAGACGCTGTACATACTCTATATTTCATCTTTAATAAAACAACTCTTTTGTTTCTGGCATCAGTGTGTGTGTGTGTGTGTGTGTGTGTGTCTGTGTGTGTCTGTTTAGTGTAAAAGGGCAAAGTGCATATTCCACCCAGAAGTGCATGTTCTTACCCTAGCCAAAGATCCCAAAACTTTCGTGAGAGTGTGGGGTTAGTCTCTCTCTCTCCTCAGAGGGAATCTAACACCCAAATTATCTGTTGTAACAAACTTATGCTATCCTAGGTCACAGCAAAACTTCTTATAAAATCACCTTGTACTAGAAGATTATAGCATAGGCAAACTGGCAATTCCTTATATAGCTTGTTCCCATCAATGAAATATAGGGGTCTCTCCCTTACAAACCAATCCAAGCAAGCTCAGCTGTGATAATGATGAACTTACATCAATGGTCCTGTATTCCATTCCTACTCTATAGGGTCTTGTTATGAGGAGATATAGTTGTTATCATCTGGTTGTGACTATGTCTCACAAGGAAGGCCACAGCAGACCCCAAAGATGGTTGAGTAAGCTTGGGTTCATAAAAAAGATTAGCTAAGCCCTTCACTGAACTAGCCAGGTGAGAAAGGAGATGCAAATGAAGGTTTGAATGGAGAGTGACTCAGACCCTGATGAATGAATAAGCCATGGCCCAGAGTCTTGCGATAATCACATTAACACACATAGCCTCAGGACACAGGAAGGAGTCTCCTGAAAAGAACCTAATGATAGCACGGAAAAGAGATGCCCCCCCCCCAATAGAAGGACTCAACCAGAAGCTTAAACCCATCAAGGTAGGAGAACCCACAAAAGGTTTTCTTATGACATCCATCAAGCCACCATAAGCACACAAAAGAACAGTGATTAAAGAACATCAGGGAGCCAAGGAAAGCCCTTGCCCCTCCCATGTATCAAGAAGTGCAGCAGAAAAGGTATAAGAATTCAAGCTTAGCTCATAGATGTCAGCAAGCAGGAATGCATGCAGCTCTTGCTCACCTCTGCCATGCAGGACCCTTCCAGTGCAGGACCAACTACAAGTCAGGTAGCTATGGGTTCTTTCCTTCTTCTTTCCTTTCCTTGCCAGCATGGGATGGGGGCCTTCTCTCCGCATGCCCCCCAGCCTGGCTCTCTATAGGCTACCAAAAGACACAGGGATCTTTTCTATCTAGATCAGGGCTCTCCAACCTTGGGTCCCCAGATGTTGCTGGACTACAGCTCCCAGAATCCCTTGCCATTAGCCATGCTGGCAGGGTATGCTGGGAGCTGTAGGCCAGCAACATTTGGGGACCCAAGGTTGGAGAGCCCTGATGTAGATTATAGAGTATGATTACAGATGCGGTAGGTATATTTTGCTGCCTGAATTATTGTGTAAAACATGTAAGACCAGAAACTAAGACACTGTACCTGCTCTATATTTCTTCTTAAATAAACGGCTTTTCTTTCCTTCTGAATGCATTGTGTCTCAGTTTAGTGTTAGTTTGTCAAGTCTATGTTTAGCGTTAAAGGGCGAAGCGCATACTTCACCCAACTGCGCAGGTCTTTACTCCAACCAAAGATCCCAAACCTTTCGTGAGAATGTGGAGTTAGCCTCTCTCTCCTCAGAGAGAATCTAACACCCACATTATCTGTCATAACAGTCTGGAGCTGACCCATACAAGGGATGGATGAATCTATCAGTTTCACTTTCTCCCACATTCACATTTCTTTTTTAAAAAATCTCCAGTTATTTCCATCCTGAATATAAATTAAGTCCAGAATTTTCTTATATTCTTATCAAATTCAAAATGAAACGAAATTCTCACCCATCTGCACCGGGCAGAGTCAATAGGTAGAACTGTTCCCAGCAGGGAGTGGACCATGATGTACCTGACTGCCACATAGCTGTTTAAGATGAGGAGCCTGTCAGAAAAAAAGAAGTGGCAACCCAAATTCATCACAACAAACATGAGTTGAAATTACAGGGATTCAAACCCAGCCTTTTAAGAGCTAAGTACTCAAAGCCCTGGGCCTTGGTGGATGAATCTGTCCGTTTGGTTTCTCCTACATTCAGTTTTTAAAATCAAGTTCTTTTTGTCCTGAATGTGGAGAAATTTGCAAATTTGGGTAAATTCTTATCAAAACCAAACTGGGAAAAAAAAAATTTCTCACCCATTCCTAATCTACTCCCAGATGATCAGGATTACTTCCCAACAGGGTACATTAGTATGAAATTTAGAAGATGTCAGTATTGGAAGACATTGTTCAAGCTTTATGTAAGAAAAGGATTTCTAGGCATAGTGATGAATTCAATTGGAAATAAGGTCATGACATGCTGTAAAGGGAGGCAGGGAACTGTATTCCTGATGGATCCATGATTTCTCTCTTATAATCACATCTTCAAGCCCACCATGGAGCCTTGTGCACACATTTCATTACAAATCGGCACAACAATTAAAAAACAAGATTGACCTCTCCCTACACACTTCCTAAAAACAACAGCACATATTCAACATTAAAGCACAACAAACACTAGGGAGGGAGGAAATGGAAGAGAAAACATTTTGATACAGGGAAGAAGGAAGTCACTGATGTACAGAAGGGATGAAATATTGTATGTGAGATGTAACAATCTCCTCTCATTTTCTTCCCACTGTGAAATGCAGCAAAATCATGCCTGCTAATAAGTCCTTTGAATACAAATTCACTTTCTAGCCCTACATGATCAGCAGAGGATCTTGCTTGAGCAGCTGTAAATGCGTATTCATAAAGTCCTGCTTTCCTGATTAGCTATGTACCTACTGTGCAAAACCTACTGAAACTAGATTCAGTTAACCTTCCCATCTGCTTTCCAAATAAACCTTTGCTGAATCTCCTTTAACCACTCATGAATGCCATTTTCCTTTGCATTGCTACCTGCTGAACTAGGCACAGACCACAGCAAAGCAATAACTCATGTACATTCAGGACCGGTGCAGGGCAGTTTGGCGCCCTAGGTGGAATTATATTTAGCGCCCCCCTCTCATGCCGTGGGGGGGGGGGCTCCGGAGCAAAGAAGCCCTGTTCTGCACCCCCCCCCACGCCGCCACCACCACCTACCTACCTACCTTCCCCCCGCCCTGGCTGCCGCTGCCGCCGCCTCCTAGGAGGAAGTGACGCGACGGGACCCCCGCGCTCTGTTTTTTGCCAGGGAAACCAGGGCAACAGGGCTGTTTAAGCCCTGTTGCCCTGGTTCCTCCCGCCAAAACAACGCAGGTGGGGTTCCGGAAGCGACGCGGAGAAGGTAGGTGGCGAGGGGAGGGGAGGGGAGGTGTGGCGGTGGTGGCAGCGGCGGGTGGGGAGGCGTGGCGGCGGCGGCGGCAGGTGGGGAGGGACAGCGGCGGCGGGCGGGCGGGGAGGTGCGGTGGGGGCGGGGGAGACGTGGCAGCAGCAGGTGGGGGGAGGCGCAGCGGCGGCTTCGGCGGGCGGGGGGAGGCCTGGCGGGGGAGGCCCGGCGGCAGCAGCGAAGAGGAGCGCAGCGTTTCTGCTGCCCTCTTCAGCCACGCGCCCTAGGCAACCGCCTAGTTTGCCTAGTGGTAGCGCCGGCCCTGTGTACATTTCCTTTGTACAAGGGCTGTGCTTTTCCTATAGAATTGTGGTAGGACACACTTCAACCTATATTCACAATGCCCCAATATGAGTGGGCTTCACTCCACTTAAACAGCTACTGTACATGGCTGTTTGGTGACCTTGTGACCACTATCTTATGTACTTTTAGTTGGGAATAACTGTATTTAGTTGGCGATGCCTCAGGGTAAGGATGCATAGAAATTCCATCTAGCCCAATATTATGTTGCTTACTCTGACTGGCAGTGGCTCTCCATGGGTCTCATCAGAGGTCTTCTCCATCACCAGTTCCCTGATCTTTTTAACTAGACATGCCAGTGATTGAACCACCAGGGTCCCCCTGCATGCAAATATGTGCTTTAACACTGACCTATGGTTCCACCTCATCTCAAGCCTTTGCTGCTACAGAGCTATTCTTCTGGGCTTGGTGACACAGACATTTGCCAGATGAGGCAAAGTTGAAAGATGAGGTAAGTTTTCTTAATCTGTCTACCCAGTGCCAGCTTCCAGGGTTTTTTTTTGGGGTGGGGTGTGCTCTTCTTCAATGGTCCCTTATCTTCTTCATTACCATTGCTGCCAGCTGGTTGTTTGCCAGAGAGAAGGGCTGGTCCTACCATTAGGTAGAATGAGATGTCTGCCTCAGGTGGCAGATGCTGGGGGCAGGAAGTAGCAGCCAGGTGTTCTGGGAAAGATCTGTGTGTACCATGTGGCCCACCTTGCACCCTTCATCTAGCTGGCTGCCCTCGTGGTAGAGGATGCTATCCCAATGGCATTGATGAAGTTAGATTCAACTGCCAGTCCAGATGACTTCTGTTCATGGAATGGAAAGAAGGGCACCATTTTGTCTTTCACCTCAGGCAGCAAAGTGTCTTGGGCCAGTCCCGAGAGTTGGTGAGCAAGAAGGTGCAAGCAGCTGTTGCTTCTCATCTTCACTGCTATCCCCTCTATCTTATTCATTCTTTCTAGGCCAGAGAGTGGGGTAAGCAATCAGATAGCAGCAATGGAAGAAGACCAATAGGTTGAATGTAGGTACGTATGGATTTTGTTAAATGCATCGATTGTCAGCTGTCTTTCATTGTGTCACCTGGTCATTGACAGAATCAGATTTATTTTTTTTTTTAGAGATATACGAGGATTTAATTCTACTTGCACAAGTGCACATTAGTGTGGATGTCCACTTGCACTGATGTGCATCAGGGCAAGTGTGAATTTGTGCAAATGTCTCCCCAAAAGTAAAAACAAAAAAAACCTGGTCTGCAAATCCGCAGACTCTGTGTGACTCGGAGAAAGCTGGTCCACTGTGGAATCCACAGGTTGGGGTCCTAGAAATCTGGACTCATTTGAATTCATTGTGGATTTCTCTGACATCTGTAGCTGAAGGGCTCTAGGTAGTTGTTCCCCTGCCGTGCCTTGGAAGGTGCCCAAGCATACCTGCTGCTGTGACCCCCTCCCCAAATGATTTCAACAGCAGCGGAGCATCCAGAAGCAAGCCTCTGGTATCCTTTCATACAAAAACTGAAAGATGGAGCCGCACGTAAGTTTGTTTATACAACTACTGGAAAAACAAAATAGCTGTAGGTAACTACATAAGACATCAAATATCCATTTACTTTTTATCAACAACAGACAAAGAACAAGCATTTTGTTCTTTTTTGGCTTGTCTTGTCAAGTTGTTAGTACTTACATTGATGTCCCATACTAGATATCTGTAACAGCTAATTCTCAATAGTTTAGAAATAGCCCTCCATGCATGTTTTTGATTTTTCAGTTCAATATACATTGTGCATTAAATCAGTGAAAATGTGATTGTTCCCTGTTGTATCCTAGATAAGAAAGTGTATGAAATGTATGAATGGATAGAGGCAATATAGTTTAGTGCAGTCTTCCCTTACCTGATGCCTTCATATGTTTTGACCTACAACTCCCATCTGTCCCAGTCACCATGGCCAATGGTCAGGGATTATGGGATTTGTAATCCAAAACATCTGGAGGGCACCATGTTGGAGAAGGCCAGTGTAGTGGTTTAGCTATGGGAAAGCTGAGCTGATATCTCTGTGTGACAATTATTGTGTATTTAAGAAGTTGACCATAAATTTGTTGGGTGGCCTTGGCCAAGTCCCTTATCTGTATTCTGACTTGATTTCCCATTGTGTGAAATTGCAGGCATCTGAGCACCAAGCAACAAAAATGAATGACTTTTACATACCGTTGAGGGGATTCTCCAAAGTTCTTTATGGCAGTGATTCTCAAAGAGGAATGGTAGTGATAAATGAGGTGCCCTCCTTTAGCTGGCAAATGCAAATGCAAGCCCTAGGATGGGGATGATGGATGCTGATTAGCTAAGATTCTGTTTGCAATGGAGGCCATGGAGAAGGGTTGGCTCATTCCTGTAGAAGCATATTATCTCTGTGTTTCTGTGCCAACTTTAGAAGGTGGGTGCTCTTCCCCTCTCAGGTTGTTGTTGTTGTTGTTGTTATTATTATTATTATTATTATTATTATTATTATTATTATTGACAGTATTTGTATAGCACTCCATATCAAGCAGATTCCGGAGCGGTGAACAATAAAAAGACAGAAACAGATAAAAGAAACAAAAACAACACATTGAAAACAAAGTAACAATTACAGTGGTGGTTGGAGAGCAGAGAAGGCTTCCTGGAACAAGGAGGTCTTCAGCAGGCGCCAAAAGCAGCACAATGTCGGAGCCTGCCTGACCTCCAGAGGCAGGTAGTTCCATAGAAATGGAGCCGCCACACTGAAGGCTCTTCTCCTGGTGGACCCCAGTCAGGCCAAAGGTCCATGAGAAACCACCAGGAGCATGCCATCTGATGACCTCAGTGACTGGGCAGGTTGGTATGGGAGGAGGCACTCTCTCAGGTAACCTGGTCCCAAGTTGTTTAGTGCTTTGTACACTAGTACAAACCTGACACAGTAGTTAATAGGTAGCCAGTGCAGTTCCTTCAGCAAAGGAGTTGCATGCTGAAAAGGGGCTGCTCCCGACAAAAGCTGAGCTGCTGCATTCTACACTAGCTCCAGCTTCCAGGAACAGCCTTAAGAGCAGCCCCACATAGACATTGCAGTAATCCAGTCTTGAGGTTACTAGCGCCTGTGTCACTGTGGCCAAGCTATCCCTGTCCAGGAGAGGTCTTAGCTGGCGAACCAATCGAAGATGGTAAAAGGCACTCCTGAGCTGCCGCAGTCACTTGGGACTCCAGTGACAATGATGGATCTAGGAGTACCCCCAGACTACGAACCTGATCTCTCAAAGGGAGTGAGTGCAACCCCATCCAGAACAGGCAATGAGCCTATCTCCTGGACTCGGGAACCACTCACCCACAGGGCTTCTGTCTTGACAGGATTGAGCCACAGTTTATTGGCCATCATCCAGCCCATCACTGAGTTCAGGCACTGTAACTCTGTTCTTATGTGTTGGTTCTGGAAAGGGGACACCTTCAATTTTGCAGTTAATTCACCATTCTGTGGGTTACGGTCTTTCACTGATCTTGGGTTAACCTGCTGAGCATTTAATTTAATGGCCAAGGTTTATTTTGAGGTGCTCTGGAGTGGCAGGGAATCTAGGTTAGGTGGCACATATTTTAGACCACACCTGCTACCTACATTTCCTCTATGCAGAGGAAAACTCTTAGCACTATCATTCATCTATTCACATGAGAGGTCACTATCTTGACCCTGTATTTATTTATGATGTATGTATCTCATAGCTTTCACTCTGCCATCCAATCATTGTTCAATTCCATTCTTATCTGCACACTCTTGTTCCCTACAATAGATGTGCCAATAACAATTATTCTAGAACGGCTTGTTGTTTTCTGACCTTTGAAAAGGCCATATTACATGATTTATTTGTTTCTGCTGTGTATGCTCAGATGTTGTTTTGCTGGGCTAAGAACACAGGCCTATTCTTGGTTTAGTAATTCATATATTTTCCTCCCTAAATCAAAACTCATCAAGGAAATATTGACATTTTTGCTTCAACAGAGATTAGTAAATGTTACTTGAAATGACCCTTTGCATGACATCCACACCAAAGGCTATATGATATACTCAATCCATCTCAATATGGATGAAAAGACCCCAAAACATAGGAACAAAACTGGTTCCAATGCACAGCATCCATGCAAGAACAGAGGATGATCTGAAGACACTTGATACGGAGCCATCTGGAAGCTAAGCAGAGCTGGGTTTGATCAATAATTGGATAGGAGACTATAAACAGGGGTGGGCACAAAGCCTATCGTGTTTTGGCCTACAACTCATATCAGCTGTAGCCAGCATAGCCCACGGGGAGGGATGATGGGAGTTGTAGGCCAAAGCATCCAGAGGGCCACAAGTTGCCCACCCCTGCTATAAAAGTAAATAAAAATATTGAAATATGGGGGGATTAGCCCCCTTTAAATTTACCCGTTGGCATTATTGTTTTAACAGTGATTACTATCTGTGTGTTCCACTTCTTAGCCTCATTACCATATGTCCCCAATCACACATGTATGCAAACTCACATCTGCACACATGCACTTGGCTCACACAGGAGTATCATGGCACACACATGGTGAATTATGCACTGTATGCATGATCACAGAGGTGAAATTAGCTCAAGTACACTGACCAAGATAAAGCTTGAAACTTATCAGATTCATTTTACCACCTCCGTTTGCAGAAATGAAGCATGGATGAGTATACCACTCCTGGTACTAGACCAGCAGACTATTCCTAATGACAGTGATACAGTGAAAGAAGACAAAGTTGGGAAATTATAGTTTGCCAAAGAAGGAGTGGTGATGAGCATGCTAGGGAACTGGTGAGGCAGACTTTGGAGGCTATATGTAATAGCAAAAACTTGAATTTCAGTGGCACAGGGTTGGCCATGTGACAGGAAGAATAGATAGATTTGGAGCAGTATTAGGAAGAAGAAAAAGAAATAAAGTGAAGGAAAGTACATTTTACCTGCTTCAGAGGAAGGGGAATGCAAAGGTGTTCACTTCCTGATTGATCAGATTTGCTTGCAAACCCACAGCGAGCAGTGGCTACCCTGACTTCACAGGCTTCGGACCACTGATGTACAATGGGGCTTATGCCTGAATGGAAGTAAAGCCCACAGTGCACACAGTGATACATTTCTAAAATGTGCAGAGACATGCTTTAGTTAATGGGGGAATTTGCCCATTAATGCATCCATTTGAAAAATGCACACAAAAATATGTATGAATATTTTTCTGTAACCACCACCACCACCACCACCACCACCACCCTTGGATGGAACCAGCATGAAATGGAAGTGGGAAAAGGAGGAAGTCTATGGAAACAGATTTGACACAAAGAATGGGCAGCATGCCAAGTGAACCCTAGGAGTACCTAAGAGCAATACAACAGAGCATCTGAGTGCATTGTGTTCCATGGAAAATACTCCCCAAAGAGGGACTAGACCAAAGGGCAGTGACAGAGTTCAAGCAAAAAGCACAAGGGACTTGGAGGCAACAACTTTAGGCATACTCAGAACAGGGATGGGGAAAGGATTTGAGAGCTTGGCTCTGGCAAATGAATATGAGCCTTCCCTACACTGCTGATTTCTTGACTGGATTTGGGCTGGTTGATCAAGTATGACAAAAGTCGGAGATAGGAGAAACAGGTAGAAGTTCCCAGAACAAAAGGGAACATAAGGGTTACCCAGGTGGTGCTTTAACCTGCTGGAAGTGAGGACATTCAGGATTGGACTGCATTTCCTGCAAAGGTGTTAAATTGGCCAATTTAGGTTACCCACATTGGTTGCATGTCTACTGTGATGACCTGAGGTCAGGAAGACTTTTGAATGTATCTTGAGTTCCCATTTTTCCTACTTTCATGAGGACAACTCTTAATTCAGTTACAGTAGAGGACATGTAGTATAGGATCATGACTTTCTGTTATATTGAAATTGGGATTCTGGCATGTACCATCCTGTTCCTTTTGCTTCAATCTGCCATGAGTCTGTTGCCCATGCTGCCTTTCAGAACAAAAGACACATCAGACATATTGGACAAGGTCCTAGAGTGACACCAAAAAAAAAATACATGCATAAAAGCTATCATGGCTGAGCTTCTCAGCAACAGCCTGTTGAGTAAAAATTGATGTGGATGTCCATATGTTCATCTAGTTCTCCAGCTTGTCATGCTCATGTTCTTGCTGTGTGTAAATTTCAAAAGCATTTCACAAGAGAGACAGATGTTAGTATTATGACATTAACGACAGGTGACGCAAGCTGTTTGACCCCACAAGCAAACTCAAAACCACTTACTATGGGGACCCTCGGGCTATTTCTCATCCAAACTGCCTCATAGAAAAGTAAAAATACATCCCAGGAACAGAGCAGTGGAAATTCAGTGCTATCCAAAGATGTAAAATTTTACATTTCTCTCTTGCTTGCTGCTTATTTAGATTTCAATGGCAGCATAAGAGAATACTATTAGAAAGCTAATCTTGGGAGACCCCCTTTCTAAATGAACTCAATATTTAGATGACACACCAAGCTGGGCCTGCAGATTGGAGAGTGATGAGAAGATTTCCCCCATTTCAATTCCTATATTCCTTGTTCTTCGGATCTGTGTTCTATTCCTCCTCAATTCTGCTTTCATTAGATACTCCTTTACATGTTGCCCCAACAATGAAAGGGGCCACATGTTGAAAGGGAAGCAGGGCCACACCTTCTGGCTAGTGATGCTGGGGAATTTTATTTAATTTGCCTTTTTCAGGAAACTGACCTAATTCACGCTTCCTGGACTAAATCATCACTTCTCTGAATTTTGTGATGTAGTTCTTGGCTCAAAAATACATACCAAAATGTGCATTTTAGCAAGAGATGTGTACAATTTAAACCGGAATGTTGTGTGCTTTAAATTTTAAAAACTGCATAAAATGGGATGGGATGGACTTGTGACTGAACACGTGAGACATTGACAAGGACAGGTAATAGTTTGATCTGTCCATCTTTACCCCAGATGCCAACAACACCAACATTGTACATCTTGGCTAGTCCTGCCCACAACATCCTCATGTTGACTAGGATGTCTGATATGGGGAAGTCTATGTGTGTAGACCTGCATGCACATATAGGCTTCCACAATGTAGACATCTACACTGAATGCGTGAATGTGAGGGTGGGGGCTGGGAAATATCATAGTTCACACAACACGATACACCATGGTGGCTTATAAGCCAGGTTTGTTTCAGAGTGGCTTGTCATGTTGTCTGAACCTGCTGGCCTGAGTGGCTTGTGCATGATTAACAAACCATGTTGTTGGGTTCAGACAACATGACAAGCCACTCTGGTACAAACATGGCTTATAAGCCACCATGGTTTATAAGCCACCATGGCTTATTGTGTTGTGTGAACCCAGTCAGTGTCAGCGATGTGTCATGGCCTCACTGTTGCTTCTATATGTGCCCCCCCTCCCTCTAGTAACGCATGAAAGATTTAAGATTAGCACAAACACAGTTTGGAACAGCATTCAGTTGTATCATTAGTATCTCTCCTTCCCAGGATAGAGATCGCACTTTGGTGAGAGATTGACTGAGAATGGTGAGAGACTGAACTTTGATGTATTAACATGTATTTAGAATTACTTAGGAGATTGTCAGCAGAGTGAATATAAATTGTTATTCCAAAATGATTTCATGACTTTGGTTCAGGAAACTTGACCATGCCTTTCACCACTGTGACAATTACCTTCCACCAGGATACCAAATTTTGGCTGATTTACAGTTGCATTCTGAGTAACTCTTGACAGGATATTGATATTAGAAAATAGGAAGTGCAGGTGCCTTATGCTTCTTATTCTTCTGCTTCTTGAATATGTGCCCAAAATAAAAGTTTCAGATCTCCCTCATGCAGAATATGTGGAAGCTCTCCAAATGAGGACAGTCTTCACATTTGCTGGAGGAAAGGAAGATGTTAAGCTGCATTCAGATGAGAGAGAGAGAGAAAGGGAGCAGGAAGAGTATGCATTTGCACTTCCTGTTCCCTCCACATAAATGCATTTGCACGTCCTATTCCCTCTGCATGCATTTTTAGTATAGTAGCCTCTTCTGTTCTTAATTAGGATCCATGTTCACCGAGCACAGCACACTGTCTATAATTGTAAAAATATGTGAAGGATTTTTAAAGAGAAATTGTATGCCAACCAGCATATAGATTGAGAGAGCTTCCATTTGTCTCATAAGTGACTTGTGCTGTCAATCCTTGCTTTGGAAAGCGGTGACATATCCTTCAGGAACATGCATAATAGGCACAGAAAGCATGGAACAGAGTAGTGTTTTAGGCACATAAATTACTTAGGCTCAGTTAATCATTTACGTTCTGACAATTTGAATCCTTAGCCTAACAAGGATGACTTTGGTTTTTTCACTAGCACATGAAATAAATCTTGCCACAAAGGAAAGATAGTGATTGAAAGATTCAAAGGATGTATTACTTGGTGGAACTTACAAGAAATGTCTGTAGAAGGAATAATATATTCTTTCTTTGCCCTGAGAGATTCTTAAAAACCTATGGTGGAAATGCATATTACTGGTGCTACCATAAAAAATAACACGTCGCGTTCTTCACTTCTCTATAATCCTTAGCAACATTTGCCAGTGTCTTAGCTATGCTGTGTGACTTAATCATGTTGAAGTAGGTTATTATTAAAAAGTAGTTTTAGAAGAATTCCCCAACATTGGATTTGTTTTTTTGTTTTGTAAAAGTCCAGTTTAAGTAGCATAATCTCAAATGTTGGGAATATATCACTCAATAACGTATTTTATACTGGATTATACCAAAACACTCTTAATAATCTATTCATTAAAAAAAGAGAGATTGGGCTCAATTTATCATGGAGTCAATTATGCAAGTTGGAGCTGTGGAATTGTGAAAGCAGACACTGATAACATTTTTTGGAACTGCTCACAAATTAAGATTTCATGGGTATTTTTTATGAATATAAGAGAAAAGACAGGTTATAACTTAACCATTAGACCCTGTTTTGCAATACATGATCAAGGGTTCTACAGGAAGATATAGAAATGATGTTTCCCTTGTTAATGCAGAAGTGGCCAGGGGCTTTTGGGGTGTGCAGCCAGGGCCAGAATTCCCATGCCCCTCACACACAAGTATATACATGCAGAGAGAGAGAGAGAGAGAGAGAGAGAGAGAGAGAGAGAGAGCATTCCATCTCTCTCTTCTCTGACCAGGTTTGCACAATCACCACCGTTGCGGTGTGTGCTGGTGTGTGCCAGGCGGATTTGAATATTCAAGCTGCGACTGTGGCTTGTCGTATCATCGAAACCCAACGACGGTCTGTTGTTGGCATGGTGAACAAACCACCCAGAAGCCATGGGCTGTTTTAGGAATGTGGGTAGTTTGTTGACCACACCAACAACCCACCCTCACCAGGTTCGGATGACATGACAAGCTACAATCATGGCCTGAATATTCAAAATATCTGGCCACATGTGGTGCAGCCCACCGTGGCTTAAATAAGCCACGGTGGGCTGCTTGATCATGCAAACTGCCCTCTCCCCCCTCTCTCTCTCACACAAAACCTTCTTCCTACCCACCCACTCTCAAACACAAACACATACAAACCTGGGAGACCCAGGTTCTTCAAGTCCCCACTTGGCCATGAATCTTGCTGGTTGAGTTTGTGCCAGTCACTGACTCTCAGCCTAATCTAGCTCACAGGGTTGCTGTGAGGATAAAAAGGAGAGGAGGAGGAGGATTATGCACACTGCCTTCGGCTCGTTGGAGGAAAAGGTGAGATATAACTGTAACAAATAAACAGCTATCACCCATGCACTCTGTGTCACACAGCAAGAGAGACAGACAGGCACACACAGACACTCTCTTTCCTCATCTCTTCCCTTCCCTCCACCCCCATCTCAATGTGTGGAGTCATAGAGATGTTTAAACCTCCCCCCTCTGGACGCTTAGATCACATCCCACATCACCTTCCATACTGCTGAGACGATTAGTGCTTTCCAGGGCCAGCCCAAGACATTTTGCTGCCTGAGGCAAAGAACAAGGTGGCGGGCCCTCCCATACCATGTACAAAAGCCAACTGGACTGGCAGTTGACTCTTTCTTTGACACTGGCAATGAGACAGCATCCTCCAGCTAGGGATGTGCTGATGCTGGGAAATCTGGCTCGTTGGAGCTTAACCGACTTCCTGCCTGCTTCTGATCCGATGATCGGAAGTGGGCTGAGTCAAGGGTTTTTCTGCAGGCTTCCATCTCTAAGACAGGCCACAGTTTGCACGTTAAAAACACACACACAATGCTAAGGAAATTGGTGCAAATCACGCAATTGCATACATTTATGCAATTTGTGCACATTTACACAATTTGTGCAAATAGTTCTAGCATGATTTGTGCAAATCGCACTAGAAATGCATAGTTTTTAGTTTCCAATTTGTGCAGATAGTGCAAGTTGTGTGAGTTGCACAAATTTACTTAGTGTTTTTTGAATATATATACATATATGTGCAAACCGCAGCCCATCTTAGAGACTGAAGTCCACGAGCTAGCTCGACTCATACAACAGTGAGTCAGCAGCACCAGTGTAGGGATAGCAAATCAGAATCTGGGGGGTGGGGGCTGAATCACGAAAATCCATTGGATTTCCACACATCCCTATTGGGTTCCTCACACATCCCTACTCCACCACACTGGAAGGCAGCAGGGTAGCTTAGTGGGTGCAGGCAAGCTGCATGGCACACACAGCACTCTCCTCCAAACCTTGCTGCCACCTCCCAGTATCTGCTGCCTGAGGTGACTGGCTCACTCTGCCTAACGGTAGGGCTGGCCCTGGTGCTTTCCTCAGGAGAAATCTGCTAGACAAGGTCGGGTGGAGGCTCCCCGTGCACCTTCCTCCCAATGCCATTCATGCTCCAACTAACCTGGCAAACAACTGCTTGGTGGGCTGGCAGGACTGCAATTTAGCTTGTAGGGAAGGCATGTGGGGATGACTCTCCCTGCACACCTTCCTGCTCCTCACAATCCTGCTCCGCACAGCCTGCCAGACAGCAGAGTGGCAGGTCTATGGGTAGGAATTTGCAGGGCTGGGTGCGACGTCACACGGCCCTTTTCACTTTAGGACCATGCGCATAAACCCTTCTCAGGCTAAGCATCAACACTTAAAGACTTGAGTTGAGGGTCAAATGAAACCTTTCCCCTACTAATGAGGGAAAAGATTAATATTGGTTATCAAGGATCTAGCTTAAATTTATGATACTGTGTGGGTACAAAGGTGTGGGTGTGTGTAGATTTAAATGTAATGCAGGTTAATAACGCCAAGCTGACATGAAGGATTTGGGTAGCAAACAAAATAAAAAATAAGTTTATTTTAATTCTCAAAATCTTTGTTCCAGAAAATAACTTTAAACCTGCCTACACCAAACACTTTTTAATTAACATAAGTCCCTATAACTCTAAATACTTCCACTCCTCATACAAGCACTGATTTCTCTCAAAACTCCTGACAAGACACAAATAACCCACCTAACCTAACTCCCATAACACACTCAACTCACTAACTAACACTCCACTCCTTAACTTAACTCTGACATCCCTCAAACACTCCTTATATACTCCTCCCCCCACCCTTTCCAAGACATCACAAACCACAACCGCTCGGTTCAACATTCTAGACACACTAGACATACTAATGCAGACATACACCAGGGAAATGAATTGTGGGGTTATTACGCCACACTGGGCTCCCACGGCAGGCTGCAGTCAAGGCCTCCAACTTAGGAACATGCAGTCAGGACCCACCCTGTCTTACTCATCTCTGAGTTAACAGCTGCTGGAATGGCAATTCAATATACAGGGAAACAAGGAGATGCACCCTCTTTAATAGGTATGATGTTGATGATTTAAGACTGGCTGATATGCTTAAAGTCTGAAATACTATCCACTTACCTGGGAGCAAGCCCCATTGAACACAGTGGGACTTACAGTACTTCCAAGAAAACATGGATAGGACTGCATTGCAAAATGACAAACATTATTAAGGTTAGGGAAGTGAAGCAAATTAATGTATTGAAAAGTGATGTATTTGTTTAATGTTTTGAAACAGCAATGAGCAAGGTAGTCCAAAATCATATATAAGTTACTGGGAGTTGTATGAAGATGTGTTGATGATATGTCCATGTCAGTTGGGGAAGTTGAGACTTAACCAGTTGGCTAAGTAAAATTTAAGTTTTTAAGGGCATGATCCTATCGGTTGTGCTCTTAATGCTCATATCCCTCTGAACTCAGAGGCTTACAAGCATCCAGTGCAGAGTGGGAGGAGTGGTGGAGGCGATCTCCACTTCCCCGCAACTCCCGCTCTGCATTTCAGTTAGACGGCTGATTTTGACTGTCTAGCTGCAGCGCTTTGGGATGGAAGGGAAGGGGGCTGAACAGCTTGTATCCTGGTGGCCCCCATCTCCTCCTCTCCCTGTCCCCCTCCCTGTCCCCTTTACCCCCTCTCTGAGGTCAATTTTCTAACCTTGTAGAGGCAGCATGTGTGGTTCTTTCCATGTGACCTGTGAGCAGGGCGGGGGCTCAGAGCATGGATCCTGAGCTCCGAGGTTGGAGATCTGCCTCCAGCCTTGGATCTGGGAATCTGAAGTATCTACGCCAATCTGGGAATCTGAAGTATCTACGCCAGTGTGGCGTAGTGGTGAGAGTGTTGGACTGGGACTCGGGAGATCCGGGTTCAAATCCCTGCTCAGCCATGAAACTCACTGGGTGACTTTGGGCCAGTCACGGACTCTCAGCCTAACCTACCACACAGGGTGGCTGTGAGCATGAAAACGGAGAGGAGGAGGAGGAGGATTATGTAAGCTGCCTTGGGTTCCTTGCAGGAAAAAAGGCGGGGTATAAATATAATAAATAAATAAATAAATAAATAAATAAATCCTATGGCCCTCTAGATGCTGCCTAGGGTCCATAGGATTGCTCTCCCTGGCTGCAATGTTATCCTCTCTAACCTGGGAGTAAGCCCCATTGAACTCAATGAGACTTACTACTAGTAGACATGAATATGATTGCATTGTAAGGCTTCCTTACCTGGGATTATGTCCCACTGAACTCAGTCGGGTTTACATCCGAGTATTATTATTTTTTATTATTATAATTCATTTCTACACTGCCCCGTAGCTGAAGCTCTCTGGGCGGTTTACGATGATACACAAAATACAATAAAATACATTATAAAATACAAATAACAATAAAAACATCATAAAATTTCATTACACAACTTCTAAAAGCCAAATTCAATAACCGAATTTAAAATGACTTAAATAACTAAAACAGGTTAATACAACTAAGTTTGCAGTTTACATAATCCCCCTACCATGTGCTGTCATTAATTATTTTATTTTTAGTAGACATGCATATGATTGCACTGTAAGGATGTAATCCTACGCACACTTACCTGGGGGTAAGCCTCACAGAACTGAATAAAACTAACCTCTGAGTAAGCATGCACTGTTAATTTTTTTGGAATTGTAAAAACATGTGTTCAACGTTTTAGTATACAATTTTGTATAACAGTAAGATATGATTGAAATATATTCTGTAATTTGTTTATTTGATATTACTGATATATTTAATTACCTTGTTATATGTAAAAGCACTTAATCGATGTTATAAAATGCAATTTAAGTTTTAAAAAGCTGTTTCAAAATATATTTTTAAGTATCTTATCCTGCAGCAGGATAAATTCCCATGAACACGATCTTCCTGTGTACAATTTTCCAGCTCATATATATATATATATATATATATATATATATATATAAATCTTTGCCATCTCTCTGCTTCTTGTAAGGATCAGGAGCCAGAACTTATTTCCGCTTGATATTTTCAGTTTTGAGACTTACATGCTTTTCTCTCATCTATCTCTGACAAGTACAGCACTTATGAGTTGAAACCTCTTGCTCTTTTGAAAGAAGGTCTTATTTCTAAATCAAAAGGCTACATTTAACGCACCGATGAAATCCATCTGGTACCATTAGATTGTCCCCAGTCATGAATTGGTGGCATAAGTCCACAGTCTAAGCCCTTTGTTACCCACTGGTAATTCGCTCTTTTGCAGTTGAAGGTCACTGTTTCTTTTACAGGCTTTTAAAAAAATGTTCTGTATGTGCTTAAGTCCTTGTCTTTTCCTGGCTTTCTTCCAACTGCCTGTCTTAAAAGACAGGAAGGGAAAGAGTTGCATCCATATGCTTTGCTGACCCTTTGGTACGAATGAAATCTTTTAAAAACTTCAAGCTATCACAATCATTTTTTGAAGACCGGAGAGGTTGTCACTTTTTTTCCTCGACTACCCGTGCAAGTCACAGTGCTTTGTAGTTCTGCAATGTTGACATTTCTTGTGCTACCCATATTGACTCCAGCAATCCCTTGACAGATCACTAAAATTCATGTTGTGAAATATATTGGCAGACTAAGTAGGTTCTTTCTTTTTCACTTGAATAGACTTTTCCGTGGTAGTAACTCAATCTTGAGGAGTCTTGACAGTTTTCCTGCAAGGTTCCCTCTGTGTTGATTTTGAGCATGGTGGGATTTCCAAATGGCACTGCTTCCTATGGAGGTCTCTCTCTCTCTTTTAATATCTATGACTTTCTTGAGGGGAAATCTGACCCCAGATGATGATGATGATGATGATGATGATGATGATGATGATGATGATTGGTGTGTTCTGAAAGAACTTCACATCTCCCACATTTGCATTCACTGAAGTTAAAATACTCCCAGTTTGAAGTTGGCATCATGGAGGACAGAGTTTACATCCCCACATCATATGGCAGAATTGTGGTTGGTTGGATTCCACTCCCCCATTAATACATACTTTCGTTATGTACCCAATCTGACTTATAGCCTGGCTTTTTTTTAGCTACAGAACTCCTGGAGGCAGTCAATAGTACCTCATCACTTCAAAACTGCATATTAGAACAGTAAACTACATTAGCTTTCTCACAAAATCCTAAAGACTGAAGCAAGCTGATCCAGGCACCACCCCAATCTTCCTCAGTCTCCAAACACCTGATGGAATAAGAAGGCCTAAGTCTATTCTTTTCCTTAGATTAAAATAGACTTAATTATATTTAATTTAATTTAATTTATTATATTATCCACCTTTTTCCCTGCAAGGAACCAAGTTGGCTCACATAATCCTCCTCCTCCTCTCCATCTTATCCTCACAACAGCCCTGTGAGGTAGGTTAGACGGAGTGTCAGTGACTGGCCCAAAGTCACCCAGTGAGCTTTGTGACCAAGTGGGGACTAGAACCCTGATCTCCTGAGGCCCAGTCCAGCACTGTAACCACTTCACCACACTGGCTCTCGGCACACTTAAATCCTTCCCAGGCATTAAAGCCCTCCTACAATTAGGTTAGCCACTTGAGATGTTGGAGAAATCCACAACGGATTCAAATGAATTCCCATTTCTATGAATCTGAGTTGCAGTTTCTGCAGCGGACCGGCTTTTCTTGAGTCACACGGATTCCCTGAACTTGCAAAGCTTTTTCTTTCTTTCTTTCTTTTTTACATTCTGTGATTTTACACAAATTTATTCATAGAAAAACATGGAGAGGGGGGGGGAACCAACCAAAAATACACATTTGCCCTCACCCCATAGACTAAAGTATGAAAATGCACATTTTGGGGGAATTTGCATATCTGGGGGGGGATTTTCACATTTTTGGAAGTGCGAATTTGTGCCACAAATGAGTACAGACACATTTACGCAAATTCCGATTCTGTCCATGAGCAGACGATGGAACGGAAGGCACTGGACAAATCTGTGAAATGCAAACGGAACAGATTTAATGAAGTCCATACATCCCTAGACTTATGAATTGCCGAAAAAGAGGAAATGCATCACCCAGGAAGGAGGACAACAAATTGAATAAAAATTGTATATGCTTATTTATATGTATAAATGTAAATTTAGAAATTAGGATAATTTAAACAGAAATGCAATCCATCTCATCATACTGGGGAAGACTGTGCCTTGCTCAGCCTGCTGTGCGGGGGCTGTGGATGGGCAACTTCATGGCCCGGCTCTTCCTTCTGATGGTTATCTTTAAAATGGACTTGGACTGGACAGCCCTTCCAATAGAGAGGATGCCTTGTAATACAGGACAGACCTCTGGCAATTATGGAGCACTGCCCTCTATAGAAGAGGACACATGGCCACCCAACTTGCGATGATCAGAAAGAAAGGGCACAGTTTCTGTAGAATGCTTGTTGCCTCCCACATGGTGTGGAGGGCAAAGGTCTAAAGCAAGGTGAATTCTGTACACATGCACAGCTTGATTGGACAAATTCATGGAGGAGAAGGCTATCAATGGCTATCAGGCCTGACTGGCTATATGCTACCTCCAGTATCAAAGGCAGTATGCCTATGTACGCCACTTGGTGGGGAACATGGGTGGGTGGGTGCTATGGCACTTGTGTCCTGCTTGTGGGATCCCATGGGCAGTTGGTTGGCCGCTATGTGAATGCTGGACTAGATGGTCCCTTGGTCTGATCCAGCATGGCTCTTTTTATGTTCTTACATTGAACCCTGATTGTGTAGGGCTTTAGATTGTCTAGCAAGTAAAGTTGACACGTCACTGCGGACGTTCTTTTCCAATTTGTGGAGGGTGCGGGGCAGTGTCCCTGGTCTCCCTTCATGCCAACCAGTCCTCGTAGGGCATGAGCAACGCATGATAGAATGGCCACTTGTAGTTGTAGACAAACTACAAATACACTAAGTTTAATCTTTCTAGCTTGTGTGGAAGATGGGTAGAATTGAGATATATCCATCACATATAAGCAGATAAGCCTATTTGTGTCGAACTGAGCATGTATAAGCACTCCGTGCAACTGGGACTCCTGATCCAATCATATGGAATGCCTACTTGCATTTAGCTCAATGTACAGATGTCAGAGGGTCACATCCAGTGGCATGTGTGATGTTGGGGTGTGGCCCTGCTCCCCATTATCCATGTGTAGCCTACGGCGAGAAAGAATATACTCTATATTTATTTTGGATTAGTCTTCTTTTAGCATTTTTAACAAACTGGATTTTTCTTGCAGCGGGGTAGTTTGTGTTGAAGCTGCTTGAATCACAGGCCGATGGTATTCTCTTTTGCCATATTGCAATGTGTTTCCTAGCAACCTCATATTTGGAAGCTTAAAACAAAATAAGGGCATAATGAATGCAATCTAAATTTGGATCAAGTAATCTAAGTTTGATTGGTGTTTTTCTTCCACCATTTCAAAGCCTTAGTATAAATGTAGGATAATGGTATTCACCATAACATATGAAAATCCATTAATTTTGACATTTTACATTAAGATAACAATGTGTGGTGTTAGTAACAAATTTTCAGTATTTGTAGTGAAACTTAATAAGTTTCCCACAGAATTCCTCAGATTTTTGGTATAAGAAGAAACCTTTAGATTTGCTTTGCATCTTAATTTAGGCAAATTCCTGTGACATCCTAGGATAAGTGGCACCCCCTTCCCCTTCTCCCGGGAAATCTTGCAAAATGCATAGGAGTTCTTTTGGCTTCCCTTGAAATGTCTTATATATGGTGGTCAGGGGTGTATTCACCTGCTATTCTAGCGTTCAAAAAGAATTCCAACACACAAAAAGGTTTGACCACTCCATGAGAATATGAACCAGGGATGTGCAAATCAGCAAAACTCAAGCCAATTGAGGCTCTCCAAATTCCATCTCGAAGCTTGTCTTGTTCCAACTCATGTCTGTATCAGATTGCGAGCTTTGTTTTTTTCTTTTTGCATGAAGATTTGTGGGTATTTCTGTGTGTATTTTTCTAAATGCATGCATGGATGCATTTTCTCCCATTGATTAAAGCATGTTTGCACATATTTTTCAAATGTATGCATTTTCTGAATACTTTTCTTCTTCTTCTGTGGATTGAATCACAATCTTGGAAATATATGGATTTCAGCCAGAGGTTGTATTCAGGTCTATGTTCAGTTCCAGGAGGTACAAACTCGGTAAATTCTGCTCAAAAGTGAACTGAATAAATTTCTCATGCATCCTTAGAACCAGTCTGTAATGATGAATTGCAATGAAAAAGACAGCAGAAATTCCAAGGTCACCTGATTGCCAGAGCTATCAGCTAGTACATGCTTATACCTATCTCTGCATTTTCTAGTTTCCTGGATGAGCCAAAAAAAATGACTTTAACGTGCTGCCTTAGGATATAAATCATGTTCTTTCCCCTTTTTCTAGGAGACACAATCATTACAAGCGTTGTTTGCGAAGTAAGCCTGTACTCCTCTCCCTTTCTCTCCTCTGCCTCTCCCTGGTTCATTTCTTGCAAGCTTCCCTCTCCACTTGTCAAGAGATCACATCATGATGCAGTAAAATCTTGTTCCACTAGTTCCTCCACTTTGGCTCTTCGGTCTTGTGCTTGGAGCCATTTGACTTTGACAGCTCACATTTGGTGAATTTTAATAAGCTCGAGTGAGTAAAACATCTGTCCAAATTATCTCCTGGAAATGCAGGAGTTGCGTATAGGTTTGGATGGTGTCAGAAGCTATTAAATAAGTTAGCTGTGCACTTTACACACGTCTTAAATCCAGTTCTAGATCAACCCAGACTTTCTTCTGACTTAGAAGAAAGTGTAAAACACAGGGAAAGTTTATGATGGGATAATGGAGAGTCAATTATGTTATTCTACTCTTGATATTTCAGGATGTAAGTCAGCTTGGTAAAGCAATTAGCCACCATTTACTTCCCTGTTGTGACCGGCAGGGATGTTTCAGAGCCCCTTGCCTCACTTTCAAAAGTGGGGAGTAAGGAAGCTCTGACACCTACTTTGTGTCTTGACTTTGACTTATCATAACCCAGCCTTCCCCAACCTGGTGCCCTCCAGATGTGCGGGACTGCAACTCCCATTATTCCCAGCCAGCACGGCCACTGGTGTTGTAGGCTGTAATTTGGATTCCTCTGCTCTGCAAAAGGAAAGGACAAGCAATAGAATCCCTTACAAATGGGCCCTAGTAACATGACTGGGCAACACAACTTTAAGACAAAGATTTCTTTTAAGATCTTTACAATATTATCCAAAAGAAAAATAAAGAAAAGGAACGGGCTTAGTTTTCTTCTCACTTGAGGTCATAGGTGGCTGTGAAACTCACACAGCCATTCCAATGCCTCCCTACTCTCCCAAGGCCAAAACAGGTGCTGGTGGAACAGAGACCAATGGAGTCCAATATGGAGGAAGCTCTGAAGACTGGAAGTTGTGACAATGTGACAAGCAAGCAAACAAGGGCTGACAATATGCTGGTGCAGGGTCTTCCCCAGGTCAGCCTCCCCATCTAGCCCTGTTGATTCCACCATGGCGTCCTTGTCCTCTGCCCTTTCATGTACAAAGAAGCAAACTTCATGCTGTCATCCTGCACAGGCCTGTTGCCTAACCTTGCCTCCTTTCCCAAAAGTGGACAGTTTTGCCAGTGTCAGTGTTCTGTATCAGGGTTTCCCCACCGTCAACAAGTATGTGCTTCCCTCCCCAGAATCTGATATAGGGGAGGCAGGCAACAATGCCCAACTAGAGCCCATCACAACAGAATTCACACCTAAAAAGAAGGGCAAGGACAACACTGGCTATCTCCACCTAATCTCCCCCCACCCAGCCTTGGGAACCTACAATTGAAATTGTGTACAAATATAAAACTACAAGAGTGGTTACCAAGTGTCACTAGCATCATGCTGAGGGCATTTTGCAGAGGAAACATGGAAGCAGCCAGAGATCTGTCCCTCCTGCTACCATTGGAGCTGCTGCTGGTGGTGGTGGTGGTGGAGGAGGAGGAGGAAGAGGAGGAGAATTCTGCAACTATGGTAAGCAACCCAAAATCAACCCCTCTCCCCCCAAAATGCTACCTGAGATTGGGGATGGTTGTCAGGAGCTGTTAGATTTGTGTGTGAACTGCAGATGACAGCTTTTTAATGAAGTATCTTCAGGCCCTGGACTGATTCCACCCACTTGGCCATCATACACTGCCTTGTGTTCCATGAAGGAGGGGGGGAAACCAGGATGTTAATTACCTTTAGTATATTTACATCCTGGTTTTTAATTAATTATTTTTTAAGGGATGGATTTAGGGGCACATGACCAACCAAGGCAACTTCTCGGGGAACTGGTGTGGGTGGGTCTGGGACTAGCTGAAGCAAATAGTAGAAACAGTTCGTGTGGCATGAATACATATAGATCTATAGATCCAGGGCCAGTGTCAATGGTCAGGCACCTGCCAAGGGCCCACTGAGAAGACTCCCCTGGAATTGCTCCTCTTCTTCACCGTTGCAATCTGCTTATTCACCTGTCTCTCACTCTGGCCCAGACAATGGTGGTAGTGAGAAAAGAGGAGCCATAGATTCTGCTGCCTATTTGCTGGCTTGCTCTCTGCCTGTCCAGCAAGCAGGTGGTAGCAATCAGGAGAAAGAAGATGAGGAGCAATAGCAGCTGGTGATGGTGATGATGAGAAAGTCCTCAGTGGGGGATAGGGCCCATTGATGGTGTCTTGCCCAAGGGACGTAAAAAACCTGGAGGCTGGAGCCAGCACTGTATAGATGCTCAATACAAATATCATCATATATTCAATGGGGATAAACCATACATGCAAAGCAAGCACCAAAGCTATGGAATGGGCTACAAATGCCATTAAAATAAAATGTTTAAAGGCTGAACTAATGGAGGGGAGAGCGCTGAAGGTGTTCTTTGGCTGGGTCACCATTTGGACGAGGACCAGCTCTGCACTGATTCCTTGCGGTAGACTAGCATTTTTTTTAATGGCACACAGCCTGCCGATTACTGCTGCAGACACTCTTGATAGCTAGAATCTGGCCTATATTCCAGTCCATATTTCTTTCCGGCCATCTCTCAAATACGGTCCTTAAAAATATAACAACTTCAGGATAGCCTTTTAGTCATTCACCATATTTGGCATTTCAATTATTACAGAATCATTATCAGAATGATGATCTACACCTGCTTGATTAGCCTCCACTTTGCACGCAGCACTGTTTCTCGCAGAGAACATTTCTGTTTCTTTACGCTTTTTCCTGATTGCCAACAGAAAATGAGAAATATAATTTCAGGAAGGCACACAAGAGCATTTTTGCAGCACATGTTATATTTGCAATCCAGATGGTATTTTTTTTAACCCTTTTTTCTTAGAAGATGGGAATGTTAATTGCATTGCAACCAAAATGTCCCCAGCTTCATCACTCTTCTTTTGCCTGACTAATTTTCCTCAACAAACTAATCTTAAAAAGAAGGGAAATGGCTCTATTTGCATTCCTGTGTTGGGAACCTAATGCTTCTTGTTGGCATCAGCATCAGGGCCAACTCAGATACTCTTTGTGCATGCCAATGTAAGACGTTTGCACGGCCAAGGACCCATGGAGTCTGGCTACCATGACAGTGAGAGCAACCTCAGAGTTGGGTGTGGGCATATTACACCCACTGAGCCCCATTCATAATGACATTTGTGTGTCATCATTTGTGTGTCATCATTTGTGTGTCATTATTATTTGTGTGTCATTAAAGGTATTTATACCCCACTTGTCCATTAATTAAAACTGCTTAAAGCTGCTGACGGATACTAAAAACAGATGTTATAAATATAACATAATGAATGCAGTGTGTTACCCTATGCTTCTCATGTGCTAGTGGGACTCCTCATGCACCCAGGAAGAGTGGAAACACTCATTTCCGGAACAGGGCTGGTCAGCAGAGCTTACAAAAGGGAACTCTGTTGACGTGTCCCATTCTGGATACTAGCATTTCCACTCCTTTCTGGGGTTGCTTTGGGAAACACTGGTTCCTGTTGTGCTAGTAGCAGTGAGTCCCACTAGCACAATGGAACTAGCACAGTCACAGCAGCAGTATAAGATATTGCCCAATGGAAGTATAAATTACTAACAAATATAAGATAAAATAGCAGGCAGACATAATTCAGAAAAAGAAGGCCATCAAAGAGGGGGCAAGATAGGCCTCCTGAGAGACAGGGTGGAGATGTTCCAAACCCTAGGTGTGCCCCCCCCCGGCTCTTTCCCATGTACCAACTAGGCTCTCTAATGTTCATCTTGAAGTCCATTCCAACTCTTGTCTGTATCAGATTATGAGCTTTCCTTTTTCCCTTTTGCACAAAAATTCTGTGTATTTTTGTGTGCATTTTTTGAAATGTACACATTTTACCCATTCATTAAAGTGTGTTTGTACACATTTTCAGAAATGTATGCATATTTTCATACACATTTTCCAACTGTATGCAGTGTTCAAATGCATTATTTTGTGACGCGAATCGTGACACAATCTTGGAAATGTACAATCTTCAAACACAGACTGCATTCAGGTCCTCAGCTGGGTAAATTCTGATC
Organism: Shinisaurus crocodilurus; assembly: GCA_021292165.1. NCBI lineage: Eukaryota > Metazoa > Chordata > Lepidosauria > Squamata > Shinisauridae > Shinisaurus > Shinisaurus crocodilurus. Next base: position 27,129,086 of record CM037878.1, read on the forward strand.
AAAAACAAACTGAAACAGATTTCTCATACAACCTTAGTCCCAACCAAATTCAGTTTGGGTGTTGGGAGATGCAAAGGTTAGTCTCTCCAGAAGATCTTAGCAAGATAGTCTTAGAACCCATATCATCACCAGTAGTTGCAACTTGAAGAGGAGGGTGTCTGGGATCTTGAAACTTTCACTACACATGTAAAGAATGCTGCATAAGCTAGCAGCAAGCTTGTCCCTCTGACTTTCTTTTCATTTTCTTTAAAATAACAGGCAAGGCTACATACTGGAGTATGATCTCCAAAGCTAGGAAACATAATATGCTCCAAGTATTCACTGAACTTGAGTTAACCATATCACAAGCATAAGAGAGAACAGCCAGTCACTCATCGTGAAATTAATGCTTTGTTGTTAGGCATTACATTATCACAAAGGACTTGATCCATGATCAAAGATCACATGCCTGAAGGCTGACACCAAAGGCAAATATCAGGCCTTTTGGGAGGTAACATCCTTCAGAGAAGAGACTGACATTCTGAAGTCTGGTAATGGTGTATGACAGTCAACAGTTCAGAGTCTGGCATTAAGTGCATCTGCTCCAGGAGTTTTGAGACATTTATACTACAAGGCTTGTCAGGATAAAACTTCCTGAAGAAAACAAAGGAGTTGAGGGTGAAGGAGAATGATCTTCTTTTTTTAAAAAATAAAAGCCAGAACGTGATTAGTGTGTTCACAATGAAGTTGGCACAGATTTTCTCTCAAAATGAAATTTGAGGTGAATTGTGAGGTTCCTACTTGGACAAGACATCTGAAGAATTCTGAAGGAAGATTAAAAAAAAAGAAGAGCTTTTAAAGTCTAGAAAACTTTTGGAGGTGGTGGTGTGCTGATCCCTAGGGTGCCGCCGAATCTCAGCTCAAGTGTGAAATACAAGCTGAAGTTCCTGCTCAGCAGCTCCCACTAAGCCTCCGTGTGATACAGCTTAGCCTCAGCCTAGCACCTCCTTGGGGAGACCAGATGTCGAGGTTGTCCCTAGAGAGAGGCAGACATGCTAAGGCTCACATGCAGATGTCAGTGGTTGGGCCAATGGCAGTGATAGAAGCTGGGCCCCACCTAGGCCCACCGCACCTGATGTTTTCTTGGCAGCCACACTCCCAGCAAAGTTGGAGTCAGTATGGGTGGGCGCTGGTTCCCCAGATTGGCTGTTGTCCAGTTGCTTGGTTACTCCATACTGAATCTCCTGGGGATAATGGGCTGTAAGACAGGGGTGGACAAGACATGGTCCACAGGCTGCAATGTGGCCTCCTGGCCTTTTTGCGCCCCCCCCTCACCACTGCCATCACTGTCCTGCAGCTAAATTTTCCACAACTGCAGTAAAATCACAGGTGTGTGTGTGTGTGTGTGTGTGTGTGTGCAATTTGGTGTGCACCAAATTTCAGTTGCAAATTCTGCTGCCTTTCCAAGAAGCATGCCAGGTGGGGAGGCTGGAGAGTTCCGGAGAGCAGTGCAAGGATGGTTAAAACAAAAAATGTTACAGGGAAAAACATCCCTTGGCTACCTTGTAATATAAAGGATTTTGGGAGGGTCCCCCACCCACACAAGCTGCCCTGAAAATTCCACCAGAATTCTCCCACACACAGCCCTGAAAGAGGCAGAAGAATGACCACCCCTTTTTGCAGGGGATGAAGCATTTTGTGAAATTGGTGGGTGGGTTCAGCCCGGTGTAATTTCAAACACAGCATGTCATTGTCACCCTTCCCCAAGCTGGTGCTTTTCAGATGTTTTGGACTACAACTCCATGCATTCCTGACCATTGGCCATGTTAGCTGGGGCTGATGGCAGTTGAGGTCCAAACCTTCTGAAGGGCACCAGTTTGGGGAAGCCTGGCATAAGCAGTGTGTCCGTGTGAGCTCTGCAAACCCCACTGACTCTTCCATCTGACCGAAGTCAGGAACTGCTTTTTATAGACCTGATTATTTTATTGTAAGTCTCAGGGATTGATGTCGCTCGCTCATCACTTGATCAGAATGAAAGAAAAATCTATCTTAAAAAATAAAATAAAATACAGAGATTAAGAAAATAAAGAAAATCAAACCCCTTCTTGGCAATGCACTTATCACATTGTACCCTACCCAAATGCCAGGGTACTTCTACTGATGAAATGGGATTGCCATGAAATTTTATCAGTGGGTTTTTCAGCACTGCTTCCCAACACCAATGTATTGTGCAAGTCAAGCAAGAACTGTCATGCCTGACACAGACCTGGGCCAGGAAGACTCTTCAGATGAAGACGCTGACATTGCAAAGCCTTAAGGCCCTGTGAGACCCTCCGTGGCTAGAGTATCTACTGATACTCTAGCCATGGAGTCAGAGAAGGAGACCAAGCATCCATCTAGCCCTAGAGCATCCTGGCCACCACTTCTATATTTATTTGCAGCATTTTTACCCCGCTCTTCTGCCAAAAAAGGCTCCCAGAGTGGCTTACAAAGATTAATAATAAGACTGTCCTTGCCCTCAGGCTTACAATCTAAAAGACATGACACAAAAGGAAAAGGGATTGGGGGGTGGGGAAGCAAAACTCAGGCACCAGTTCCTAGTTACAAGGTTCTTATAGATGTTCTTTTCTTTTCTTTTTTCTTTTCTTTCCTGGCAGGGAAGGACAAAACAAGCTCCCTGCAGCTGTTCCTTCTTCGGCCAATGTATTGGGACTAGGCTGGTCACTTGGAGGAACCAGGCTCCTCAAGAGGTCTATTCAACAGCAAGTGTCTCCTCAGAAGTAAGGAGACTCAAACCAGGACTAATGGCTTGCAGCTGTACCTCGGTGTGGGCTGTGAGACTTGACTATATAAGCTTTCTGTTGAGACCTGCTGGGAGCTAGAGCAACATCTGTATTTCAATTCTCAGTACCTTGCAACCAGGCTTTCCTGATCTTGTTGCTTTTTGTTTAGACTGATCTCTTGTGCAACTGATCCCTGGACTCCTGATAAGACCCTGCTCCTTGGATTTTGCTTGATTTGGATCCTGTGCCTGTGCTTGACTTTGGCTCTACCTCAGATGGTAAGACCCTGCTTTTAGATTGCCCTTCTTCTTGTCTGGTAATACTGTGGTCCTGATCCCTGCCTGCCTTCTGACTTTGCTTAATGGATTTCCCTCATAGCTTCCCACAGCAGGACAAGAATAATGGAAAGAAAGCATCATTTACACTATTCATTTAGGTGTTTTCTCTTGAAACTTGTTAATATTAGGTATATGATTCATTTAATGTGTGCTGCTGAAAATATATTGGTAATCATTGCAATAGCCACCCTCTTCAGACATCTGGGCTGCTCTGTTCTGCTGTGGCTGGGTTGGGCTCAGGACCAGGACAGACTAGGGGCAACTTGTTTTTCGCTAAGTCAGTAGGCAAGGAAAAGGTCAAAACACAATATTACCAGTCTGACTGCCATGTACAGGCCAGGGCCCAGGGAGGAATTTTTTACAGAGGACTGAAATTTCCCCTCCCCTGTCCTCTGAGAAACTTGCCTTGAATTCCTACAAAGTTTTGCTTGATTGGAACCCTCTACAAGCCCAAGCACACTGCAAGGTGATTGTAACTACTTCCCAATTCCGGATTATCTGTTCTGAGACCTTGTGTACTTGTCTGATGCCTGACAGTGGAAACGGCTCCAAAGAAGCTAGATCATGGTCTCCTGATGATGACATTCTGAGCCCATAAGTAAATGACAAGGTATACTATGTGGTGTGAGAGTGGGATGTTACCATATAAGCTTATTACACATCTGTCACAATTTGGAAGCCTAGAGGAGTTTACAAGCTGCTTGTGATGCAGGGTGAGGTATTACCATTTCAAGGAAAACTGCCTTATTGCCTCTTTGAGAAAACTACCACTTATTCTGTCTCTTGGATCGTATCTGATGGTGTCATTCTGCTAGCATAAAACTTCTCATGTTTGCTGAAACCCTTTTTTTAAATCTTTGCACAAGTGTCAAACCCAATGCTCTGATTCTGCTTCCTCAAGCCATTGTACGAACTGTTGCACAGGCTGTTCCGTAAATTGTTGCAGATAGCCTTGCACAACTCCTTACTATTTCATTAAACTAGGTTTGTTTGTGCTAGTTGTGGGTGATATTTAATGATGGGTGAACTTACCCCAAGTGAATTCATTATTTACTCAGAAAGTAGCATTTGTCCATGTGAGCTCACATGAGGGTTCCCCTTTAATATGAAGTTTCATTCTATGTATATATGTTTCTGTACAATATCAAGGTGCATCTTGGGAGCTGTAGTTGGGAATTGTGTAGTGCAGCATGATGTCATTGGTCACCAGGTTACGTGCCCCCCTTCTGATTGGCTGTTTTCAAATGACCTGCCTGTGTGATGATGTAATGTGATATTTACTTGCCATTGTCGATCTCTGCTATGAAGTTGGACCTGCAATGTCCTCCTCAGAGCCAGAGAGGTGGTGGCAGCCAGAGAAGCAGCTAAGGAGACTGCCTCAAGTAAGTTTTTTTTTTGGGGGGGGGGGTTAGGTGGTAAGATGACTGAAAATTGTGTGTGTGTGTGTGTGGGGGGGGGGGAATCTATGTACTACTTTACCATGCATGTTTTGAAGCTTGCAATCAATTCCAAACTTAAAAGTAAATTAATAATACATTGATCCAAGCTTTCTACAAAGGTGAGCATTACAATTGGATGCGTTTTGACCAATGAGCCAACTAATTATGAAATTCGGCAGCATCATATATCCAGCATTATGTTAGCAAAAAATTACAAGAGTTTGGATTGTTCTACTGGCAGTTGCACAACTGCTACCAGAACTAGCACAACTAATGCAAGCAACACCTAGCCTAATGAAGTCTTAATGAGCTGTGCAACACCTTGAGCAACAATTTGCAGAATGCCTTGAGCAATAGTTCATAGAAGGAGAATCAAAGTACAGGATTTGACACTTGCTCAAGGATAAAAACAGGGTTCACATATGCTGTAGAAGCTTTGCACTTGTGGAATAACAACACTGGATATAACCCCTTTTCTGCAGCTTTTTGGAAGTCTAGAAATAGATAGCTTATAGCATTCTCTTTTGATTTGCAAGCTTTCCTGAACATCTCCAACTCTCTGCAAGTGTATTAAAGCCTATTTGATATGCTCAGTTGGGTCTTCCATGCTAGTTACACTTGATCTTGTATAATATCAATCCTTTCTAAATCCCATATCGACATTTCCCCAGCTCAGATCTTGCTCCATTTTTCAGTTGAGCCATAATTAGTGATCTAGATTTAAATGCAGTGTTATCAAAAGGTGGGGATATGGTTATCAATCTTCTTATCCAATTATTCCTAAGGTTTGACTTTCCACAAACTTAATCTACAGGTAGTTCTGGATTAGAACATAACACACCCTACTTGCTAAAGAAACAGGAATCCCCATTCCCCAGCCACGCATAGCTGTGGTTGGGGAGAAATTTGCACGCACGGGGGAATTGGAGTCAGACCACTATGGAGTGATCTTGCTCCACCAATCAGGCGTAAGGAGAGAGGGGCACCAGGGCCAATATTAGGCCTGGTTGCCCCAGCCTCAGCCTCTTTCCTCTTTGCAGCTGCTGGAGTAAAGACTTGTGATCGAGAACGTGCCTGCCATGTGGAGACATCTGAGACCTCCGCTTGGAGAAGACGATAGATCAGTTTGTTGGTGGTTTGTTGTTTCCCTCGTCCACGGCTGTGGTCCCTGCCCTAACTTGATCTTACTGGGCTTCGGAGCTGCAGCTATGCTTCTAGGCTGTCTGATATTATCATAATTAATTTTTTTTGCAGTTTATTCCTTTATTTGGCTTACTGGGGTCATTTCCTTTTCTCCCTCCTCACCTAGGTGAGGCCTCACGCCTCCGTTGCTCATGACCCCCCTTTTCCCGCACCTCGGCCAGGTGGGTGGGCCACATTTTCAGTGCACTTTAGGTAACTCAGGTCCTTGTGGGAGGCGCATGTGGTCTTGCGCCGGGCCCCCTTTCTCCCTGGAATGCCTGCTTCCATAGCCAACATTGTTTTGGCCTGAGTGCTTTCCCACGCCTCCTTGCTCTCTGAGCTGGGGGGGGGTTTACTCACCGCACGTCTTTAGGCCGTGCCTTTCTCATTTAGTGAGGGCCTGGGGAGACGACAGGGTATACCCTACAGGGCCTTCCTGCCATGGCTTGGAGTTGTTAGAAAAATCTCTGGCCTTGGCCCAAACTAACTGACCCTTCCTTTGCTGCTCTAATCAAAGAAGCTGAGGGGTACTGTGTCAGGCTTGGCTTTTGAGCTGTTTTGCTAGTGGTTGCAATTTTGCAGAATGGTCAAGAGAAATTGCATATGACTAGTACCATATGAGTGGTTGTTCCTCTTTTTCCCCCTAACCGAAGTCCTGTAAGTTTCACACCAGACATGTTTTTTTTCCCTGTCACTATGCTAAAATAAGTTATCTTTCTTCCTGGATCTTCCTATTTTGTACCAACTGGAATTTCTGTAGCTTCTACCAAGACAGATAAGAAGGAAGGGGTGAGAGTAGCCGACTTTCAGAATATCTCATGTACCTCAGGGGTCATATATACTGTCAATTCACCAGAAGGGAGGGGCCGAGTGTCATGCGTACTAGAACTACCACCATGTGATTAAGGGATTGATCTGTTGTAATCAAGAAAATGCAAATGTATTGTATATAAGGCTGTGTACGCCTCTTGCTTGCTTTCTTCTTTTTTTTAAAATATATTTTTAATTTAAATTTTCCCAAACAATATATAAAATACAAATACATAACGTACATAAAAAGAAAAGGAAAAAAATAATTAATAACATATGAACTACAAAATACATAAACATCCAAATTATACTACAAATAACCGAAAACTTAAACAAACAACTACCAATACAAATACAAAAAAACAAAACAAAACATATTCTAAACCCCCACCCACACATATAATGTTCCCCCCCTATAGCCGGGACCCATTTATCCCGCTCATGGCCTGCAACACCGTCAAGCGCGGGGGGGGGCGAAAGGATCCACCACCTGCTCATGGCAGCAGCTGTTCTTCTCCTCCCGATTAAGCATTGATCATATTAATAAACCTATTAATCCTGCACCTATTATATCCTGGTTACCTAATATTATATCCTAATAAGGAAAGAGAAAAATAGAGTTGAGAAAATTTTATAATTATTAATAACAAAAATATTAATATTAACAAATACAACTTAAATCATAATTCTTTTTCTTAAGTATTACACTTCTACCACATCAATCGTCTTTCTTTCTATTTTTGCTTCCATCCGAACACATAGTCCTTAGCCCAGCTCACCACCAACCGCTTCTTGCTCTGCCTGTGGTCCATCTCATCTTCTTCCAAAAGTCCCTTTTCACACAGTAGCTCCATTCCTTGACTCCAAGATGTAATCCTGTGCTTTTCCCCATCAAACATAAAAGTTAAATATGGGTACCCCCAGCTATATGAAATTCCCTTCTTCATCAGAACAGTAGTGCAAGGTCTCATGCTACGCCTCCAATTAATTGTTTGTGAACATAAATCATTGTAGATTTGCACGGGGGCTCCTTGATACATCAGCTGATCAGATTTCTGCCTAATTGCTTTCATAAATAATTCCTTTTTTATAATAACTGGCAAAACTCATAGCTACATCTCTGGGAGTTATTCCTCCCCTTTTGAAAGCCACTCTGTAAACACACACAATATCTTCTTGCTTCCATTGCAACTCAGGGGCCAGTAATTTTAGCCAGTCCAGAATCATGTCTCTCAAATCCTTGCCACCTTCCCCGCCACCTTCTGGAAATCCTTGAAGTCGGGCGTTGGACCTCCGCTCTCTGTCCTGAATGTCAATAATTCTCCGCTCCAATTGATCAAATCTTAAATCCTGCTCCTGAATTTTTTCAATATTATCTTTCACTCCTTTTCCCATCGCTGTAACTCTGTCTTTCATAACTTTCATATCGGCAGTGATTCCCAAGACTGATTTTTGTATTTTTTGAAGCTCAGTTTGAACCTCTGTCACAATCTACTCTTTGTTTTGATTCAACTCAGCTTTTATCATCACTTGAAAACGTGCCATCAATTCATCAAGATTCATTTCTTTTTGTTTTAACTTCACCACGGGAGCAGTACTGCCTTCCTCAGATTGCCTTGCAGCTGATTGGTCTTTATTGCTGTCCGTTCCAGCTAATATCTTCCTATTTCCGGGTGATGACTCAGCACTTAAAGTTTCACTTTGAGAAAGTTTATCAAATCCCTTAATCTCACCCTCCGGATAATTATTAACCAATCAGTTTGTCTGTTCTTTTTCTATCTCCGCTCTCTGCAGCCGGGTGACACTAAGATCCGATGCGTGAGTTCTCTTAGAACGAACCCACACAGGCTCCGCTTTCTTTTCATCCCGGCCTCTTGGCATTTAACACTTTATGGCCATTATAAAGCAATAAAAAAGTTATAAATCCTGTTCTTTCTTAGAGAGCAGACGCTTAACTCTTCCCATCCAGGTAATCAATCATTCCTACTCACATTTCTTCATTTGCAGGGGATAATACTGCTTTTAAGTTTTTCTTAAAAGCAACCCGAAACAGCTACCAGCCCGTCCAGCCGGAAGCTCCCCCCCCCCCCCCGCCTCTTGCTTTCTGTTCAACTTCTGCTTTTGGCACGAGCCTCAGTTAGCTGATCCATTCTGCGTAGATTATAAAGTTGAGTTGAACTCACTCTGGTGTGCTGCTTCTCTTTTTCTGAGCATTGGCCCCTCCGGGAAAAGAACCCTGAGCATATTTTTGCAACAGAGTGGGCCAGAGCCTGCAGCTGTTTTTGCACGGGGTGCTTGTGGTCGCTGCTGCCTTATCGTCCGATCTGCTCCCCTCGAGGCCTGTTGCACTAGGCACTGGGGCCTATGCACGGTTGGCCTGTTTATATTCCAGGGGCCCCTTCCACATTTGCCCTGAGACCTAGTATTGTGGTTGCACTTTGAACATTGAGGCCTGCCCTCCATTTAGTTTCTTGTGTCCCCCCCCCTCATTGTGTTCAATTAGGCTTGCGCCCATGTAAGTATGTGTAAGAGGGCAGCCATAAACTAACAAGCTTAAAAAGAGCTAAGACTAAATAAAATAAGCCTATGCAGGAAATAAAACAAAGGGTCACTGGAAAATAAATTCCATTAGGCAAGGTAGGAGACAACGTAACTTTCGAGAGGCTGGATTTTTTTTGTATGTTTGCTGCCACACAACAGTAAAGTCCCTCTTTCAGGTTTGACAGTCAAACAGACTTCCTGGGGAGGTGGTGGGCTCTCCTTCACTTTAAGCAGAGTTTAAGCAGAGGTTGGATGGTTATTTATAAGGGATGATGTAGTTGCATTCTACATTGTAGGTCCTGCATTGAGCAGGGGGTTGGACTAGATGGCCTCCAAGGTCCCTTCAAACTTTCTGATTCTAGGACTCAAAAGAAGTCTCAGAAGAAGAAAAAAAGGGATGTGCAAATAGGACTTCACCAGTCAAACTCAAGAGTGCAGGCCGATTAGTATGGAGAGGCATTCCTTTAAGCATTAGAGCTTTAAAGATAATAATCAGCACCAGCTTATTCACTGTAGGACTCAAACTGTGCAGGGACCAGGGTTAAGACTCAAATTGGCTGGTCTCAAATCAGACTGTTTTGGATGTCAATCAGCAGTTTGAAAATGGGGTGCTGTGAGAAAATAATTAGTGTGCCAGGAGCTATAAATTAAATAATGAAAGCCCCCAGAACCTCACTTATGTACACAAAGAAGGCTGACTGTGTGATCTCTGCACGATGAGCTGTTCTTGCTTTGCATCCTTCCAATCAGTCTCTTTTGGGGAATGTGTTATTTTTCTGCATCTTCACTGGGTAAGAAGAACCCTGCTGGATCAGACTAAAGACATATCTAGACAAGCAGCCTAGGGATGTGCACATCAGCAAAACCCGAGCTCACCGAAGTTCTCCAGATTCCATCTTGAAACTCGTTTCAACTTGAGTCCATATCAGATTGTGAGTTTTGCTTTTCTTTTTGGCATGGAAATCTGTGCCTATTTTCATGCATATTTTCCCCAAATGTATGCATCAGTTGTGCATATCTTTGAAATGTACACACTCTTCTCTCATTTATTAATGTGTATATGTGTGCACATTTTTCAAAAGTATGCATTTTTTCATCTGCATTTTTTGAATATATGCATGCTGTTGGACACATATATTTTTTTCTGGGCTGCAAATCACATTGTAGGCTTGGAATTGTATGGGCTTCGATCGCAGATTGTATCCGAGTCCATGTTTGGTCCAGAAGGTGAGAACTGGGTAAAATCCTGATCAAAACCAAACTGAAATGAATTCCTCATACATCCCTGATGTGGCCAACCTAATGCCTCTGGGAAGCCCACAAGCAGGACATGAAGGCAATAGCCCTGCTGTTGCTTCCCAGTGACTTGTATTCAAAGGCATGCTATCTCTGATCTTGGAGGTAAGCTATACCCATCATAACAGATAGCCATATCCTCCATGAATTTATCTAATCTCTTTTTAAAGCCACCTATAAGGATACCAGTCACCAATGATGCAGAAATGTGGTGGGGAGTATTTCTACTGAAAATGTGAATCACTTGTATGAGGAAGTCTTGGTTGTCTCAAAAGTCTCACGATGAGCCTAAAGAGGCCAAGGAAAAAGATATTAGAGGGATATCTAGCAGAACCTGCAACAAAAGCTTTTGCTTCTCACTTGGGCTGAGTTAGGAGGCTTTCCCAGAGATATCTGATTATATCTCAACATCACATACACTTCTTAGGACAATGGGCAGTGGAACAACTCTCAGTTGTCTGTAGGGAGTATGTATGTATGTGTATGTTGCATGTTTGTTCATTCATTTATTAAATTTATATAACTCCCAACTGGAAGATGCCCTTTGACAAATTTACAACAATAATACCAAAACAACAAAAGAGCTACATATTCTTTGCATATATGAAACAGTACATTTAACCTATTCCTCTACTATTTTATTCTTATGATGGGCTTTGAACATAAACAGGCCTTCTGTTGAGTTGAATACATTTTAAAATGTGTATGTGAGAGAAAATATAGTTGGGAAAATGTATTTTGAAAGAAAATACGTACATCTACAGTGCAATCCTCTATATGTCCTCTACAGTCACTTACGGACCCATCGCTAGAGTCTACACAATTTTTTTAGAATTTCCTCCTATTATAATTTTCTTTTTGTAATTTTATCCTGGAAGACAATCTTACTCAGTCACGAGTGATCACCTACTACTACCTCTATATGTCTATTCAGAAGAAATCCCCACAGAATTCAACGGGACTTACTCTTAGGCAAGTGTGTATAGGGTTGCAGCCTTAAAAACATGTATTTCAATGTGAAGATTTGTTCAGATTTGAAAAAAATAATAATATGCAAATGAATGCAGAAATGGGATGGATTATACTGCGAACACATGTGAAAGTGATACAGACCAGAAATAGATGGGCCTGCCTGTTCCTAGTTATTAGCTGGCCAAAGCCAAAATCCTAATGCAGTTCCTAATACATCACACATGTTAAACACTGGTTCATCTGCAAGATGACATTTCCATCACTGAGACTTTCATTAAGAATCAATTACTCCCCAAAAAATGAAATTACAGAGAGAACACTTTAAAGTCTATGTTTACATTAATTACCTGATGAGGCAAAGATGAACTGTTATATCCCACCTCGGCTTCATTGGGAACCTTGCTAGTCACTTTCATGCCGGAAGAACAGAAATTATTAACATCCTACATTATTGTAGCTAGCACTGCTGATAGGAAGCTGATGAACTGCCCAGAGGTTGCTTCTATGTGTGAGGCTTAAATCAGCTTTGTTTTACATCAGCTCTAAATATGAATGTAAAAGCTGCATTGGTTGGGATGTACCGTATGTACGTCTGATTTTTCTTCCCCGTTCTCACTTTCCTTAACAGCATACTCTCGAGTGATGTAAAAAGGATGTGTGCTTCATAAAATGGCATATTTTAATAAGGCACAATATTCAAGATGACTTCCTTCAGAAATTATGTGTTGAATGGAGATTGAAATGTGTGCAGCTGGGCTGGCAGAAGGGTACTTCTAGGGGAGGCTGGTGACTCCTATTTCGGTGGGGCTCCTTTACCATTGCAGGTTTTGCAGCTTTTATATGGAGCTTCATAGGAGCTATCCATGCTGCTCCATGGTGGTGAAGCTATTTTGGGGATGGAGTTCAGCTACCATGGATAGCTCCTATGAAGCTCCAGGTAAAACCTGCAATGGAAGAGGAGCCCCACCGAAATAGGAGTTCATAGATTTCATAGATCACGGAGTTGGAAGGAGCCTACAAGGCTATCGAGTCCAACGGTCCCCTGCTCAATGCAGGAAACTAGAGGAGGGGTCTCCCTTCCAAGTAATAACCAGGCCTGACCCTGCTTAGCCTACCTCCTCCTTCCCATGGCAGCTCCTCCAGCTCCCTCAGAATGCTACACAGAGGGCCAAGGGACTCTGATGAATGGGACGAGCAGTGGTGTGTGTGTGTGTGTGTGTGTGTGTGTGTGATCCCTGAAAATCAGATGGAGGCACTTTGTATGAATGTAATCCTTGAGTTTACAGAAAGCAGGTCCTAGATCTGACCCAATGGGTTGGATCCAGACTTTGTCATGCTCACATCATGCTTACAGTAGTCCCATTGAAACAGTGCAACATGGCTCACATGATTGAAATCAATGGGACTTAGGTCAGTCATGACTAACTTGATTGAAATCAATGGGACTTAGGTCAGTCATGACTAACTTGAGTCTCATTGATTTTTCAATCATCTGCTTGAAGTATGATGAAGTCCGGATCCAACCCAAGGTATTTTACATCTTTTCTGGCTTCCTTGAAAACAGATCGTAGTAGGTGTGTTTGAATCTAAAGTATAGAATTGTGCCCTGGACAGCCACTTTCATTGTGCTATCTTAATCTTACAGGGCAGGCTGGGGAAATGTTTTAATGGGGGGCCCCTGGGCAGTCATATACAGGGATGGACTTTTCAGTATCAGCCCCATTAATTAATTTCGGGGAGATGCTTATTACGTTTGTATCCCACCTTTCTTCTAAGGAGCTCAGTACATGGGCTCTTCCCACTCTCTCCTTCACCTTCACTCCCCGCCCCCCTAGTGAGATTAGGCTGAAAAATAAAGCCAGGCCAAAGGTCACCTGCTGAGCTCCATGGCTCAGCAGGGCTTTGAGCTCCGGTCTCTCTGCCCCAAGATGAACCACATCATTAAAAAAAATACAAGCTACCTTTACAAACAGTGTGCACAGACCACAAGATTTGGTTCAGATCAGCTGCTGGGGTGTGTGGAGGAGCATGAACCATCGCTGCTGCAGAATGTGGGGAGCAGCATAAGTTGCCACTGCTGGAAGGAGGAGAGGAGTGCAAGCTGCTAGCCACATCCCCCCCACCTTCCCAACTGCCAGCTGCTGCCAGCCACCTTACTCTCAGTACTGTGCTCTGAGGGGTTTTTCCATGAGACTAAAACATTGGTTGGGCAGTGGCCCTGGAGCTGCTGTGTGCTGCTGCAGTCTTCATGGCCACCCGCCAGCCAATGCCTCAATCTCACGAAGGACCCCTCACTCAGAGCAAGGCAATTGGGCTGGGCAGGCTCTGTGGGGAGCTGCACCGGCTGCCCTCCTAGTGGGAATCTGATCAGTGGGGCTCCCCAGAGAGCCTACCCATTCAATGCATTGCTCTATGGCAGTGTTCTCCAACCTTGGGTCCCCAGATGTTTTTGACCTACAACTCCCAGCATGCCCCAGCCAGCGTAGCTGGCTGGGGCATGCTGGGAGTTGTAGGCCAAAAACATCTGGGGACCCAAGGTTGGAGAACACTGCTCTAAGGTGTCTTCAGGGTGAGGCATCGGGTGGGTAGTAGTGAGCCACACTGGGCACTTTCTTGCTGTGGCCTTACTCAGAGTGAGGCCTGGGCTGGGCGGTGGCAGCTCCTCCAGAGAGACACAACGGCTGCTTCCCGGCCGTAGTATTTGCCGCAGCAAGGGAGTGGCCAACGGGGCTCTCCAAAGCTGCTGCCCAACCTATGCCTCACTTTGAGAGGGGGGCAGCCATGCACCCAACAATAATACACTCTCCCAGGTCCACGGGCTCCACCAAAACTGTTTTAATATTCCTGCTTCTGGAGAAGAGAACTAGCAAAGAACACTGAACAGTGGAACACTATTGCAATATCTTAGTTCAGCATATCTGCCCGAAAGCACTGTGATTGGAGCGCTCTGGTAAAACCATTCACTATTATTAAAAGCTGAAGCTGTCAGTCATAAAACTGCATCTCCTCTTCTTTCTTTCCACTCTCCCCTCCCTGGTGTTTTCCTTATATGGAAAGTTTGGGATTAAATATATCAAGTTTTCTATGCATATTGTCTTGGTCTTCGTGTTCCTCCGAATCACTGATGAAGCTTCAGGACAGTTCCAATTTGGATACAGTCCACTCTAAAGGAGCCCTGCTTTGATTCTGCCATTCCCCAAATCTTTCTGAATCAGCCAGATTCATTACTTGATTTGGGATTCAGCCAAACTGGATGCATACCCCTATTATTATTATTTTTTACATTTCTGATATTTTAAAACCAGTTTTCTAATTTATTTATAGAGAAACTGAAAAAAGAAACCTTCTGTAATAGCTGTGTTTTTTTTAATCACTTTATGTGAATAAATGATGAAGAATAAAATGTAATTTCTATCTCATTAATGTTGCCTTCTTTTAGCCTTGGAAACATGATAGACATTTTAGGTGATAAATTATCTGTAACAAGGAGAAGCAACATACTTACCCATGAGTCACTAATCACCTTGAATTACTTGGATATTCACAGTAAATCTTTTATCAAGAAGAATGTATTTTGTATTAACATGGGTTAAATTTAATCTCATAGAAAATCAATTGCAATTTAGAACTTAGTTTAAATTTATGGGGCAGATGCAAACTCTTTACAATAGATGTCTAGCTAGCAATATATGTAGTACAGTGGTTTTTTAAAGGGAAATTTCACTGGTGGGCAATAAACTCAAAGGGGCACTTTTAACCTTTCATGAAAATACAAAATACATAATAAAACAATTTTATGATCAACGTATTTTAACACTGAATATGATGTAAAGAAATTTAACACTTACATTGAACAAGAGAATGATATTCATCATGTGCCAAAGTTCCCAAGGACTTGATGTTTTCTGCAGTTTGTGTCTCCAGTATTTTCAGCTATGGATGCTTATCATTGTCTTTCTCTTACAGCAACTTCATTCTCTGTTGAACCTTCACAACTTTATGAGGTTCAGATTTAAGTGACACACTATGTTTTTAAAGCAATAATCTCCATCAGCTCTAATACCACTAGCTTTTAGAACAGTCCCATTGTTTGCTTCCTCTATATATCCTTGACACAATTTACAGGCAACATACAAACATCCAGCCCCAAATAATTCCAATTCTCAACTTAAAAACAAAATAAACTTTACATCAAGCTTTGTACCTTGACAATGACTGACTCCCTTTTCAATGGTTGCCTCTTTTTTACAACCGTGTTGCTCACTTTTTGGTATATCTTCTTATTTTTCTTATTTTCTTTCAGCGCAATCCAGTGTGGCTGCCCAGAACCCTCTGAACTCGGAGGATTACGGGCATCCTATGGAGGGTGGAAGGAGGGTGGAGGTGAAGGTCACCTCTGGGCTCCTCCCACTCTGCAAAATACTTAGACAGCCAATTTTGGCTGTTTTGCCCTGGAGCATGAGGAAGGGAGCCTTAGGCACTGCCATCATACTATGTATGCTAATGGAGCCTCTCTTCTCCCCTCCCTGCCCGCTGGAATGCCCACAAACCTCCAGCTCTGGGGTCGGTCTTCTGACCTCAGAGTTGCAGCCAGCACGGTTCTTTCTGCACCAGCTGTGAGGGTGGAAGGATGCTGCTGTGAGGTCAGAGTCCTAGCTCTGACCTCAGAGCACATTTCTGAGGTTGGAGCTGGGACTCTGACGATTCCTATGGCCAACTATACTCTGTCTAGTGGCCATAGGATTGCACCATTATTAACTAATTCTTATTTTTGGTGGAGGGCATGATAATTCCTCTAGGGAGGTGCGCGGAGCTCACAGCATGGGGTCCCAGCGCGCCGGCGAAGGGCCCCGTTGCATCGCTTCCGGCCAGCTGGAAGTGACGGGACGGGACCAGCGTGGCCGGCTCGGCGGGCTCGACTCAGAGAGCCAAGGGAGCCCTGGGACCTGGTAAGGCCCGCGAGTCTCTGGCAGGTGTGAGCGGGGCCAATTTCAGGCCACTACGCCTGCGTCAAGGTGAGCGGGTACATCCCTACCCCCAAGTTCCACTCGCCCTGCCTTTTCCCCAGCTCAACTTGCGTTCTCATGAACCGAGCCAGGGGAAGCGACTACCGGTTTCTGGCGCTACATTGTTTACATAGAAAATGCATAAAATACATTAAACATGGCTGCGATTTGCATAATTTGCACAAATCGCGGCCGTTTTTAATGTATATTATGCTATTTTTTAAATAAACAATGTAGAGCCGGGGACCCTGAAGTCTGGCGAGTGCCTCAGCTGATGCTTGCGCTTGGCTCGCACACTGTGAGGTCATCATCATCATCATCATCATCATCATCACTTTTTATTTGTATGCTGCTTTTCCACAAACATTGTCCCCAAAGCGGCTCACAACATGACAAATAAATAACAGTAGATATAATTTACAAAACAACAAGGAACACTCACCCGGTCGAGTGCCGGGAAAGTCGCCCGCCCCTAATTTCCTCATTTTGATCAGGTATTCTCTGTTTTGCTTGAGGTGGATCTGATCACCTGTCTTTTAATTCCAAAATGTCTTTCTCTGAAACGATGCTTTTAGCAACAGTTGTGGCTGAAGGATGCTTGGCTAAGTGACTAGCTAATTTAAGAAACTTTGCAACAGCATCTTGCATTTCAATATACGTCTTCTTCTTTTTCCAATTTGCATTCTGCACACCTTTTCTTTAGCCTTTGACATTATGCACACCTCACCCACGTCTCCTACGTTGCTTGGCTATAGACAGAATGTTTCAACTCAGATTCAAATCTAGGCCTTCCTCCCTCTCATATACAGGAAGAACAGGCATAGTGCTTGCTTAATTGTTAGGGATGTTGGAGAAATCCACAATGGATTTACAATGGATTCACACTGAGAGCCAGTGTGGCGTAGTGGTTAGAGTGTTGGACTGGGACTCGGGAGATCCGGGTTCAAATCCCCACTCGGCCATGAAACTCACTGGGTGACTTTTGGCCAGTCACTGACTCCCAGCCTAACCTACCTCACAGGGTTGTTGCGAGGGTAAAATGGAGAGGAGGATTATGTAAGCTGCCTTGGGTTCCTTGCAGGAAAAAAGGCGGGGTATAAATATAATAAATAAATAAATAAATAAATGAGTTCAAATTTCTATGAATCAGACCTACAGATTCCACAGCTAATTGGCTCCCCCCCCCCCCAAGTTGCATAGATTTGCAGTCTGGTTTTTTTACCTTTTGGGGGGATTCCCCAAAAGGTGAAATGTGCATTAGCATGGGTGCACACTTTAAAAAATCCGATTCTATCAATGAGTGGATGATGGAAGGAAACATGCCTGACAATTGGCAAAATGCAGAACAGATTTCACAAAATCCGTACATCCCTAAAAATTTCTGATTGTTCTCCCATTACAGTAAATCCTTCCCTATTGGCCTTCAGGACTATCTATTTATTAAGGGAGCTGGAACAAGACCAACTTGAAGGAGGCTGGGAAGTTATGTACATATTGGGCCACTCCAGAACCTGTAGATGGGGGGAGGGGTGGCAAAAGGATTCAAGGAGAGCCAGTGTGGCCAGTGTGGTGAGAGTATTGGACTGGAACTCAGGAGATCCGGGTTCTAGTCCCCGCTCGGCCATGAAACTCACTGGGTGACTTTGGGCCAGTCACTGACTCTCAGCCTAACCTACTTCACAGGGCCTTCCAACTTCATCTCACATTTTACCTTTTTTAAAATTATTTTATTAAATTTCCAAAACAAAAAACAAAAATATATTTGACTTCCGCCTCTCTGTCTGACAACTATCACCAATCCATATCCAATCTACAATTTCTCTATTTTCACAGAATAATATTTCTACTACTATCTCACATTTTACCTGATGAAAAAAAATCAGTTGCAACATTGGTAAGTTACCCAAGGACATTGTTGAGAAGGCTATTAACCCAGGATTTTAAAGTGCAATCTGATATTCTAATCATAAGATTGCACTGGGACTGGTCTGGTCTAAGATTGATAGTCTTAATGGGTAGCCCTTTTTTCTTCAATTAAAGTTTGTTGCTATGACCACTACAGCCACCTCCTGGCACCATAATATAAAATAAAACAGAGAAAATGGCAATAAAACAGGGATTTTTTTTTACATAAAGAGCATAACAAACAGCTGTTTCTATGATGGTCTCTTTATCAAGTACTATCTAATTTAATTAATGCAACTTTAACAACAGGGTTGTTGTGAGGATAACGTGGAGAGGAGGAGGAGGAGGATTATTATGTAAGCTGCCTTGGGTTCCTTGAAGGAAAAAAGGTGGGGTATAAATATAATAAATAAATAAATAAAAAATAAAAAATATGTGAATCTCCAAAATATGTAAATCGGCAAAGAAATCAAGCAAGTAAATGCAACAGTACCTTGACCTCCAAGGTACTCTCTTATTTACTATGTATTTAGGAGGGCAGAGACAGACTTTTCTCCTTCCCACCCAGTATGCAAAAGCCTGAGTGCATGGGGGAACTAGGTAGTGATTTAACTCCTGTTTTCCCAGGTCCTTTTATGTCCATTTCCTGTTCTAAGATAGAAAGTTATCCAAGTAGGCTGGGCATTTAAAATCTCATCAAGGTTTCATGACATGTACCATTCAAGCCCCACAATGAACAGAGGAACAAACAAAGGGAGCCTTCTCAGTGCTAGGAAAGACTGGAAGAGCCGCTTTGCTTCTTGCCTGTTTGAGTTTGAATTCTATGTATCTGACTGGCAGATTCTGGAGTGGACTTGGCTTTTCCCAACAAGTCACACGGATTCCACAGACTTGAAGACCATTTGTTTGTTTGTTTGCTTGTTTTACATTCTGTATTTTTAGGCGAATGTAGTTGTAGAAAAATAAAATAAACACTGACAGAAAATGCCCATTTCCCCCATAGGCTAAAGCAAGAAAATACGCATATTGGAGGGATTTGCGCATTTTTGGAAGCGTGAATTTGCACAACTATGTATGCACGCATTTGCACAAATTCCAATTCTGCCAATGAGCAGGCGACAAAACAAAAGGCATCTGAAAATCCACAAAATGCAGGCGGAACGGATTTTACAAAGTCCGCACATCCCTTATTTTCTGGTCACAATGTGAAAGTTAACTTTATAGAGAATTTACAGATCACTGGGCTCATTCTTAGAGACTGGTGTTTGGAGCCTATGCCCCAGATGACAGTTGCATGTGTCCATAGAAACCAGGTATCAAAGTAATGATCACACTGACTCACAGAATTCAGTTATCGAAGGAAGAAAACCTTGGTAGTTATAGCCATTGTCATGACTCAGATAAGCAGGAGGGCTCAGGCTGTAAGCTCTAAGGGAGTTCTAGAATGGGTCCAAGTCTTTTCTATATGCATTCAGTAACAAAGACACCTTTAATCTTCAATACCTGCCATTATGATTTTTACCTAATTGTTGTAACAGGATGGTTACAAAATGAACATGAAGAACAGGCAAATTCATTTGTTGTTGTTAAAGTTGCATTAATTAAATTGGATAGTACTTGATAAAGAGACCATCATAGAAACAGCTGTTTGTTATGCTCTTTATGTAAAAAAATCCCTGTTTTATTGCCATTTTCTCTGTTTTATTTTATATTATGGTGCCAGGAGGTGGCTGTAATGGTCATAGCAACAAACTTTAATTGAAGAAAAAAGGGCTACCCATTAAGACTATCAATCTTAGACCAGACCAGTCCCAGTGCAATCTTATGATTAGAATATCAGATTACACTTTAAAATCCTGGGTTAATAGCCTTCTCAACAATGTCCTTGGGTAACTTACCAATGTTGCAACTGATTTTTTTCATCAGGTAAAATGTGAGATAGTAGTAGAAATATTATTCTGTGAAAATAGAGAAATTGTAGATTGGATATGGATTGGTGATAGTTGTCAGACAGAGAGGCGGAAGTCAAATATATTTTTGTTTTTTGTTTTGGAAATTTAATAAAATAATTTAAAAAAGGTAAAATGTGAGATGAAGTTGGAAGGCCCTGGAAACATCTGTACGAATGTTCAATTTGAAGAGTTCCAGTGAAATTATGTGAAGATGTATGGGCTGGGCTATCCGCCCACCATTCAACTCGCGGCGTGCTTGACAAGCTCTGCTGCCACAGAAGCAAAGCTGAGAGCAAGCGCCAGCTAAGGTGCTCACTGGATTTCTGGGTTCCCCAGTGCTACGTTGTTTACATAGAAAATGGCATAAGATGCATTAAAAATGGCTGCAATTTGTGCAAGTTACGCAAATTGTGGCCGTTTTTAACGTGTCCTATGCCGTTTTCTACGTAAAAAATGTAGCGCTGGAACCCATAAGTCGCTTCCCCGGCTCGACTCACAAGAACACGAGTTGAGCCAGGGAAACAGGTAGGGCAAGCAGAGCTCGGAGGGGGGTCGATCCCAGTGAGTTTGCCGGACTTCCACCCCCCAATCAAGCTCCACAAACATCCCTACAGTCTATAAGTCACATTCATTCACTTCAGTTCCCCATCTGTAAAATTGGAAATAATGCTGGGTTGGATCCAGAGTGGACCCATTGAAATCAATGGGGCAAGTTAGTCATGACTAAGTCCCATTTATTTCAGTGGGTCAACTCTAAGTGGGAGTTGTGGGATAAATCTTAATCCAACCTAATGTGTTATCTTATCTCCCAAGGCTGTTGCATCTGTTATTGTAAGGAGATTATATAAGGATACATTACAGTAAGGGGATGTTATTTATTTCATTTGTATACTGCTTAATAGCTGAAGCTCTCTGGGTAGTTCACAACAATACAATAAAAAATAGCACAAAAGCAACATAAAAACAAACATTTTTTTCAATATAGAAAATTTAAAAATAACCCAACAGCCAAAACAATTCCAGTACAACCAGACCTGTCCAAAGCAGCTGACACAAATGCCCTATCACGCCACGAAACACCTTTAAGTGCCATTAAGTGCCATTAAATCCTGGGAGAAGAGGGTAGACTTAACCTGGTGCCAAAAAGATGACAGAGTTGGCGCCAGGCGGTCATCAGGGGGGAGATAATTCCATAATAGGTGGCCACCACTGAGAAGAGCCTCTCTCTTGTTGCCACCTGTGATGTTATGCTATTTGGGTTTAAATTTAAAGTGTGTATAAGTGGTAAGTATAATGTGCTTGTGTATTAAGTATAAGTATGTATTCCTGCTGTATCTGGGTGAGTGAGAAAGGATGGGCAGGAAGAAGGGTGTATTTGCATATGTGACATGATTGGCTGAGAGAATGTGGAGGGGGGTAGAGCCTGTGTTATATAAACAGTGGGCGGTGCTGTTCAGGTTTTTGTGGGGATTTTTGAAGAGAGTGTAGGAGTGAGAGGAGTGCGTGGAATCTGAAGTGCTGTTTGGGAGTCTCCGAAGCTGACCGAAGAGAGCTGACCGATATCTGGATTGTCAAGAGTTTAGCTACTGAGTGCAGGGATTGATATTGGGAACAGTTGTTGAGGGAGGATTGGTAGTAGGATAAGAGAGTATATTAGATTAACTGAAACTTGTGCATAAAACTTATTTCCAGAACTTGTTGTATTTTAAAATAAACTTTTCTTCATTATTTGAAACAGCTTGTGTGGGAAGCTGGGCTTATTGCACTGGTCAAAGAGGTATGAGGTAGAGGTAAGACATCCCAAAGTCAGCGTGAGAGGTGGAAGGGTAAGGGTTAGAGGAAAAGAAACCCCCAACCTTACGTAAGCGTACCCAGTGATCCCAATAAGGAGGGGAAGCTTGAGGCCCTACTGAGGGGTGTAGTGTGACATCACCATCCAGGCCTCCCTGGGAGATGGCACTAGGAGGAAGCCCTCAGATGTTGACAGTAGTGTCCAGGTTAGGGGAGAATGATCCGCCCACCACTCGACTCACAGCGCGCAAGCCGAGTGCTACCGCCATGTGAGCCAAGCTGAGCTGAAAGCGAATGCCAGCTGAGGCACTCGCTGGACTTTTGGGTCCCCGGGGCTATGTTGTTTCTGTAGAAAATGGCCTAAGATACGTTAAAAACGGCTGCGATTTGCACAAATTAGGCCATGATTTGTGCATATTATGCACATCGTGGCCATTTTTAATGTATCTTACGCCATTTCCTGCATAAACAATGTAGCACCGGAACCCGGAAGTCACTTCCCCAGCTCAACTCGCGACAACGCGATTCGAGCTGGGAAAACTGGTAGGGTGAGCAGAGCTCGGGGGGTCGAGCCCAGCGAGTTCATCGGACTTCTATCCCCCAATTGAGCTCCATGGACATCCCTAGGGTGGACTCAGGTTGGGAGATGCTCTCCATTAGGTATTGTGGTTCCAAGCCATGTAGATGTTTCATAGGTCAAAACCAGCACCTTGAATTGGGCTCAGAAGCATATACTCTGCCAGTGCAAGTGGGCCAGAATTGGTGTTATATGTTTCCAACCTTCTGGTCCCAGTTATTAGTCTGGCTGCTGCATTTTGCACAAGTTGCAGCTTCAGTCTGTTAGTGTTTCAATCTGAGCATGCTTACTCAGAAGTATCATTGAACTCAGTGGAAACATGTCTAGGACTGAGCTTCAGGAGTTCTGTATAAATGATGGCAAGATAAAATTTTCTTTCAGCTTTCAGAGTTCATCATCCATTCATACCGGTGCCTTCATTTCTGAGTCCGTGACCAAGATGTGCTGAGAAGCAGAAATTTTGCTTTCATTTTCATTTCTTGTCCTCTCCAGTACATACCTCCAACATTATCCCATTTGTCACACAACATTTACTAGAGAAATACACAGCTCAGGCAAACATTGTGTCTGCTTCTGATGACATGGTTCAGGTCCGACCTTCAATTCTCCTGTTATCCCATTGCTGGGATTTCCTTGGGCAAAGGATTAAAAAAAAAAAGTATTACCGGTAAGTCATACAGAGCTGCAGCAGTGTTGAGTTGGGAAATAGAGCCGTTTGTTAAGACAAAATGCATATTGCATTAGCCAGCTTGCAATTTTACTTTCTAACTGCCTGCCTAATGTAAGGTTGACTAAACCTGGTTGCTCTGGCAGCCACATGCGAGTCAGATGCATTAGGCCTGGAAGCAGGGCCGGCCCTGTCATTTGGCAGAGAGAGGAGGCCGCCTCAGGCAGCTGATTTTGGGAGTCACAAAAAGTCAGCCAACTCTTAGTTGTTTATGGTGCCATCCAATGTGGCTGCCTGTAACTCTCTGAAGTTTCATAAACATTTGTACATCTCTCTCTCTCTCTCTCTCTCTCTCAGAGAGAGAGAGAGAGAGAGAGAGAGAGAGAGAGAGTCCCTATAATACAAGGCTGTTCACATTCTGCTTCAATTTCAGTTTATGGTAAATTCTAGAGCTCACTTGATTTGAAATTAGCTCAGTCTGGAACAAGGTGTCCCACCATCTCATGTCTTCAAACTGTGGCTTCCTCTATGCTACAAAGCAACATCAGGAGGGGATGTGTTTTTTTTTCCCCTATGAAAGAAGCATAAGGTGGGAGGAGGGATGTTTAAACTTCCCCTCGCCCATTATTTCCCCCTTCAAACTCCCCACAGCTCCTTTTCCTTCTCAGCAGCGTATTTCAATTTCCAGTCTCATATTCCCATTGCAAGTACGGGTCTGGAATGCCAGCTGGGAAGAGTTACAAGGAGGAAAGCATCTGGCAGAAAAACAGGTTAAGCACACTTCCCCTTTCCCACCTGCACCTACTTCCATGCAGAGGAACCCCTCCTGATGCTGATTTCCAGAGCAGAAGCAGCATCAGGGGATTCAAGAAAATGCGGTGCAGCAGACAGTGCTTGAACACAGTGTGAGGTAATGAAATCTTTATGGCTCACACTGGCTCAGCTTGTCCGAGTGTGGAATGCTAAGCAGGGTCAGGCCTGGTTATTACTTGGATGGGAGACCCCCTCCTCTAGTTTCCTGCAGTGAGCAGGGGGTTGGACTCGATGGCCTTGTAGGCTCCTTCCAACTCTATGATCTATGAAATCTATGATTTATTCAAATGATGGGCCCCTGTAAGCCTTCTAAGAACAGGTCCCTTTAGCCTCCCTAACAAGGGAGCCATCACAAAAAGTAAGAGACACTCTCTGAGCCCCCGCCCCCCGTCCCAGTAATTTGAGCACTGGCAATGGAACGAGTAGTTCTGCCCTCTATTCCTGCTTTCATAATGCTACTCCAGGGCTTGGATCCAGATTTATTCATACTTAAGAGTAGACTCATGGACATCAATGGGACTTAACTTGGTCATGACCAACTTAAGATCTGGATCCAAATCGAGTTGTAGCTAAAAGAACAATTGCAGGCTATATTGCAAATGTGCCTTCTTTTCAACTCTGATGCATGGCTTTCTTGTTGTGGACTTGATAATCAGGCTTGCCTTGTGAGAGAATGATCTCATACATGGGCTCAAGCTCAACTTTGATATGTCTGCTATTTCACTTTGGACATTCAAGTCGACCACAGGCTACAGAATATTTAAAAGCCAAAGAAAGCTTTTGTTCTGTGCTCTCTAACTTGGGTCAGTTTGTCTCTGAGTTTTCATGATGAAGAGAAAGGGGTGGGAGGAGGGCCACCAAGATTTTTCATTGCGTGTCTGACTGATATGGTAATCAAAGGAATCTCAGTGGAGCTACTCTTTGATTATAAGATTCTCTAAGCCTATGATCATATGTTTTGAGACTCTGGTACATCCTAGATGCCAAAAAAAAAAAAAGAGAGAGAG
The DNA here is from genome assembly GCA_021292165.1 of Shinisaurus crocodilurus. NCBI lineage: Eukaryota > Metazoa > Chordata > Lepidosauria > Squamata > Shinisauridae > Shinisaurus > Shinisaurus crocodilurus. The sequence goes on from CM037878.1 coordinate 27,154,144, forward strand.
ATTCTGAAGACTGCCATAAAGATAAGCCTGGAGAACAAGAGGAGATCTGGAGAGACTAGCTCAATTCATCTGTGCTCTGTATTTGCAGATAGAGCAAAAACATTAATATCAGGAAGCAGAAAACCAAAGATCTGGAGGAATTAACGCACATCTGCCCTTTCCCCTCTTGGTATTAAGGGGGTTTGGAGACACCTGCCATCTAAAGGTTTCAGTTTATTTTGTGACCTGTCTTGTGAAAATATACCGCTGAGGCAATCCTTACCTATTCCAGTAGGTTTATACCTGGGTTGCAGAACCTCTTTCAGCCTAAGGCAGTGTTCTCCAACCTTGGGTCCCCAGATGTTTTTGGCCTACAACTCCCAGTATGCCCCAGCCAGCATAGCTGGCTAGGGCATGCTGGGAGTTGTAGGCCAAAAACATCTGGGGACCCAAGGTTGGAGAACATTGGCCTAAGGGCTGAATTCCATTTTGGAGATGCTCACAGGGGCTGCATTCCAGTGGTGGGAGGGGCCAAAGGCAAAGGGGGTGGGGCCAAAGCCACCAAATATACAAAAAAATGTTACATGTGGGATTCCTCTATCTGTACCTGGCAAATATTTTCAAAAACTCAATGCTCTGTTTTATAATTTTTGTGGGTTCCTGGCCACCATGAATATCCTTGAAAAGGATGAAACTTCCAATTAAAGAAGGTCAGTTTGGCTTTCTGGATCATGCTTTAAATCATCGGGCCTATTTGTTGACTTGTACTAAATTCTGGTCTTTTCCATTAGGTTTTTGACCTCAGTCAGTTTTGGAATCTTCCTGTCTGGATCCTCTCTCCAAATGGATGGTGTTAGGTTCTTGGCACATTAAAATGGATTGGATATGGTTCCTCTCACAGTTACAGCAGAGAGATGCGGCATATCATGTCACGTCAATTACATTCTGATCCATTTGCTCATGCTCAGTTGACTCTAAGGGGAAATCTAGATTTAAAAATTGGTAAGAAAATATTTTTGTGGCGGACTGGGAAGAGATAAGTTGATTTTTTACCTAGGATCAATTAGTGCATGGGCAGGAAACTCAAATCTGGGGTGTTACAACAGATAATTTGGGCATTAGATTCCCTCTGAGGAGAGAGAGACTAACCCCACACTTGCACGAAAAGTTTGAGATCTTTGGCTGTGGTAAAAACGTGCGCTGCTGGGTGGAATATGCACTTTGCCCTTTTACGCTAAACAGACACACACACACTGATGTCAGAAACAAAAGAGTTGTTTTATTAAAGATGAAATGTAGAGTAGGTACAGTGTCTTACTTGTTGGTACAGCAAACCCAGTGATTTCAGGCAGTAAAATATCCTTACGCTATGGTTTAAAAACACTCTATATTCTGGAAAGGAAAAGGAGTCCCTTTGGGCCCTAGTAGCCTAGATTGAAAGGGGGTGGAAGAAAGGCTTCCATCTAGAGGGATAGGAGAAGAAAGAAGTTCCGGGCATGACACAAGCAGTCGTTGTGTTATCGTAGGTTGCTTGTCATGCGAACCCAGTCAGTCTCTGTCTCTTAAAACCAAATGCAGCAGACAAACAACAGGGCAATTCTGTTGTCCTCCTGCCCTGCTGCTTTTAAGCTTCTGAAGGGCATTCGGTTTTCCACTGCTAGAGACTGCTGTAGTAAATGAGTTGCTCAAAGCACAAACTGAGTACAAGGCAGTCTGAGCCCCAAATACCAAATCACATATTTGGCCCCATACCATTTGCTACTGCAACTAAGCATCCATTTCACAGAAAGCAAATAGGTGAGTCGAGGGATGAGCGACTTTCCCAGGAAACTGAATACAAGGCAGAAGTGGGTGTTTAACTCCCAAACATCAAACCACTTATTTGATCCCAAACTTTTCTGTTAAAATTTTACAGAAATAAAATTGATTTCCCCTCCCTTTCAGTACATTTACTTCCCATTACGGTAATTACCCAGCAAGATCACCCCAGATAAATTCTTAAACTAATTTGAACCCTACCCCAAATTAATATGCTACCCAGTGAACCACAAATCAGTTCCTCTTCAGTCAATTTACCCAATTCATTTCCCACCCAAATCCTTCCCCAAATCAATTTCCTTTCAATTAATTTGCCCATTCACAATTCCTGCCAATCAATTTCCCCCAACTCCATTATCAACCACGATCCTGCCTTTAGACTAATTCCTCTTCAATTGTCCCTCAGTCCACTTGCTTCTCCTCTGCCCTGAACTTTGAAAGAAATGAAATGTCTGACTTGTTTTCCTGCTCCAAGCACCGCAAGCTCATCCCCGGAGAGTCCCACGACCCCTCCTGAGCCATCATCACTGCAGTACTATGGAGAAACTCTGGTGTATGTGGGTTTTGTCTTGGCTTTATCGTGTGATGTTTTTATTCATTGTTTTATTGTTTGTATTTTATGTTTTTAATTAATTTATTAACTTTCAGTGTGTCATTAAGGTTGAGAACTACATATTTTGTCACCACTATTTTCCTCAGTTCCACAAACCCCCTTCCTGAAAACATCAGTTCAGGCTCAGGTATCTGTCCTATATCTTCTGCAGTGAAGACAGATGAAAATAATTCATTCAGTTTCTCCACAATCTCCTTATATCTAGAAGCTTGCTGTCCAGTAGCTGGTAGTCAGAAGTACACTGCTTCTAAACATGGGGGTTCCATATAGTCCTCTTGGCTAATAGCCATTCATAGATTTGTCCCCCTGGAATATGTTGAATCCCCTTTAAAGCCATGGATGTATTCTATTTCTTCAGCCCTACCCAGCTTTTTATTTTTTGGAGGAGGAAAGGGGCCAGTAAGTGTACCTTGATGGCATTTAATGACAAGCTGGGCAGAGCTTGATGTCTTGGCCCCACTTGACAAATTTAAGATGCCATTTGAGTTGCCACTGAACTTTACCCAAAGCAAAAATTAGTTGAATAATGGGGCTTCCCTTTCAGGTGAAAAACCCAATGACTTTCCAGGGAAACTAGAAGAGTTTCAGTAAAGGTAGCAACATCTCTCAAGGTTGTGTTGATGTTGTACATCCTCACGTTGCTTCCAAATTTCGACTTTAAAGCAAAGCAACAGTCGAAGAAAGGTTGGTGGTTTCTATTCAAGTGAAACATCTGAAGAAGAGATTTGGGAAGACTAGAGAAATTTCTCAAGGGGCTTTCACAAATCCCTACATATATATATATATATATATATATATGGAAACAGAGAAAAACTGGTCCCAGGTTTTCCTTTGATCTGCCACAGGTTTTCCCTTTCACCTTTCACTCATCTCTGTGTTATATTACATTTCATGGCCTACTTGCTATTCAGAGCTTTTAGACAAGTACAAACTAATGGATAAATATTTGAACTATGGATCCTTCCTGGGTGAGTTCAGTATCCCTTTCTGCTCCATTAACAGAGTTTTCCCGCACTGTTAGGTCTTAAATTCACTAGAGCATGCTCATTTTCTTGCTTGATCTGAAGGGCTCATGCTTGACTTAGTAATTTCACATGGTAATGTACATCTCTTGATCATTTTTCACTGTGCTGCCTTAGCTTTCACAGATTACATATTAGTCCCAACCAAATTTACTGGCATCAAGTATCTTGTGGATTAGATATAAATAGACATTTGCCAAAAAGTAAATACATCCTACTCTAACAGTGGGCATTAAAAGATAACTCTTGAGTAGAACAACACAGCCTATGGCTTGTAGAAGGTAGGAAAAGAATGTCAGTGGTATTTAGAAGACCAATCTGAGCATTAATGTGGTATACTGGAATAGGTCCAGGAAGACCAAGATTCAAATCCTGATCAGCAATCAAGCTTTCTGGGTGGCTTTGAATTGGTTATGATCTAAAGGGCCAAAGCAGACATTACTTTAAAGCTTGGATTTTATTTTTCTTACTCTACTGTAAGTGCAGAGCGCACCATCCAGTGTGGGGGCGGGGGGCTTTAACCCTCCCCCACTGCAGTCCTGAACATGATCAGAGGGTGCACTTGTAATTTTTATTGCCAAATACTGACCCATTTTCTTTATTAGACCGATATTTGGCAATAACAAATGCTGTCGTGGGAGGCCTGATAAGGACTTGGATGACAGTGGAGGGAAGGGTTAAAGCCCCCCATTGCCTATGTAGGGATGCCTGTCCATATCAGCCCCCCATCCTTACTCTAGAGTAGAGGTGCAGAACTACCAGCCCGAGAGCCAAAGCCAGCCCTCCTGGGGTACCAAAGAGGGCCCTACGGGGGTTCCCTAGCTAGCTACCCACCCTTTTTTGTGGAGAATAGTGACCACAAATTCTGCAAATTGGACTTTTTGGGGGTGGGTGGGAGAGGTGCTGCCTCACAGTTTCTTTCCACTGATCACCTTATGTAAGCCATTCTGGGAGCATTTTATGTTGAAGGACGGTGTGCACATTTATAAAATAAAATATGTGATTGACATATATCAGAATTAATTCCTGTTGTATAAAGTTTAGAGTTTAGTTGGGAAACATTTATTTATCCATTTAATTAATTTAATGATATTTATGAATTGTTTAAATTAAAAGAAATGTTTGAGCCGTGTGCAAACATACACTTTAAGATCATAATTAAATACTGTATATTATTAGTGTATACAGAAGGCAATATTACTTTTCTGGGAATGTTTGTTGGAAACAAACAAACAAAATGTGAGTCTTACCATAATATAATCCTTTAGTTAGAGAAATCTGAAGTTCACTTTATATTATCACACACACATCCCGAACCCATGCCTTTCTTGGAATATATGGGGATTCATTGCTTTCAATGGGATTTAGGCTGAAATTGTATGCACACATATTTGAAAAGAAGCCCCATTGAACACAGTAAGTTGAGGCTGCAGTTAGCTAGGTTGTTTCCATGTATAAATTCTCACTCTCATTCTGTATAGAGCAGGGCTCTCCAAGCATGGCTAATGGCAAGGGATTCTGTGAGCTGTAGTCCAGCAACATCTGGGGACCCAAGGTTGGAGAGCCCTGGTATAGAGAGATGGACACACACACACACACACACACACACACACACACACACACCTATACATCCTGGGAATGCTTTTACAACTTCTTAAAGATGTAACACAGGTTTCAGATCTTAGGATCTGGATCTATATCAAAATGTACTTCTTCCAATGCTTCATGCAGCAATTTATCTGTAATCTTGGCCCATCATTTCACATTCTATCCAGAGCTATGTTAGGACATCTTTTCCCCTAATAGGCTGAGGTTAGAATACGAATCTATATTTTTTGTGATAAGCTACCATAGGAGGTCTTGCCACTTACAGGACTCATTCAGGTGATTATTCCCCAGAAGAAGATATTTTTTATAGATTGGAGGCTACAGGATTGTCTCGTAATTATGTCAGGCAATAGAAACTCCCTGTTTTTTTCTCATATTATTCTGTGTAGCTGTTGGATATGAGATCAATTTTAAGACTCTGGTGATTTCTTTCCCCCTTGGAAATGGTTTAATTCTAGAACATTTGCTCAGGGTTTTTTTTCCCTGCAGTTTGTTACATTGACTACTTTTTTCTGGAAGGAAAACAAAAACAATGCACCGCAGGTGACGAAATTCTGTGTGCTTGGAAAATTCAGTGTATATTATTGGCATCCAGAGGATTCTGACACAAGTTCCCTATTTTTATAGGAATGTTGCCATCAGAAATGTAAGGTTAAAGAGATGTATTGATACACTCCCACACAACTGAACATGATGGGTGCTGGGGTGAAACTTGAGTGCATCCTCTCTCACCTTCATTCTATCCTTGTATTCCTAAGTAATCTGGACATTGTGTCAGGAAAAAAAAGTTAAATAGTATTTTCCCTTTATGAATTTGCCTCTACAATTCTTTCCTTACTCAGGACCCTGCTTCTCATTCCTCTTTCTTGTTCTTCCTGCAAGAAGCACAAGACAGACTGTGTGCTTCTCTACATGAGGCATTTTACACGGTGCTTTACCAAGGCTGCTTCTTCCATTTTCTTTGCAGTAGTAAGAGCATGTCCTTTACATGCAGTTTTTCCCCAGGGATTTTCTTTCTCTGCCTTCCTATATGTTCTATTACACAACCACAAGGTGGCACTGCAGTATAGCACCATTGCGGAAACACATCTGCTGGTTTAGTGCAATTTAGCATGACAGTTAAATAATAGCTCATTATCCTCATTCTAAAAAAACAGCAAGGAAATTCTTGGAAAGCACGGGAAAGGCCCTGGAGGACGACAATGTCATGCAAAGCCCCCACAAACTACCAAGAATAAAGAATCATGAAAACACAATACATGCCTTGTGTAGAGAAGCCCTGTGTGTGAAGTTATCTCCCTTCCAAATAAAACAAAACAAACAAAGGTAGCCAAGTTGGCTAAAAGAAATATTTGAAAATCCATAATACCTTTATTAGGCCAACTCAGAAGTCATTAAATATTGTGCAAGTTCTCCAGAACTCTTCATCAGGGAATAAACAAAGGGAAAACAAAGTAAACAAAGGGAAAAGTGGGGAGGGAGGAAAAAAGTGGCCAATGTTCATGCCACAGAGTTAGCATTTCATTACAGTCTTAAGATGGAAAGGGGAAGAGGTTGCAGACATTCAAATTAGCCTCTACCTGCCTGACTATTCAAATTAAGTTCTACCATTCAAATTAGGCTGTACCAGGTACTGAGATGGTAGAGGTTGCTGGGAAGAAGAAACAAATGAACAATGATGGATGCCCCATTTTTGAAATATAAAATCCAGCTGTACTCAGAACAATCTCTATCCTTAGGCAAAGCACAGGAGTTCCTTGGACTAGGCAGTATTCACATTAACAGAGCTGGAGATGATTTTAGATGGTGTACTAGGTAAAAAAAAAAAAATTTTAAAAAACAACCAATGGAAGCCCAACTGGATGGCTTTACCAAGAAGATGGAAGGGATGTACCCTCAGAGAATAACATCCCAGGTTCATCTTTCTCCAGGGTAGTATCCCAGTCCTGAATGGCTAAAGTTTCTATTCTCCAGATCACACAAACTGGAATGTTAAACTGATTGTTGGTATTCCATTGCTCATACATTCAGTGTCTGAAAAGTCAGAATGTCTGTAAACATTCTAGGACAGCACAGCTCTACAGCCAATGACTGCAGGAAAAGAGGCTCCCAAGGCAACAGCCAGTTTTGAGCATACTGTATCTTTAGTTTAAACAATAATTTAGGCCTCGGCCATATGGACTGTGTCCTCATTGCTTGGAAGCCCCTGAACCTGGAGGCTTCTGAGATTCCTATGACCTGCCGGGCTGAAGCCAGCAGGACAGAAGGAGTGGTGGAGCCTGGAGGCAATCTTTGCCTTGCCATCCTCAGTCTTTGGTGATTTTCATTAGATGGGCTTTTCAGCCCATCTAGTGAGGGTGCTTTCGAGGAGGAGGGAAGGAGGCTGGAGGAAGCTAAGGATAAATCCCTGCCCATCAGAAAGCCATCTTTCCCCCTCTCTGAGGTTGATTTTCTGACCTTGGAGAGGCAGCCCACAATAATTCTCTCCACACCGGCTGTGAAGGGGCAAGGGTGGGATCTCTGACTTCCCCCTTTTGAGGTTGGAGCACTGTCTCCAACCTCAGAAGGGGTTTTCCAAGCCATCCTATGGTCCCTGGGATACTATGGTCCCTGCTGTCTTAATTGTTTATAGATAAAATAATCATTTCTTTTGAGAAGTGAATCCTCTATACCAGTGTTCTCCAACCTTGGGTCCCCAGATGTTTTTGGCCTACAACTCCCAGCATGCCCCAGCCAGCTATGCTGGCTGGGGCATGCTGGGAGTTGTAGGCCAAAAACATCTGGGGACCCAAGGTTGGAGAGCACTGCTCTATACTGAATGTCGAAGACAAAACCATGACTTCTCCCTGCCCTTAAATAAAGCATGATGTTCTTTCAACTGCAAGGCTGATGCCCACAATATAATTTGTAATATTACTTATTTGAACTTTCCAAAATAGAAGCAAGACCACACACACAAAATATATTAATGCAATTAAAAATATAGGATTGTTTTTCTCAGTGTCTTTTTATAATACTATTGATTTGCAATTCCTCATTCTATTTAAAGTTCAATATTAACACAATTGTAATATATCAACTTTAGCCTGAAATCAATTCCAAAGCTAAAGCCACGGCCCATTATGAAGTAACGGCAATGCTAATTTTATTCTGCCAAGTGTAAATTGACTGATTTATCACACCATTATAGAACTGAACTACTCCCTTAATCTGTTTGCAAAGGAAAGTGCAGAAAGAAAAGAAAACATATTATGGTGTCTACACCTTGCTGAAAATAGCAGCCAAGGCAGAAAGCCATTCCAGAAGTGTTTGCAGCAGAAGAAAGTCAAGAACAGATGCTCTTTGCTAGTATAAGTTAACACAGCCCCATTGATTTTAGGGCATCCCTAAGGAGTTCTTTACCTCAATTTGCCCATGTTGCCATAAGCAAGCTGGGCCTCTGAACCTAAATAAACTAAATCAGGCAGGCGAGACTTAGTGGCTAGAAAACATCCATGATTCTCAATGATTTTTCTGTCTGTGTCAAGGGAATGGGAGAGGTCTATGGAGTTTGGGTGGGACCAATTCCAGGTTAAGATCTAATCTTGACTGGATTATCTACAGGAGAATGATGTAATGGAATAGTGTCAGGGGCAGGGCTCAGCCATTGGCATAGGGAAGCCAGGAGTTGAGAACCAGGAACCAGGGGCAGTATCGTATCCTGCCACTGCACCTCATCCAGTTCAGTTGTGCCAGTGGAACTCACCACTAGCAGAATGGCAGTGGTGTAGCAGAGCCAGGGCTCACAGGGATGAAATGCTGGCACTTTTTTATTAGCAGGGAAGCTGATGTCATCTGCCACCCCCACCCCTTCAGACTTCCCTGCTCCCTCTAAGCTTAGCTGCAATGCTTAGAGTAGCTGGGGAAAATGCATTTTCCCCCCAGCAATAATATATTGCTCCCTGTTGTAATGCAAAGTATTTGGTGGTGGCTTGGGCTTGAATGGACAATGAAGACCTGTTATCTTTACAAGAGATCTTTCCCAGGCGGAAATAAGAACTGCTAGAACTAGTTCATTGATATGGACCAGGGCTCTCCAACCTTGGGTCCCCAGATGTTGTTGGACTACAGCTCCCAGAATCCCTTGCCATTAGCCATGCTGGCTGGGTATGCTGGGAGCTGTAGGCCAGCAACATCTGGGGACCCAAGGTTGGAGAGCCCTTATCTAGAACAAACAGTATATGAGTTTAGAATTATTACTATTATTTATCTAACAGATCTCTAGCCCAGTTTTCAGGGTAAATACTCTGAAATAACAAATCAGGTCACAAACAGCAGCAGCAGATAAAACCTCAGTGAAAGCCACAGTACACTAAACTTAACCAAATGCAAACTAGAATAAGTAAGTCTTTTAAACCCCCTAAAGGCCAGCAGAGAGGGGACCGTGCACCCTTCTCGGAGGAGGGCATTTTGTGGTACTCGCCAGTCTCAAAGTTCTCACTGGTGGACTAGAGAGCAGGGCCTCAGAGACTGATCTTAAAGCTTGGACAGACTTCTACAAGTTCAGGGAGCCCTTCGGGTAATCTGGTCGCAAGCCAGTCATTGACTCTCAGCCTAACCTACCTCACAGGGTGGTTGTGAGGATAAAATGGAGAGCAGGAGAACCTTGTAAGCTACCTTGGGTTGCTTGCAAGAGGAAGAAAGTTGGGATATCAAGATGATGATGATAATGATGATGATGATGATGATGATGATTCTGCTATTGTTCAATTTGCTTTCAGATGTACAATGGGAGGACATGAGTGGCAGAGACTTTTCTGTGATGGCACCTATATTATGGAACACCCACCCAGGGGAGATCTTCCTGGCTCCATCTTTGCTTTACTGTTGAACTTCAATTAGAACCTTTCCAGCTGGCTATTGACTGGCTGATTTGATCAGCTATTTGCCATTGTATGCATTTAATTATTTCAATGAATGTTATGAGTTTTACATTGTATCTTTTGTTAAATGGAGTTTGTTGGCCACTTTGAGCATGTTATATGGAAAAGCAAAATCTGGGCACTTTCCATCCTACTATTTTGTGCTCTAAAGAATGACCCATGCCAAATATTCCCTAAATATTAAGCCCCAGTATAATTCACCCTATAGAACAACCTTCCCCAACCTGGTGCCCTACAGAAGTGTTGGACTACAATTCCCATCATCACCAGCCAGAATGGCCATGGGCAGTGTGGGGTAGGCCACTATAAACATTAATTTGTACTAGTCAGATATTTACACTTCCACAAATATTTGCAAATCCAAACTTTTCTGCCATTCACTGATCTAAAAATCTTGCACACCACTAAGCTAATTAATCTTTTACAGACTATTTCATGCACTGGAAATCTACCTTTTGCCCTTTCTCATTGCATATCTAATTTACTGTGAGCAGAAGCTAATAAAATTACAGCTGCTAATGTGAGCAAGATGCATGAAAAAAATATCAGCTATTTCTATTTAGTTTTAAAAGTTACTTTAAAAAGACAAACACATGCAAAAATGACATTATGCAAATGCAGTCATTTTAGTTGGTGCTATAGCTACTACTAAATTCCCATAAAGGCAGGTTTTCTGGCCAGAAGCTAAATTCAAAGAAAAGAAATACATCTCATTGATGATTATGGAACAACAAGCACAGTAAGATAACCTCTGCTCATCCCATTCATTGAACTTTAGTAGGACACTCCCTACTACCACCCACTCCCTTCGTTAAGCCGAAGAGTTCCATGAGCTGTTCTGCAAGAACAGAAAACAACAACAACAACAACAACAACACAGAAGTACAATGATAAAAATGCTACAAGTAGTACTTACTTTATTACAATGTTGGCCCTATCTAATTGTAAGACATTCTGTTCCATTTGTATTAAATTACCTTTTGCACAGAGCTGACTTCTGTTGGAGCGCTTTGTATTTTGTTCTGTGGCTGATTTGACTTCCATCAGTGAATTCTATTAGAGGATGGGTAAAATGAGCTAGAAATCCCCAAGCTACATTTATAACCAAGGTGGTTGTCTTTCAAACTGCTTATTTCGGAGCTAACCCCATTGACATGGTTACACCTATTGCAGAATAGGTGATAGCAATTCATAGCTAACGCAGGCCCCAGAATTAGTCTTGAGCCAAAATGTGTCCCCCAATTTCCTCACATGCATCACAAGTGGTGAAGTTGGGGGTAGCATTTTGGCACTGGGGAAGGCATGAAATGGGGCAAACTTACCACCCCCTGGTGATGGCCCTCCTGGGAGCCCTAGCAGCTGGGAGGTGCCATTTTTTCTCCCAGAACTACCTAGAAAGAAGGCAGGAAGCACTCACCTCTGACTGGCTTCTGGGCAATGTTACATGATGACACAGCATCATCATGAAGCCAAATTAGAGCAAGGGCAATGCTTCCTGCCATCCCTCTAGGTTCTTCTGGAATGAAAAAAAGCACTTGACAACTGTCAGGACCACTGGGAGCTCCATTGCTGCTGTTACCAGCACAACAAAACCTGTGTTAAGAAAAAGGTAAACCTGGGGTAGTTTTATGACACCTTTCATGCACGCACGCACACACACACACACACACCAAACTCCCATTTTGTGCCAAAAATATTCCATGTAGAAATTTTGGCTTAGACTAGCCCCAGGTCTTGTCTACTCTGCTATGAACAAAATAAAGAAGTGCTGAGTTTTTGGCAGTGCCAAAATCCTGCTGCGTAACTTGCAATCCAAGAAGCTAAATGAAGCCAACAAGCTATTTATGATAAGTACCAGGATTTGGAGAAACCTATTTTTGCTGCCTGCCGGGGACAAGCTATAGGCAGATGGTTGGCCTCTGTGTGACTAGAATGCTGGACTAGATAGGCCTTTGGTCTGGTTCAGCATGGCTCTTCTTATGTCCTTATGTTAGCAGGACGCAGGTTGCACAGGCCAGCTAAAACCTTTGTTGTTTCATCAACATTGGAACATAATTCTTGTTCCCAAACAGTAGCCTCCATTGGCATAGTGGAGTCTTCTTCACCAACAGAGCATTGCAATGAAGCCAGCTAAGGCTGCTTGTGTTGGGCTGCCTCGTTCGTGACTGGGCTGAAGAGTACAGACAAGCCTTTCGGGCTCATTGGGTTCACTCAACCCTCAGGACCTGTTCTCATTGTCAATGTACAACCTTGAAGTAATAATCATAGACAAGACTTCATCTGTGGATTTGCAGAGTAACACTTAAATACTTTTGGTACTCTTTTCTTAGTCACTTTGGGAATGATTCATGGAAAGGCAAGATATTCCTAATAAAATAAAATAATAAATACTAGTGTGGTGTCGACTATTTTGGGACTTCCATTTTTGGCAATTTGTGGGGGATGGGGGCAAAATTAAGACACCAATGAAAGAGGCTGGGAAGGGGGACAATTTCAATGATTTCCAATAGGGAGTGGGGATGCAGGGGTTCCTTTTACCTTGTAAGTGGAAGAGGTGGTCAAAGGGCCTTTTTTCTGTTGTTGTTGTTTGACTCTCAAAATGCCCCGTGTGCTGTCACTGCATTTTGGGCTCTTCACACAGAGGCTTTTAGCCTGGCGGCACTTTCTGGAATGCCCAGGACACCAGGTGACGTTGTGTGGTCTCCTGAGCATTCAAGAACTGCTGCTGGGCTGAAAGCCTCTGTTTTAAGAGCTCCACCCTGATGCAAGCAACAATGGGGTTTTTAGAGCTCTAGGAAAGCTCTCCCCATGCCCCATAAAAAAAAAAAAAAGCCAAATTCTTGCTTGCATCAGGGTGGGACTCATAAAATACAGTAATACCTTGGATTGCAAGTAACTTGGTTTGAGAGCGTTTTGCAAGACAAGCAAATTTTTAAATATTTATTTAATTTTTTTTAAAACTTGATATACAAGCGATGTCTTGCAATACAAGTACTGTAGTATGGCTTAAATTAAAAATCTCTGTACAATTTTTTTGGGGGGGATTTCGTTTTGATAGAAGAGTGTTTTGGATTACAAGCACATTTCCGGAACGAATTATGCTCTCAATCCAAGGCATGACTGTACAGACTTTCAGTCCAGCAGCAGTGCTGAAGTGCTCAGGAGACCACACTACATCATGTGTTCCCAAGCTAAAATAACAACAACTACTACTACGACTACTATTTGTTTATTTATTTATTTTATTTAATACATTTTTATACCGCCCAATAGCCGAAGCTCTCTGGGCAGTTTACAACAGTTAAAATCATAAAATACAATATAAAATATAAAATTTAAAACCACAGATTAAAAACAAACAGCAGAGCTAGCAGCACCAGTTACAATAACAGAATTAAAAACAATTACAAGATTAAAATGATTAAAATGCCTGGGAGAACAGAAAGGTCTTCACCTGGCGCCAGAAAGAATACAAAGTAGGCACCAGGCGAACCTCTTTGGGGAGCTCATTCCATAACTGGGGTGCCACAGCAGAAAAGGCCCTCCTCCTGGTAGCCAGGATAATAATAATAATTATTATTATTTTGGGCCTGTCACTGACTCTCAGCCTAACCTATCTCACAGGGTTGTTGTGAGGATAAAATTGAGAGGAGGAGGAGGAGGAGGAGGAGGAGGAGGAGGAGGAGGAGGAGGAGGAGGAGGAGGAGGAGGTAAGCCGCCGGGTTCCTTTCAGGAAAAAAGGCAGGGTATAAATATAATAAATAAATAAATAAATAGAATAAATTATTATTTTCATGTCTATACTGTCAGATGGCTGAAGCTCTCTGGGTGGTCCACAACAATTCATAAAATTAGAAACCACAAATGCAGATAATAAAATGCAACCTAAAATTTCAGTATACAAAATTTAAAACCATTAAAACAGCTGAAAACAGTTTCAATAAAAACCTAGATGTGTTAAAAGGCAGCTGATATAAATGACCTGTCACATGCCATTCAATACCATCAAATGCCTGGGCCAGGAGGGGAGAAGACTGGGGCAGAGAGGATACTCCCACCACCACCATACACATGCACGCTACTGCACCTGCACCCTCAATGGCCGTGTATTCAGTGTTAATGCGTAAGAGGCTTTAACACACCTGCACACCACATGACCAGAAACCCTGATTGGTCAGGAGGATTCCAAATGACTTGGGTGCCCTTCACACAACATTGAATGAATGCTCAGCCACCCATAAGGGTCCTGGCCAGTGGGTGCATTGGTGCCAGGCGTGTGGCCAACAGGCATTTTCCTGCTCCCCACTCATGTGTGTGTGTGTGTGTGTGTGTGTTCATAGCCCTCTTGGAATCACAAGTATGCATGTGGAAGTTTCAACAAAGCTGGTGGGACTTGCTTCTAAATAAATATGATTTAAGACTGGGGTAGTAGAGAATACTTTCTAAGAAGCCATAGTATGTCATTCCTAGAGACCACTGCATAATGGGAGCATGTTTAGTGGGAGCATCATAATTTATTTATATTTATATTCCCCCCCACCCTTCCTTGAAAGGAGTCCAGGGAGGCTAACAACCAATATATAAACAATTCAGCACATGAACACCATTAAAGTCATAGCTTTAAAATTCTGGATACACATTAAAACCATCACTAGAACGCCAGCAAATACTAGCCTATAACTCAAAGGCTTGTACAAATAATTATATCTTTAACTGGTGCCGGAATGACAACAGCAGAATCTCTACAGTCAGGGTGCCACCACCAAGAAGGATGTGCTCAGTAAAGCTACTTGGTGGTGGAGTGTGTGTTCATGCTAGGACAGCCTTCCTCAACCTGGTTCTCTCCAGATGTGTTGAACTGCAACTCCCATCATTCCCAGCCAGCACTCTTCCAGTACTTGAAGGGTTGTCACACAGAGGAGGGCCAGGATCTCTTCTGGATCATCCCAGTTTGCAGGACACAGAATAATGGGCTCAAGTTACAGGAACCCAGATTCTGTCTAAACATCAGGAAAAAATTCCTGACTGTTAGAGCAATAAGACAATGGAACCAATTACCTAGGGAGGTGGTGAGCTCTCCTACTCTGGAGGCATTCAAGGTGAAGCTGGACGGCCATCTGTCAGGGATGCTTTGACCTGGATTCCTGCATTGAGCAGGGGGTTGGACTCGATGGCCTTGTAGGCCCCTTCCAACTCTACTTTTCTATGATTCTATGATCCCATTATATCTAGAGAGCACCCTGTTGGGGGAGGCTGCTCTAGGATCTTGGAAATTCAGACAATGGTACCAGCAGTGTGGATCTTAGTGCCTGCTGCCATGCTAGAAGAGCAAGATAATATCATCCATTAAAGAGTTGGCAGTACATAAAAAAGAAGGGTGAACAGAAAAAGGAAAACAAAACAAACCTATCTCCACCCACACATGCACAAGCCTAGTATGAAAGACAAGCAGTGACTCGGAGAAAAGTGAAAGAACAAGGATACAGGTCATGTAATCCAATATTTCACAGACTTGTTTTCATATCAGTAGTTTATTAAGACTTTTCATTATCTATAACAATAAGAATAGAAGTGAAGGAGAAGAATCAGAAATTAAATTAAAGCAAAGGCTTGTGGAAAAAAGAAAGATGCAGTGTCCCCTTGGATGGTAAAACAAACAAACAAACAACTGTTGGTGATGAAAAGAGGCATCCAATAATTAAATTATCTCCCTGTTATTACATTCTTGGACTTCTGGAGAATGACTGGAAATCCAGACCTCACAGCTAGATGGTCTCTAGGCACCTTCAGCAGGGGTAGCAACAGCTTTTATAGCTGGAGTCAGTCAGGCCCCACCCTCCCTGGCCAGGTGTAATGAGCCAGGAAAGCAGGGATCAGGTCTTGCAGGACTCACAGCTAGATGTATGAGAAATTCATTTCATTTCATTTTTTTTTACCAGAATTTACCCAGGTTGCACCTCCTGGAACCAAATACAGACCTGAACACAATCTGCAGTCCAAGTCCGTACATTTCTGTGCTTGCGATGTGATTTGTGGAACCAAAAATGTCTTCCAATAAAGGCACACATTTGAAAAATGCACACAAACATGCTTTAATCCACGGGAGAACAACGTGAACAACCAATGGATCCACTGGCAAAGTGCGCATGAAAATAAATATGCACACATTTTGATGAGAAAAGGAAAAGAACAACAACTCACAATCTGATACAGACACGAGTCAGAACGAGCTTTGAGGTGGAATTCAAAGAACCTTGGTGAGCTGGTATTTGGTTATTCACACATCCCTATTTTTTTGCACTGAAAACATTGATAATACTCTTAAACCAGCTGCATATTTTGGACACTCTTTTGTGAATGCGGATATGCTGCATTTGCATTGGATTCCACATATTGTGGCTACTGGAGGCATCCTACTCTTGTGCAGGCCAGACAATAACAGCCGTGCAATTCTCTAATCCCCACTCTGATAGCTCAAAATGGTATTGAATCACTTCTTTGATCTGCAAAGTGCCTTTTCAGTCACTGCTAAGTAACATGTTAGGACCAAGCAATGCAGTGCTTCTGCACTCCACATCTGAAGGGTCCCTTTATAGTACCAATTTCAATTACGCACAGCAAGTCGCAACGAGAGCTAGTGAGGTTCCCGAACTGGTGAGTTAACACTTTAGAAGGAATTGATGAGCCTAATAGTTCTTCAAACAAAATCACAGGCACTCTTGTGTATAAAAACCCAGCGATGTCTTTTGCTGCACATTATGTCATAACAGTGAAATTCTCATTGTCACTTAGCAATCCATTTGTGTCATGATTTTAGTTACATTAAGTGCTCTTAGGTTCAGAAATGCTTTCTAGAGCTAGGCATATCCATTATTGTCTGATTTCTTTATAAAACTTGTATTTATCCACAGATCAGACTTATTGTTAATCTTTGATATGTTCTGCCAAAAATTGCCAACAGAATGAACTTTTTCTTTATAGGGATGCATCTATGAAATTTCAATATATGTGCTTGCATGTTACCACATTCTCAGTATAAATGCATAGGATTGCGGGGGCAATTCTACTCATGTTGACTCTGAAGTAATTCCCACTGGGACTAAATGCCCTTTTGTTCAAGAAGTTTATAGCACTTCCTATTAGCTCAGTTTAACATGAACACAAAATAGAGTGTCCCTCAAGGTAATGAGTCATGTCTCTGCCCATCCTCTAGTGGGGCAAAAGGAAAAGACGATCAGGCACCAGTGAAGCTGGTGTCCTCATTGTAGCTCCTTTTCAGAACAGTCCCCAGCCAGGGTGGTTGAGGAATTACTTAGCTAGCCCTTGGCCACAGACTCTCAAGAAATCAGGCTCCTTTCTTTTCAGGGGTCTCCTCTTATGCCTTTCTTATGCTGTTCTTCACCACCTGATGGCCTCCTCGCCATTTTTCTCCACCCTGCTCTTTCTCTCTCCCATTCTCTTCCATCCCTGTTTTTGTCCTTCCTAATCCTGGGGCTCTCACTCTGTGGTTCCACTCCTCTCACCACTTTCCTCCTTCTGCTGTTCCTCCTTTTCTGCTACCTTCCTCCTCCAACCTGGGATTTTAAAAACAACAACAACAACACACAAACGAATGTGGGAGAACATGAAATGGCAAGATTCACTCTACCCTACTTCTGATCACCTTGTTAAGTAACTACTTCCCCACTACCTGAAAGTCATACAACTTGTCATCCCCTGCCAAAAAATAATCCCTGAAATGCCCTCCATTTTCACTGGGGAACAAAGGTCCAGTGAAAGGAGAGGAGAATAGTCCCTGTCCTTAACTGACCTCTAGCATCCTCACTGAATTGTCCTAGATAAGGACAAAAACTCCTGGTATAGCTCTTCCCATGTTAACTTTAATTTGGTGCACAATCTTCTCAGCAACGAGGAAGTCCCACACTTTGCCAAATGATTGAAGAATGCCAACAGTAAAAAAGAAAGAAGAGTCAGGGAGAGGGGAAGTTTGGCAGGGTCCATCTGAGTGTGTGTGTGTGTGTGTGTGTGTGTGTGTGTTTGTTGTGGGTGAGAAATGAGGAGCATGGTCTGAAAAGGCAGTCTTTTTCTTCTTCTTTTTTTAAAGCAGAGATACTGGGAAATAGAGAGGCACAGGGAAACAAAGTGCAGGTGATTTTAATGGAAGTGATGTTTATATAGAGCTGTCTACTAGTTCATTGGGTAGCCAACTTGAATATAAAAAAATGAAATGGGCATCAGGACAGCTTGCACCATCCTTAGAATGGAGCATGAGAAATGGTGGACCTGGCCAATAGCAAACAGTGCCTGCTCCCTGGCTTAGTAGACTGAAGTGAAAACCGTACCCAGTTTGGCACAGGTGGCTGGCTGCACACGTCCATTAATCTGTGCTAGACTGGCCCTCCCTTATACCTTGGACTGGAGATTTATTTATTTATTATATTTATACCCCGCCTTTTTTCCTGCAAGGAACCCAAGGTGGCTTACATAATCCTCCTCCTCCTCCTCTCCATTTTATCCTCACAACAACCCTGTGAGGTAGGTTAGGCTGAGAGTCAGTGACTGGCCCAAAGTCACCCAGTGAGTTTCATGACCAAGCGGGGACTAGAACCCGGATCTCCCGAGTCCCAGTCCAACACTCTCACCACTACGCCACACTGGCTCCACCACTGACTTAGTTGTTGAAGATAAATAACTGCCTTATACTGAGCTGGACTATGTAGTAGTGGTATGTGTGTGAAGGTTGGGGGGGGGAAGATATCACCCACTTAGCTTTTACCCAACCCACTTTTTCCTTTGGCCCCACCCACATTTTGCAGGGGGCTTGCCCACTGATGACATGTGAGCCCCAGAAGGTTAGCCACCAAGGAATATGATCCTCTGGCTGGAAAAGGTTCCCCATCCCTGATCTAGCCCAGTGGCATTCCATTGCCTCATGGTCAGCTCACTTCTAGCTATGTGGTCCTTTTAAAAAAATTGATATGTTGAGAATTGGACCTTGGTTAGAGGAGAGCTCCGAAGGCTCTGAAGACAGTCAGCAACTGGGTCCCTGAAGCTCCCAGGAGGAAATCTTCTAAGCAGCAATCCCACTAGAGGCTTCCATGGCGGAGGCGCTCCAGCACACAGCAAGCTCTTTCCTTTTTTTTTAATTTTAAAAATCTTATTTTAATTTTTAAAAAATTTTTTATTGTGAGCTCTCCTTTCCCAAGTCTGAACACCACCATTCTGCCTGCCTCCCTGGGCTTGATGATTCCTACCCTGAATTACCTGCATCCCAACATGATCCTGTGTTCTCTATTCTGCTAAACCCAGAGGCTGCTGGAGGTATTCCAACCCAGCCAGAGTGCACATGTACATAACAGAAATCAGCCCCATTCACTTTCATGTAGGCCCCTTTCAGGGAGATGGGCCTACACACACACACACACACACACACCTGCATGACTGCACAAACCATAGGTTAGCTCCAGACTAAGGCTGGAGCAACAATCCCAGCTACCTGCTTTGCTATGAGTTCGGTATCTAGCCTAATCCTAAATCTTGCTGCATAGGGCACTCTCTGTGGTCCAGAACCTTTGTCAGGATCACAGTGCCTGACTTGCACCTTGCTACACCTGGCCAGAAATTCCCCACGGCCTCAAATCTGGAATACGAGAACTGAGCCATGGCTCCTACCCTTTCCTGGTGGCTTCAGCAATGGCAACATTTTTCTGCAGCAAAATGTGTTAGTCTGGAGAGAGTCAGTGATCCTTAGTGTGAGAATAGTGGCCTTGAAGGTATATGTATATGTGTGTCTTTGACATCTGTGAAATGTTGGAAGTTGTATTCTTAGATCCTAGAAGAGGACACTGCTGGCTTCTTAGGTCTCCATGTCTTGGAAACTTCTAATGTGGCCATATAAGTAGTATACAGTATTTTTATAGGACTCCTCTCCATATAAACATGTATGACTTAAAGAGCATAACCAGGTCATCTCTGAAGCCTTGTGCCCAGTCCCACTTTCAAACTTCGCACAATAGCTGTCCAGCTTCTACACAGGGCCAAGCATTTGCGAATGGAAGAACTAATCCTTTCAATAAGCTAAAATGCTGTTATAGTCATATAGGTGTCCAATGGCACAACCCGTCAATGCTTTATGTGTAAATAATCCTATGATCTGTAGCTGGAGTCAGTAAGAAATTCAGTTCCGCAAGGGCCATTATTAGGTGTTAAAATGGAGTTTAAAGAAATAGGCCTCACACCTGCATTATTTTTTTACCCATTCATAAAATGATTAGTACCCAATAACTAGTACCGAAGAGATTACGATCTTCATTGGCACACAGTTTGCATCGCTTATCGTATGCTATTCTCCTTCAAGGAGAACAGAAGAGGAGGGGACAAGAGAAAAGGAGTGAAAGAAGGGGGGGAAATAGAGCTGTTTGGCAGTGGTTATAAAGAACAGCCTGAAATATATTTATGGTTATAATTTTGCACACTTCACTTGGTGCTCTACCACCATGCTACTGATCACAGCATAAATCACACTTTAATTTTAACCTTTGCAGTTCATCAATAGACTCAATATCAAAAATAATTCAGCACTGACACTATTGGTTTACAGGTAAGCGGAACAAGAATGGCAGAGCCTTAGTAATGTATTAGCTGCCCTGTCGACTGGAGCAGAGAGATTCATGCCTTCCCTCCCTATGTTTCTATCACATGCTGAAGGCTATAAATAAGGCAAGCAGCTAATCAGACAGAGGAAAGATATACGGTGTCATTGGAAATCAGTTATTTGTGCCATGTACTGCTTTCAAAATGTAGCCTTTGAAAAATAATCCTCAGGTGGAATTCAAGAAGTACCTGGATTTATCCCCTGCTTTGCATATAACTGTATATTGTTCACAATTAATCATGTCAAAATACTAGCTTCATAAGTCTTGGGCTATTAATTTAAGTATTGCTTAGTAAGATCATGTAGTTCTCTAAATGAAATACCATGATGATTAGACAATGAATATCATGCAGGAAGAAAAATACAAAGTGCAGAAAAATTACATAATATATATATGCATCATGTCTGGCATTTTACGAAATCCGGCCACATGTGAAAGCCTGTCAGTGCAATTTTTCCTTATTTAGTTTTATTTAATAATGCACCATGAAACAGTATAAAATTAAGAATTTGCTTCTACTAGGGGAGATCTTTACAATTGGTTTGTCTGAGCTTCTAAAAAAGTAAGGGTATTAGTTACATGTCTAAGGGCACAATCCTATGAATGTTTAGACAGAAAGAAGTCCTACAACTCCCAGCTTTCCCCAGCCAGCATGGCTGGCTGTGGAATGCTAGGAGTTGTAGGACTTTTTTTTTTTGTGTGTCTAAACCAGTGTTCTCCAACCTTGGGTCCCCAGATGTTTTTGGCCTACAACTTCCAGCATGCCCCAGCCAGTTACACTGGCTGGGGCATGCTGGGAGTTGTAGGCCAAAAACATCTGGGGACCCAAGGTTGGAGAACACTGGTCTAAACACACATAGGATTGCACCCTAAAGCATTACTTACATATCCAATGAAATCATTCCCCTGGCAGAACTGCTTCCATCAGTCGAACTGGAAGGGGGGGTGCCATTCCCCTCCCCCCCCCGCAGCTCTCCACGTGCCTTGAAAATCTTCCCTGGAGGCATTGGGACCCCCTCTCAAGCACATTCTTGGAGGGTTCAGGGGCTGCCAGGGGGAGGCGAGGAGGAGAACATACCATCATGTGAAGAAGAAGAATTATTTATAAAGAACAATATTGTGAAAATATAAATATGTGCAAATTATATTCAAGATACTGAGTAGTTCATCTAAGCTTCCCCCCCCCCCAGACTCCATAATACTATTAAAATAGTTTGTTCTCACCTACATGGGAGTATAGGGAATATCTGACAATATTTGACCAAGTTCAGATAGATAATACATGGTCCATGGATTGGTTGATCAATTGATTATAATATAAAGTTTAAGAGAGATGCAGCATTTCAAATCTTCAAATATTCTTCCTGTCCCTTTTTAAAATAAAATAAAGGTTTATAAATGTTTTATAATACAAAAGCAACAACAAACAAAAGGATAGAGTTTGAAAGCACATATGTGGCCATGAGTACATTTGATGTCCTAGAGCAGTGATGGTGAACCTATGGCACGGGTGCCACAGCTGGCACGCAGGGACCTCTCTGTGGGCACTCGAGCCATTGGTCACCAGGTGGCGAAAAGACCATCCCCTTCTGCAAAACACTAATGATCTTGTTCTTTCTCACAGTGTGGAACAGAATGATTTTATTCTAGAATTCCTGTTAGAGTTCTTTTCTACATTGTTATCACATTTAAAAGATTTTGAAGAATGATGCACAGAGCATGGCTTGGATGTAAAGCCCTAACAGTTGACCCGAGTGCTGCATGTGTTGCTCTCAAACTAACGGAGTATGAGCCAAGGTTTGACAAATTATCAGCATGCATGCAATAGCAAAAATCACATTAATTGTGCAAAAAGCATGCCCAATGCAAACTTTTACCTAATGCATTGTTTGCAGTCCAAGACATAAAGTGTTTAAAATGTGTTAAGCACGTCTAGTTTTCTTGTTTATCTTGCTCATCCTAGTACAGGTTGACTTTTACTTTTACTAATCCGACACCTGTAGAAGCAGGGAAAGCACCCGGGGTAAAGCTTGCCCCATACAATTTCAGTCTGGCATATAATCATATTACAAGTTGAGAATCCCTTATCCAGAAATACATGTGCCTAATTATTTAAAAAGTTTGTATAAATTCCCTTCAGGCTATGTGTACAATGTAGTACTATAATAATTTTTTGAGTTGATTTTTTTTCAACAAAAAACTGTATCATTGAAAGCTCTGTTATTGTGTTTTTCTTTAAAGACAAAAGATGTTAATTAGTTCGGACAACTGTATGCGTTGTTTTTTTAAAACTAAAACCTCGGTATTCAGGTTTAATTGCAGTATTGGCACTTTGAAATAAATAAGTTGGTTTTGTGTTGCAGTTTGGGCACTCGGCTCAAAAAGGTTCGCCATCACTGTCCTAGAGTGAGATCTGGACAAACAAAAAAATAGCAGCACAAAATTTCAGCATGTTTGAGATAAACTGCTGGCTATGGTAGGTACCCATTGTCCAGTGTCTGTGATATCACCAACATACTTCGGAGTCCTTGAGCAGTTTTGGAATTGTTTTTAAAACACTCATAATATTTTGGGAGTTAAGTGAGGGATGAATATATATGTAAACTAGGGATGTGTGAGGAAACCATTTGGGGGTGGAAATCTGTCGGATTTCCTTGGTTCACCCACCCAGATTCCAGTTTGCCACCCATGTGCTCACACCAATTCACTGCAGTGAGCATTGAGCCAGCTCCCAGACCTCCATCTGTAAGATGGACCATGATTTGCCTATTGTTTTCACCACCAATAGAATTTTCACAAACCGGTGCCAGGAACGCATGTGGCTTTGACACAACTAGCACTATTTGTGCAGATAGCACTAAGCCATGTATTTTTCAGGTGCCATTTTTGTGCAGAAATGGCCTTTTTTGTGCAAAATGGCCCCTGAAAAAACATGTGGTTTGGTGAGATTTGCGCAAATAGAGCCAAGCTGTGTGTTTTTTGGGTGCCATTTCTGTGCAAAAATGGCCTTTTTTGCGCAAAATGGCATCTGAAAAACATGTCTTAGCACTATCTGCACAAATAGCACAAGTTGCATCAAAGCCACGTGCTTTCCTGGTGCCGGTTTGCAAAAATTTACTGGCAGTTTGAGAAAAAAAATGCAAATTGTGGTCCATCTTACAGATGGAAGGAAATCCATCAAACTCAAACAAAATCCAGCAAAACTCAAATGAGCCAGATTTCCCTGTTTCAGCACATCCTTAAAATAAACAGTGGATCACAAGGAGTGGATCACAAGGAGAGAGGAAAATTAGAGTAGATTCAGTATTTCGTTGACAAGACAAGTGTGAAGCTAAATACGCAAAAAGGGCTGGGCATGTTTGCACGCTCACCTTGGACTATTCTGAAAAATAAGTTGAGTTATTTAATTTATGTTCTGAGCCAATCTTATGCCTGGGAAATATGTACTGACCATGGGGGACACCCTGACCTCAAGGGTTCTCCTTGGGAATGGATGGGCTTTTAGTCTCTACGTCCAGATTTCCCAAAGGCAGCTATTTAAAACAGCTCCATAGGGAAAGCAACTGAAATGTCTTGGGATGGGATGGGCTTTTGAAAGGTTGCCTTTGGGAAAACAGGAGGTTGGGTTCAACAGTCTACCCCTTCCAGGAAGTTCTTCTGGAACGATGTTCCCCTATGAGCAGCTTAGGCTGCAGACCTATAACAACTTACCTGGGAGTAAGTCCCATTAAAATAAATGGGACTTACTTCTGAGGAGACATGTATAAGATTGCACTGTTAGTTGACAGAATGAAACTGTACAGTAAATAGCTGCTTCTGTCTCCTGGGGAAATCAGCAAGCTTTTAAATATGCATAGTATAATTCGGAAAACTAACGATATTTACAGAGTGTCTCAGGGGAGTGAGGAGTACTGCCTTTGAAGCTGCCTTATTTTCTTGAGGGGAAAACGTCTTATGCAATCTCAGACCTTTCCTGACTTTTAAAAAATTATTATTTACTAGATTTTTTAAAAAATAAAATGTGTATATACCTCGGCAAAAGAAATAATACAACATATATGGATAAGTAAGAATAGCAACAAAACAAAGCAAATGATGGGTTTGTTCTTTTAGATAATTAATCCCAACTATCACTCCTTTAACTCACCAAGCCTTACCTTTTAGAGTGTTTTCATGGAATTTTACCTTGTTTTGAAATTAATTATAAACAGAGGGAACAAAAAAAGGAAAAGAAAAGAAAAGAAATACACATAATGCAACAAGCTCACTAACGAAATAAACACATTCAGGGCGCACTCCAGTGGGGATGCCCATAAGCCTCCGATCCGAACTCAGAGGATTATGGGCATTCTATGTGGGGCAGGAGGAGCGTGGAGATGAAGATCATCTCCACACTCCTCCCAACCTGCAAGTCAGCTAGATGGCCAATTTCAGCCATCTAGCTGAGGTGCTTTGGATGGGGAAGGAAGGAGGCTGGAGCCCCACCAGGATACATCATATCCTGACAGCCCCAGCCTCCTTCTCTCCCCCCCCACACCCTCAGAACACCCTCTATACCCCTTCTCTAAGGTCTCTCTATGACCTCAGAGGTGAGTGCCAGCTGTGAGGGAGGGAGGGAGGGCAATCCAAGTGTGGAGTCCCAGCTCCAAGGTTGGAGCTCTTTTCTGACCTTGTAGATGGGATTCTGAAAAACTAAACACTGTCTAAGGGCCATAGGATTGCTCTGCCCCTGATTATAATTCTTAATATATTGTGGATATACTTGTAGGACAGCTAGAGTGAAACAAGCTAAGGGAAAACTCACTATCTAATAAAGTGTGAAAGGATGGATATTTAAGTTATGTAGCATATATAGGTTTCTCACCGTGTGATATATACATATATATATATATATATATATATACAGTGCTTTTTTTCTGGAGAAAAGGGTACTGGAACTCTTGGATTACATTTCCTCGGGAGTAGATGGCGATTAAATTGTAATGCAATTAATAGAAGAAAAGGTGCTGGAACTCAGTTCCAGTGAGTTCCACCAGGAAAAAAAGCCCTGTATGTATATATATATATATATATATATATATAGAGAGAGAGAGAGAGAGAGAGAGAGAAGAATAGGCATCTCGATGTGATTCAAATTTGATCAGATGTTTGAAGGGATTCCACATAAGAAATAAATGGACACCATGGCCCCATAATATCCTTCCTAAAAATTAGGATTCCTTGCTCATTGCATAATCATAGTTTCCTAAATGTTAATAATCCACTGTTTGTTTGTTTTTTTAATTATTGAGTTGGAAAGTTCCAATTATGTGGTATACTTGACATGGCCACATGTATATAATAATTACTTAAGAAGGAATGTTTTTTATGCAGGAATCCCGGTCATCATGGTTAAAATGCATAGCTTTAGGAGTTAACAGTGGTCTAATGTTGAGACATTCCAGACAATAATCAGGAAATATGTTCCAAAGCTCCCACTCTGTTGAACATTACAACCAAAGACAAAAATAATATGAACCAACCTGTCAACACCCCTTTCTGATAATACTTACTACAGTTTGGATGGATTGGGTGAAGTCTTGCAGGGTAATGTACCATTACTCTGTATTGTGCTGCCTACTTTTCTTTTTCTTTACAGTGCATCCCCCACAGAGCCACTGTGACCCTCTTTTCATCATGTGGAGCAAAAGTTACACTTTAGCTGCTCCACGTGGCTATTACCTGTAAATAAAGAAAAGAAAGACTCATTAAACTTTTAAAAACACCTCATGTAGCACTGTAAGTAACTCTTACATATTCATAGTTCAGTACGTAGATTCATAAATCATAGAGTTGGAAGGGGCCTACAAGGCCATCGAGTCCAACCCCCTGCTCGATGCAGGAATCTAGAGGAGGGGTCTCCCATCCAAGTAATAACCAGGCCTGACCCTGCTTAGCTTTCCACGCTCAGACAAGCTGAGCCAGCGTGAGCCACATATTAGGACATGATAACCTCTAGCTACACGGAAATGGGTGCATGGGCACAGGACAGGAGATGATTAATGCTTTCTGAAGAGAGTATTGTCCCAGCCACATTGAAAAAGGCAGTTGTGTGAGCCCCTTCTGAAGAAACCCTCCTTTGACCCCACTGACCTTGCTAATTACAGGCTTGTGTATATCTTCTCTTTTTGAGGGCAAAGTGCCCCAGCAGATGGTGGCTCTTAAGCTCCATGAATTCCTGAATCAGTATGATTTTCTGTATCCAATTCAATCTGGATGCTAGTCACTTTTGGAACAGAAATTACTTTGGCTATCCCTGCTGATTCTCCTTGACCTATGTGTGGCTTTCAATAATACTGACATTTGTATCCTTCGGGACTACCTACCTGGGATGGGGATTTGGGACAATGTGTCTTTCAATCCTACCTGGTTGGCCAGTTCTAGAGTGTGAATAAAGTTTGGTGCCATAGCTTGTCCATGTTTTTCCCCAGCTGCTCAACATCTAACTTGTTAGCAGATCCAGATGTAACCATGGACAAAATTGAATCAGTAGTGGACTAGATGAGGGCTAATAAACTGAAGTTAAATCTAGACAAGACAGAGGAATTATTGGTTAACCTATCAACCCAGGGAATTTGACTTGTCCTTAACGGGACGGGACTTGTCACACTGCCCTTTAATGATCATATTTGGAGCTTAGGGGTACTATTAGATCCAGGCTTGCTGCTGGGTGTCCAGGTGACATTCATGCTGCGCAGTAAGTACAGGTCAGGATTTGAATCTGGTATACCATAGAAGAACTAGACACCTTATAAAACTACTTTTGCAGCCCTCTGGACTTGTAGGGATGGGCGACCTGCCTGGCACTCGACTCACAGCGTGTGAGCCAAGCCGAGCGCGAGCGCCAACTGAGGTGTTCACCAAACTTCCAGGTCCCTAGCACTACATTGTTTATGTAGAAAATGGCCTAATTTGCACAAATTAGGCCATTTTCTATGTATACAACGTAGCCCCAGAACCCAGAAGTTGCTTTCCCTGGCTTGGCTCACGAGAACGTGAGTCAAGCCAGGAAAAAGGTAGGGCGAGCGAAGCTTGGTGGAGTTGAGCCCGGCGAGTTTGCCAGACTTCCACCCCCTAGTTGAGCTCCACTCACATCCCTAAGTCAATGAGCAAAGTGGGCCCTATCAAGATCAAGGCAAAGATAGGTCACTGTGTCTGCAACGCTGCTGCCATTTATTTTTAACCTAAGTTTCTTTTTTATTTTTTAAACAAAAGGAAAAATGCTGACTCCTCTGGATCGACTCCAATGTCTTCATCTATGCATGAGTTGTGCCAACCATTTCACATTGTTTAGTAGCAAGAAGATTACCAGCTCCTCTTTCTTTTAAATTGGGAGCTCAAATAATCTCTGCTTCAAATAACTACACCATAAATACTGCCATATTAGAATCAATGCATCATTTGCTTGGTTGTGCCCTATAGAGCTTGCAAGATGTGTTGGAAATTATTCAAGTGGTAATTTTAGGCATCTGTCTCGAAAATGCGAAGAAAGGGATGTTCCTCTTGTGGTGACTGTGAAGAAAAAGTGTATTAAAACTGCTGAACATGCAAGAAACTCACGGCTGATATTTTTTTTGTAATATCTTCTCCCATTATTCTTCGACCACTGGTAATTGATTTCTTTAAACATTATTTACCTGTGGTATCTATCTGCCTTGCTTATTTGTAACTGCAGTTTCTTCCACCCTACCTGAGGTCATCCAAATTTTCACTCACTCATGTTTATCGAAAAGTAGGAATTTGCTGGTTTAGCATTACCATTTAATAGCAGAGAGCATCTAAATATTCATGGTTTACCATTTTAAAGCACTTCTCAGTCATCAATGTGCTTTAACCTTTTTAATATCATGGTAACCCTTAGCAGTGGTATAGGCTGTGAAACAGTAATTTGGCCTAGTTGATCCAGGGAGATTAAGCAATAAGTGGGACGCTGAAACAAAGTGTAGACAAGCACTGCCTACATAAATAATGAAAGTCCATTCCCAGCCCAGCCTCTGCAGGGACATTTTGCTGGCCATGTCTTGCCCCCAACAGAAGACTCCTCTGAGGCGGATGAGTTAGAGGCCCCAACAGAGGACAATGTCTAGGCCCTGCAAGGGCCTGAGCTCATGAAGGAGCCTGCTGAGGTCCCAGCCACTCGGGAAGAGGGGGAGTCTGCATCAGAGGAAGAGGCTGAGTGCTTCCCAAGTCCCAGGAGCAACGGCACCAGAGGAGGCAAGGCTCAACTCAGAGAACCTCGATGAAGTGCCAGGCTGTGGCAGAGATCTACTTGGGAGAAAGGGGGCTCCTCATGATGAGTAGAGGGCCCTCCTTATGAGGAAGACTTCCTGCAATCAAAATGAACAACTATAGCTGGGGCTTGGTTGGGGCTCTGGCAGCTCCAGAATAAAAATCCCAGTAGACGTTCACAGAAGCTGCTGGAAAACGTCTGTGTTTGATTCTGTCTCTAGCCTACTTGCCTGTGGACCTTGCCTTCTGCTTGGACCCTGTTCTGTAAGGGACCTTGGCCTGGATTTGACTACTCTCTCTGCATCACCCCTTTTGTCTCTACAGCCTGGCTTTCCTGTTTGCTATTTCAGATCTGTTTGTGGACTCAGCTTGCCCCTCCATTGTATCTTCAGCTACTGACTCACCAGACTGCAGCCCAGCCTGAACACCTGGGGAGGGAATAGGACAGGCCAGCAGGTGGAGGCAGCAGGGCACATCCTGTGCAATGTGCAGATGCATGTTATGTCAATACACAGGGAAGTGGTTGGCCCTTTGCCCTATTTAGGGCAGCTTTCCCCTCACACCAGCCCTCTTTCATCCAGCTGCTCCCTACCCATGTAGTCTCTGTGTGAGATTAGCTGGTCACCTATTTAAGGGGCTAAGCAGGAATTTTTGACCTACCAAGTGATTGGCCGGGTTGGTAGGGTTCTTTGTTTGTTTGTTTGTTTGTTTTCCCTGCTCTACACAGGCATTGTGGGGGATTAATTGGATATGCGTTGTTAGAAGAGTTGCTGGAGATAGTGGTGGGCAATCCTCCTTGCAGGTTTTTGGAGCTTCATGGGAGCTATCCATGGTGCTCCATGGTGCTGAACCTATTTTGGGGATGGAGTTCAGCACCATGGATAGCTCCTATGAAGCTCTAACTAAAACCTGCAATGGAAAAGGAGCCCCACCAAACTAGGAGTCACCAGCCTCCCCTGAGGAAAGGGATATGTTTAGGTAAGCACCCTGAGGCACCCTTAAGGTGACAGGCCATGCTTGAGACCTGCCACTCCAGGGCTGTGGGACTAGAGGCTGGGGTCACCCAATGAAGCTGATTGGTTGGAGATTCAGGACCGATAAAGGAGGTACTTCTTCATACCAGCACATAGTTAAACTGTGCAATTCACTACCTCAAGATGTAGTGATGGCTGCCAACTTGGACAGTTTTAGAAGGGATTAGACAAATTCATGGAGGATAAGGCTATCCATGGCTACCAGTCATCATGGTTATGTATTACCTCCAGAATCAGAGGCAGTATACTGGAGGCCCATAAACAGGAAGGTGCTATTATGCCCGTATCCTGCTTGTGAGCTTCCCAGAGGTAGGGAAGTGCCGTCTGCAACACTGCAAAACTTGTTCAATTTCAGCTCAAAGGATTTTTGACACATTTCTGACCTGTGATGGCCAAAAGCAGGCCGAGTTGGGGGTGCTGGTGTTTCGGCTTCCTCAAAATAGCTTGAAATATTTGCACAAATTTAGAGTCAAGACTTCGTATCTCTAGCATAATTTGCACAAATTGTGTAAGTTTTTGCAAATTGAAGATCGGAGGACCTGAATTTTGAGCAAATTTCCTCGGCTTAAAAAAAATAAAAGCAAACAATGGCCTGTTTTAAAAATGGAAGTCCACGTGGTGCTGGCTCAACTCCAGTCAGATAGAGTCAGTCAGCGCCAGTGCAGGGTTGATGGAATGGAATCCATGGGGCTGAGTCAAGCATCAATGTCCAAAGACTTTCCCAAATGTCCCAGTTTACCAGGGACAGTCCCTATTCTTTATTATCCATCCCTGATAAATCCCTGTCCCTATTTTCCCCCTCTATATTTGCCTTTGGGGGATGCCTTGTTAACACTATGGAACATGTATGTTGCTTCTGTTGTCATTCTACACGGTTCATCTCCCTCTCCCAGAAAGTGTCTACGCTTTGCATCTTAGAGTGCGGAGTAAATGCATCTTGTCTTTAGTGCCCGTGCATGTAAATGTGCACACACATGACATGAGTAGTAAGTAGAACTGACCCCCAATTTTTCAGAAGACATTTTTTTCTGAGTTTTTTTCCTTCACCCCCACCTGTTGAAAAAGAAGGCCATTTTGCTGAACTTTCTCCAAATATTCTCCACGAACGATGCCAACATCAAGGCCTGTGGCTTACGCTGGCTCAGCTTGTCTGCGTGTGGAAAGCTAAGCAGGGTCAGGCCTGGTTATTACTTGGATGGGAGACCCCTCCTCTAGTTTCCTGCATTGAGCAGGGGGTTGGACTTGATAGCCTTGTAGGCTCCTCCCAACTCTATGATCTATGAAATCTAAGAGAGGATCTGGTAATCCTAGCTCAACGTTGCTTTAAAGAAAGGGGGCTCTCTAGGGGAATTCTAGTGAGGATACAGGGAGGGTTTGAATCCAGTTATTTTTCCTCCTCATGCCCCCCTCCACCTTTCACCCAGCCTGCCCAAGCCCGGCAGGCCTTTGGATTTGGTGGTTCCTCTGCCAGAGCTTCTTCTTCCCTGGACTTGGTAGGATTGCTCTGTAAGCCATCATTCTGATCCCATTAACCCTTTCTGTCTAAACCTAGGCTCGTTCACCCCAATGAGACAGTAATCTTATAACAACATTTTTAGCTAAACTGAACTGCCACCATCTTGGTCAGTGCCAGCCCCAGGTTTTGAAGGGCCCTTTGGCAAGACACCCTCAATGGACCCCCTCCTTAATGAGTCTACCTTCTCACCACCATTGTCACCAGCTGCTATTGTTCCTCATCCTCTTTCTCATCATTGATACAGCTTCCTTGCTTGAGCAATAAAGAGCTAGTGAGCAAGCAGGCAGTGACATGAACTTGCTCCTCCTTCTCTCACCACCACTGTTGTCTCCGCCAGAGTGAGAGACAGATGAACAAGGAGAATGCAAAGATAAAGAGGAGGAGCAAGTCCAAGGGACTCTTATCAAAGGGGCTTTTGGGGGGAGGGTGAACCCTTAGCAGGTGCCCAAGAATTCTTACCATTGATGCCCACCCTGATCTTATTTAAATCAGTGGAAGACAGGCTATTGCAGGAATAAATGCACACAACCAGGCACTGAAGAGTCTTAACTCTTGGTTGTTGCTTTTGAAGTGAACCTTGCTATAGAACAGGGGTGTTACAACTATGCCCATATTTTCATCTGTGTGATGTTGCAAGGTATAGACTTTAGTCCAGCTGTGACTTTTTTTAAAGTGCAACTACCCATATAGACTGCGTAAGGATTTATGCAGATTAATAGTGGAGAAATATTAATGGTTCTGTTCCCTCCTAGTCTTGTATTTCACCTGCCGAGCTTCTACAATATCTCATCAGTTTTGAAAGGTGTGTGATTAATTTTAAGCAGCACAGCAGTATTATTGTGAGTGTATGTATTTTTTTAAAGAATCAGATTGAGTACATATACACTGACATTCATAGCAGTTCAGGATGTCTATTTATTTATTTCTATATCTCCCCAAGTCAATATTTGTCATTACTCTACAAATCTAATTTGATTTGGGGTGAAAAGAGAGAGAAAGTGATGACTCTTTTCATATTTTTAAAACGGTATGTAGTCAAGCATCAGGGGGAAAAATGTAGTATGTAAAGTAGTAACACACAAGCCATGTATGTAGTACTAGGATGTTGGAGACATCTGCAATGGACTCAAATGAGTTTGAATTTCTAAGGATCTGACCCACGAATTCCACAGTGGAATGGCTTTTCCTAGTTGTGTGGATTCAATGTACTTGTGGATTCTCCCCACCCATAATTTTATGCAAATGTAGTCTTAGAAAAATATGGGGGGAAATCACCAACCAAAAATGCACATTTCCCCAGAGGCTAAAGCATGAAAATATACATTTTGTGTATTTAGGGGGGATTTGCACATTTTTGGGAGTGCAGATTTGCAGAAATGTGTATGAATGCATTTGCACAAAAGCTGATTCTGTCAACAGGCAGACAACAGAATAAAAGGCACCTGACAATCTGCAAAACATAGACAGAACAGATTTTACAACATCCGTACATTCCTAATGTGCACCCAGGACATGGATTGACTATAAATGAGAGCAGAGTGTTACCAATTTGTTTGCCACCTTTTACCCTGGATGTACGTAAATCATGTAAACAACAGTATGGGAATTCGACTCCAATCTTAACAAATGTCAGCCATAGGAAACCTCTGTAAATGCTTCAATTGAAGAGAAAGATGATGGTTTCTGAAACCTTCCTTTCTTTCTGTAGATATTTCCATCTTTGTGCATTCAGGTATTGCATGTTTGAGACACTTATCTAAAAAAATCAGATATTCCTCTTTTGCAAGGCAGATCTGAATAATTTTTGCATGCAATTTGATAAACATGATTATTATGATCATTATGATTTTCACTTAACTTTCCCTTGCAAAGGGCAAATATATTGCATATCTGAATCACTGGGGCCCACTGCATGTGCATTTGGTCTTATTGTGAATCATCTTGTGCACCCATGTCTATCCATTTGTCTATTTTGTTTTTCAGTGGATCCAACAGTAAGGTTGTGAAGCCTGCTGTCTACTTCTTTTCAAAAGTAAATACTTCTTTTCAAAAGTAAACACGCAGTTTCCACTTCAGAAGTATAACATCCCTTAAATTTTCAGCATCCCTATGGTAAATCCAGGCTGAAGAGATCTGGTACCTAAGCAGTTAAAGGTTGCTGAGTGACAGTGTAAAGAGAAATGTGACGGCGTCCTACAGCTTATATTTGCATCTGATTTGGAGTGGTGGGAAGTGCATGGAAATGTCTGATAACAAATTACATGGCAGTTTTAAAAGAGCTGACTGCTACAGCTACACGTAAAGATGTCTCATTTTCAAGGCCCTGTTTTACTCCACTTCTTTTTTGTCACATAATGGCATTGTAACATGACATAATTGCTAAGTGAAGCATCTTATTATCATACAATGACTTGCTGTTCTCTTTCAGTTGGATTCTTATGCACCAGACAGATCATCCTACCGAAGGTCTTGTCACTGACAAACCTTACCCAGGGAGGGGGAAAAGCTGAGCAGTACGGATTATGGTTAAGCTTGACAAATTGTTGCATAAGAAAAGCATAAGAAGCATGCTGTTCAGACCAAAAATGCATATGCATGTCCAGTCTATCTCAAGGAGCGTCTCCAGCAACACCAAGTGGGCCGCTCAACAAGATCTGCCACAGATGGCCTTCTCCTTGCCCCTTCAGCCAGAGCAGCTAGACTGGTGGGGACGAGGAAGAGGGCCTTTTCCGTGGTGGCCCCAGTACTGTGGAACTCTCTCCCGAGTGACCGCCATGCCCCCTCTCTGCTGAGCTTCCGTCGCTCATTAAAAACCTGGCTATTCAGGTGGGAATATGGGGTGGGTTAAGATTTTAAAATTTTTATACTGTTTTAAATGTATTTTATTGTTTTTATTCTATGTACATCGCCCAGGGTGGCCGGTTGCCGGCCAGATGGGTGATAAATAAATATAAATAATAATAATAAATAATACATACATTGTTAGAACTTCTGTAAAGGGCCATTGATTTATTTGTATATTTACAGCATTTTTGCCTTACTGTTCAGCCCAAAAAGGCTCCCAGATTGACTTACCGTATCAAGCGCAATAATATGATGCCTTCAGGCGTACAGTTTAAAATACATGACACAAAAGGAAAATGGATTGGGAAGGAGGAGGAAAAAAGCCAACTCAAGTACTAGTTCTTGGTCACAAAATTCTTAAAATGACCAACTGGAATGGAAAAAAGTTCAGGAACAGGAGGAGACAAAACTTGTTGTTTGTCTCTCAGCTGAGCCAGTGAAGCGGTCTTCCTCCCCATCTCTTCCTCCCTCTTCGACAGCCTGATGCAATGAATGCTGCCAGGTGACAGTTAACAGATGGAGAGGTCTGATGGAGGGGGTTTCTCAGCAGAGCAAATAGTGGCCCTGCTTCCCTTCACTCTCCCCGTTACAGCCAATGTCATGCCTGTTGCCATGTCAGTGGCTTATGAACTGGCGCAGCATCATGATAGCCAATTACAAGCCAGGGAAAGCTTATGTAAACAAGTACATTTTCAGGAGGCATTTAAAACTCACCACATTTTCTGCCTCCCAAACCATATGGGGGAGGGTGTTCCAGAGGGTGGGCACCCCTACTGAGAAGGCCTCGCTTTTGAGATGTCACACGGCAACATCCTGTTGGTTGTGGAATTACCAGCAAGGCCTCCTCTGAGGATCTTAAAGGTCCACTGGGCGTGTATATAGGGGAAAGCGGTCTGCTGGATGCCCCGGTACCAAGTTATTTAGGGTAGGGGTGCAGAACCTCTTTCAGCCCAAGGGCCAAACTCAATTTCTGAGAAGCTCTCGGGGGGGATGCATTCCAATGCTGGGTGGGGCCAAAGGAAGGGGTGGGGCCAAAGACAAAAGGCGGGACAGGGGCAGAATTCCAAAATTTTCCACATATTGTAGCATGAAGCTCTTGCTGGCAGTAACTCGGCCTCAGGAGAGGCATTTCAACCTTCTAGAATGGGGTAATGCCATACGAAAGCTGGGAAACCACCAAACCATTGGGGGCAGGCGGGGAGAAAGTGGGAACCACCCGGTCATGAGGGAGGGGAAAGGGAGATGCCATTGGAAGGACCCTGAAGGGCTGGCCTTGGGGAGCCCAGGAGCTTGCACAGTTAGCATTCTACATCACAAGCCTACTCGAGGGAGGAGAGGAGACTTCCCACTGCAGAAGTAACCTTCCAACGCATGGAGGCCTGTGGGGTCATGTCAGTGAGGATGTGCCATCGGCTCACTCCATGTCCCTCCCCTCACACAATTCCAATGGCATGGCGGGGCATGGTGGGGGTGGGTGGGTGTAGAATCATAGAATCATAGAAAAGTAGAGTTGGAAGGGGCCTACAAGGCCATCAAGTCCAACACCCTGCTCAATGCAGGAATCCAGGTCAAAGCATCCCTGACAGATGGCTGTCCAGCCACATTTTGAATGCCTCCAGTGTTGTAGAGCCCACTACCTCCCTTACGTAGTTGGTTCCATTGGCATATTGCTCTAACAGTCAGGAAATTTTTCCTGATGTTTAGGTGGAATCTGGCCTGGGTTCCTGTAACTTGAGCCCATTATTCCGTGTCCTGAAACTGGGATGATTGAGAAGAGATCCTGGCCCTCCTCTTTGTGACAACCCCTCAGGTACTGGAAGAGTGTGATAATATCTCCCGCTCGGTCTCCTCTTCTGAAGGCTAAACATGCCCAGTTCTTTCAGTCTCTCCTCATAGGGCCTTGTTTCCAGTCCCTTTATCATCCTTGTTGCCCTCCAGTGTCTGCCAGTGGATACTGGTGGCCGCAATGTCAGTGGGGCAGTGCATCCACTCTGGGTTGTAGTCTGAACTTTTAAGGAGGTATCCATGGTGCTGAACCTATTTTAGGGATAGGGTTCAGCACCATGGACAGCTCCTTAAACATTTCAGACTGAGACCCAGAGTGGCTACACCGCCCTTCTGACATTGGCGCCACCATCCTCCACTGCTGCCTGCATAGGGATTTGGTCATCACATATATTCTAGGAGCAGATATCAGAGCTCTTTCATGGTGCCTTACCTCCTTCATAAAAAGGTGACAAAGCAGGACATAAAGAACCACAAGCTGATCAGCTTCATGTCTTTAGTTTATAATGCTTTGCAGAGCAATGGGGGTGTTCAGTCAACCAAAAGAAAAGGAGGACGTTCAAACATTCTCTCCCCATATAGATCACTTTTATGTGATCAATAAAATACTGTTTTCCAAAGTTTGACAGAGACATAGCATCTTTTCAGTATTCTGTGGAACTGCTCCTCTGCTTAAACTATGCAGTGATTTATACGGCCTGGTGAGATTTCAGCTTCCCCTTTGTAAAGAAGCCATGCTAGTCATTGATTGAAGAGAGAAAGTAACAGTCAGTCCTGGCCATGGTCCTACATGCATTAGTTACATTCGATTGGACTACTGTAACACATTCTATGTGCGACTGCCTCTGAAAACCACTTATAAAATTCCGCTTGTGAAGAATGCTGCTGCTAGAATGTTGACCAGGGTGGTGGGATCATGTGACCCCTTTATTGTCTCAGCTGCATTGGCTGCCAGTTTATTTTTCAAGTTCAATTCAAGGTGCTTTAAAATCCTAAACTGCTTGAGATCTGGCTACTTGAAGGGCCATCTCCTCCCTTGTGAAGCAGCCCATCCTTTAAGATCAGCTGCTGTGCCCCTCTTGCATGTGTTTTTGCCTTCAAGGGCACAATTGGTGGCAATACAGAAGAGGGCTTTCTCAGTGGTGGTATCCTGCATGTGGAACTCCCTGCCCCCAAGTGGTTAGGTCATCTGCTTTATCTGCGTTCTTCCACCAATTACTGTAAAGATATTTGCTTTTTTTAAACAAGCATTGATTCGGTTGCTTAATTTTATTCATTCATTTCGTAGGGACGGGAGAACCAGGAATGCTCAAATTCACAGAAATTCTCTGAACTTTACTTCAAAGCTCAGTTCAGCTCACTCCCGTTCTTGTTTGCGACCTGTTTTTTTGGTTCATTGAAATGGGAAAAGTTGTGCATTTTGAGAAAGTTGTCCATTTTTCAAGTTCAGATTTTGCAAATGCAAGCTCAGGAAGTTGTGAACATTTTTGGAGAACATATGCTCCCATACCAAACAGGGCTTTTCTTCTTCTTCTTCTTCTTCTTCTTCTTCTTCTTCTTCTTCTTCTTCTTCTTCTTCTTCTTCTTCTTCTTCTTCTTCTTCTTCTTCTTCTTTTTTTAGTAATTTTCAAAATGAAATGAAATTCTCTTATATCCCTAGCTTTTGGTTCTTTGTGTTCCGGTCTATGCTGCTGCTTTTAGCTTGTTGCAAATGTGTTTTAATGGTTGGTTATTGTTTTTTTATGCTTTTTGTATTTGGGATCCTTTTTTGGAAGGGAAAAGAAGGATATAAATCGAATGAATGAATGAATGAATGAATGAATGAATAACAAACTTTGGATACATATTCCCTTTGGATAAGTATGTCAGGACCTATAATGTTATAACAAAGATCCTTCATTCATCCATTTTTCACCACAAATGAAATGATTTTGTTTTCAGTCTGTCTGTCTGACTTGTCCCAGCTCTATTAGATGTCAACTGAAGATGAAGAAACACTTATTTCTGTAGTGGAATAATTTTTCCAGCTCCTGGGGTCTAAAAATGATCTTCTTCAGTCAAGCTGAGAGAGAGAGGGGGGAGGGAGGGAGGGGGATGCTTTCAGTGGAAAATTGGCTTTGGAACAAGGAATAGTCAGTCACATACCAGGTTCTGGAAAACTACTGCTAAGAAGTGGTACTCTCTCTTAAGTAAATCATGAGTTCAAGAATTGTGTTGGGCTGTAGCTCAGGGGTAGGACACATGCTTTGATTGCAGGAGGCCCCAAGTTCAATCCCTGCCATGTCAAGGTAGGGCTTGGAAAGACCCATGTCTGAAACCCTATAGACCAGCTTTCCCCAAAGTTGCTCCTTCCAGATGTTTTGAGCTACAACTCCCATCAGCCCTAGCCAGCATGGGTGTCTCTCCAGGGATGATGGGAGATATAGTCGAAAGCATCTGGAGAGACACACCAGATGTGGGAAGGCTTATGTAAACAATACTAAGCTGGATGGACCAATGATAGGACTTGATATAGGGCAGTTTCCTCTATGTTCCTCTATGTCCCATATAATTATGTGCGAGGCTCAGTGCAGAAACAGCAGGGCAGACACACAGAATCATAGTCCCAGTTTAGATGCTAATGTGGCCCTTTGTGTGATAGATAAGCATTGCACATTCGCCTCTTCTTCCATGCAGATGTCACAGATCTGGGTGCTTCATGCTGATGCATAATTGTGCAGATGCCCAGCTGATGTGATTCTTTCCCTCAAAAAAAGGGGGCTGGGGAGATGGTGTTAACTTGCCCTTCAGCATGAATGCTCAGTTCAAACACTCAAGGCATTGGAACGAGGGAGGGAGAATGTCACTCCACCACCACACATAGGCCTGGCTAACATATTGTTACACACTTCCCCCTTCCCTGAGAGATGAAAAATTGGAAATGGAACTGGGTTTAGTTCCTTTTAGTTCAGAGAGAGCGCTGGAGAATCATTGTAAAATTTCCTTTGTTTACACATATTGTATACAAGTAGGGTGGCCATGTGTCCTACTTTATGGAGCAGATTCATGTATTTGTTTGAAAGTGTCCTTTCTTTGAAGAGCTGTCCAGTCCAAGTCCAACTTTAAGGTAAAGAAGTGAGAGAAGCAGCCCAGAAGTTTCCCATCAACAGTTACAGCATCTGGACAGTAGACTGAGAAGGCAGGAACACAGATCAACTGGTCACACTCTTTCCCACTAGGGTGAGGTGTATTGTATTTCTGTTTAACTTATAGTAATGATTTCTACATTCGCATCTATACCTATATAAATTAGATCATGCACATTTTATGCAAATCGCTGTCCTCTTTTGTCCTGTTTTTTGGGTGATGCACAAGTGGCCACGATATATACAAGCAGAGCTTAAGTGGAAGTAGCCAGTCACTGCCACAAGGCAGCTGACCCACCACTCCCGTGGTATCAGATCTCCAGGAAAAGTTCCTGCACCCTAATGCCTTCAGGCCAATCACAGGTCTCCTTCACACCCATC
Organism: Shinisaurus crocodilurus; assembly: GCA_021292165.1. Classification (NCBI taxonomy): domain Eukaryota; kingdom Metazoa; phylum Chordata; class Lepidosauria; order Squamata; family Shinisauridae; genus Shinisaurus; species Shinisaurus crocodilurus. The sequence continues at coordinate 27,193,714 of CM037878.1, forward strand.
TCCATTCTAAATACAAAATGGCTGCTTTTCAAACACACAATCTGCCAAACGCTCATCTCACACCAACACCCCTTGCAGGAAACATCCATAGCTATTAAAATAGTCATACAATTATTTTGCAAAAAAATCCACCACTCTCACCCGGGATCATGTTAAGCAAAAAGATAGTGATAGATGCATCACATGAAAAAATAATTGAGATAGAGTTTATCCTTAACACCATGATCTGGGACACAGTCAAAACCATGCAAGCACATCTCACTATATAAAAAGAGGCAATGTGGAGGAGTGGAATACGAGACTGAAGCCAAGCGCGAAAGCTGGCTCTTCCCTCATCCTGTGAAGTCAGTCTGGCAAGCCGCTGCTCCTCCCTCCACCCATCTTGCCATCATAATGGGCTGGATTGTGTGATGACTCTCCATATACATGTGGAGGTGAGCAAGAGCACACTTCTCATGCAGGTGCATCCAGTGTACCTGCCCTGCCTTCAACATTCTATGATGTCCACATGAAGGCATAAAATTTCAACAGAATTTATGCATGTAACATCCGATATGCATAGGCTGACTTGATGCCTTCAGTTTCCTGAATGAAATCCAGTAATAGAGCATGTGATCTAGGCCTAGGCACATTTGATTTTAATTATATAGGCAGTATTTGGATTGTATGGCTTTGCTTGGACATCCTAGGATGTTTAAGAGTCAGGGCAGATGTTCTTGGAGGGTGGGGAGGGCAGTCACTTCTTGCCCTCATCCATATGTATAGGCCAGATCAGGGAGAAGGATCATTTGATAAAACCCATTAATGATGGGCCTTTCACTCATCATAAATACAAAAAGATGGACAATTCCTACAGGTCAGTTTTCTTCATCTGGAGTTCCCCAGTATGGGTTGGAGGCTCTGCAAAAAAACAAAAACAGAAACAACAACAACAACAACAAAAACTTATTGCAACACAGTGTTCTGCCAAAAGCAGCAGTTCTTTTTAGGATCTAGAGACAATGAGCACACTTATGGGTGAAGGTTGAAAAGCTTTATTAGCAAACCACAGAAAAGAGATTAGAGAAGCTAAGACAAGTGCAGGGTATGATGCTTACGTCCCTTCTGTTGCCGGGAACCCCTCAAAGAAACGGCAACGGACGGACTCCTAGGCCGGCACACAGCACCTTCTGCACAGCTAGGTCTGTGTCGAGGTTCACCCCTCCTAAGGATTCCCTAATCTTATATAAGTTTTCTCTGTTTATGATAATCACACCTGGTCCCAGTAAATGCAGCAAGATTAAGGTGTTTTGTCTCAATAGATACTTCCATACCAGTTTCCAAGACTAACTATAAGCAATCCTTTCAAGTTGACCATGATACTATCTGGAGTCACTCAGTTCCCAGGTCCTCTCAATCCTTCTTGTTGATAAGTCCCTGCTTACCTAAGTAATCAGGTTCCTCCCCATCATGCGCCATGGGAGTCTGGTCAACTAACATATTTGCCAAGTGTAAACCTGTCCAAGGACAGACTCCAAGTGGGAATCTTCTCATAACAAACTCTAAACATCATGAACTCACTGGTTAGTGAATTTAGTCCTACCAAAGACACAAAGAGCAAGTATGTTCATACAATAGAGACCCAGACACAGGTACAACACTGGTCATACACCACTGTCTCCTCAAGATCACAATGGTGTTCCGGCTAGAGTTGTCCTGTATCGCCTCGCGGGGCGTAGCGGGCTGAAATTGGCCCCGCTCACACTCGCGCGAAGCCTACTGTACTCCGGCGGCAGCTTGCCTCTCCGTGGCAAGCCGCCCACGCTGCCTGCGCTGGTCCCGTCGCGTCACTTCCAACACGCCGGAATTGATGTGACGGAACCCTGCGCTACGTTTTTGGTGGGGAAACCAGGGCAACAGGGCTTAAACAGCCATGTTGCCCTGGTTTCCCCGCAAAAAACGTAGTGCGGGGTCCCGTTGCGTCAATTCCGGCGTGTTGGAAGTGACGCGATGGGACCAGCGCAGGCAGCGAGGGTGGCTTGCCGCGGAGAGGCGAGCTGCCGCCGGAGCACTGTAGGCCTCGCACGAGTGTGAGCAGGGCCAACTTCCGGGGCCTGCCGGAAGTGACGTGCCAGGACCAGCACGGCCAGCGCCAGCAGCTCAAGTGGCGCGGAGAACAGCTCCATGCAGCTCAGAAGAACGAGGCAGGGGGCCGCCACCGCGGAGAGTCAAGGCGGCAGCGAGGCAGCCCCCTGCACAGGTTTGTGCCCACCACTGCTTCCGGCTTTTTCCACTTCACATAGTGACTCCGATATCTACAAAGACTCCGATGTCTACAAAAAAATTGCCAATTTGAATTTCAAGGAAATAGCAGATTGCAAATAAAACAGTTATTGCTTAAAATGTCCCCCCCCCCAGCATATTTTTCCTTATTTTTATTTTTCTTTTTGAGAGTAGGGCACGACAATGCCACTGACAATGAATACAGAGTTAAATTTAAAGACATTTAAGTACTGGGATCTGTGTACTTGAGGCATCACATAGTTGCTCAGGTTTAATTTGGTGATAGCATCAACAGTATCCTGTGTGCAGAGGACACATTTTTAAAGCAAGTTTATTACCAGCAATGAGTTATCAAAACCACTTACTTTATCTGATACAAAGTGAATCAGGTCTAGTGCCATCAGTTAAAGGGAGAGAAAACACAGATTGGTTGTGACTCTCAACCCATCTCAATGGCCTGTAGGAAAAATCCAAATTATTGATTTAAACAGAAGTAGATGTAAACAAGAGAGATGTTTACCTGAGGATAAACTCATATGAACTATGCAATGATTATAGAAAGCATTTGGATAAATAACGGTTGGGTAATGGAGATTCTCTGGCAGTTCATCAGAAAGTCTTTTTACTCTTTGTGCAAGTTATTGAGGTGTAGAATTATGTTTGTAGCACATTGTAGTCAGGATCATGGGAGTTTATAGGGGAGAGAATTAGTTTTTGAATGCTCCTGCATTGCATTTGTAGATGGGTGGATCGGATGACCATTTATTTCATTTGAACATTATGATCTACAGGTCAGAACATAAAAGCGTAACTGGATCAGACCAACACTCCATCTAGTGAAACATCCTGTTTCCAACAATGGTCAAGTAGATGCTTCCGGGAAGCGTATAGGCAGGGTATGGAGGAAACTGCTTTCTCCTGCTAGTTGTTCACAGCAGCTGGTGTTCAGAGGTATACTACTTCCTCTGAACATGAAAGTTTAATGAATGTGTCTAATCCAGCCTTCCCCAACCTGAGATCCTCCAGATATTTTGAACTACAAGTCCCATCTTCTCTTACCATTGGGCATGTTGGCTGGGGATGATGGGAGTTGAAGTCCAGAACGAAGTTCTGGAGGAACCCAGGTTGGGGGAAACTGGTCTAATCCTTTCTAAAAGAATTAGCTGGGGAAATTGGTCAGTAATATGGAAACTGCCACCACAGTGATCCTCTTATTTCATAGATTTCATAGATCATAGAGTTGGAAGGAGCCTACAAGGCTATCAAGTCCAACCCCCTGCTCAATGCAGGAAACTAGAGGAGGGATCTCCCATCCAAGTAATAACCAGGCTTGACCCTGCTTAGCTTTCCACACTCAGACAAGCTGAGCCAGTGTAAGCCACAGGCCTGTATATCTGAATGTTATATCTGAATGTTATCTGAATGTTAGGGAACTGGCGGTAAAGGTCCTTATGAGACAGAAGCCCTCCCCAACCCTGCTACATCACATTAACAAAGAATATTCACCAGCCTGTTAGAAAGGCGGTGTGATGCTCTGTGATCTTGGGTTTCACATATGGTGGTGTGGTGTAGATATGACAGTTCAGCAAGTCAGTCAACAGATATGTAGTACCACAGAAACCAGATGTACTTTTAAAAAGTATATCCCATATCCCATATGTTCAGAATGATTTGAATGTACATCTGAGATGCTTCTGGTCTTTAATTGGAAACCTTTTAAAAACCCCATCTATACTAAAGTCATTTGCTTAAAACATGGGAATCATTGCTGCTGCTAGGGATGTGTGAGGAATCCGACAGGGCACTGAAAATCCAATGGATTTTCATGATTTGTCCCCCACAGATTCCCGTTCGCAATGGTGTGAGTCAAGCCAGGTCACGAACCTCCATAACTAAGACAGGCTGTGATGTGTGCATTAAAAAAAATGCTAAGGAAATTTGCGTAAATTTGGCCAATTTCCACAAATCAGCACCCAAAAACCATGTGTTCCTCATGCAATTTACACAAATTGCACAAGGACCACATGCTTTTTTGGATGCCGATTTATGGCATAATTTGTGCAAATTTCCTTCGTGTTTAGAAAAAAATGCAAAAATCGTGGCTGGTCTTAGAGATAGACGTCTGTGGAGAAAACCCCCAACTCAGTCCGCTTCCAATCATTGGATCGGAAGCTGGCAGGAAGTCCGTCTATCTCAAATGAGCCAGACTTCCCAGCATCAGCACATCCTTCCTGAGCTGCTGCTTCATCACAGACTAAGGGAAACCTGAATCCTCATTATGTGGATACTTCCTTAGAAACTTGGCTCCCCTTTTTAATATTGTTGGAACTAGAAACAGAGCATACAGTAGGCTGGAAAGATTTAAATCTCTCATTATTCCATAGAAAGGTGAGTAGGGTTAACACCTCCCATTGATAATTGGCTGCCATATTTGGACCTCTTTGTTACTTCTGATGTTCGTGGGTCTGTTTGTTTTTTGCTCTATTATTGAAAACTTTGTTAAATACATGAAAAGTGCTTTTGAAAACTAAATAAAAATAAAAGCTACCTAAGCTAATGGCCATCATTATACCTCACGACAGTGAGTTCCATAGCTTAATTATTGGTTGTGCAAATAAGTACTTATTTTTGTCTGTCTTCAACTTACTGTCAATCACTTTCATTGGATCACTGAAGTCAGGTACTGTTCAGTTGCTAAGGAAGAATAAAAAGCTCCATCGTAATGGGAAATACATAGAGAGAGACCCTGTGAAAAACGGGAAGATGAAATGTACTGTCTGCAGAAGTGCAACGCTGAAAGGCTGTATCAATGAATGTTTTGGATTCAATCATGAGTGCATCTCCCCCACATCCCATAGATAAGGTGATAATGAATAATGGCAACTTATGTCTAGGACCAACCTTTTAACTTTTCTGCAGTTCAGGGGGGACTAATGTGTTTCAAAGATCAATCAAAGAAATGAGGCTCAAAAACCTCCAGTGAATTGTCTCTGAGAATTCCAAATACTCTCCCAGTTTCTGAGAGAAATACCGGTACATTTTTTTAAAATCATTTATATTGCTGGAGAACAGACTAGAGTTATGACTACCTCTATTGTTTTCCATAGAAACAAAAGTCTCAATGGGAAGGCATTTGATCCACAGACCTTTAGATAAAATTCCTTCTTTGGAGAAGGCCTGCTTTTAGGATTCTATTCCGATGTCCCCTACCCTAGCAGGAAAAAATAAATAAATACTAAGAGTTGGATCCAGACTTAGTCATACTTAGAGTAGACCCTTTGAAATGGAACTTAATGGAACTTAAGTTAGTCATGAGTAGCTTAAGTCCCATTGATGTCAATTGGTCTACTCTAAGTATAACTAAGTCTGGATCTGACCCAATGGATTTATAAACATGACAGTGGGACAACTCCTGACCCATCACCTCTTTTTCTTACTGGGGTAATCAAGGTCTCTGTACCTCTGATTGCTCTATTGGCTTCAATTGTTTAAATTGGTCATGAGACCCTAACCCTCCTTTGTTAAAAGTGCACCCTTAATATACATATTTTGGTCTGATCTCAGGCAATTTAGCTACCTCTCATAATACTCTTGAATTATTTGATTCCTCATTCTTCTAGGCTATTCCCGAATCTACTTTTTAGTGCTTTTGCTCTGGTTTCTGCATTCTTAAGTTTCAGTCATGGCTAATCCTAGGGCTGTGATAAAATGGTGTCTGAATTTGGTGCCCCATTCACAGGTCACAAAACTGGGTGCCATTTCTTCAAATGCTGGTGAAGGGGCACCAGGGATGGGGACTCGGACTCGAGGACTCGACTCATGAGTCGGGACTGAGTCCCCCCTCTGACTCGACTCGGACTCGAGTCCCAATATTTTTAATGGGACTCGAGACTCGACTCGGGACTCGAGACCAAGGACTCTTCAACATCCCTGGGCTGTGCCAGAAGGAGTGGAGAGGAGCGTGATTGCCGGCGAAGAGCGCATGGAAGTGAGGTGTGCCGCTGCTCGGCCACTATGGACAGCTACCAGGAGTGCAGCCCCAACAGTGTGTCAAGATTTATTTTGATTGATGTGTTGCGTACTTGGGAGAGGCAGAAGAAGGACCTGAGATTACTCTGTGTGGCTGCTCTGAGTGTGTTTCTGGTTCCAGCAAGTTCATCACCAGTGGAGCGTGTGTTCAGTGAGGGTGGAATTGTGATGAGACCTCACCGTTCCAGAATGGGGCCCAAACATTTAGAAAAAATCGTGTTCCTCAAATGCAACATGGATAAGTTTTAGGAAGTACAGCAAGTTTATTTTTTAAAATCATTTTCCTAAAATGCAACCTTTCAGACATTTTGGGTTTGGCTGCCTCTGCCTGCCTGTCTGGGGTTTCCAGCCTCCTCTGCCTGCCTGGTCTCTTCTTGACCAGTTCAACAGTTGAATTGTCCAAGACAAAGGCCTCTGCCTGCCTGCTTTGGGGTTCCCTGCCTCCTCTGCCTGTCTGGTTATTTTGGGGTTTTCTGCCTGGTCTGTTCTTGCCAAAATCAGTTGCAGAGTTTTGAAATAAAAAGGCATACTTGTGCCTAGAATTTATTTAAACCACACATCTGAAGTAGCCTTATTTTGTTGGGAAAACCCCCCATTGATCTTAATAGGGACTCGTGGAGTCAGCTTTGGGAGTGACTCGTGAGTCACCATTTTGGACCAAGGACTAGGACTTGGACTCGAGACTCCAAAGACTCGTGACTCGACTCGTGACTCAAGACCAAGGACTCTTCAACATCCCTGAGGGGCACATGACACACCAAAATTCGCTGCCATGGGAGGGTGTCCTGTTCATGTCATTCCTGCCATGAAGACCAATTCCTGCCTTATCAGGAGCAGTCCTGTGGTTCAATGAGCAGGATGGTCAGGCTAGTAGCAGAACTGTCCAGCAGAGAATACAGTAATAAAGGTGTTGCAGTCTAGAATCAATGGGCACCACTAAATCACCTGCTGTCCTTGATGTTCCCTTTAATTCCTCAGAGTCAAGCTATTGACCCCTTTGTTCTATCCCATCCTGAGTTCAGCCCAGAGCCTTTGAACTTTTCATTGTTTTGAAGTTTATAACTGCCCTTGAATTCAGGCACGTAGCACATTCTTCGACCATGTGACTCAGCTTGGACGGACTCGCTGTAGCCCAGCTAGGGACAGACAAATCTGTCAGTTTTGGTTTCTATCAATTTTTCATTCTTCCAGTCTTAAATTTGGTTTATCCTGAACTTTGAGAATTAAAAAAAAGCATGAAAAAGCATATGCATTTTTGTGCACATTTCTCCAAATGCATGTATTTTTGCTGAATATACATATTTATGTAAGCAATTTTCCTAATATAATACATTTTTGAGCCAGTCCATGTGCTAGGGGGTTGGTATACTAAGCAAGCCTTCTTCTCTGCTGTAAAGGACAAAAACAAAACTGGTATTATTCACTCTTCGTAGTTGTTCTCAGGGTAATTTTCCTCCTTTGGACAAGCTAATTTCCCTGCTTTGTTGAGCTACAGTGCACAATCTGCTGTGGGCATGCCACACCTCTGGGGAAAGTCCCTATATTTACAGGTTCATTGGACACACATATTTGCACAAGGGTTTGCATGCAAGTATGGATGAGTACACACAGTAACACATTTGAGAATTTGAAGCATTAGACTCCATTGTGGGATGGCACCCTCAAAGCCAGATTTTACTGCAGCCATTTGTGGTAACTTTTGTAGTAAGAGCAGATTTTACTGTTACCATTTGTGGAAGACAAACTATGTTTGAAATGTGTATGGCATGCTTAGATGATAAAGAATAAAAGCAAATAGCTCGTAACAAGAACCAAAGGGGCATCTCCCGAGGGAGATCCTATATGACAAGAAAAAGTGTAAACGGATTCTGAAAGCCATCATTTGATTATTGTGAGAAACCAGAGCTGTGTTGTGGATGTTAGTAAGAACCACTAACAGATTTATACAGAACCTGAAGGTTGGTAATTAGTGTATTTGGGAAGAGAGAAAGCAGAACATTGGAGCAATCTAATCTGGAGGAGATCAAAATGTGAATGAGCTTTCGAGGGCTAAAAAAAACCCATGCTCTGTGTTTACATTAAAATAATAATAATGAATGATCATCTGAGATTCAGTATAGATTCATCTAATGGCAAAATACATACTGAGGTAACCTGGAGCCTGTGATGACTGAGGGCCAAACAGAAATGCATCCAGTTTGTTTTAGCTTGGCTGACAATTTAGTCATCATCAACTCCAGATCAAAATGTATTATTGTGATGGCTCTGACTAATTTGTCCCAGAGGAAGCACTGGGAAGACAACAATAACAATGATAAACCTCAGTTGCTCTCTCAGGAAAATGAAGAGTAAGCACCGAAGACAGGGAAAGTGTGCCTAAAAAGAATCCTAAATTTTATCAAGCAGGCTAGCAAAGTCCCTAAAGCATTCAAAAGTGATGTTAAGGTGCACTGCTTACACGGCTTGCTAAAGTCAACAAAACAAGGTAATGGGAAGTGACACCTTTTATTCATTTATTTATCTCATTTATATCATACCCTGCCTTTCCTGTAAGGAGCTTGAGGTGGTGTGTGTGTGTAGGGCTCCCAAGCTGATCAGACACAGACACAGACCTGATTCAGTTCAAACCATGCCTTGGAGGATCTATGCAATATTATTCAATATGCAAAATGAACACAGCACAATTCATAATTAAATGGACATCAGCTTCTAAAACCCTGACCATCTTTGGCCCTATTTGGGTACAATACACCACATATAATCACAATCATGTCTAGAATCATGCTTGTGGGATTCTGTGGGCAGCTGGTTGGCCACTATGTGAACAGAAAGCTGGAGTAGACGGACCTTTGGTCTGATCCAGCATGGCTCTTCTTATGTTCTTAGCAAGAGTGAGGCTGCACTAGCTGTCCTTGTCCTACACACGCATGCACGCACGCACGCACGCACGCAGTTGCATTGCCATTGACCCTTGTTTCCCAACCAGCCACACATTTAGGGGAAAGTCTGATGAGGGGAGCCAGCTCTATGGACATAGAGCCCCCCCCCCCGTGATTTAGAACCCTGTGCAATCAGGGTTCTAAGTCATGGAGGGAGCCTAGATGAACAGAACAGGCTCCTTTCTTTAGTCCTTGCCCCAATGCATGGACAGCAGGAGATGTGATGTGGGGGCAGAGCCAGAAGTCATGACTCATGGCCCTGCTGTCTTCCTCCATGCAATTGTAATCATGTGGAGGATAATGCCTAAATAGGGCTCTTGACTTCTCTCCCCAAACAACGGAACCTTCCTTTTCTTTTAACAACAGCACTCCGTGCTATGTGGTTGAGTCCTAGGGATGGGGAAGAAAGATACCCAGTTTGCATTCTAATGCAAATTTACTTCATTTCACACTTTTGAAGCACTACGTGAACCGAAATTCAGGTATCCTTTGAAATTTGCACTTCTCCCAATTTTGCAATGGACTTCTCGAAACAAAAAATGCATACAAAAACGCATATATTTGGGGAAATAACATGAAAAATGAGTTGTATTTGGAATATTGCTTGCAAAAATGTGTATATTAGCAAAATGCATGCAAAAATGCATGTATTAGAAGAAATGTACACAAAAACGCTTATGAATTTTCATGCCAATGGCTTTAAAAAATAATTTAAAAGTTCTGGACAAAATGAAATTAAGACTGAAGAAATTATTCAAGCTTGAGACAAATGGAACATAAGATTGGAAAAATGAGAAACTAAGAGAAACCAAAACTGACCGATTCATCCATCCCTACTTTTGACACTGAGGAGACTGTCAAAAGTAGCTTGTTATAAGCAGTGCTTTTTTTCTGGAGAAAAGGGTACCGGAACTCTTGGATTACATTTCCTCAGGAGTAGATGGCGATTAAATTGTAATTCAATTAATAGAAGAAAAGGTGCTGGAACTCAGTTCCGGTGAGTTCCACCAGAAAAAAAGCCCTGGTTATATGGCATGGGGGGATCTGTAGTCCCAAGGTGAAAAAAATGTTTTTTTAAAAAAGTCATGCTGAAAGTAGCTTTTTGGATGGTGGCTTGTGCTGGGAATATTTCCATGCAGACAGGGGTAATGCTCACCTGAAGCTGTTCAAATTAGAGCTGTGTGCAAATGGCCTCTCAAAAATCTCCACTCTATTTGTGGGCAGAGAAACTTGGGAGACAATTTCACCGAATTCCTCCAGGAGGATGAGAAAGTCACCAACCATTTCTCACAAGTACAGATCATCCTTGGCAGGGGTTGTAGCACAACCTTTCTTTTTTCCTAAGGGTTTTTATTTTTGTGTGTGCTGCCACTACAAGCGGCAACAGCAGCAACTGTGTGGGCAGCCTGGCCCCAATTCTGCATCCTCCACAATGCAAACCTGAGGTGGGCAGTGTTGTGTCTAGTCTCAGGGAAGAGGTGGAGCTAGTGCTATGTGAAAATATATCCTCCAGTTTCCTGAAAGTGTTCTTCTCCCATGAAAGAGGCTTCCATTTTTCTGCTTCATTCTCGAGGTGTTTTATAACTTATTTTGCTGGTGCTTTTGAGCTTACCTGATCCCTGCAAGGGTGGCCAAGGATGCTGTGTGTGTTTTACCTTTCTATTACACACCTCCCCATTGCTCCGCAGCCTCCCAGGCTGCCTGCACTTCCTGATCTGAAAAAGTCCAATGGGAGGAATTCTAGGGATGGCTGAGAATTTCAAGGGGTGGGGGAGGAACGGAGCAAAATCTCCCTGCTCTTCCCCCCCCCCGAGCTCAACCCCGGCTCGTCCCAAGTTTCCATGGGGAAAGGAGCTTCCAGGTCCCCAGCGCATCATTTCCGGGTCCCTGGCGCTGTGTTTTTTATGTAAATACCAAGGTAAACTTCCTTAAAATGGCCGCAAATAGCAAATCGCGGCAGTTTTAAGGTAGTTTACCTTGGTATTTACGTAAAAAACTCAGCGCTGGGGACCTGGTAGTGACAAGTCTCAGCTGCTGGGCACCGAGCGCTGCGGGACGTGGCCATCCCTAGGAATTACCTCATGATGCCTTCCCCTGGGCTTTAATTGACATGCAGGAAGCCAAGGAGGCTACAGGCTGCTGGAGAGATGATTGTACAACGAAAGACAGGACACTCACACACTCTCCTCGGCCACCTCCTAAGGTAAGCGCAAGAATCCTGAACCCAACCCATGAGAATCTCTCTGAATTTTTCTTCTCCTTTGAATTTCTTTTTCAAAAATGGTATCATTTCTATCAAATTGAATGAAAATAGTCAGAAAAGATGTGGGAGAACATTTTGGCACAGCAGTAGTTCAGACTGTGAAGGGGATAAGGGGGAAACGAATAAGGAATCTGTTGCAACTTGCAAGTAGGAGAGCTCGTCAGGTTGCAAGGAGAATTGTTGGACCTGAAGTGAAGTTCCCATCAATGAAGGGATCACCTTGGGGTCCATTACTGCACAGCACCTGCGAAATGCTATTTTGGAGACATAATCTGTTTTACTACATGAAATTACTCAGGTGTGATACTGTTTGAACACTTAAGGCTGTCTCATACACCTAATGGAAAATAAAAATCTTTATCTCTTCAGAATTATACAACCTGTCTTCTTTATTACTACAACAGTTACACTCTTTTCCTCAGTTTAGAATCCTCAAAGCCCCATCAAAATGTTGTATGATCAGGGTGGGGCGGGGGATAAAGAATGTTTTTTATACACTTCAGGTCTGGATTCACAAGAGTCAAATATTCCAGGTTTTCAACATCTGGCTTATTATTGCATTCAGCCATCTCATCCTCCCTGAACTGGATCAACTTGCAGGACAGCTTGCAGCTGTTAGAATCTGAGAATGAACACAAAGGGTTATTTCTTTCCCTAGAAGTGCATTGTCTGTAGGGCAAATTGGATGTGACCGTGTGTTTTTAACATGCATATTTTTTTAAATGTAAATATCTGCTATGGAGGGTGATAGTGACTGAGACTAGAGTGGGAGGGGCAAGCTTACCCCTTTTCTTCCCTGCTTCAGTTATGAGGGAAAATCCCTCATAAGAAGTTGTTCTTTGCAATGGGGGGTTTCCTCCCAATGCAAATAGCAAACTCAAAGAAACTATTTTTGTGTCAGGACCAGAGTATGGAATGAAAAGTTAAACTCCCCCTCCCCACCTGCTGTGATCTCCATAAGTATTGATAACCATGCCCCCAGCAGCTGCAATTTCATTTAAAATGTGCACATTAAATACAAAGACCTGCTTCATTTAATGTCATGTCTAATTTGGGCCATGCTGGGTGGCTGGATCTGGGAAGCCACCATTTGAAATTTCCCACAGTCCCCCGGAATAATGCTACATCAGATGCTCTGGAGCATCATGGGAAATGTTAAATGGTGGTTGCTAGTCACCTGCCACTAGGTAAGCCCATGGCCAAAGAGGAGTCACTGAGAAGAGACTTTGACCTAAGGAGCGGGGGGGGGGCATTAGATGATGCTTCGGACAGGGTCCTCTCAAGTCAGCCCTGGAGATGACCCGGCTGCCTGCCTTGGACTGCAAAAGCAGAGGGATCTCAAGAATCTGGCAGGCAGTTCCACAGTATGGTTGGTGGTGCATTACTATCAGCTTGGTGGGTCACACTTTGTGCAGATCTGAGCTAAATAATTAAAATGGTACAAATGAGCTACCATATAATTATGCCTGGTATATTTTACTGGTTTAACATTACTATATTTTGCAATTGTTAGGATCCTTTGCTTTGATTTTTATATATATTTATGAAAGGTTTTTCAGCCAGTAAAGGTTTTCAGACAAAATGTGAAACACACACACACACACACACACACACACACACACATATAGCTTTGTCATCAAGTTTCTTAGAGAGCAAAGGAGGTAGCTGATCACACACAGGCTTGAATTCAAGAAATTGAGCATTATGTTCCACCTGCTCAAGCTTTGGGACTTGTTTTTCAAGCAGCAGCCCTTACACACTTCCTTTAGAAACCTTTAAAAATGAATGTGTGATATTTGTTTGTTTGTTTTCTTACGAACTTCCTTTTGAAACCTTTAAAAATGAATGTGTGATATTTGTTTGTTTGTTTTATTTCTATACCGCCCAATAGCCAAAGCTCTCTGGGTGGTTTACAACAATCATTTTAAAAGTACAATAGAGTACAATATAAAAATATGCACAATGAAAACATTATAAAAATTTAAAACCAAATTTAAAAATGTCATAAATAACTAAAAACAAGTTAATACAACATGACCTCTAAAATAATTAATCACCCCACTGTGTACTATTTAGAGTTGTTAAAAGCCTCAACACAGAGGGCAGTCTTAACCTGGTGCCAAGAAGATAGTAGGGTTGGCACCAGGTAGGCCTCCGGTGGGAGTTTGTTCCACTTCCACAGTTTGGGGGGCTACCACAGAAAAGGCCCCCTTGCCCTCTGAGCCTCTCTCGGAGGTGGCAGTCAGAGGAAGGCCCCAGATGTTGAATGTAGTGTCTGGCTAGATTGTGGTTGGGAGAGGCGTTGCATCAAGTATTGTGGTCCCAAGCCATGTAGGGCTTTATAGGTTAAAACCAGCACCTTGAATTGGGCTCAGAAGCATACAGGCAGCCAGTGCAAGCAGGCCAGAACTGGTGTTATATGTTCAGAATGTTTGGTCCCAGTAATTAGTCTGGCTGCCGCGTTTTGCACAAGTTGCAGCTTCTGAACAGTCTTCAAGGGCAGCCCCAAGTAGAGTGCATTCCAGTAGTCTAACTTTGAGATTACCAGAGCATGGATTACTGAAACCAGGCTATCCCTGTCCAGATAGGGCCATAGCTGGGCCACCAGACAAACCTGGTAGAAGGCACTCCGTGCCACTGAGGCCACCTAAGCCTCAAGTGACAAAGATGGCTCAAGGAGTAACCCCAAACTACAAACCCCATCCAGAACAGGTTGAAAACCCTCCATCCGGTCAGAGGAACCACCCACTAACAGCATTTCAGTCTTGTCTGGATTGAGCCTCAGTTTGTTAGCCCTCATCCAGTCCGTTGTCTCAGCCGGGCACCAGTTTAGCACTTCCACAGCCTCACCTGCTGAAGATGAAAATGAGAAATAGAGCTGTGTGTTGTCAGCATATTGTTGATATGTTATGAGGGCAGGGGTCTACCATTCAAAACAAGGATAATATTCCTGTGAGTGTGACGAAAGTAGCTCTTTGCTCCTTGCCTATGTTAGTTGGTTTCAATTGTTGTGTTGAGATAATAGATGTTATTTATTTACTTATTTATTTCCCACCATTCATCAGTGATTGAGCTCAAGATGGCATACAGAGAATTCCCAGACAGTCTCCAACACAGGCACTGGCTTTGACCAAGACCTGCTTAGCTTCAGCATGATTGTTGCATCATGTGCCTTTAGACCACAGAAATGAAGGCCAGGAACCAAACAATTGTGCCACTACTTCTGCATGCCCAAGCATGTTTCAGGAACAGCAGTCCTTCTGCACCAGATTGCAAACCACAACTGAAACTGAGGAGAGCTTCAGAAACAGGTTGTGATATGACATGGGTCTTTAGTGTGTCCACACTAAAGAACAAAAGAAGAATCAACTCGATGGCCTTGTAGGCCCCTTCCAACTCTACTTTTCTATGATTCTATGATTCAAGATGGATCAGACCAAGGGTCTATCTAGTCCACCATGCTATTTACACAGTGGCCAACCAAATGCCATGTACAATGAGGAAAGGAAGGATGAGAATTTCATTTCAGTTTGATTTTGATAAGAATTTTCCAAAATGTGCAGTTTTCCATGTTTGGGACAAAAAGAACTTGAGATTTTTTAAAAAAGAAATTGAATGTTGGACAAATCAAAACTGAGAGATTTATCCACCCAGGCCCAGGGCTTTGAGTGTTTAGTTCTTAAAAGTCTGGGTTTGAATCCCTGTGTATCTAATCATGTTAGAGTTCATTAGGGTTCCAGTGCCACCACTTTCTTTTCTGAAAGGCTATATATGGCAGGAAGGTATACTATGGTCCTCTCCATGCTGGGAATAGCTGCTCCTATCAATTTGGCTGGTGCAGATGGGTGAGAATTTTGTTTCAGTTCATTTTTGATAAGAATTTACCAACATTTACAAAGTTCTTTATGTTGGGGAGAGAAAGAACTTTAGATTTATTTCTTTTTTAAAAAAAACACTGAATGCTGGAGAAAGCGAAACACTCAGATTCATTCATCCTGCTTACAACTTTTTTGTCCAAGTTCTGAAGAGCGGCTAAATTAGTTCTTTGTGGGGTGAACTCCTGTATTTCATCATCAGCCTCTCCATGGCACTGGAATAGGACCCACTCTTCAAAGAAAAGAAAAAATCCAAAATATACTGGAGCATCCTCAAGTCCTTAGGTACACCTGAAGTAGTTCTTTGGACCACAATCTAAGTTCTTATGCGGAGCACTTTCCCTCCTTATTAGCTCTTATTTTGTCCTATCCACTACATAGTTTTCCTGCTAGCTGGTGTCAAGAGAGGGAGGGAGAGCCCATCAATAATGCGCTTTTGTTAAAACAAGAAGCTTTTAAAATTATCCTGAAGACTAAGAGATGAAGCATAAAAACTGGCCATGCTTTAAAAGGCAAATTTTCAAACTCGTGCATGCGAAATGGCCTCAGGCATTAGAAGTCTGGCAGTGATTTATGCCTGTTCACACTTACATTTTTGCCCTGCATCAAATAGCATTGTTAATTCCTTGATTGGGGGGGGGAGTGCTTTCTTTTGATCAGTTTGGGCCTCCGAACAAAAGTTTTCCCAAGTATAATAATTTTTTATACATAATACATTTTTTAAAAAGTGGGGCGGGGGAAGAAATGGTAGATGGCAACGTGATGGAAACAAATGGAACTTCATCAGCTCATTGTACAGAAGCAAAAAGATACAGGGATAAAAAACAGAATACAAAACAGTACAACACAGCATGGCCTATACTTTAACCTTTGGGGGGGGGATGCACATTTTTGGTCGGTGGGTTTCTGGTGTGTTTTTTTGTGGTTTTTTTTTTTTCTATGACTAAATTTGTGTAAAATTATGGAATTCTTTTTAAAAAAATGGTCCGCAAGTCTCAGAATCCACATGACTGAGGGAAAGCCAGTTTGCTGTGGAATCTGTGGGTTGGATTCTTAGAAATTTGAACTCACTTGAGTCCACTGAAGATTTCTCCAATATCCCCAATTCCTAGTATATCCATATATTGTGAGGTTCAGCTGATTAGAGCATGTTTCCAATGAAATTAGTGAGCCAGTGAGCTTCAATGGATAGAGCTTCAGACAGAAAATGGCCTGTTTCTGCTGAGATCAATTTGGAGGTCACCCACTTCAACTTGGTTCTGAACCCATATTGAGTTTTGGAAAGCAGAGGCTTTGTGCCTTCCATTGACCCTCATAGGATTTTTTTTTTTTAAAGGCTACAAATGTTTCTTTTTTCTATTTGTCAGATGTGGATAAGTTGCATAGAAGCCACTTATGAAGGGATTACACCTGCCAAACGTCACAAAAATGGGTGCAGTGGTTTTTGTGCAACATACATTCATATTCTGATATTTTAAAGGGAACTGCCAATAATATCATCATCAGCTATTTAAGTAATTTTAAAATTGCTTTTAAAATGTTGAGTTTAAAATTTTCTGATGTTTTATTGTTTGTATTTTTTTAATTGTATTTAATTGTATAATTGTATTTTATTGTAAAAATTTTAATTGTTGTAAACTGCCCAGAGAGCTTCGGCTATTGGGCGGTATAGAAATGAATAATAATAATAATAATAATAATAATAATAATAATAATGGCAGAACTGGATGCAATTTGCAACTGATAGTTGCCCCTTCTGAGTGGCTCAATCCTGGCAGGTTTCAGATGAATAGGTGCAGGGAATTTGTGCAAGAACAGCCTTTATATTTTGATGGCATCCCAAAAGAGTATGTGCTTATCCCCGTGTTCCTCAAGGAGCTTTCTTCTGAAAATGACAGGTGGAATACAGGTTGTCCTGTGTAAGAAACCTGCAAGGTTTTAGAAGAATAGGCCCAGTAGCTTGTGTGAAAGGGGAGTCTTCAAATTGGGCGGGGGTTGAATGATTAATTTCCCTTTCCCTCCCCCTGTTTTTTCAGGGTAATTTGTATGAAAATGGCACACCTCATAGAGGTGCCTCCAGGCAAGAAACCTGTAAAGTATTAGGACAGGTGCAGGAGACAGGGAGTTGAGATGATTGAAAACCAGTTTCGGGCTTTTTTCATAGTGAAGCCTGGTACCACTGGAAGAATGTCCATCTCACTGTCCCATCCTTGTCCTTCCCAAACCACAGTGATTGGAAAGGCCCTGATAAAATATGTCCTATGTTTAGAAGGTGGACCTGTCACTCATTCCACTCCCTCCCCTTCTCTCATCTGCATTTAGAGAAACAAAAAGAAAAGGTGCTATTTTTGGAGACATACTGTCTGCCTTTCCAAAGCCAAACTGTAAATGAAGCTTCTGTTCTGCACACTTCGGAGAGAAGCCCGCTTTTCCTTGGGAAGCACCAGAAATGGTTTGAAGGGGCCCAATTCAGCTCGGGCTTCGAGCTTCAGTTGAATCTGATGCACATCCCTAGAATTTGATTTGGCTGGCTGGCTAGCTGGCAGGCAGGCAACTTGAGGCAAGGTATTTCCCCTCCACCCCATATGTATACATGAGAAACACATTATTAGACCGGGGGGGGAGGGAGACTCCAATGTATGTTGAAATGTGTTTGGTAGTTGTTATATGTAACATTGTCATGATTATCCACTTTATAGTAGCATTAAGTTGTCTTTTATAAAATTTCTGATATCCTAAAAATTTTGCTTGTATCTGTATCACACAGGAAGAACTGTATTCTTCTCCATTTGCCCATCAAGCTCCAACAAAAGCCAGGCATGCAAAGTGTGTATTGAACTCTGTTGATCACTGAAGTCAATAGCGACTCTCCCATTCGTTCCTATGTGGAAATATCTCACACAGTTAGAGACTTGTAGCTTGTTAATCTTTCCAAACTGTTTTGCAGCCACAGTTGCTCATGCTTTCTTCCCTGTATTGATTGCCTGCTTCTTTTTTACCCTTTACTGAATTATAGGTGGAGGGTACATAAGATCCACCCCCAATAGCTTCTTCAGTGGGGGAGGAATGATCCATTTTTATTACCTTGAATATTGTTTATTAACTTGAATTGGCAAATAGGGATGGACAGTCTATTTTGGGTCTGTGTCACCTTCTGTATGTGTCTGTTCCTAAGTCCATTTCATTTCCACATTAATCTACAATTTTTTCTTTAAAAAAAATATCTGCATGAAAATTCTCATTTAAATATATATTTTAATACATACTTTTTGAATGTATTTCCTCCCAAAACATCCATTTCTAAACACAGTGCAATACATTTTTGAGCCCCAAACAGCTGTGAGCAGAATCTGGAGAAGCATGAAAAGTGAAGGATAACTACATTCTGAACTGTACATCAGTCGAGGTGTAGTGGTTAGAGTGCTCGACTGGAACTGGGGAGACTCAGGTTCAAGTCACCACTCAGCCATGAATCTCACTGGGTGACTTCAGACCAGTCACTGACTCTCAGCCTAACCTACCTTGCAGGGTTGTTGAGAAGACAACATGGAGAAGAGGAGTATCATGCATGCCACCTTAGGCTCCTTCGAGGAAAAAGCAGAATATGAATGTAACAAATAAATAAATAAAAGCCAGAAGACACATCAGGCTGTGCACATATTGGCTGCATTCAGATGTAATGCTAAAGCATGGTAACGCCAAACCATTGAAATGCCAAACCACAGTTTAGCAGCACAGAAATGGGCCTAGCCTCCCATGTGCTTGCATACTCCTTTCCACCCCTCTCCTCCCCCTGGCCAAACCACAGGAGGAAATCAGAAGCTTTCACTTCTGTTTCAGTTAAGCACAGCTTAGTATTATTTCTGAATCAAAACTGCGTTTTATCTTAACTGTGGTTTATTGACACAAACCAGCACCATAAAATTAAATACCGTTTGAAGCTGGCGTCTTTCAACAAATCATAGTTAGGATTAACCACAGTTTATTGGGTTTGGATGATGCAGCATGTTATGGTTAATCAAAATGGAAGGCAGAAGATTCTAAGCTCCTCCTTGCTGCTGTGCCACAGGAGGAGGAACACGTGAGCTTGGAGCTCGCCTAAGCTCATTCCATCGGCGGAATGACACCAGTTGGATACAACCCTGAATAGGAACAATTCCAAATAACCATGGTTACAATAAGTAAATACATCAATCTGTACAACTTTGTACACAAGAATACAAATAAACTGACTTAATCCAAGAGCTTAAAACTAAACAGGATCGAGATGTTAGTTTTTCCTAGGCCTCTCAGCATACAGCTCTGAGGATTAGGCCATAAAACAAAGGAGAATATTAAATGAGATGTTGATGTTGCACTCAAAAAAATAAAATTAAAAAGTTGAAGAGTTCATAAGTATAAAATGTACAGCAACAGATGTAGTATATATATATATATATATATATATATATATATGAATAAAAATTTTTGCGAGAACATCTGGTTGTTTTGAAGAGGCTCATCAAGTGCTATGACAAAAGGAAAAGAGAAATGATCCATGACACTTAACTACCTTGTTTTTGATGTGTTGTCGTATCTGCTTGCCTCTTTACTCCCTTTTTGCCGTTTTATCAGAGCCTTAACATGCTTTCTTTGGTATCTGTGTGCTTGTTTTTATCCCAGAAGCTTCCTGAAGGAAGCAACACTATGTAATGCTGTACAGAAAAGAGCCAATGGTGTTGGCATCTTGGAAAGAAGATTTTCATGCAAGTTCGTAAGAAACTTAAGCGATGATAAAAGGGAGCAACTAGAAATTAGCTGCTATGATTTGGTGACAAATTTCAAGCATAGTGACAAGTCCTAGAAGGAAAAAGAATTAAACACCCTATCCGGGTGTTCAAGCTGTGTAGGATGTAAACATCTGAGGAGAAAGAGTGCTTTTAGCCCCTGCCCCTCCTCACACATTTCTGTCACCCTGGACTCATGGAAGGTGATAGTCTGAAGAGGAGAGCCTCCTGTATCCGTAGAGGCTTTCTCCATGAGCCAGGATGCAAGAAAATCCATGTTCTGGCATGTGTGGAAAGCCTCCACAGACACAGGAGGCTTTCTCTCTTCTTCAGTTGTCTCCCTCCACAAATACAGGGTGATGGAAATGCATGAGGAGGGAGCAAGGCTAGAGCGCTCCCTCTCTTCGCATGTTTACTTCCTACACAGATTGAATGCCTGAACAGGGCTTAAGTGGAGATACATCTTCTCCACCAGGCTAAGACAGCGGTAGGCAAGCTGTCTACTGTTGCCTACTGCATCTGGTAGGTGCCCTCCTGATGCTTTGGACTACAACTCCCATAATCCCTCACCATTGGCCATATTGGAGTTGTAGTCAAAAACATTTGCAGGTTGTGTAACCCTGGGCTAAGGTGTACAGATAAATTGACAGGGTCTGCTGCTCTTTCAAACAAAGGGACAGGCAGATTTGTTGATTGATTGATTGATTGATTCATTCATTTGTATACTGCCCAATTAACAATTTCCTCTGAGCAGTTAACCAAAAATGTTAAAAAACATAAAAATAATCAACAAAGAGGAGTTCGAAAAATCAAACAGAATAAAAACAACCACAGCACAACAGTCAATAAAACCCACAAAAGCAAAACAACTAAAAACAGTGAACATTTTAAAACAAACGTTAAACGCCTTCATCTGGTGCTGCAAAGCTCATAATGTGGATGCCAGGTGAGCCTCACTGCAGAGGGCATCCCACGACCAGAGCACCATCCCTAATTTATCTTCTCCTTAATGCAAGATTACTTCACATCAGTTCCAATTATGGATGTTGCAAATAGGATGCAAAAAAGTATTGAGTTGGCTAGCTGTTATTTAACATTCCCCCCCCCCCAAAAAAAATGTATGTGGGTTTTTTTTAAAAATCCAGAAATAAAATGTTTAAAGATCCAAATTTTCAATTTAACTAAAGTTTGCATTTTTGAAACTTTTCATTTCAGTTCAATAGAGGTTTGCTTTGTACTAATTCCAATTTGATTGCACACATCTATTTGCCTGATCCCTCCCATCCTCCATAGGAATACAAGATAAGATGAGCTGATTACTTGTGCACGGAGTAGGACTGTTTTTATCTTGTTTATTTATTTATTTTAACTTTTGACCAGACAGGTTTTTGGCCTACTCTACACTGTCCACTTGGTAGGGAGTGGCAATTAGTGCCTGGTGGGTGTCTTAAGTATTTTAGACAAGTCATTTGGTTGCAGCAACAGGTGTGCTGGGAAAGTAACACAGACAGGTAAGAACAAAGGTGAGGCACCTTTAAGGTCATGCGGGATCTCCAAGTGCTGTGAGACTTGAGGGTGGGATACAAATATCCTTGGGGTCCAACTTGTTTCACCCACCCATATTTGTGGGGGTAGGGGAAGAAGTTACTCAGAAAGCCGCCCCATACCCAAAGAGGTATGGATAGTGGAAAGGGAATAGTAATCACACTATCCCTATTCCCTAATTCATGGCTGGGTATCGCTCACCCTAATTCAAGGCGATAGTCATCATGAAGCAGCTCCTCCATTAGTAGCAATCCCCACAGGGTTAAGCTTGTTGCAGTTCCTGTTATAATAAATACAATTGTGACCCAGTTAACTCAATGCCATATGCCTCATGTTATATTAATTATATTATATTAGTATATATTAAGGGCGCAATCCAATGGGGATGCCCATAAGCCTCCAAACTTGGAGAATTATGTGCATCCTATGGGGCAGGAGGAGCGCGGAGGTGCTCTTCACCTCCGCACTCCTCCTGCCCTGCAAATCCGCTTGATGGCCGTTTTCAGCCCTCTAGCTGCAGTGCTTTGGATGGAGAGGGAAGGAGGCTGGAGCACTGCCAAGACACATCCTATCCTGGCAGACCCAGTCTCCTCCCCCAGAATGCTCTCTTCACTCCTTCTCCGAGGTCGCACTTATGACCTCGGGGATGCAGCCAGTGTGGTTCTTTCCATGCCAGCTGGGGCGGGGGGTGGCAGAGAGGGCGATCTGAACATGGAGTCCCAGCTCCAAGATCGGAGCTCTTTTCTGACCTCAGAGCTGCGACTTTGTAAAATCCTATGGCCCTCTAGATGCTAGGGGGCATAGGATTGCTCTGCCCAATATATATTATAATAATTAAAATAAAATATGATTCTCTGTGTTGCCACACACACAAAAATGCCATTACAGCAACCAGCTGGGATTTTAGAAATATCATTGGGCTGAATCCTCTACTAATTCAATTACAGATACTTTGAGCTTTCTAAGAGAACACATATTTGTGGTCCCTAGGCTGCAATCCTATGCATGCCTACTCAAAAGTAAGCCCAACTGAGTTCAGTTGGGCCTACTCCCAGGGAAGTGGATAGAGCGCCAAAGTCTTAAGGATCCTCTGCACTCCTGGCAAATTGGCCACAGGAGACCACCAAAGAACTGGCATATATATATATATATATATATGAAATAATAGATTTCATTTTTAAGTGTAAATCCATTGAGATCAATTGTACTTAAGTTAGTGAGTAGTGTCCATGGGTCTACTCCCTAAGTATGACTAAACCTGGGTCCAACCCTTGGTATTTTATAGTATTTCAAAGAAGCCCGTTAGTAAAACAATTGCTGCTCTGGAAGTTCAACCACTGACTTCATTGGAGAAAAGCCGGACACTTTCCAAAGAAATAAACATTCATTCTGTCATAAACAATCACCTCTGCTTATTTATTAATTTAATTGTTATCCCACCTTTCTGCCCAAAATGGTGCTCAAGGCAGCTACTCACAAGTAATAAATGTAAGAAATAAAATAAATAAGTAGGTGCACGTTGAGACAAGGGTGCTGCTGCAGCCTGTTGCAAAGAGGCTATGAACAGAGCCTGCTTGATCTGCACCTCAGGTCCATGCCCTCCACAAGCTCCAACCCGACATAGCTGGGGCAGTAGAAGGGGGAGCAGTGAAGGTGGCCCTGGGCGTTCCAGCTCCTCTGTGGAGTGTCTTACTCTTTTCCCACCAAGGAGTGGACTGAGAGAACTGCAAGTCCTAGCATTCCCGGTGGAAATGTGACAGTATTTGCATCAATTCCCAGTGGCAGAGCTTTCTGTATCTCTTTTGAATTTGTACTTTAAGCAAAAATAAGAATGCTATAATACAGGGAACATCCACTATGGTTACTTGAATTGGAGAACTGTCTAGAAATTCCAGAATAAAGACTCCTACATTTCAGAATCCTTTGGAATCCCAGTTCTTCACAAGTAGTATTGAGTTTGTCTGATGTATTTGCCCACGTTCTCAAATTAATTTTGAATGTTTTCAGTACAATCCTATGCATGTATACTTAGAAATAAGCCTTATTGAATGCAATGGGACTTACTTTGAGTTTAGTGTATATGGGATTGCAGCAATTCCCTATTATTTTTGGTATAGTAACACCAGGTTAACAACGTCTAAGTATTCATCAGCAAAGAGATATTTTCCATTACTGTTGTTGATGTCTCTGCCCACAGCATCCTTACTCATCTTTACAGTTCTTTAACCAAAGGAAAACAATTTACATAAGTATATTTAAATAAACCAAAGAAGACAAATCTGGGATGAAGTGAAAGGATTATCCAAAGGCTCACATGACAGCAAATATTTTATGCAAATATGCATAATAGGAAAAAGGAAAAAAAGAAGACAGAATATATTAGACAGTGTAGCCATGGAACAAAATATATAATTAGTTTTCATCTTTGGAAGTAGCGAGGAGAAATAGGTGAGTGGCCCAAAGTAAAACCTTCCTTTCTTTTTTTTACTACTCGAATAAATAGATTAATCTGCTAAATAGATTGAAAACATAATTTAAATTAAAACAGATTCAATCAATTTATGCAAAGAGCTCAAGTAAATTAAAGGCTTAAATATATATGTGTGTGTGTGTGTGTGTGTGTGTGTGTTAAAGTAGTATAAAGATAGCAGAAGCTAACATTAGAAAGTGCTAGCTAAGCCATGTTTCTGCCAGGGTTTTCTCATTCAATGGAGAAATAGCTAGTCCCAGCATGAGAACTGGGCACCCAGTTGCCATGCAATTTAATTCCTAGACTGGATATTTCATGACCATGGAGAAATAGGGCACTGTTTCTGAGGAGGGCAGATTGGGATATGAGCTGTTAGTCACCAGTCCCGATAATGTTAAGAGGGATGGCATTTCTATTTCAGTGCACCGAAAATAGTTACTCACCTTCAAGAACAAGTTGTACATATACTTCAAGATGTACATATTCTCCTTGGCTCCACAGAGGAATCAGTAGAAGGTTGAGTCAGTCAACCATTTTTGAAATGGAAAAGCCATTGTGAGGTGATATGTAAAGATGTGTGAGAAATTTGCTTTTCTTGGTATGGATTTACTATACTTACCTCCTGGACCCAAACGTGGATCTGAATGCAATTTGTGACTGGAAATCTGTACATTTCTGAGCTTATGGAGCATTCCACACAACAACAACCCCAAACCCCAAACATGTGTTCAACAACATGTGCGCATTTGAAAAACATACATTTCCAAAATGCACACAAACATGCTTTAGACAGTGGGTGCACATGTCCAAAAATGTGTACGTTTTAAAATGTGCATAAAAATATGTACATGTAATGCACACATTGAGAAAATGTGTACACATTTCTGTATGGATTTTTTTTTTAATGTAATAGTTGCTGAAATGGACAGAATGAGCTTGACCTTAAAAAACGGACAATCTTGGCAAAAATGAGATTGACAGGTCCATCCATCCATCCCTAGTTGATAGTTTAGCCTCCAGTTTGTATGGTGACATGTGGAGGCTCCAGTGGAGGCTGGCGGCTCCAATGTCAGCGGGACTATGTATGAACTCCAGATTTTACTTTTAACTTTAAAGGAGCTACACATGGTGCCAGACCTATTTTGTAAATAGGGTTCAGCACCGTGGATTAGGGATGCACGCAGAGCTCGATCGGGGGGGGGGAGAAGTGGGGGAAACTCACCCCGCTCACCCCCCCTGAGCTCTGCGCAACTTACCTTTCCCTGGCTCAGCACAAGTCCCTGCGAGAGGAGCCAGGGAAAGGAACTTCCAGGTCCCCGGCGCGTCACTTCCAGGTCTCTGGCGCTGCATTTTTTATGTAAATACCAGGGGAAACCACCTTAAAACGGCCGCAATTTGCTATTCGCGGCAGTTTTAAGATAGTTTACCCTAGTATTTACGTTAAAAATGCAGCGCCGGGGACCCAGAAGTGATGCGCCGGGGATCCGGCACTGCGGTTTTTTCCATAAATACCAGGGTAAACTAGCTTAAAACTGCAGTGAATAGCAAATCGCAGCCATTTTAAGGTGGTTTCCCCTGGTATTTTCATTAAAAATGCAGCACCGGGGACCCGGAAGTGACACGCTGGGAACCCGGAAGTCCGCCAAGCACCTTGCTGAGCACCGCAACTGGCACTCGCAGGGGGCACTCAGCGAGGTTGCTCGCCGAGCACCCAGCAAGTCGGGTGGTGGGCAGTTTGCCCATCCGTGGATATCTCCTTTAAAGCTCAGAGTAAAATCCTGGACTGGATACACAGCCCCACTGACACAGGATCCACCAGCCACCACTGCTCCCTTTGCACAGTCACACTCACACACCTACCTCAGCACCACGTGCACTAGAAAGCTAGAGATTTCCAAGGCCTGATAACTTGCAACCATGTGGGGATATGTTGATGAGACCATTTAGCACACAAAAACTGAGAGAAAACTCTCTCAACAGGAGTGTTCCCCTCATGGTGAATCAAGCTAGAGATGTACAAGCATTTCGTTTCAGTTTGCAGGTCCCTCAAGAATGCCATGTTCAAAACCCTGAATGTGAACAGGAAGGGGGAGCACACGTTCTCTGAAAACATTAGCAAATCCCCAAATTTGTGTTTGCAATGTTTGCACTTTAAAAAAAATGCGCACTTTAAAAAATTTGCATTTTCACACTTTAATCAATGGGCAGAAAGTGCAACCTTTTGAGAAAAAAAAAAGGTGCACTTTCCCCATTTGAAATGCACACTCTTTCCATTCAAATGAACCAAAAACAAACAAAAAGCAGGTTGCAATTGAGAATGGGAATGAGCCAAACTGAGCTTTGGAAAGAATTTCAGTGAGCTCCAGCATCGCTAGTTCTCACATCCCTAGGCCGCCAACAAAGGTTGGGCAAATTGCTCCAAATATATCTTCTTTCCAAAAGGAGTCCCATCTCCTGTAGCGTCAAGGGAACTAGGTGGTCGACAGGGGTGACACAGATTATTTCTGAACAAAAACAGAGGGAAATTGAACAGGTGCTGGGGAAGCCTTCAGGTCAAAGAATGAATCTGCTAGGAACAGCAGTAGCAGAAAAGAGGGGATACTAAAATAGATGGATCATTAATCTGCTTCTGTGGAGTTTGCACAGATCAACAAAATTCAGTGGCACTAATCCAATCCTTTTAAATTCATTTATGCCCAGTACTTCAGACACTAGTTTAATGAGCAGAAAATAGTTGGATCCTGTGCAGGATTAATTGGTTGTGTGCTCAAGAGAGCAGACTTGTTTTCATGCTGTGACACAGGATGTCTTGGCCAGTCTTAAACAAAATGAGGATCATAGACATCTCAAAGGGGGCCAGCTGACCTTCCATTGGAATCGCTGACAACATTCTTATGGAGTTGCAATGTATCCGTTTGTATGATTAAGAGTACAAGTGTACCTGTAAGAAAATGTTGCAGTGTGGAGTGCCCCACATTCAGTCCTCACTGGACCTTTTTGTGGATCCCCCCCCCGATTTTTCCTAAATATTTTTCATATTTATGCAACTCTCGAATTTTCCCCAAGCCTGGTGATACCTCTCGCTGGGGCATGGATGGTGTGGTTTTGGCTACAAAAGGACTGGCACTGAGAGAGTTGAGATTACTATTACTATTACTAATAATCCCCCTGCTTCAATTATTTCACAAGAAGTACCTAACCTGAAAGAGTTACTCACCAGCCACAACAAGCCATACAGGAGACATACAGAGACACAGGGACAAGCCCCTGCAAGAGCTCAGATGCTAACTCTGACCTCAGATCTACCTTGACAACATGATTTATCGCATTTCTATTAAATAATGTACTCAAGGAGGCTTATAATATCAGCCACAAAACCTGGGGTTCACGGACCACAAGATTTAGCTCATATCCTAATTTGGTGATTTGGAAAACTAGCCTAATTTGCCTTTGAACAATTTGGAAGCTGCCTGACTCGACTCAGGGCTGAAACCAAATCTCAGTCCAAAAATTGAAACCTTTGTGCTTCCCACTGACTATTTTTGGAAATCACTATAATATTTTTGCTGTTCAACAGAATTGGATGAAAGTCACAGGCACAGTAGCACCTTGCTGTAAGTAGCTTCTTGTGTATAGTAGCCCCAAATTTAAAGGCTAGATGCTTCAGAGGGGGGTCCAAGTGGTCACCACTTGGAAAAGGCTAGAACAATGTAGGAAAGACAACCGATCAAGGGTGCATACACATGCCATGACCAAACTGGGATTTCATATATGTTAAGGGATTATGAATAGAAATATATGGATAATTGGCATTCAAACTGTTTCAGCTGCATCCTGAATGCAGTCTTAAATTAAATTTCATCCCACATCCTACTTTATTGAGATTTATTTATTTATTTATTTATTATTATATTTATTCACCGCCCATCAGCCAGAAGGCTCCCTGGGCGGTTTACAAAACAAAAGAAAACAACAAATAAAAACAATCATCCTAAAACAAATCATCAACAGTAATAACATAAATATACAGCTATGTTAAAATATAACATGATAAAACCAAGCAGCCAAAATAAATTCAATCCAGAGGTACAGTGGCAATAATAAAATGGATAAAATCTAGCCATTAAAATGTTGGGCAAATGAAAAGTTCTTCTCCCGGCGCCTGAAATAATAGAGGGTAGGCGCCAGCCAGGCACACCTCTTTGGGGAGCTGATTCAATAGATGGGGTGCCACAACTGAGAAGGCCCCCTAGTAGCTACCCCCCATCTTCTTTTGGAGGGGGCTCTCTGAGAAGGGCCTCTGAAGAAGATCTCAGGGTTCAGGCAGGCACGTATGGGATGTATTGTATTCCTCTTTAAGTTATAATAATTATTTCTAATTTGCATATATACATATAATGGGGCAGGAGAAAAGATGCAAATGAACTGAAGGAATGTGTAGCTGTGGCAAATTATTCCAGTAGAATTAATTCTAGGAATTCTCCTAGATTAGTATAGAATTCTCTATACTTCTATTAATACAGCCCAAAATTGCATGTGCCTTCTTTGTGGCCTGCAACGAAGGCAAAGCCACAATTTTGGCTGTATTAATAGAAGTATAGCTTCCAAATCGCGGAAAGTTGATAATTTCCCCTTTACTCGGCCACTGGTTAGGCCTCATCCCTTGAGTACTGCGTCCAGTTCTGGACACCTCACTTTAAGAAGGACATAGACAAACTGGAGAGGGTTCAGAGGAGGGCCACCAAGGATGATAAAGGGACTGGAAACAAGGCCCTATGAGGAGAGACTGAAAGAAACTGGGCATGTTTAGCCTTCAGAAGAGGAGACTGAGGGGAGATATGATCGCACTCTTCCAGTATTTGAAGGGATGTCACACAGAGGAGGGCAAGGATCTCTTCTCGTTTATCCCAGTTTGCAGGACACGGAATAATGGGCTCAAGTTACAGGAACCTAGATTCCACCTAAACAGGAAAAATTTCCTGACTGTCAGAGCAATAAGACAATGGAATCAACTACCTAGGGAGGTGGTGGGCTCTCCCAGTCTGGAGGCATTCAAGGTGCAGCTGGACAGACATCTGTCAGAGATGCTTTGACCTGGATTCCTGCATTGAGCAGGGGGTTGGACTCGATGGCCTTGTAGGCCCCTTCCAACTCTACTTTTCTATGATTCTATGATTCTATGATTCCTGTTTAAACTAGGAGTTAGGAGGAATGGAGGCAGGACACAGTATTGCCACTTTGACAACAGTGTCAAAAACATGACTTGGTATGTAAGACCTGCAGGCTTCCTTTTGAATATATATATATATATATATATATATTCTTTTTAAAGCTCTACTGGGCACATAATTTCTATATAGTAAGTGTGCAAGTTATAAGTATTGGCCTGTACCCTTTTAAGTTTCCAGAGCAGTTGATGGTGGCTGTGTGGTAATGTAAAGAGGTTCTATGATGGTTATGCAATGGATCCTAAATCAATACTAAAAGGCTCTTCGTTGGGTTTGCTTTGTGTGTGTTAACTCCTGAAGTAGCTGCCCCAACCTCCCCTTCCCCCTGAGCTCCTTTAATTGGAAGATTTTTAGTTGATTGCCTGTTACAATTTGAGTATTCCCTTGTAAGCAAACACCATAATTCTACAATAATTGCCAGAGAGGAACGTGTTCTGTAACTGGAGAACACATGCTTTAGTTACTACAGGTATGTATTGTACACTTCCTGTGAAAAAACTAATCTGTGCGGAATGCGTGGAGAGGAAATGGGTGGGTGGGAGCAGTTTTTAAAAAGGATATTGGATGTTTTGTCTTTCCATGATGGGGTGTGACTTCTGAGCTGCTTAAGGAAATGTCACCTGAACCACCTAATGTATCTGGTGTATTTTTCCACACTATTGGGGCGAGAAGCGGGTCCTTTGAAGTCCCATGAGAGAAACTTCACTGGGGAATCCTGAAAGTGTGCATCTCGGGTGGCTTCAATGCAAGATGCTGCAATGGTAAACTAGTCCAAAATGGAAGTCCAAAATGGGTTAAGCTGGCCTGGAATAGAATGAGAAGAAATGGCAGAGTTCTACTGGCCTGGCCACCCATGGTGTTCTTGGTAAAGCAGTCTTCTGAACATACCATATTCTCTCAAAGTCGGATATGGTAACATTTTAAAACAAATGGCAAGGTTTGATTAGTTGCATTTGAAGGTATGAACACAGAATGGAGACCCATTCCATTTTGCAATCAGCTCAATTTATTTCAGATTATATTAATCATAGACATTTGGATCAAGTATATCCTTGATACAACTTTATTGACATTAATGGAATTAAATCAGCAATTAAATCAGACCAGCTTGTTTAATTTCAAAGTGGAACATTAAACTTGTAGAGAATGTTTAAGTTCTTAATTAGCAAGCTGACATATGGAAGTAAATTACATACTCTAACAATTAATGCCTAAATATTGACACATAGCAAAAAGAAAAAGAAAAAAAGAAGATACCTAACCCTTGAATGTAACTTATTTAATACACAATTAAATGCCGAAACACTCAGAGTACATGAGTGCAATTATGCAATTTGGTTTTGAATTAATGAATACCTCAAGCTTTTAAATTCATTTGCTAAATTTTCATGGCATGACAGTTACTCTGGATTTATTTCAAAGGAGAACAGAGAAAATATATTTGCTCTTATCTATATTGTAGATTAAGAGTGCAATCCTATGGCTCTCTGACTTTGCCTGGAGAGCATAGAAATTCCCTTCCACAGCATTTCCCTCTGTTAAATCCCTAACGAGGGTACAGTGCTGCGGAGCACCTGCCCACTCACCTCGTACCTGCCGTGGTTTCTCCTGAGGCGGAAGGGGACCGAGCATAGAAGACAGTGCTCGGTTCTCCCTTCGGGAGAATTCCTGGGGGTGGGCAGGAGAGGTGCAAGGCACCACCGGATTATGAAGAATCCAGGTGGCACCTCAGCCTCTCCTCCTCGGGAGGAGGGGAGAAACATTTAGATGGCTGAAATTGGCCGTCTAGATGTTTTCCAGGGCGAGGGGAGTGCCCTGGATAGCATGCCCGCAATCCTCCACGTTCAGATGGTTGTGGGCAGCCTCATTGGATTGTGCTGCCTGTTAAGGGACTTTTCATTGTAGTTTTGCATTTGTTTTGGCTCCCAAATAGACAGATATTTTTTTTTAATCCTTCAAAATAGTTAATACACATCCTCATTTTGATACAAGATTCCCCTAAATTTCTGTGGACAGACTACAAACACATGGTTCTTAGATGTCTGTCTATTTCACCTTTTCATTGATCTGTTTTTGTTGTTTTAAATCAGTTATATATTTGTATTCCACGTCATCCATATGCGCAAGGTAGCTTATAATAAAACTGTATATATTTTCAAAACACACACACAAAAGTTCAACAGAATAGCACACCAAAACTAAAAGCAGCAACAATCAATAAAACAATCCAGGAGCAGCAACTTAGCTCCCAAAGGCAAGCTTAAAAGGTTAGATTTTACACAGTGTCCTGACAACTAACAAAGCCGTACACTGACATGGTAGATCTTTATAACTTGGGGAGGAAGAGCAAGTTCATATGAGGGAAAGGGGCTTTCTAGGATGTGTGAGTCCTTCTAAACCAAGAAGGCCTTTAAAGTTCAAAACAAATCATTGGATTTGTCTGAAAAGATAATTGCAAACTTGCTCTAACAGTATCCATATTCAGGCATTCTAAATATGGGCAAAGTGAATGCATGAGGAGGGAGCACAGGGATCTAGCCCCACCCCCTCATGTGTTTCCATTGCCCTCTGTACATGGAGGGTGACTTGCTGAAGGGGAGAGCTTCTTTCATCTGTGGAGACTCTCCCATGATTTCATTGGGGAAAAGGAGAATTTTGTAGCAAATAGTAGCAAATATATTGCGAATGTAGGAGGGACATGAAGAGCCGAGACACTTGGTTGGTGTTTAACTGGGCCACGTTTATTTACATACGATGAACTGCAAAGCGATGGAGTGCGGGTTATTCTAATCTGGCCTCCTAGGCCACTCAATTGTGCAGTTGGGCGGAGCATCCAAAACCGGGAGGTGGCGATGAATCCGCCGCCGCCCCATTTTCCACTTTACAGTTTTGGGAGCCTTTGTTGCGTCGTCCCCCTCTCGGAGTCTCACGACAACAAGCTTGGCGAGAACAAAGGCATCACAGGAGTTCCTGATCCCCAGCTGTCTGAGCCTACTGACCCTTTCAACCTGAGGCATCCTGAAACCGCCTGTCACCTGAATGGTGCCAGGGATGCTCACCTCACCCTATCAATACCCTAACCCGCACTTACCTGTCTACTATCCAGATGTGACCAATTTTGACTTGCTATGTACACTGATTGCAAACACCCCCAAACCCTGCAGCAGTATGGAGTAGGCGAAACGCGCTCATCCCCCTAATAGAGATGAGCCAAAATTCCTACTCGGCTCCTTAACGGCGACCAGAGGAGCCCATACTGTATACAGGGTGGGAGGGAGGGAGGGAGCTGCAGGAAATAAAGAGGGCGTGGGGTGGGGCTGCCAGGCCTAATATTGGCTCCTGTAGCCCCGCCCCCTTGCTGACTAAATACCTGCATCAACAGGTAAGCCTCTACTCTCTTCCCCCACGTCCGCAAATTCCTCCCCGCCCACAGCTGCGCATGTTCCGGGGGAAGGTCCGTAGCAAAGGTACACAAAAGCTTTCCCCACTAACTTAGTAAAAACTGCAAGGCTGCTCATCACGTAGTCTAACCCAGGAAAGGCTGCTTAGAATAAAAAAACAATCCAGACTAGTAATATCAAACAAACAGCAGGTTTATTATACTCACAACATCTGCTATTCTTGCATGACTTGTGTTAGTCCATGCAGGCACAACTTAAATTTCGTTAGAGTCTGTTGGAAATCAGCACAGCTGGAAGAGAGATCCAGCCAAGCACATCTTGCTTTGTTAAAGTCCAGAGGAGAGGAAGAGAGAGAAACTTCCTCTAAGGAAGATTCCCAGGTGTGAAAGGAAGTGGGTGTGGCTAGGCAGGTTAGATCCCATTAACCCATTCCTCCCCTAGTAACCCTATGCATGCAAGATTACCCATATATCTAACAGATTTGAAGCCCTGATTGTCCAAACCTCCAAACTGGGAGAGAGCTCCATGGATAGAAGAGGCTCTCCCATTCAGAAAGTTGCCCTCCATGTGTAGGGTGACAAAAAATAGTGACAGGGCAGAGCTAGGGATGGACAGATCTGTCAATCTCAGTTTCTCACTTTTCCAGTCTTCAGTTTGTCTCAACCCATCCCCACTACATGAAAATTCATAAGCATTTTGGTGTGCATTTCACCTAATACATGCATCTTGGTACACAATTTTGCCTGGCATACATTTTTCTGCATGCATTTTCCCCTTAGATAACTCTCTTTTTTTGTACTCCCCCCACTAATATATGATTTTTTGGTACACTTCCCCCAAATTTTTGTGTGCATTTTTTGTTTGAAGACCCACATCACAAAATTCCGAGAAGTGAAAATGCCAAAATAGAATTTTACCAGCTGCAGTACATTGTTTACAAGAAGAAGGTACAGTGTGTCTCTGTGAAAACAGGTCTGTGTTATGTCTGGTCTTTTATGAACAAACAGTCTATTCTTGAACGCATGGGAACCAAGTCTGTGGGAATGAAACATACTGGTCACATGGTTTGTTGTTCTGATGATGTACTGACTTGTTCAGGCAGAAGCCATTTTAAGGGAAAGGTTTTGATCTTTTCTCTTCTTCTTTTCCTTTGTTCCTGCAACAATGTAACACCTTTGCTGAGGTGGAGTGAAGCTCAACTTACTCCACTGGTCTTAATGCTTGCTATGCATTTATACTCTGCACATGGACTGTAACTAGGAAATGTATACTCTGTAGAACTTTACTAGCTAAGTAAATAAACAGGTAGTATTAGAACCTGTGGTGTTCCAGAGTGTTTCCTGACTCCATGGATTTATCTGCAACTGGGGAAGCTGAAAGCAAGTGTCATAACCAGGCCTGGCTAGAACTGCATGCTTCATGCTGTGCAGGGGGGGGGGAGTGAGATCTGCTAAAACCTGTGTGCTGTGTGTGGAAGTCCAGGCAGGTGATAGCACACAGACTGGATTTTAAATCTCCCAGCACCACCAGCACCAACATTTAGCGACTGCATGCACACACCTGCTGTGGTGGTTAATGGCAGTGGGGGAGGGGCGGAAAGAAGGATGGGAGAAATGGCCACAGTGCTGTGAAAGAGAGAACAAAATGGGAGCTGGTAGTGATTATATTTAATGAGGTGAGACAGAGTGTTTGGATAATAAATTATCAATTTCCATAATTGACTAAAAGCGGTTCATTGGCTAATGGGGAGATCCACATGCCTGCCAAGTCTCTCAGTTCTGTTTGGATTCTTTTTCTCAGCTCAGCTCATCATGCAAGTAAGCAGCTCTTTCATATGGTTTCTTTGACCTAGCACTTTTTTTTCTTTCTGGGCCAATAAACAATGCCACTCGATTAATCTTTTTTTCTTGCTCTAGCAACTGATATAAGCTGCCAGAGTGCTTGAAAAGAGACAGCATCAAAGCAGTTCTTTGACAGGGTGAAGAAACCATCTCCTATAAATGGTTCTATTGCTGGAATCTAAGATACCAGAAGTAGGGATATGGAAGAATTTTATTTGGTTCACTTTTTGATAAGAACTTACCAAAATCACACTCCCTGGATCAGGACTTGAACTGGAACACAATTCTATTTTGGCATTTTCACTTCTCAGAATTTTGTGATGTGGGTCTTCAAACAAAAAATGCACACACAAATTTGGGGGAAGTATACCCAAAAATCATATATTAGTGGGGGGATTACAAAAAGAGAGAGTTATCTAAGGGGAAAATGCATGCAGAAAAATGTATGCTAGGCAAAATTGTGTACCAAGATGCATGTATTAGGTGAAATGCACACCAAAATGCTTATGAATTTTCATGTAGTGGGGATGGGATGAGACAAACTGAAGACTGGAAAAGTGAGAAACTGAGATTGACAGATTTTTCCATCCCTAGCCAGATTTGTCCAAAGACAAATCTGTCAATTTCAGTTTCTCATTTTTCCAATCTTCAGTTTCTTTCATCCCATTCCCACTGCATGAAAATTCATATGCAGTATTTCCCCATCCTTCCCTTTTCTTGTGCTTTCCATCGTATATATGAATACTGAACTCATTCTCCGAGTGCCACTCGTTATGTAGCCAAAACAGCGCCACCCACATGCAGGAAAGAGGTATTAGCAGGATTAGGGGAATCCCAAGGTTTGAATCAGCAAAACTGAAGCTTGCGGAAGTTCTCAAAATACCATCTCAAAGCTTGCTCATATCAGATTGTGAGCATTGTCTTTTTTTCTTTTCACATGAAAATCTGTGCATATTTTCCTGTGTATTTTTCCAAACGTATGCATCAGTTGTGCACATCTTTGACATGTATGCATTCCTCTCCAATTGATTGAAGTGTATTTGTTCACATATTATAAATGTATGCATGTTGTCAAACACTTTTTTGGGGGGGGGGTCTGCAAATCACATTGCAAGCTCGGAAATGTACAGACTTCGACCACAGTTTGCATCCAAATCCATGTTCACTCCAGAAGGTGTGAATTGGGTAAATCCTGATCAAAATTGAACTGGAGTGAATTTGTGATACATCCCTATGCATGAGTACAAAAACCTTTTTTTTTTTTTTTTTTAGAGAAAAAACCCTAAGACTGGAAAGAAAAAAAACCCCAAAAGAGCTCAGTGATGACTCAACATGCACAGTGGACACAGAATGCTGAGGAACTGTTGGGAGTGGTGGTGAAAAGGAAGACTGGGGGGGAGGGGGATTGAATGTAGTATCCTGAAAAGGGGCATGGCTGGCTGCAGGGCTGGTATCAAGGGTAGGCATGGTGGGGCACCTGCTGAGGGCCCGCACCCCAGCAGAGGCTCACTGACAAGAACCCTCAGGAGTTGCTCCTCCTGTTCACCACTGCAACCTGCTTGTTCACCTTGCTCTCGCTCTGGCCCAGACAATGGTCATGGTGAGAACAAGGAGCAATAGATGCCCCTGCCTACTTGCTCCCTGGCTGGCTGGCCTGCCAAGCAAGCAAGTGGTAGCCATGATGAAAAAGAGGATGAGGAGCAAGTGTAGTTGGTTACAGTGGCAGTGAGAAGTAGACTCACTCTCACTGAGGGAAGGAGGCCCATTGAGGGTGTCTTGCCCAAGGGCCTTCAAAAACCTGGGGCCTGCACTGGCTAGTTGGATAAAATCCTGAATAGGAACACTCGAAACTGCACCGTTTTGGACATCCGGTGAGGTGTTATGGCAGGCTGATGTCTCCATGAAGAAGTGGAGACACAACGAGGCTTGAAAGCCAGCCAGGAAGAGATCCCAGTTGGCAAAATCTCCCTGGATCAAAGGGATGATCATTAGCTAACCCTACGTACCCTAAAGGCGTCTGTTTGTGAGGGTTCCCCCCCCCCGCCGAAATGAAGGTTTTTACAGCTAGCTTGCAGGTGGACTAAGACCCTGGGTTTGGGAATTTACAGCTTTGTTCCCAGCTGTGTTGGAGCCCTTTTAAGGTTATTAAGTCTACTACCCTCATTTCTTAAAAAATTATGGAATACATCTGTTTATGAACAAAGAGAGATTTTCTCTACAGCAAAGTTGAGTTTTCTTACTGGTGAGTTAAGACCTTTTTTCTCGGGACTATAAAAAGGAAGAAAAAAATTGGAAGGATTTAAAGATTTAAAATCTGTGTGTAAAAAGTTTTATAAAGGGAAGATTTATAAGAAAGTTTTGAAACAGAAAAGAGGTTTCCTAATCCTCTTATTTTTTCTGAATTTTTTTATTATTATTTTTGATGAAAGTGCATATGGGGGAAAGTTGCTAGATAAAGAGACCAGACCACCATGGGATTGTTTGTTGTCTATGTTAATAGATTGTCTATGATTGGAGGATTTTACACAACAGAAGATATGCTAAGGATTGGACTGTGACTTCTGCTGTTATGCTGATGAAAAGCCTGGAAAATTCTGGACATGTAAAGAGATTCTAGGATCTGGATTGTGTTTCTTTTTTGAATTGTACTGAATCATGGTTAATTCCAGGAAGAATATAAAGGGCAGAAGTGGCTCGATAAACCTACCTACAGAAAAAATACAGCTGATTTGCTTCTGAAATTATTTGAACAGTTGGGAAATAAATTGGAAGATCTTGGAAATGAAACGGTACTTTATGAGAAAAGTCAAAAGAATGGATGAGAGGTTTGCAAAAACAAAATTGGAGACAACAGAAGAAGATAAGAAGTTGGACAGCTCTATAAAGCAAACATCTGGAGAGATGAAATAGATTAATGACAAGGTTGAAATTTCAGAGTATAAAATAGAAGTATTAAATAGAGACTTTGAATTAGACAATTTGGTTTTATTGGAACTCACAGAAAAATAATATGGCTTGATAGTTAGACCTATCTCAGAGTCTGATGAAGACATTAGAGAAAGAAATATTAAAAGTTTGGCCAGTTGCTTGGACTGGAAAGAGAAAGATATGGAGACAGAAACTGACAAAATTTGCAGAATAAATTTTATGTTTGCTAGATCAAGAGGAGATCTAAGAGATATATTGGACCATTGGGTTAGAAAGAAGACAAAGGATCAAATTCTCCAACAACATTTTATTACAAGAATGAAAGCGGATGATATAGATATAATCATGATGGATTAGCCTGGACAGTGTGACCTTTACTTTCAAGGAAAAGAGATTTAAATCAATTTTTTTAAAAAAGACAGACAACTTTGCTGAAAGGTTCAAAAGAGATCTGGGGGGAAAAAAATTTGGGCATAAATTTATCTATTAATTCAAAGGATCCTAAAGACTAATATACAATTGAAGCTGAATTGTTTCTTTTGGAGCTAATGGACAATTAGTTGGAAAGAAGTCATGGGATTATTGTCTATAATAGAAGAATGGTTAGGGAAGATGTTGGAACTGGTAGAGATTTTTATTTATTTATTTATTTATTCTATTTATACCCTGCCTTTTTTCTTGCAAGGAACCCAAGCTCCTCTTCCACTCCATTTTATCCTCACAACAACCCTGTGAGGTAGGTTAGATAGCTAACTTACGTCATTAACCAGAGAAAAGATAACATTTTTGCTTATTGTTGAGTGGAAATCTCAAACAGGCTTTTTTGCAGGGGCTAGAATTAAAAACGATGTGTTTATTTGTGGGTTTGTTGAAAGAAAGAAAAATTAGACAATAGAAAAAAGTGATTTTCTTTGTAATTATACAGTAAGAGAAATTGTTGTTACTTGTATTTGTTGCGGAGATAATCGGAAGTCCATTTTAGTTAGGGTTTGTTTGGGCTTTTGGGATGTTATATGTTTTGTGGTGTCTGTTTTGTTTTTAATAAAATAAAATAATACTGGGGGGAAATAAACTGCACCGTTTTATTGCAGATCTCACTTACAATGACAGAACTGGAAGGGATGTTGGATGTCAGTCTAGTCTAACCCCCTGCTCAATACAGGATCTTCAATGCCACAGGATCTGTGACAGATGGCTGTCCAGCCTTTGCTTAAATACTGCCAGTGGAGGAGAACCCACCACCTCCTGAGGCAGTCTGATACACAGTCCCACAGTCCTTAGTGTAAGGAGGTTTCTCCTAATGTTTAGTAGAAAGCCCCTTTCCTACAATTCACACTCATTGGTTCTAGTCCTGCCCTTTGGAGAACAATTCTGCCTCCTCTCATTTTATATCAAGACTCAAATATGTCTCTGCGTTCATTCTTGTTCCAAAATATCTCTGTAGTTTGTGTTCAGGTATTTGGGGATTTATTGGATTTGAGATGTACAAACTAAAATGTGTGTATGTATGTTTTACACTTGCCTTAGTACCAAGAATTTAATTGACCATGGTCACAAAGAGGTCATAGATACAATCCTTGGATGCCAGTCATCTTTTTATCCTTTTCCCAGCTGCAGTCATTCCAACACGTTGAAGCAGCAGGGTGTGTATATATATTACAATTGGGTCAGACACCATATTTATTAATTTATTTATTTTTATTATATTTATACCCTGCCTTTTTTCCTGCAAGGAACCCAGGGTGACTTACATAATCATCCTCCTCTCCATTTTATCCTCACAACAACCCTGTGAGGTAGGTTAGGCTGAGAGTCAGTGACTGGCCCAAAGTCACCCAGTGAGTTTCATGGCTGAGCGGGGACTAGAACCCGGATCTCCCAAGTCCCAGTCCAACAGTCTCACCACTACGCAAAAATAAATCTCAGAGTTACCTGCATTTGTAACTTCAGGCTCAGCATCAGCACAAACCATTGGCTAGTCTGACTGGGGATGATGGGATTTGGAGTCCAAAACATCTGGGAGGCAACAGCTTGGAGAAGGCTGACTTAGTTTGTGTGAATGTTCACATCCCCCCACATCCTGCTTAGTATAATTGGTTCCCCTGGCTGGTGCTTCTTCCTCCTTCCTACGTTTAGTCACATGGTCGATACCATGTATCAGGGATCAAACTGAAAGTGGTACAACATGACATCACTACATAGCCAATCAGATTTGACAGCATTAAGACAGCAGCACAGAGGGTACAAGGGTAAATGAGAATGAGGGCAATGCAGGGCCAGCCCTATCGCTGGGCGGCAGAGTGAGGCAGTCGCCTCAGGCAGCAGGTGCTAGGAGGCGGCAGCAAGCTGTTGGAGGAGAGAGTTGTGGGCCAATCAACCTGCTCTCCACCTCCTACTGCTTTCAGGTGTGGTGGAGGATGTTATCCCATTGCTAGTGTTGAAGCAAGATTCAACTACCAGTCCAGTCAGCTTTTGTACATGGAAAGAGAGGGGCTGCCATCTTGTCCTTTGCCTGAGGCAGCAAAATGTCTTGGGCCAATCCTGGGACAATGTACATCAATATAGAAACATCTCCACAATGTTTGCTGAAAAGGTACCTACAAAGGAGAGGCATGTTATCAGAGCTGCTGCAAATAATAATAAAAAACTGAGTTGTCTTGGCCAAGCTCTGCTTCCATTCAAATGTTATTCTGCGCTCAGTATGTGGCCAGTTATCAAGATTGCTCTTTAGTCTATAAGGAAGCAAAGAGAGACCTGCTCTGTATCATGTATTGCACAGGTGTCGCTGAGTTTATTAGAGAAAGGCAATATAGCAGTTCAAACAAGGACAGATTTTATGTCAGGGATTTGTCAGTTCATCTTTCCAGTGCATCATATCATTATGTTGCATCGTTCTGTACAGAACATTATTCCAGAAGTTACTCAGAGTGATATATTGAAATGACAAAGTGCTTATCCCCACTAAAATTTTAAAATGTGTGCAACTGTCTTGAGCAGCCAAAGGGCCTGCTGATTCTTTCCGAGTCTTCACCTGCTGAAGCAAAGTTGCAGCCACATCCTCCGAAGCTTTCATGCATTATAAAAGAACCATCACTCAATTAATTAAATTTCCAGCAGAAGAGACTGGAAATTAAAGTAATTGTTCATGTGGCAGCCACCAACCATTTATATGGTCTGACTGAGGATAATAAATCCTAGAGAAGCATAAATTTCTCTTCCCATATTTTATTTTCATTAAAAAGCAAGGATCAAGATGTTGAATTTTCTTATTTATTTATCAATCACTCCATTTCTGGATATTTTTTGACAATTTTATTTGACTTGCTTACCGCGCAATCCAATGTGGCAGCCCGTAACGCTCCAAACTTGGAGGATTGTGGGCACCCTATCAAGGGTGAAAGGAGTGCTCCTCCCGACCTGCAAAAGACTTAGGGCCGGTTCGCACGACCCGGCACTAGGGGGCGGGGCCCCAGGATGCCCAGAGGGGCCGTTTGCCTTTACAGGCTGGAGCGGCGGCAGCTCCAGCCGCTCTGGGCAGCCGCCTCTGTGCGGACCACGCGGGACGGCCGCCCGCTGTTCACACGGCACAGTGGCCACATGCGGTAGGGGCTTACCCCTCTACTGACCATGGTCACTTTGCGTGCGTCCCGTGCGCGGCCCTCCCGCAGGGGCACCCCCGGTCGGCGTTCACACGACAGAGGAACCGTGGGGGACTTCTGCTCCCCCGCGGTTCCCGTGTCGTGCGAACAAGCCCCCAGACTGCTGATTTTGGCCATCTAGGTCTTTTGCCCCAGAGCGCAAGGAGGACAGGCAGAGACGCCACCAGGATACTGCATATTGTGGCAGAGCCTCTCTCCTCCTCTCCCCACCCCATGGAATCCCTACCAACCTCCAGCTCCAAGGCTGGTCTCCTGACCTCAGAACCACACCTGACATGGTTCTTTCCCCATTGGCTGTGAGGGTGGAGGGAGGGCTTTCCAAGGTTGGAGCTGTGCCTCCAACCTCGGAGCACATTTCTAAGGTTGGAGCTGGGACTCCAACCTCTCCTATGGCCACCTAGACTCTGCCTAGTGGCCATAGGATTGCACCCTTAAACTAGAGCATTTTCCTGCTTTGCAATGTACTCTATACACATCTACTCAAAAATAAGCCACACTGAGTTCCATGCAGCTTACTCTGAGGTAAGTGGGTATAGGATTACAGACTTAAATTCAGAAGTTCTGAAATGTAACACTGAAACTTTCCAAGAAAAGGCAAGTCAGATGGACCCATGTTGAGTTTTGTTTTGTGGGGAGCAGTACTGA
This sequence comes from Shinisaurus crocodilurus, assembly GCA_021292165.1. Taxonomy (NCBI): domain Eukaryota; kingdom Metazoa; phylum Chordata; class Lepidosauria; order Squamata; family Shinisauridae; genus Shinisaurus; species Shinisaurus crocodilurus. The sequence goes on from CM037878.1 coordinate 27,235,565, forward strand.
AACAAACCAGATTATACACCATGCATCATTCTGGAGACTTCTTGGATTTAACACTTATTGGTTGAGCATTGAAACCACTTCAATAGAGTGCCCCAACCTAGGTGGAGCACCATTCTCCATCTCCTGTCCCTCTGAGTGCCTCTGAGGTCCATGTAGGGAAGCAAACTTCTGTGTTTCTAGATTTGTACCTTCATCCACATCACGATGCTCATCCGATCCCCGCTAAACTGTCTGGATGAGGCTCTTAATGTGTATGGGAGTGTTCGGGAGCCACTACATGCTATATATGGTTAATAGCATACAAGTAGAGCTCGACTACTCAAAGTATCATTTTTTGAAAGCGTTCATTGGATTTGTAGTTTCAGAACTACAAACACAGCATGATCCCTAGCTGGAGGAAATGACACTCCAAGCGTTATTTCTCTAGTTAAGAAGAATCCTTGTGTGATCTCCTCCAGTGTTGTAAAGAGCTCACCCACGGCCTGATACTTCCTCTTCTTCCTGAGGTAGGCCCCTCCTACTTTTATGTTTGTTTGGAAAAGTCATAGTAACTGTCAGGGAGGGTGATAATCAAAATTCTTTTGAGACTGCCACCTTCAGAGGTGCATCTGGTGGACTGGTGACCCAAGAGAGGTCCTTTGGGCGGCTGCTCCCAGGCTGTGGAACTCCCTCCCAAGGAGTACCACAGCTCCCTCTCTGCTATCCTTCTGCCAGCACGCAAAGACTGCTTTTTTCAAGAAGGCCTTTGGCCTGTAAGTGGGTCTGTTGAATTTGGTGCTCTTTTTAAAAATATATTTTATATTTTATTTTAGTTTTATTCTCCAACTGTTATGCTTTTATTGTATTTTATTATATTGATTTATCATTTTAATCAATTTTAATTGTGACTGTAAGTCGCCTTTAGTGCCATTTTTTTGGTAGCAAGGTGGGGGTACAAATAAAATAAATAAGGGCACAATCCTATGCAAGTTTAGACAGGGGAAAGTTTAGACAGTGGGGGGGAAAGCCTACAACTCCCAGCATGCCCCAGCCAGCATAGCTGGCTGGGGCATGCTGGGAGCTGTAGGCTTTTTTTCTGTCTAAACTTGCAAAGGATTGCACAATAAATAAATAAATAAATAAAGGCAGGACTTAGGAGTGGACCTGATTTTGAATCCGGCTGAGCTTTGGTCAGGAGGACCCAACTCAAAATGGGTCTAGATTTGTGAGCACATTTTGAGTGATCCCTCCCCATACTATCACACTATCTCTAATTAATTTCCTTGGGAAATGTGTATGGATATAAATTTCAGAGGCAGAGGGAAAAGACTAAATGTAAGTAATGAGAGTAAATTAATGAGAACCAGTGTGGCGTACTGGTTAGATTGTTGGACTGGGACTCGGGAGATCCGGGTTCTAGTCCCCACTCAGCCATGAAGCTCACTGGGTGACTTTGGGCCAGTCACTGACTCCCAGCCTAACCTACCTCACAGGGTTGTTGTGAGGATAAAATGGAGAGGAGGAGGACTATATAAGCCGCCTTGGGTTCCTTGCAAGAGGAAAAAAGATGGCATATAAATGTAATAATAAATAAAAATTTAAATAGTACATCTCAGGACAACAGAGAGGGGGTGGGAATCATGATTAGACTAAATTTCTCCATGTCTGAAACTGAGTACCCCTAGAACAGATTGCACTAAAAATGTAATACAATTTCATTATCCAGAAGACACAGGGAGATAATGATGATATTAACAGAAAGTGTTCTTACTGCTATTTCAGAGAGGATTAAGGAACTGTGTCCCATAGACATTTGAAAGCAAAGTTAAATATCAGGAAACAAAAACTATTTAAAAAACAACCCAAGCAAAACATCCCTGGTAAATAGGTTTTTAAAACAAAAGGTCAGAACATCTGCCAAAAATGCCCTATCACACATCTGTCCTTTTAAAGCATATATACCTATATTCTTTCTGCTAAAAGAGCTTAAGAGTCCAGATGCTGCATATAGTATTCTGCAAACCCCCTGAGAAATTTCACTAACCTTATCAAAAATATTCCCACAGAACCCTTACAGAAGATTTTGACAGATCTAATTTTTTTTAAAAAAAATACACATTCATCACAAGGTTTCCTGCAGTGTGGATCTGAATAATGACCTATACCAGCCTTGCCCAAACTAGTGCCCTCCAGATGTTTTATACTACAACTCCCATCAGCCCCGACATAAGTTCTTATGTTTCTCTGTTGCTTTGGACAGGGGCTTGCTTTGAAGAGCTGTCCCTGGTAAAAACTGGTGCTGGTGACACAAAAACCCTAAACCCACCAGGTTTCCCAGCTCTAGTTCTCCCAACGTGAGCTTTTCAAGGAAGACCCCTATGCAAAGTAATTGAATATATATGTATATACAGTATAAGTATGTGTATTTATGTATGTGTGTGTGTGTGTGTGTGTGTGTGTGTGTGTTTGTGTGTATGTATGTATTCAATATATATGTGTGTGTATATATATTCATTGCTTTGCCTGGAGTACTAGATAGAAGAGCTACCCCTGAAAAATCTGGAGCTGGTGTGGGTGGAAATCCCCCACACATGAACCCCGAGGGCAAGCTGTTGTTTTTTTCTTTTCTTTTCTGGGCAACTTTTCAATGAAGCCCCTATGCCAGGGCCAGACCAAGACATTCTGCTGCTTGAGATAAAGGTGAAGAAGATGTCATTCCTCCCTTCCTATTCCATATAGTATACAGAACAATCTTGGAGCCAAACTACTTATTATGCTAATCATGTAGCATGTAGGTCAAGGTTATCTTTGTATTTACTCTAGTGTAACTGTACATGGCCCTAATTCAGATTGGGACCTCCGCACTCTGAGAGAGGATGATTAAACCTTCCCCCACTATTTCCATCCCAAATTACCATTGGCATCAATGTAGACTCAGCCCGCCCACCCCTTGGCACATACACACACTTTTGTCTACCTCCTCTAACATTTCTGCCAAGGGAAGCTGCCCATGTTGCTTGCTAGCTCATGTTTGTCTGTGAACCCAATGTTCTTAGACTCCTTTCATTGCAATACCACATAGAACCCCCCATGCAAGCTGACTGAAAATTGAATCTTTTGATGGGTCCGTGATGGTTGTGTGAATGCACCATAAAACCTCTACATTTGCTCATTGGAAGCAAAAGGGATGTACTACTGTACCCCTGGAATATTCAACTGCAAGCTTGATAAATACTCCGTCAGGGAAAAAACACACACACTGAACATTGCACTTCCTTCCAAATAATATGCCAAAGATACTTTGCTATGGAATTAAATTAACTACCCTGCCATTTGCTTAGAAATCTATGAAGGTTTCTAACAATGACATCTGCATAATAAGTGGAAATGTGAACAATACTATTCTTTAGAACCCAGACTCTTAGATCTTGCTGCTACGAATTAAATATTAAGGGACCGAAAAGCGGGGCAATTTTTTATATACTTTTTAGATAGAAAGAGGTGAAAGAAAACAATTCCCCATGTTTCTCTCATTTCTTCTGCTTGTTCACATTTGTCTATGTTCCCTAGTTCTTTGCCCCCACAGCTAGATTTATAACTGTGTCCCCAACACAACATGTTTGCCCTATTTTTTTCTTGGCTTTGTTTAATGGGTTATTCCTTCTCCTAGGTATGGCTGAGACAAGATGCTCAAACTCGCCAAAAAACCTCCAAACTTCACTTCAAAGCTTGGCTTAGCTTGTTCCCATTCTCATTTACAAACTGTTTTTTTGAGCTTTTTCAAAAAGGAAAATGCATTTTTGGATGAGAAAAGTGTGCATTTTTCAACACTGCACACTTTCCCTCCATTGACTAAAGTGTGAACATGTAATTTTTTTAAGTGTAGATTTTTAAAGAGTGCATTTAAAAAAAAATCACTTTTAAAGATGCACTTTAAAGTTTGCATTTTAAAAAGCATACAGGTTTTGAACAGGAATGCTAGTTTGGGGATGTGTGAACACTTTTGGAGAATATGCACTCCCATTCACATTTGTGGTCAGTGTTGCAAATGGGGCATTTTTGAGTGATTTGTGAACTGTACAAATCTGAACTGAACATGTGCAAAATGCTTGCACATCCCTATTAATACAGCCATCTCTCAGGGATGCTTTGACCTGGATTCCTGCATTGAGCAGGAGGTTGGACTCGATGGCCTTGTAGGCCCCTTCCAACTCTACTTTTCTATGATTCTATGATTCTATGATATAACTATAAAATTTAAAATCATAGATTAAAACAAACAGGAAGGCTAGCAGCAGTTCAAATTACAGCAACAGTTAAAAACTACCAGATAAAAATGACACGTCAGCCAATGATGTGGGTTGGGAAATGAAAAACTCAAGGGGTAAGTGATCCCCCATATTATAGAAATATACATGAGGATGCCATTATTAGCTCTGAACTGAGTGAAGTGTAATATGTAGTTTCACCCCTAGCTATAGTGAAACTGAATGGAGGGAAGTAAAGAGGAGAAGGGATGACCATCTTGTAATCTCTCACTCTGTTTGCATTGTCTGTGGGTGGTCTGAAGAGAAATACAATATACGCTAGACTGTACTTATTGTAAGGTACCAATGATGATTGTTATACCATAGAGTACCACTCTTAAAGGCACAACAACTCTGTATGCTAAACACAGTAGAGGGCCAATGAAAAATGAATCATCCCTCTCCGCCCCCAACCCTTGCTGTATTGGCAAGATCCATTTGAAAATGAGGATGAAGAAGGCAGACAAAAATGGGGGGGGGAAGAGAAGAATATTTGTACAGTGTAGTCAGCTGCAGCTGGGTGGGAGAAATTACTAAATGTACAATGAATGTTGTATTCACAGTGAATAATTAGAAAATCCTTTAATACCACACTGTTGCATAAAAAAGGGGAAAGGTGCTTAGTTCATTCGAACCAAAATAATGGTATTAGTAAATGACAAATTTACTCAGGATTAACATCTGTACAATTTGAATCATAGCTTTCTACTCTAAAATTATCTTCTTGCGTAATTAAGGCTAACACTCAACACATGCAAGCTCCAGCAACCATTTATGCATCTAGTGAATGATGCATCTTCCCTGTCTTTATGTTCTAGGCTACTTTTTCAATCTAGGGTCTCATAGATGGCCAAACACAGGTCCATGGTTACAAAGAGTATTGCATATTGGCTCTACGTTGAATTATGTTTTTTGTCATATAAGTCTTGGAGTCTCCGGGTTCGTTCACATTTCACTGGCATCAGTATTCGGACTGTTTCCCGATGGCTGCTCCCCCTGTCTTCCCAGTAATGTAGGAAACATGTGATGGGATTATATTGAACTAGTGAAGAGTTGGCATCATATGGGAAGAAAGCCATACTACCATCAACGTGACTTCCCTTGGCTCAATTTGGAATTGTGCTTGATAAATCCAGCTAATTTCCCTGAAATTGAAAAAAATAAAATAAACTAGCTCATTTCCCCCAAGTCCAATTCCGAAATGTAGACCCAGGTCACATTCTTGATGGCACAACAGGGTCCAAAGTCTCCCTCCAAATCCCCTATGTGTCTATGTACCCTGCACCACAATGAACTACTTCAGAAGTTGCCAAAGGCACACTTTCGATCTGAAATATTCAGTTCTGACTAAAATAACTAATTTGAGATATTTGGTCTGCAAGGATTTTTGTACTCTATACCTGCTGTCACATGGAGGTGAACATTACATGAGTTGATTTGTGAGGGGACTGAATCACACAACAAAGTTTCAGTCTCCTATGAGTCTCCAGTACTCGTCTTCGATTCTTATGAGCACTTCAATATGAAAAAAGAAATATTACTTTTCTCAGCATCAGCTTCTGTTCCTTTGTGGTCCTTTAGGAAAACTGATTACTACAGTTAAATATTTTCAAAATGCTTTGATCATGTAAGTCAACCACTCAATGCTGGTATAGATGGCATACCCGTAGAGAGCCTTCATAAAGGATCTGCAAAACCTGTCCCATTATTTCTGCAGGTATTTCTCATTCGCTGAAAAATGGCTGCAGAAGTGAATGTGCTGTTCTCATGAGGGTAAGATTTTCCAAATGGTTATTTTGCATGTTGGTTCAGATCCTAGTATTATGCTGTATTTCCCAATGTTTAAAGGCACAGAGGCATGACTTATTCATCAGCCTAACCAGTGCTTAACATGTTTCCCATTCAGAACAGAGGTTGGGTTTGGGTATGCCAAAATATTTCTCATCCAAAGCAAGCACTGTGTATCCATGGAGTCTAAGCAATGCTTAATACAGCTCACCATTTAAGCTACAGATTGACTAGCTATTGTGCTCATCCAACATAGGGATAGGTGAAAATGCAATGTTTGATGTTGAAGTTCTCAGATGGGCCAGATGGGCGATTAATAAATATAAGAAATAAATAAAAATTGAAGCTCGTTTCACCTCGATTGTGTTCCCGAATATGAACATCTTTCCTTTTTCTCCATATCATGAAAAATGCATGGGATGCAAAGGAACCATGGGGGGAGCCACTCTACATGTTACATCCACAATATTACATACTATAAGCTCGTGATCAATATGCAGAAGTTATAGCCTCTCCATTTTATCCTCACAACAACCCTGTGAGGTAGGTTAGGCTGGGAGTCAGTGACTGGCTCAAAGTCACCCAGTGAGCTTCATGGCTAAGTGGGGACTAGAACCCGGATCTCCCGAGTCCCAGTCCAACACTCTAATCACTACACCACACTGGATCTCACTGGGTGACTTTGGGCCAGTCACTTACTCTCAGCCTAACCTACCTCACAGGGTTGTTGTGAGGATAAAATGGAGAGGAGGAGGAGGAGGAGGAGGAGGAGGAGGAGAGCTGCCTTGGGTTCTTTGTAGGAAAATGGTGGGATATAAATATAATAAATAAATAAAAATAATAAATGGTCAAGTGGGGACTAGAATCCAGATCTCCCAAGTCCCAGTCCAACACTCTAACCACTACACCACCCTGGCTCTCATGCTGGATGCCATATAATGTTACATCTTTTCTTTCTGTTGTCTAAGATAGACCAGTTCAATGATGTATATAAAAAAGGATCTGCCTTCTTCTGTATTCCTTATGTGACCCTTAAAATTACAACAACAGAGCAATACTCTTGAGGACAAGGAGGGGTTGTTTTCATCTCCATTTTGTTGTATGCTCTTCTTTGATCTAGCATGAAAATCCTTACAGTTTATAAGAGAAGGCAGCAGACGAGAGCCTGGGGAATTAGTAGTTATGTAAGATTTCATCCAATTCATTATTTCAAGAGACTCTTCTTCAAATAGCATTAAAAAAAAGATGTCAGTTGAAGCTACCATGGGTTTTTAGCTTTGCTGAAATCTACCATATTACATGCTCAGTGAATTTCTACCTCTTCTCGTTTGCCTATCTGACAGTACCTGTCATTTGTCTTTTTATGTCTTGAAAGCTGCTGGTGGCAGCGTAATCAAAGACACTGAGTAAAAAATATATCCCGGAGCAGAGGCCCATAAAACAATCCTGAGTATATTTAAGATCAGTCCAGCAATGTCCGTAACCCACCGTTTTGCTTTTCTCGTATCTATCAGCAGTTTATTGCATCAGTGGTCATGCAGGCAAGTTAGTCAACATTAAAGCACACACACTTTCAAGATGGGAAATGAAAGGCATGGACCATTCTAAGCCCCAGTGAAGACATAATAAAATAAAATAGCAGGATCCCACAAGCGGGGCATGTTACGTGACAAACGGAGAAGGCACGTTTCCTCTTCTTTGACCTTGGTACAGTTTTAATGACCAAGGGCTTTATTTGAAGGTTCAGTACTCTCAAAAATGATAGCAGTGACAGGTTTAAGGATCTGTCAGTTTGTCTCATGCAGTAGAAAAACATCTTTGTAAAACTTGACTATAAAAATTGCATGGCTTGGGAGTCCATCAGCAAACCTCCCCCACCCTTTTGAAGCAAGGTGTGTGTGTGTGTGTGTGTGTATTAAACCAAGCATTGGAGAGGGGGAAAGGTTTTTTTTGGTGTGTGTGTTTTTAATAGAGGCAAGTGCATATTTCATCTCTATTCTGCTATCTTGCATTATTAATTTAGGGTGCAATCCTACGTGTGTCTAGACAGAAAAACTCCTACAACTCTTAGCTGATGCTGGGAGTAATAGGACTTTTTTCTTTCTAAACATGCAGAGGATTGTACCCTAAAAATATAAACAAACACAGGGGAGGGGGTTGAACAGGTACTGGACATGTTGCATGGCATCTTTTTCATATCCTTGTCATTTAATTTCTGCCATGAAGAAAACACAACCAATATGGATGGCAAAAAGGTAATAAAAACAGTAAAAGGACAAATAATAAACATGCAGAAGTTCTCCACTAATGTTCTTACAAACTTGGGGAGGTTGTGCAGGGAGAGCCTGGTGATGATCCTACTCTATACACATACACACACACACACACACACACACACTAGAACATTTGAAATGGATGAAGGAACAGGCTGATAAGAACTTCAGGAAAGACATTTGATAAGAAGTTATGAAACTGTGGTTAAAATGCCTAATGTAATTCAAGGCTGTATTCAAAGACCTATAACGTCCACCAGAAGAAATGGTACCAGTCTATTCTGCTTAGGCCAGACCTGACCTGAAGTAGTGTGTTCAGTTCTGGGCAGTGTAATTTAATTTATCTAAGGTGGAATCCTATCACTGCTAGACACCGTCAAGATGCCCATAGGATAATTCAGAGTCCCAGCTCCGATCTCAGAAAAGCACTCCAAGCCGAGGTTGAAGCTGTGACTCTGAACTTGGAGCACACACACCCACGTCCTTGCAGCCAGTGTGGTTCTTTCCATGCCAGCTGTGACTCTGAAGTCACAAGGCCAACCTCAGAGCCAGGCCAGCTCTGTAATTCAGTTGTAGGACATGTGCTCTGCATGTGTAAGGTCCCAGGTTCAATCGCTGGCATCTCTAGTTAAAAGCTGGACTCAAAAGATCAGGGCGAGCTGCTGCCAATCAGTGTAGACAATGTCGGACTAGATGGACAATATTGGGCTAATATAGGCAATACTAAAGCCAGAAGTGAGGGCTGAACACCGTGTGGCTGCATTAACTACCTTAAACCTACAGAATCTGAGTGATCGTAGGGATGTGTGATGCTGGGAATGCCATCCCATTTAAGCCTGCTGGGATCTTGCAGTGTTTCCATTCCAATCAGCAGCGGCAGACTGCAGTGGATATCCACACACACACACCCTGATTCAAGAAGTATTCATATTTTTTGTGGGCATTAAATAGATGCATTTTTTTTTTCTGGGTCCCGTGTTTTGTGCAAATGGGATTTCCCCCCCCCCCTTTTATTTTTCAGGTCTTTAAATTTGTGCAAATGAGATCGGAATTTTAAAAAAATATTTTTTGTGGCAACACTCTAGGTCCTCCTTGGTGGTTCCAGGAGCTCCAGCAGCACACCTCTCTGCTGCTGGAAGGACCATACATGGAGCAGGAGGCCAATGCCCAACTCTGAGGGGTCTCCGGGTGAGGCATCGGTCAGCCTGGCACTCAAGAGGACTGTGCTGGGCACTCTCTTGCAGCAGAAAGCCTGGCACAGCTCTCTGGAGCACCACCCACCCCATGCCTAACTCTGAGAATCTCTCAGAACTAGGCATGGGGTGGTGTCGGACTCTCTGGGAAGCCCCACTGGCTGCTGAGGCTCTCCGGAAAGCCTGCCCACCAGCAGCAGCCCAAATTCCTCACTGTGGGAGTCATCACGGGTGAGGTGGCCTTGGAGAATGTTTGTGCCATGGCAGCACAGGCAGCTTCCAGGGCAACCTCACCCAGAATACCCCACTAGGAAGGACCCTTCACAGCGAGCAAGGGAGTCAGGCAGTGGCCGCCAGGAGGGAAGCCAGAAGAATGGAGGATGGCAATGGCCAGCAGGGATGGTGAAAAAGAGGATGAGGAGGATGAGGATGAGGAGGAGGAGGAGGAGGAGGAGGCGGCAGCAGTGGTGGTGGTGGTGGTGGCAGCCAGGGGGGATGCATGGGGATGGAAAAGTGAAGAGGAAGCGATAAGGAGGAGGCGATGGTGCCAGATGTGACCAGGAGGAGGAAGAGGCAGTGCTGACAGGAGATAGGTGGACAGGAGGAAGGTGGGAGGTGGTGGTAGAGGTGGAGCTGGGAGGAGGAGGAGGAGGAGAAGGAGGAGGAGGAGGAGGAGGAGGAGGAGGAGGAGGAGGAGGAGGGTGATGGTGGTTGGCAGCAGCAGTGGTGGCAGCTGCTCCTGGGACAGACAAGAGAGAAGAGAGGGTGGCAGCATGTCTTGTGTCAAAATATAACCTTCCCCAGGCCACCAACATAGGTCAAAAGGATCCTGGAAATGAGAGGACCATGTGCTCCTCCCATATCATCCTTAGCCAATCTTTCCTCTCATGCTTATATATTCAAACTCAGAATATTAATTTTTCCAGTTACGTTTTTTTCAAGATGTGTTCTGAAGAAACAGTTTAGATATTTACAGTTTCCAATAAGTGAAAGTAGATGGACACCCCACCCTCACCACACCCACATATCTTTGTTCTTCTTTAAAAAAAATAAAATAAATCCAACTATAAATAGCACTTAGCAGTAGGCTGGAACAGGTGGAAGCGGGCACACACAGCTGCATGTGATATTGCCACTTATTTGGTTTCCAATTTTCTTATTGATATTGGTGCTGTGGCAACTGCTGTGGCAACTTTTCCCAAAATGCTAGGCTTAGCTGACTGACAAATGAAAGCACTGGGTTTTTTTTTTCTTCCAGAAAAAGATATGTGTTAAGAAGTATCTAGTTTTCCCTAACATGCTTATGAGTGAAATCACAGATTAACATCAGTCCTACTAAGACAACCCGGATCACATGTTCTATCAATGCATGTGTGGGGCTGTGCTGAATAGCCCCACTCTTGACATTATGCACTCTAACTAGCCCCACACCCAGCATCTGCACGTGCAGAACAACAGTGATGACTAGAGAGCTTCGGCTGCTGGGTGGTATATAAATAAAATTATTATTATTATTATTATTATTATTATTATTAATAATAATAATAATGGTGCTCACTGGTGGAGCAGAGAGTGGGGCAGCAGAGATGGAACAGTCTTTTGAATCCCCAGCAGCAACACATACCACAGAAAGCAGAAACTGAGGCAGATAAACTTTAAGATCATCAGCATAAAGCAGGGGTGGAGAATCCGCACAGCAACACAAAATCACTCCTTTAGAACCCACATTCTTTTGTTCTAACAACTCCTATTATAAAGAGCATCAGGTGACTTTAGCATTATGAGTGCAAAACATTGGGTGGGGGGAATCCACACAGCCACACAAAATAATAATGCCAATGATGGTATCCTCAGAGCCACACAGAAAAATAGTCTTTGGGACCCAGCAGCAATCCATTGCAAAAGGGGACACAGTGAGAGAATACTGTGGGGTGACACTGAGACCCAGTGTGGTATAATGGTTAGAGTGTTGAACAGGGACCTGAAGATTCAGGTTCAAGTCCCCACTCGGCCATGAAGCTCACTGAGTGACTTTGGGGCAGTCACTAACTCTCAGCCTAACCTCCCTGAGCCTAACCTCCCACATAAGCTGACCTGGGTTCCTTGCAAGAGGAAAAAAGGTGTGATATAAATGTAATAAATCATCATCATCATCATCATCATCATCATCATCATCATCATCATCATCATCATCATCATCTCAAAGTCACACAGAAAACCATACAGAATCCACTTCTTCCCATGAGAAGCCCCACAAGCACCATAGGCAGTATCCAGTACTGTCACTGCACTCCAGCTTCATCTGTTTAAAATGGGACCCACCACTCATGCAACAGAAAGCGAGCAGTTCAAAAAGCAACCCCGGGGGGGGGGGATGGGACACACAGAAATTCTTGTTTCCAACTCCATTCTGTTCTAAGAAAACTGAAGGCAAGAAAATGAAACTACCTGGGTGCTGGTAAGGTTTTCTACGCAGGTATGCCAAATTTAGGGTCCTGATTGTCTCTGTGGTGTTGGATCAGGCCCATATATGGTAGTGAGGCACAGTGCTTTGCCTCACTGCCTCTCACATCCACAATGAGATAAGATGTAACAGAAACTATAGGGGGATGTTCTGAGCATGTGTGCGCCCACCACCACTCCGATCTTCCCCCTTGTTCAAAGACACTTAGGCAAACAGCACTGAGTGCAGGAGGAGGCACACGCGGATTCTGTTTGGGAGGGATAATCACCACCACAAGCCACTAAATGCCTGGCCAGTGGGGGGGGTAACGGGAGATTGGGGAGGTGAGCACCACCCTCCGCACCCCTACACTCAAGCCATTTCTGCTTACAGTGGCCTGCACACTTTGCCCTAATCCTGCTATCAAGTATTTCATTGGGGGCTAGCCCATTCGAGAATACCCTTGATCGAATGCTCAAGATACCCCTGCGTATCTCTAGGAACAGAGCATCAGGGGAGCTTCTATATCTCATGGTAGTTTAGTTTCCCCAAACCACAGAAAGCATAATCTTATATACAGACCATTTTCCGGTGCACTGTGGTACATTCCGTTTATCCGTAAGAGAAGGTACGGTAACTCTTCACTATGTATTATTATACATAATAATTTGCATAACTCTTTTCAAAAGTCATTTTGGATGTTTTAAAAAATTCCCTTTAAAGATTGTCCCATCAATTTTAGACTATTGGGGGGAAATCTTTCCCCCTTCCCAGTGACATTCTCAGAGAGATGTAAATTTTTTGCCACTTCATACAGTAATTAGAAATGTGCAGATCTTTTTGCAACATCCATAAGGGGCTATGGGACATTTCTAGGTGGTGGTGGGGGGGGGAAAGACCCGCACCAAAAAAGTAGGTTAGGCTTGAAAGTTCTGCCTCATTCACAAATGCTTTCAGAGATGCAAGTACCTGCACTTTTTCAAACTGTCAGGAATATTGAGATGGTTTTTGTTCTGTTTAACGTAACTAACAGTATGCGTCGGGAAATAAGGTGAGGTTAACAGCATGCGACTGTTAGAGTGGTCACTCTGTTTCTGGTCTGTGTCACTTTTACATGTGTTCACCCATGAGTCTGTTTTGTCCTATTTCTGCATTGATCTCCAGTCGTTCTTATTTTGAAATATCTGTGCTTAAATGTTTATTTTCTCTCAAAATACACATTTTACATGCATTTTTTCTACTTCTTAAAAACAACAACAACCCAGAAATGTAGTACTGTGCTGGAACATTCCAGAATGGCAGGGGTCAGTGCTGGTTCCAGATTTCTACCTATTTAAGCCTCAGTTTTGCTCTGATCAGCATGTAGACAACCCTGACCAGCATACAGACAACTCTGTCCAGCTTCCAGCTCCAGCATTACTTGGTTGGAGATTTATGTGGTGCTGATTGGTTTCTGCCTTGCTTCCTGGGGAGCCTGGCTGACCCAACCTGACCCCATAACCAAACCCTGCAACCCAACAGAGCATCATCAGTATCCATGGCCTGAAATTGTACAGCCCCACCCTCAGTGTGTCTACCTTCTCACACCATTATTTATTTATTTATTTATTTATTATATTTATACCCTGCCTTTTTTCCTGCAAGGAACCCAAGGCGGCTTACATAATCCTCCTCCTCCTCCTCCTCCTCCTCCTCCTCCTCCTCCTCTCCATTTTATCCTCACAACAACCCTGTGAGGTAGGTTAGGCTGAGAGTCAGTGACTGGCCCAAAGAGCTAACTTTGTACCAATGCTCACTTTCTTGGCAGTGAGCCAGTGAGCAAGCAGGCAGTGACATCTACTGCTCCTCCTTCTCGCCACTACTGTTGTCTGAACCAGAGCGAGAGGCAGATGAACAAGGAACTCATTCTCATGGCGTAAATCCTTAGGTAGCCCAAACAACAACATCCTCCCACAGGAGGGAGGTATCAGAAAGCCTGGGGGGAACCAGATGTAATAAAGGAAATGTAATAAATGAAATGAAATGAACCCCAGAGATTCCATATAATATATATGTTTAAGAAAAAAGAAGCCCTAAGGGTGTGTGGAGAATGAATCTAAAATAGCCCGGTGAGGACTGAGCATGCTCAGTGGGTGTAGAAAGCTGGGGGGGGGGAAGACCCAAAACAGTAGGGTGAATGGAATGGGATATCTAGGAAAAAGACATAGATTTCATAGATCATAGAGTTGGAAGGAGCCTACAAGGCCATCGAGTCCAACCCCCTGCTCAGTGCAGGAAACTAGAGGAGGGGTCTCCCATCCAAGTAATAACCAGGCCTGACCCGGCTTAGCTTTCCACACTCAGACAAGCTGAGCCAGCGGAAGCCACATTGATAACTAGCAGGAATGCTGAGCAGGAGCATTCCACATGCAACATTTTTATTGCACGCAGGGGAGGCTGGTGACTCCTATGTCAGTGGGGCTTCTTATCCGTTACGTCATTTTGTTTGAGCTTTGTAAGAGCTATCCATGGTGCTCCACGGTTTTGAACCTATTTTGGGGGGTGGACCTATTTTGGGGGTGGACTTCAGCACCATGGAGAGCTCTAATACAGCTCAAACAAGAAGATGTGACTGACATAGGAGTCACCCGCCTCCCCTGATCGTAGCCCCATATCGCATATTTCAGATATCTTCACTGAGTGCCAATTAATTTCTAGGCCCAATTTAAGACTGCAGTTCTATACACACTTAACTGGGAGTAAGTCTCTAGCACAAAGAGCTGGGATAGAAGTTAAACGGTAAAAATGCATATCAATTTGTCAGCTTGACCTTTGATTACACCCAGGCCCCAATGTTCCTTCCTGCCTGCCTTCCTGGGGGGGGGGGGCAACGGTACACACTGACCTTTGCTTCACCCCACCAAATACCCTGAAGTATGGCTTGGCATTGCATCAGTTTCACAGAGGAGGTCCTAAAAGTAGAGAACCAGAGCCTTCCTCAGGCATTCATCAGTACCTGATGTAGAATACTTTGATGCCTTCTTGTGTACGTTCACCATTCCAGCAGATGCCTGGAGTACAGGTACAATTTTCAGTCAGTTCAGAACTAGTGCCTTGGCACCATCAGCAGTAACTCTGGGGCAGAAAAAGGTTTGAGTTTGACAGATGCTGCACCAGCTGGATTTTTCCATATCAGGCAGCTATTCACATAGGAAGGTGGTGGGGTGGGGGGTTAGTCTGGAATGGGGAGCCCTAGAGCCAAATCTTAATAGGCCTCAGATGGCCAATAGAAATAAGTTCTTGCTACAGACATCAATTGTTCCTCAGGCCTCCTGCTCAAATTAGTCCCTCCAGGCCAGGAGTTGGCAACCCTACCTGACTTCGATAGACACACCTGAGACTCTTGAAACGCTCCAGGAGTTTCCCAGATTATCATGATTCATGGCAGCAAATGTAATTGGACACAGGATGCTTCATAAAAGAAATGGTGTAGGGAGGTATATAATTCTCTGAGCAACAGAAAGTGCTTGGTTGGAACACTCAAGTTATTCCTCCAATTCTCCCGCTCAGTTAGTTCTATATCAAGAAAGCATTTTCTTTCTTTTCCTTAATCAACCCCAGCCAAATACTGGGGGAAATAAATGGGAGATGCTAGAATAGTTTCCCAGGCTTTGCAGTTAAATTTGCTTGCAGCAGCATGGGAACCACTTTCCCCATGAATTCTTCCCACACCACACCTCTCTCAGAGAATCTCTTGGAAAGAACCAGAAGGGCAGGCCACTGACATCATGCTTCTTTACTAAGGATGGCCGAATTTGTCAAGCTTGCTTTTGTTCAGGTTCTCAGTTTCCCAATGCTAAGTGTATTCTGTCCAAATTCCTCATCGGATTGTTGCTGTTTTTTTAGTCTGTGTGGAAATGAGTACGTATCTTTCTGCACACTTTTAAAAATATATACACTTTTAAAGTGATCTTTCCATTGAATAAAATAGTTTTGTGTGCATTTTACTATATATATACAGGCCTGTGGCTCACGCTGGCTCAGCTTGTCTGAGTGTGGAAAGCTAAGCAGGGTCAGGCCTGGTTATTACTTGGATGGGAGACCCCTGCTCTAGTTTCCTGCATTGAGCAGAGGGTTGGACTCAATAGCCTTGTAGGCTCCTTCCAACTCTATGATATATATATATATATATGCATTTTTGTGCACATATTTTGAAATATACACCTTTTTTGGTGCACTGTTTCAAAGTGAGTTAAGAACGTCTGACTTACAGACAACCCATACTTAAGAACGGACTTCTGGGTTCCCCAGCGCTACGTCGTTTACGTAGAGTACATAGCGTAGTATACTACGCAATTTGCGTAAATGCTGATTTTAACATATGGAACGCTATGCTGTTCTGACTTACATACACATTTGACTTAAAGACATTCTTTAGAACAGAACTCGTTTGTAACCTGGGGACTGCCTGTATACACATTTTTGTATGCTTTTTTGGTGTCAACTGCATTGCAGTCTCTGGAAATGTATGATTTCAACTGTAAACTATATTCTGGTTCATTTTTAGGTTTAGGAAATGCAAATTTGATAAGTTGGCATTGAAATGCGAACCAAATGCCTTCCATTTCAGTCAGGCAAAGCTCACTTTGGAAGGGGGAATCCTGCCATTATAATTTCCCACATACCTCAATGTAGCTTAGCTGTCGAGCATTGTGGGAAATGCAGCAGTTCTTGGAGTGCTACCTCTGCTGTCTGCCACTGATGCCAGGTAAGACCACCAAGTGAGGAGGACCCCACTAGAGGGTGCTTTCCCCAGAGCCCCCTGGAAGTGGCCTTGGGCTTAACTCTACCTTTTAGGTATTATCATACATGGCAGCCCGATTTTCAAGCATTAAAAATTATAGATAATAAATGCACTCTTTCAAATGTTACATTCTACCTTATGAAAGCCCTCAGGGTGAATTGCAAATCTAATTAATATAATACAAGCCATATTTAAACAATAAAGTTAAGCAACAACAGAAAGAAAAGAAAAATAACACTACTATTGCAACTAAAAACTGAAAAATGGAAATGAAGAAAGTGCACATTCCTGTCTGTGCATACTTCTCAAAAGTGCATTTATCCCCCTTTGACTGTGTGTGTGTGTGTGTGTGTGTGTGTGTGTGCATTTCAAAGTGCACATTTTAAAATTAATATGTATTTTTCAAAAGTGATCACAAATTCAAGAACTTCATATTCCCAGCTCAGAGGTCAGAAATGGACCTGGGGATCCATCCTCTGATCACCCTCCCCGCCCTCAGGGCCAGTGCAGAAAGAACCATGCCAGGTGCATCTCCGAGGTCAGAAAAGTGACCTCGGAGAGGGGGCAAAGGAGGTGCTTCAGAGGGCTGGAATGGGAGGAGACTGGGACCGCCAGGATAGTATCCTGATGGTGCTCCAGCCTCCTTCCCTCCCCCTCCGATTTCAGCCATCTAGCTGATTTGCAGAACAGGAGGTGCAGGGAGGCTCATCCGCCGCTCCTCCTGCTCTGGACTGGATGCTCGTAAGCCTCTGAGTTTGGAGACTTACAAGCATTGGGGGAACAACCCACTGGATTGTGCCATAAATCAGATGATGACCAGAATAGAAAAGAATAATAGACTGGACAAATTTATATTGAATTTAATAAAGAGCAATATAAAATAAAGCTGCTGTATAGGTGACATATTTATCTCAACCTGCTATCAAGAAAATCAAATACATTTGGTGTCAAAATCAACCTGGTGCATATGGTCATAAAAACTGACTGCTTTAGGAAATATAACAATGTTTGAGAAGAGTACGATGGAGCTGAGCAGATAAGGCTGTGTGTTTTCTTTATTCAATCCCCCCCCCCTAAAAAGTATGCATTAACTGCAATGGACTGAACCTGAACCACAAACCATAGTGTGACCTAGGATACTGGGAATTGACCAAGTAAGGGTGTTGGTGTAAGCCATAGTTAAAATTATGTTTTAAAATGTCATAAGTTGCTTTGAGGTTGAAAGGGATGATGATGATGATGACGACGACGATGACGACGACAACAACAACAACAACAGGAAGGGAACCTTTGGATCCAACCCAATAATAATAAAATAGTTAAGACTTTCTAGTTCAGAGCTCTCCTTCCACCATGCTAAGATAAGAATGTTATGTGGATGCAAAGTTCCTGTTGTTTCAGCTGCAGACGATTACAGTTTAGAGGCTAAGCAGATGTAAATTGTTGACTTCAGTGGGACTGGCCTGATTTCATTGATGCACATCAGCTGAGGAAGCAACAGCCCACCTGTATTTTTGAGCTTAACATAAGAGAGCAGCCAGTTGTCAAATCTCTGGGAAAACAGAGCATGAACATTTTACTACAAACTCTACAGTAATAAGATTAGATTCCTCGTGGTTACGGAAGCTGCTTTGTGAACACAACTAATTATGATGTGTCTTTTAATGTTGTTTATTTGCATATTTTTGGTGCACAATACAGCTTACAATTCCTAGCTACCATTCAAAAACTATTGTACAGCTTTGCTTTGTATAACCACAGCAGTTAAATCGGGTCATCCAGATGCTTCATATCTGATAACAAGATTTAAAGGACGGATCAGGCAGTAACTGCCAACAATAATTTATTAAGCTATTCCTTCCTCTAGGCTTGTGATAAACCGTACACAGAGCATAGACAGGTAGTAGGAATAATAAAAGCAACATGGATGCTGTATAGAGCTGCCACCCACCCACATATTACTTAAAGCAAAATTCAGAGTGCATCTGCAGGCTGCTTCTCAGGTGAGCAACCTGAAGAATTTGAAGAAAGCCAAAAGTTTTGATAAGAATGGCTAAACCAGTTGGCATTTATTTATTTAAAACAGTTTTACCCCACCTTTTAACAGGTGGTTCCAAGTCAGCTAACATTCTTTTTCCCAAACAAACAAACAAACAAACAAACATAAAATACAGACATACAATACAACAATCACACCACCAAAACACAAAAGAAAGCATTGAACTAGCAGAGCAGGGTGACTTCACCCAGTTAAAAGTAGTGAGAAAGAAAATTAAAATATCAACCATTAAATGCGGGGGTGGTGGTGAAAACTTACTGTTAAATTTATCTCCTGCCTTTCTTCCATGATAGTAATACTCAGTGCCACGTTCTTAAGGGAGCAATCCTATGCACATTTAGACAGAAAAAAGTTCTACAACTCCAAGCATTCCCCACCCAGCCATGCTGAAAACTGTAGGACTTTTTTCTGTCTAAACATGCATAGGATTGTGCACTATGATTCTTAGTTGACCTCTCATTCAGAGACTGGCCAGACTCAGTCCTGTTTAGCTTCAGCTCAGTTGTTGTTGCATCATTTCCCTTTAGGCTAAGAGCTTTACTAATCCTTTAAAGACTAATAGAGTAGGTTCTCCTTAGGTACCCTGGAGACAGTGTTCTACAACCATCTTAGAAGGGGTGAGTGTCTGTGTATCCAGCACAGGTCTAAGAACAAATGGACAGGCAGCAGATAGCAAGCCATCTGGAGAGTGAGACATATAATGTCCAGCTCCGAATATCACTGCCTTTTCAGTACTGGCATCTCCTTTCTGCAACTCACTGCTATTCTGAACTTATTTATTTATTTAGATTTTATAGATCATAGAGTTGGAAGGAGCCTACAAGGCCATCGAGTCCAACCCCCTGCTCAATGCAGGAAACTAGAGGAGGGGTCTCCCGTCCCATCCAAGTGATAACCAGGCTTGACCCTGCTTAGCTTTCCACACTCAGACAAGCTGAGCCAGCGTAAGCCACAGGCTATTATATTTATACCCCGCCTTTTTTCCTGCAAGGAACCCAAGGCGGCTTACATAATCCTCCTCCTCTCCATTTTATCCTCACAACAACCCTGTGAGGTAGGTTAGGCTGAGAGTCAGTGACTGGCCCAAAATCACCCAGTGAGTTTCATGGCTGAGCAGGGACTAATTAAGCTAGCCTCGCTCTAGGAGGCTCTAGGAATCAGCAATATCTTTTCTTTTCTTTCTTTCTTCTTTCCCCAGATGCTTGAGAATTAGGTGAAGATGTTGATTGGATTCCTCTGTTCTTAATATATTTTTGTTGTTGAGTGTTTTAATGAATTTTTAAAATAGTGATTTATAGTGTTTTTACATTGTTTTATGATGCAAGCCACATTAAGGGCTCCTAAAGTACTGAAATACTATCTATCTATCTATGGATATGTAGCTTGGTCCCAAGTTATTGCTCTAATAGACTGTATCAGCATTTTACCCCCAGTCTTTTATTCTCCTTTTTAAATCAATTCCTGCACAAACCCTTTTGACCAACAGTGTGGTTGTGGGTTGCTGGGAAAAAAGAAAGAAAGAAAGAAGAAGCTATCCACTAAAAAATGAAAAGAAAAGAAAAAGCAAGCTCTAGTGCTTCTAGTTTCTAGTGCTTAATTTAAAACACAGAAATATATGGTTAAAGTGGAAGTACCTCTAGCATACCTGCCAAAACCAATAAAAAAATGTGTAAGTATATTGCACTGTTTTTTCCGGAGCAGTCAGGGGCAGCCTAGTAGAAGAATGGGAAAAACTCTCTACTAAAAAAAAGGGGGGGGCGGAGAAAAAGCTCTCCACCAAAAAAAGAAAAGAAAAGAAGCAAACTCTCACCTGCCCCCATCCCCACTAGGTATGCTGAATCCCATCACCACTCTGCAAACCTGCACTATGAGTGCATATCAACTGCAAGCCCTTTGGGTGGGGTACCCATAACTTCTATGTTCTTTTCAGCATGTATTACACTATTAAGTAGTAGGAACAGAAGGGAAAGACAGCGCTATGGTGGCTTGGTGGTAGAGCACCTGCTTTGCATGCAGGAGGTCCCTGGTTCAATCCCCGGCATCTCCAAGTAGGGCTTGGAAAGAATCCTGCCTGAAACCCTGGAGAGCCACTGCCAGTCAGTGTCAACAATACTGGGCTAGATGGACCAATGGTCTGACTCAGTATAAGGTATACTAAGAGAGCAATTCTATGGTCCCTGAGCAAATGTCCCAGGGACCATAGGATTAATCGGATTCCCCCTTCCCAGGTCAGAGCCTGCGCTCCAACCGTAGAAGGGAAAGTCTAAGTGGGGTGGTGGGCAGGCTAGCTAATGGTAGGCAGAGCCAAGGGGTCACAAAAGGTGGAGCCAAGGGGTCTGCTGCACAGGAACCCATTGCACAGAAAGGGCAGATTTTAACTTTGCAAATTAACTTTAACAGCAGGGGTGCAAAGGAAGGGGCACTGGGGGGGGGTGTCTGACCCACACAACAGCAACACAAAAGCACTTATTGGAACCCATGTTACTTTGCTGCACCAGTAAGCCTTTGTACAGAATGGGGAAACCACCAGGCAAGCAAGTTAACTTTGACATCAGGAGGGAAAAGCAGAGAGTCACACTGGGGCTGTTTTTTGTATAGTGGTACACACTTTTCTGTACCGACAACAACCCCTATTGCCAAAAAAGAGAAGCTGAGAAACAAGTCACTGTAAGATCATGCATTCAAAAGCAGAGGGGTAAGATATATCCACACATATTGAAAGTATCCTTTTGAATCTCTAGTGGCATTTCAGAGAAAGGGGAAAGTGTAGAAAGCGAACTTCAATATTATGAGTTGAAAACAAAGAACAACATGAAATATCCCACCCCACGACACACAAGATTTTCAGGGGGGAAGCCCAAGCAACAAAAAGAAATTTTAAAAAGTTTGCCCAAGCTACAAATATATATATATATATATATATATATATATATATATATAGCCAAGCAACAAAAAGTGTTTTTTTCCCTAAATAAAAAGCCATAGATGTTTAAAAGCACAAGCAACAAACTGGATGAAAAGTAGCCTAGCAACAAAAAAGAGGTTTTTTTGAGGGGGGGGGGAATAGCCAAGCAACAAAAATATTTTTAAAGCTCATATATATATATATATATATATATATATATTTCAACTGCAAGTCTCTGCTGTCATGAGAAACGTGTCACCGCGTCGTGTTCTTTCCTCTTCTCCATACCTCAGCCAAGAGCGTGAGGAGCCTCTTCTCTTCTTTCACCTTTGCTGCCGCTGCTGCGCCCACTAAGCCGCCGCCGCCACCATGCCGAAGAATAAAGAGTATGCCCAAGTTATCAAGATGTTGGGGAATGGCAGACTGGAGGCATTTATGTTTTGATGGCGTAAAGAGGTTATGTCACATCAGAGGAAAGTTGAGAAAAAAGGTTTGGATAAATACATCAGATATCATACTGGTGGGTTTAAGAGACTACCAGGATAATAAGGCTGATGTCATTCTAAAGTACAATGCAGATGAAGCCAGAAGTCTGAAGGCATATGGAGAACTTCCAGGGATGTTGAAGAGTCCTTGGTCTCGAGTCACGAGTCGAGTCACGAGTCTTTGGACCCGAGTCTCGAGTCTGAGTCCGAGTCCTTGGTCCAAAATGGTGACTCACGAGTCACGAGTCCTGAGTCACTCCCAAAACTGACTCCACAAGTCCCTATTAAAATCAATGGGGTTTCCCCCCAACAAAATAAGGCTACTTCAGATGTGTGGCTTAAATAAATTCTAGGCACAAGTGTGCCTTTTTATTTCAAAACTCTGCAACTGATTTTGGCAAGAACAGACCAGGCAGACAAACCCAAAATAACCAGGCAGGCAGAGGAGGCAGGGAACCCCAAAGCAGGCATGCAGAGGCCTTTGTCTTGGACAATTCAACTGTTGAACAGGTCAAGAAGAGACCAGGCAGGCAGAGGAGGCTGGGAACCCCAAACAGGCAGGCAGAGGCAGCCAAACCCAAAATGTCTGACCCTAACCCAAACCCCCCACAACAACACATCAATCAAAATAAATCTCAACACATCGTTGGGGCTGCGCTCCTGGTAGCTGTCCATAGTGGCCGAGCAGCGGTGCGCCTCGCTTCCATGCGCTCTTCACCGGTGATCGCGCTCCTTCTGGCACAGCCAGAAGACTCGTCAACAGCCCAGGGATGTTGACGAGTCCTTGGTCTCGAGTCCCGAGTCGAGACTCGAGTCCCATTAAAAATATTGGGACTCGAGTCCGAGTCAAGTCAGAGGGGGGACTCAGTCCGACTCACGAGTCGAGTCCTCGAGTCCGAGTCCCCATCCCTGAGAACTTCCATAGCATGCCAAAATTAATGAAACTGATACATTTGGGCCTGGTGATGACGATGAAATCCAGTTTGATGATACTGGAGACGATGATGAAGACATTGATGATATCTAAATGGAACTGAGGGGTACACATTCCAACTTTCCACCTCAAGAATTTTGCTTTAAAGTCCCTGTCTCTAAGAATACTGAAACTGCACAGCATTTGTAGTTACAGCCAATCAATCTCAGCCCCATGTTTAAGTATTTATATTTCTTTAAAAACAGATAATGTTGGACTTGCAAAAGTTAAATGAAATATTACAACTATTTTTTTTCCTTTTCTTCTTTATATATATAATCCAAACAACAAAAGGAGATTAAAGAAATATCCAACTTTTTAGAACACACCAGAAAAAGCAGGTAGATGAAAGAAGCGGGTGCCTTGCTGGAGGACTGGGACTGGGACTGCTGGACTGGGACTCGGGAGATCCGGGTTCTAGTCCCCACTCAGCAATGAAACTCACTGGGTGACTTTGGGCCAGTCACTGACTCTCAGCCTAATGTACCTCGCAGGGTTGTCGTGAGGATAAAATGGAGAGGAGGAGGAGGAGGATCATGTAAGCCACCTTGGGTTCCTTGCAGGAAAAAAGGCGGGGCATAAATATAATAAAATAAATAAATAAATAATAAGACCCACCCACCCCACACTCACACACATTGGTGTGTGTGTGTGTGTGTGTGTGTGTGTGTGTGTGCGCACGCACGTGTGCATGCTGGACTGGTCTGCTAAACTAAGGATGCAGTCCTATGCATGTCTAGACAGAAAAAAAAAGTCCTACAATTCTCAGCATGCTCCAGCCAGCCATATTGGCTGGGGCATGCTGGGAGTTGTAGAACTTTTCTCTGTCTAAATATGCATAGGACTGCACCCTAAATAATTCAAATTAAATTGTAAAAAAAAGTTGGCAGGAGGAACGTCTCTCTGACATACAGTACTGCAAAGCTTCACACATATGCGTGTTCATTACACAGGTACATCTCCATCCCACCCTCACTAATGGACCCTTTCTATCTTTTGTGCATCGCTGCATTTGGCTGTTCCCTCATTCCTTCTCTCTCAAGTTCTATCGCTTATATTATAGAAACAGAGAGGTTAGATTGAATTGCTGCAAAC
Organism: Shinisaurus crocodilurus; assembly: GCA_021292165.1. Classification (NCBI taxonomy): domain Eukaryota; kingdom Metazoa; phylum Chordata; class Lepidosauria; order Squamata; family Shinisauridae; genus Shinisaurus; species Shinisaurus crocodilurus. The sequence goes on from CM037878.1 coordinate 27,259,848, forward strand.
TTTGGAATAAAAGCTGCTGGACATTTTGCAAAGATCAAGAGGTGTGGAGGCCTGAATACGCAGCTACCAAACTTCAAGAGGCTGCTACAAAATGTTGGAAATGATCCAGCCAAATTTAGTGAAAGCAATGGGACTTTAAAAAGTGCTTAACTTTTGCATTCTATGTGTTCCTGCTGCTTCTGCAGAGAATTTATGCATGATAAAAAATAGTAGCACTTGCTATATTTATCTGAAAATCTAAAGCATTTAAAGTAGTTTCTAGTGCTTAATTTAAAACACGGAAATATATGGTTAAAGTGAAAGTACCTCTAGCATATCTGCCAAAACCAATAAAATGTGTAAGTACATTGCACTTTTTTTCCCTTTAGCAGACAGGGACAACCTAGTAGAAGAATGGGGAAAGCTCTCCACTAAAAGAGAGAGAGAGAGAGAGAGAGAGAAAGAAAAAAAAGAAAAAGCTCTCCACCAAAAAAAGAAAAGAAAAAGCAACCTCTCACCTGCCCCCATCCTCACTAGGTATGCTGAATCCCATCACCACTCTGCAAACCTGCACTATGAGTGCATATCAACTGCAAGCCCTTTGGGCGGGGTACCCATAACTTCTATGTTCTTTTCAGCATGTATTACACTATTAAGTAGTAGGAACAGAAGGGAAAGAGAATATTATACTGGCTCAGTGGTAGAGCACCTGCTTTGCATGCAGGAGGACCCAGATTCAATCCCCGGCATCTCCAGGTAGGGCTAAGAAAGAATCCTGCCTGAAATCCTGGAGAGCCGCTGCCAGTCAGTGTCAACAGTAATGAGCTACATGCAGGGCCGGTGCAAGGCAGTTTGGTGCAGTTTGGTGCCCTAGGCAAGATCAGATATTTAGCGCCCCCTCCTTCCCACTTGAGCCCTCCCTCCCTATTTCTGGCGCCCCCTTTAGCCCTGCGCCCTAGGCAGCTGCCTAGTTGGCCTAATAGTAGCACCGGCCCTGGCTACATGGACCAATAGTCTGACTTATTATAAGGTATACTAAGAGAGTAATCCTATGGTCCCTGAGCAAATGTCCCAAGGAACATAGCATTCTTCGGATTCCCCCTCCTGAGGTCAGAGCAAGCACTACAACCTTAGAAGGGAAAGTTGGAGATCCCTAGGGGTGGGCGATCCGCCCAGCACTTGACTCGCAGCACCCAAGCCATGTGCTGCCGCCGCACGAACCAAGCACCAGCTGAGGTGCTCACCAGACTTCCGGGTCCCCGGTGCTATGTTGTTTATGTAGAAAATGGCATGAGATACGTTAAAAATGGCCGCAATTTGTGCAAGTTACGCAAATCGCGGCCATTTTTAACATATTTTACACCATTTTCTACGTAAACAACGAAGCGCCGGAACCCGGAAGTGGCTTCCCCGGCTCGGCTTGTGAGAACGTGAGTCGAGCTGGGGGAACAGGTAAGGTGAGCAGGGCTCAGGGGGTTGAGCCCGGTGAGCTCGCCGGACTTCCACCCCCCATCAAGCTCTGCTCACATCCCTAGATCCAACCCCACCCCCTGCCTGCTTCCAGCTCATATGGCAGGAACCACACCAGCCGCCCTCTAAGATCAGAAAATCAACCATGGAGGAGGAGGAGGAAAGGAGACATTCTGGTGGGCTGGGAGTGGAGGAGACTGGAGAGGCCAGGATATGATTTATCCTGAGCCTCTTCCAGCCTCCTTCCCTCCTCTTAAGAACATAAGAAGAGCCATAGAATCATAGAACAGTAGAGTTGGAAGGGGCCTACAAGGCCATCGAGTCCAACCCCCTGCTCAATGCAAGAACCTAAGTCAAAGCATCCCTGACAGATGGCTGTCCAGCTGCACCTTGAATGCCTCCAGAGTGGAATTGCCCACCACCTCCCTAGGTAGTTGGTTACATTGTCGTATTGCTCTAACAGTCAGGAAGTCTGGCTTCCTGTAACTGGAGCCCATTATTCCATGTCCTGCACTCTGGGATGGTCGAGAAGAGATAACCTTCTAAAAGGTTATCTCTTCTTGACCAAGAAGAGATACTTGAAAGTTTATGTGTGATAACCTTTCAAGTACTTGAAGTGTGCTATCATCATATCTCCCCTCAGTCTTCTCTTCTGAAGGCTAAACATGCCCAGTTCCTTCAGCCTCTCCTAACAGGGCTTTGTTTCCAGTCCCGTGATCATCTTTGTTGCCCTCCTCTGAACCTTTTCCAGTTTGTCTGCATCCTTCTTAAAGTGTGGTGCCCAGAACTGGACGCAGTACTCAAGATGAGGCCTAACCAGTGCTGAGTAGAGGGGAACTAGTACTTCCCATGATTTGGAAGGTATACTTGTATTAATGCAGCCCAAAATAGCATTTGCCTTTTTTGCACCCACATCATATTGCTGGCTCATATTCCGCTTGTGATCTACAACAATTCCAAGATCCTTCTCACTTGTAGTATTGCTGAGCCAAGAAGTATCCCCCATCCTGTAACTGTACAGTTGGTTTCTTTTTCCTTCAGGAAATAGGAAACTGTAGGTTTCATGATCCCGCCCCTCACCCCATGTGTATATGGATGCATATTGTATGGTAACCCTCTCCCCATGCTTTGAAAGAATATTTGAAGGGCTCGTAAAGGCCACATGGGCTAGCCTTGCCACCTGCACAACCACCTGTCACTGACACCCACGTCAGAAATGTTTCCCAGCCTTCTGAGCATTCAGATGCACTGATGTATGTGTGCAGAGCTCCTCCACACAAGGGGAGGGGGGACCCTGACTGGGTCAACGTTCTACCAGGTGTGGAATAGTTCTATGCACATCCATCAGTGCGTGATGTGGAGAGTCCCTTTTACACACCATCCGAATGGTGGCGGAAGCATTTACACACCATGGGTGATGTCAGAAGGGGGTGGGGCTAATCCCTCCAGCCCTACAACTAGGGATGTGTGAGGATTTTGTCTGGTGGGTGGAAATCCAGTGGACTAGCCGGGCTCACCCCCCAAACTCTGTCCCCGCTTACCTGTTCCCCGGTGTTGACTCGCGTTCTCCCAAGTCGAGCTGGGGAAATGACTTATGTGTTCGCAGTGGGCCTCTGCTTATGTAGATAATGCCTTAAGACATGCCCAAAGAGGCTTCAATTTGCATAATTTGCGCAAATTGCAGCCACTTTTGATGCATCTTAAGGCATTTCCTACGTAAACCGCAGCCCGCTGGGAACCTAGAAGTCTGGCAGGCGGCGTGGCATGCACCCGCTTTGTCACTGGCTCGGTGGGAGCAGCAGTGGCATCCACTGAGCCGGATGCAGGTCAGATCCCAGCAGATCGCCCACCCCTACCTACAACAACCCCCTTGTGCATTCCTTCAATGCATAGGGAGGAGTGTGTGTGGGAGCCATGGCAACGTCTGTGGTGGCAGAAGCTCCATTTGTGCCACTGCAGCTGCCATTGCTTCATAAGGTCAACATGTTAGGCTTCCTGTTTCTACATCTCCACCCTGCTATAGGATAAGCTCTGCTGTGATATGCCTAGCAAATATGTTCTGCCCTTCCCCATTGTTATATGCTTGTTTGTTCCAGTTAAGGATAGGTTGGGCTTGTCTGTCCATCAATATTCTTCCTTTGCATACACTGACATTTGCCAGCTGTGCTACCCCATCACCATTAGCAGGGCTGGCGGCTGACTTTCCAATTGCTTTGACATGCACAGGTCTTGTTGCTCAAGAAGCGACCACAGATTCATTGATTACATGACCTAGGCGATGTAGGTATGCTTTCTGAGGTATGTTTGTGTCACAACCATTTGACTTCCAATGTTTTGCTGTGTGCACAGCAGGAGAGTCAAGTTGGCCGAATTCTTCCTAATGCTTCCTTAAGTGCATAAAACAGCAATGAACTCATCTGGCACATGTAGGCTTTCTCCCCATTTGCTAGAAGAAGATTTTAGCATTTCCCATCCTCAGAGCTGGTGCAGCAGAGTGCTTAACTGTGTGACAGTATGACATGTGAAAACAGCCGTTCAGAGAGGAGAACATGATGAAGCGATGCGTGACATCATGATGCACAAGGTGGTGTTGTACCTCCGTTAGGTCAGACGGAGACCGGCCGTGCCAGAGTGTGCTTGGGGTGGGGCCAGGCACGTGCAGCCTGACCCAGCTGGGCTGCCTTACCAATCAGCGCCTGCTCAAAAGGCAGGTCCCGAACGCACATCAGACGCTGGAAGCAATTGTTTGCTCATGCAGCTTCAGCCAGACACCTCTGACACCCCCGAACTCAGACTTGTGCCTTTGAACCTCGGAACGACCTTGACGACGCCTTTGCCTACTCCTGAACTGGTTTGTGTTTGCTGCTTTTCGGAGATATATATTCTGGCTTTGACCCTTGGACTGTGATAAGGATGACGGAGTATCTTTGAACTGGATGGATTTACGACAGGTGATACCATACTACAGTTCCCAAGATGCACTTCATTGATGCACATGTACAACAATTTGTATATACGTAACTCAACAAGATCTTGAAATAATGGATAACCTTGGACCAAGATTAGATGGGGAATGAGCAAATGATGATTTCTGTTGGGGCAAGTTCACCCATCACTAATTAAGGTTGCAATCACGTACACACTTACCTGGGAGTCAATCACATTGAACTCAATGGGCACTGCTTCTGAGTAGACATATACAGGATTGCATTGTCAAAGTCCAATTTATACATGGAAGGCACAATCTGGATTGGGACCCTAAGGTGTGTGTGTGTGGGGGGGCTTTAACACTTTGGGCTCACTGCACTTGGGGCCGTGCCTGCAATTTGCATTGCTCAAACAATATTTTCAACTGATTCTAATTTGGCAATGCAAATTGCAGGTGTGGGCCCCCTGATCTGGGCCGGGTCTGCAATCGGGGGCAAAGAGCTTAAGTTCCCTACCCTCCCACTATGGTGTGATCCAGAGCATTGGCCACCCCTGCACTGGTAATTGGGGGAAGAAAGAGAGCAAAAAACTGCACTCAAGGCCAGAACTACACAGGAAAGGTAACATCATGTCATTTGGGTCTTAGTGGTGTGGGAAGTAAGAGTGAGGGAAATTCATTTAAGAAGGGAGTTAGAAAGAACTGAAGAGACAGTTAGGGAATTGTAGAGGGGGGAAGAAAGAGAGAGAAGAGAAGGGCTATTTAAAAGACTGAAGAGACAGTGTGGTCTAGTGGTTAGAGTGTTGGACTGGGACTCTGGATATCCGGGTTCTAGTCCCCACTTGGCCATGAAGCTCACTGGGTGACTTGGGGCCAGTCACTGACTCTCAGCCTGCCCTAACCTACCTCACAGGGTTGCTGTGAGGGTAAAATGGAAAGGAGGAGAACCATGTAAGCCGCCTTGGGTTCCTTGCAAGAGGGGGAAAAGGTGGGGTATAACTGTAATAATAATAAGAAAAGGCTGGTGGTTAGTACAGCTGTTGAAATGGAGTCTTTAGTTAGTTTATAAGATAGAACAAGTATTTCTTATTCTTTATCAAATGACTACTACTTGTTGTTGTGACCTCTAGTAGCCAGGGCATTCTGCCTTGGTGGTACATCAATGCCTGGTCCTGGATTTTTTAAGCTGGGCATTAGGTATTTTGCAAGCTGATAAGAACAAGAATAGGTAAGCACAGACTGGCTAATGATATTTTATATATATATAAAGGCACTATCACATGTTATAACTGACTAACTGCAACATTTCTCAAAATAGTCGTTCTCTATGGCAGCATGATATTTCTTACTATTCTATTATCTTCTCTCCTACTAGCAAAATAAAGAAATATTATTTTTGAGAAGTCCTGCTGTATTGTTTTAAAGAAATGCCAACTATAGTGCTCCATGATGGTGAACCTCTGTTGGGAATGGAGTATAGCACCATGGATAGCTCCTATAAAGCTCAGAGTAAAAGCAGCAATGGATGAGGAGCCCCACTGACACAGGAGTCACCAGCCCTCCCCATATATATATATATATATATATATGCTATACAAGATCCTTTCACAGGTATGAAAGAATTTATCTTTCACACAGAATTTATCTTAATATGTAACTAGATAACTAGAACTGTAGCCTACTACAGAAATCAGGGAGTGGGTCCCTGCATGCTGGGCCTTCTCCTAATGGTACATTTTAAAATGCAGAAGTTCATCATGATGGCTCAGCTTGTCTGAGCGTGGAAAGCTAAGCAGGGTCAGGCCTGGTTATTACTTGGATGGGAGACCCCTCCTCTAGTTTCCTGCACTGAGCAGGGGGTTGGACTCGATAGCCTTGTAGGCCCCTTCCAACACTATGATCTATGAATCTCTGAACCTATGATATCCCTTTTAGCCACACCCCCACAAAGAATCCATAGCCATGCCTCCAGGATGTATGCATACATTATCTATCTATCTATCTATCTATCTATCTATCTATCTAAATAAATAAATAAAATATGTGTGTGTGTGTGTGTGTGTGTGTGTGTTGAGTATATATTCAATAGTCAAACAGCTAACATTCTATTAAAATCTCAGTCATAAAATGTGAAGGAAGGGGGGCTGGCTGACCCGCCACAACCCACCCTTACCTACCCAAAAAACCCAAGACCCCCAGAGATCTCAAGGTGCCAGACTGCCAGCCTCAGCTCTGCAATCCTACTTGAATCTCTGCTCAGGGACTTGCCTTTGTCTATACCCTGGATTTAGAGCTGAACCAAGCAGAGCAACCACAAACACCATGCGGGGTAAAAACCAAGAAGGTTTATTCAGGTAGCATATTACAACAAAAAATAGGGAAATGAGGGAAGGAGCCAAAATAGAGAGACGCTTTGGTACACAGACAGTAGAGCTACAAAATAACAAAACTGATTCCTTATATCTCCCAGGCACACACTATTTACCTGGGGGCCGGTTCCCTTCAGGGTTGGTTTCAGCACAGCCCTGCCACCCGAGGAGACTACCACACCTACCCTAAGGTCCGAGATGGGTAGCCCTCCTCCAGGCTTGCCTTTGCCAAAGCCCTCATTCAGCTAATTTCACCATGAGCTACCTGGGGCTGGATCCTGAGGCCAGCCCGAAGGCTTGGACCTCTGCGTAGTTTGCTGCCATGATCCACAGCAACGACACGACGACGATGACAGACAAAACCCACACGAGGCAATATACCTTCCCCCTCCCCATCTCCTTTCTGTAGCTCTGCTGCCTCTAGCCAATCAGGATGAACTTCACCTGGCCAGGCAGGGGAGGGGTGACTCATGTCTACAGGGCTTGAACCCCATTTGCATGCCAAAGGGCCTAGCAGACACTGAGACGCCAGAGGCCATCAAGAGGAACTATGCACACCCCGCCCCCCCAGCCTCTTCCCAGCCTCCAGCCAGGTTCACACATGAGGAGGTGTGCGTGTGTTTACAGGCTTTTTCCTCCACATAAAACACAATAAGAAAAAACAACACATAATAAAATCTCACAATTACATTTATGGGGCATGACTGCAATCCTATGCATAGTTGCCTGGGAGTAGGCTCCATTGAACTCATTGTGGTGCTTACTTCTGAACTTTTAAAACACATTGAGCTTTAACAAAAGACCTTCAGCCAGCTGTTGTGAAACCTTTAGCTTTTAACTATAAATGCAAACAAGTTTGCCAGGAAAAGTTACCATTTAAACTGCTAGCATGAAGAATAAGCCCCATCAAAGAAAAGGAAAGAAGCCTCTGCTCCATTATTTTCCTCACTCTCTGACTTCCTCTGTGCTAATCTGTCACAAACAATAGTAAAACACGAATGCCTCATTATCACCTCATCCATTTGCCAGAGTAGGGGGGGGCATCAATTACCCTAGCACCCAGTCAGATGACATCATTGTTCCAGCTCTGGGGGGGGAAACACATCTAGACCTGTGCTCCCCTGTATTCCACCACTACTACACATTCATAGCCACAGAATTTGATCAACTGAAAATGGATTACAAATACAACCTTGTTCTTGTGGCTGTGTTTGTGTGTGAATCTCCTCCATTTGTGTCTTGTCTTCACCTAGAGTTTTCTGTGCAAACATATGCATGCATTTGAGTGGCCTGGATGGTGGATCCCGATTCTTTGAAAATGGACTGATGTAGGATCCATTTCAGAAAATTAAGAATAGATTTATAAGGACCCATTCAGATGCTCTGAAAGTGAGCTGAAATGTGTCCTTTTAACAGGTCTGGATATAAATCAATTTAAAAACAAATATAAAAAAAGAAGCTTATCTTCCAAATACAAATGTATTTCCCAAAAACACACACACTAATGTATGTTTACTTAAATAATAACAGTGCAATACTATACATATCCACTCAGAAGTAAGTCCCATTGAGTTCAATGGGGTTTACTCCCAGGAAAGTGGGTATAGGATTGCAGCCTGTGTATCCCTGTTGAACATACAGCATCTTCCCACCAATCTTATTAATAATACTGTTGTAAGCTGGAGGGTCAATCTAAATTCCCTTTCAAGGATCCTTCCGGCACCCCCCAAAGTAGGCATGGGAGAATCTGAATCAGCAATTTCTGAGCTCACCTAAATTGTCTGCAAATCACTTTGAAGATCGTTAAGGCTCACAGCTGTTATCATTTTTTTACCCATTTTTAGCTCATCTGAATGGGGAAAGTGAAACTGTTGAATGGGGAAAGTGAAAATGTTGAATGGGAAAAGTGCACATTTCTGTGCATATTTTTCAAAAGGGCTCACTCTTCCAAATGTGGGATTTGCAAATGTTTCTCTGAAAAGAAGCACACCTGCTTGTGAATGAAACGTTTTCACAATTTGTGAACAGAAATGAAATTCTAATACCTCCCTACCCCAAACATCTTGAATCTGTCATTGTGAAAAGAGACTGCTAGAATGGGTTAGACTGATTGGTCAAGTTGAACCTGGAAAATGGAGATTACCTTAGTGGTGGTGGTCCTCACAGATGTCCATTGGCAGACTGTTCTGGAAGGGGGCTTACCTTTCTTTTCTCACTCTAAGTATTGTGCAAATTCAGAGGTCTGTGAGAAAAAGAGAAGCAAGCTAGGCCTGCAGTTTTGGCAGTCTGTGCAAGAACTGGATCTCACAAGGAGGCAGAAGGCTGATGTTGCTCTCTGCAGGAAATCCTATGGCACTATGGGTGTCTGATCTGTCTCCATCTGATAGGGAGCAGCAGGGCCGGCGCTACCGCTAGGCCAACTAGGCGGTTGCCTAGGGCGCGTAGCGGAAGAGGGCGCAGAACGCTGCGCTCCTCTTCGCTGCCGGCGCGCTCCTGCCCTGCCCGCCCACCCTCCTCTCCGAGAAAGCCAGGTAAGTGCGCCCGGAGCCTGGGCACCTCCCCCCTACCTTGCCTCGCCACCGCACCGCCTCCCACCTCGCCTCGCCTTGCCTCGCCTCTGCGCCGCCTCCCCCCCGCGCCGCCTCCCCCCACCTCGCCTCGCCTCGCTTCGCCTCTGCGCCACCTCCCCCCACCTCGCCTCGCTTCACCTCCGCGCCGCCTCCCCCCCCGCACCACCTCCCCCCCGCGCCACCTCCCCCCTCGCTTCGCTTCAACTCTCCTCCGCGCCGCCTCCCCCCCCCACCTACCTTATCCGTGCTGTTTCCGGAGCCCCGCCCGCGCTCTGTTTTGGCGGGAAGTACCAGGGCAACAGGGCTTAAACAGCCCTGTTGCTCTGGTTTCCCCCGGCGAAAAACAGAGCGCGGGGGTCCCTTTTCGGAGGAGGCGTCGGACTGGGAAGGTAGGTGGGGGGGTGGCAGCGGCAGCGTGCGGGGGGGTCCGGTGGAGGTTGCAGAGCAGGGCTGCTTTCCGGAGCCCCCCCCACGGCACGAGGGGGGGCGCTAAATATGATGTAGCCTAGGGCGCCAAACTGCCCTGCACCGGTCCTGGGGAGCAGGAATCTGTTGGAGTATTAATGCTGTGGACCCCCATCTTATTTTCAGCCTGTATACAAGGCAGTTTGGTGCCCTAGGCAAGATCAGATATTTAGCGCCCCCCCTTCCCACTTGAGCCCTCCCTCCCTCCAGCCCTATGCTCCTGGTGCCCCCTTTAGCCCGGCGCCCTAGGCAGCCGCCTAGTTGGCCCAATGGTAGCACCAGCCCTGCCTGTACATATGTGTACATAAATCTTATGTCACAGAATTTAGGGATGAGCAAATCAGCAAAACCCAAGCTCTCCAAAGTTCTCCATCCTGAAGCTCATACTGACCTGAGTTGGTATCAAGTTGCAAGCTTTATGGGTATTTTTTTTTCCTTTTAGCTTGAAAATCTGTCTATATTTTCATGCATATTTTCCCAGATGTATGCATCAATTGTACACATCTTTGAAACATATGCATTCTTCTCTCATTGATTAAAGCATATTTGTGTGCCTTTTTTAAAAAAAGTATGCATTTTTCATGTGCATTTTTCAAAAGTATGCATGTTGTCAAACACATTTTTTCAGTCCACAAATCACACTGCAAGCTGAGAAATGTACATACTTCAACCGCAGATTACATCTGTTTCCATGTTCAGTCCAGAAGGTGAGAACTGGGAAATCCTGATACTGAACATAATTTCTTATACATGGCCATACCAACTATCATCCAACCCATGGATTGCAGTTCAGTCCCTCGCCACTATCCAGTTCTGCACCCCTGCAATAAAGGTTCTTATAGGACTTCAAATCTGCAGAGCTGTTTAGCATCTTATCAATCAAACCACAAAAACAACTCTGCCCTTGTGTCCATGACTTTGTCTAACTGCTTCAACAATGGAGATGAAGTGTTCTGATTTATTAGTCTTATGATCTTGTTTTGAAGCGTTGTTTGCAACATTAGTTGGCACATCTTGTGTATCTGATTTGTTGGGTTGTTTTTTTTTTTAAAAAAAACCACCACAAAAGAACTTATTTTCAATCAAATCTCTATTTGAAGGTTTACCAAATCAAATTTATTAGCAGGAGAACACACAGTGCATGAGCTTTCAATTTGTTCACTCACTAAAATGGAGTTGCCTTCATTTAGAGTTTTACAACTCGAAATGGAAATCTTTACAAGCAAACGTAACATAAGAAACATTAGGATGTTTCAGACATTAAGCGAATCAGACTTAAACCTCCACCATTTTCCCAAACCAGATTCAGCTGCTTAGACGATTTTGCTAATGAATCACATTATCTGGTACATTTTCAGAAGATGCTTTCTAGGCCCAGCTTGAAAATCAGGAGGTGACCTTGGAGCCTGCCCATTTTGCTAATTTGCTGTTTATTTGGGAGAGTGACTCTTTAAAATCCTAATTTACCAACAGGCTTAATTAAATCAATCAATGGGGTTACATGAGCGTAAAATATCCCTTTACAGGGTAGGGAATCAGTGAGTACTCATTCCAGAAAAGAAGCAAAATGGCAGGGGATAATTTACATCCTACCCCAGGATTACCTTCTCCGGCTGGACTTACTTCTCAGCTATCCTAACAGAGCAATCCTCTGGACCCTAGACAGTGTCTGTAGGACCACAGTATTCTTCAGATTCCCAGATCCAAGGTGAGAAAAGAGCTCCTACCTCGGAGCTTGGGAACTGTGCTTGGATCCCCCCCCCCTTGCAGCTGGGGTGGAAAGAACCATGCTGGCTGCTTCTCTGAGGTCATACAACTGTCCTTGGAGAAGGGGTAAAGAGGGTGTTCTGGGGGCGGGGCGGGCGGGGCGGGGCGGGGCGGGAGGGGAGGAGACCTAGAGGCACTCCAGCCTCCTTCCGTTCCCGTCCAAAGTGCCTCAGCTAGACAGCCAAAATCAGCTGTCTAGCTGACTTGCACGATGGAAGGCATGCAGAGAGGCAAGGATTGCCTCCGTGCTCTTCCCGCCCTGCATAGGATGCCTATAATCCTATGCAGTTCGGAGGCTTAGAGGCATCCCCATTGGATTGTGCCCTGTGTGTTTTCTCTGTGCTGCTGTTCAACACAAGTCCAGAAGGAGGGTGCCTCTGTGATCCTTGTTCTGTCCTTTGATTGGAATCAATTTAGGGTCAGATCCAGATTTAGTCATTCTTGGAGTAGACCCATTGAAATAAATGAGACTCAAGTTAATCTTGACTAACTTAAGCTCCATGGATTTCAGTGGGTCTGCTCTAAGTATGACTAAATAGGGATCCAATCCTTGGCATTTAAAGCTGCTCTTGGAAACATTTAAGATGTGGATAAATAGACCCACCCTATGACTTAGAGGGAGGGCCAAGCTGGGCCTGGGCAGTGCTGTCTGTGTCTTGAGACTCAGCAGCTGAGGTCAGTAGAAAGTAAGGTAAGCTCTGCTGCTCTGGTGATCAAGCAAAGACAGAAAGCTAGGCTCCCAGTATTTATACCAATCCTGGTGAAGTCACTGGTCTCCTATTACCCACCAATAAGGATGGGGGAATCATAGAATCATAGAAATTTATTAGGGAGAAATTTATTAGGTTCACATTTTAATGCAAGCTTACCGGTACCTAGTTTCGCACTTTGAACCATTGCGCAAACTGAAACTCAGTTATTCTTTGAACTTTGCATTTCTCCAAATTTTGCAATGCTGTTCTTTAATCAAAAACACATACAAAAGTGTATATATTATGGAAAGGTGTGCAGAAAAAGGAATATCTATCCTATCTATCTATCTATCTATCTATCTATCTAATCTATATATATCCCCACTGAAAATACATTAGATTAGGAAAATGGCTTCAAAAAGTAAGTATATTAGGCAAGATTGCACACAGAAATGCATGTATTGGGGAAAATGTGCATAAAAATGTGTACAAATTTTCATGCAAACTTTTTTTAAAAAATCCCAAACCTTTGGGATGAACCAAACTCAAGACTGGAAACTCAGAAACTGAGAGAAGTCAAAATTTACACATTCATCCCTACCTGCCAATTTCTTATCCCTCTTCTCTCCTGTGCCCAAGGACCCTGAACATAAATAATCCATGGCAGGTGACTAGACTAGGTCCTGGTCTCAGACTTCCTGGTTCAAGCCCTATAAGGGGGCACAACAGCCATGAACCAGGGCCTCCAGCAGTGCCACCACCAGATGCTCTGGTTCCTCAGTAAACCAGGCATAAGCTCCATCAAGGTTGCTCTCTAGGCTTCAGAACCTGCCTATCAGCTGACTCTACAAGCCAATCAGGGCCCACCAAGCCCTATTAAGCCATGACAGCTACTCAATCTGAGCAATTTGTGCTTGGGACAAGGTATTAAACTGCCTGGTCTGCCAAGCCTGCCTGCTTTGGAATCTGACCAACAACCTGTCTTTGACCACATCTTCTGTATCTGGCCCCATGGATCCATGTTTGTTTGCAACACAACAATTGTCCCACCCCACGCTGGCTGTGGCCTGCTCCAGAGCTTGCCTGAGGCCAGTCCTGGAATTACTAACAGTCTACTTGCAAAGAGTAAAAGTAAAACTGATGCTGAGTGTGCGACCATCCCCAATATTATTATAATTATGGAATGAATGGGGGCAGCTTTCAGACAAACAATAGCCCTATGCAGAAATCAATATGTGTACTGATGAGATGACAGATAGATAGATAGATAGATAGAAGTAGGCGATCACTCGTGACCGAGTAAGATTGTCTTCCAGGATAAAATTACAAAAAGAAAATTATAAAAAGAGGAAATTCTAAAAAAAAATATGTGTAGATAAATAGATAGATAGATGATATGTTTGGGTGTGTTGGCCCCAGTGCCTTGTTGACCCCAAACTCCTTTTGTGGACTCGTCTGCATAGGGGTCTAGGAGCATCCACCCTAATGGCTGTATGAGTTAATTATAGCCTCCATTTTGAAGGGTATGTATCACATGATGGCCGCCCACATCCATGATTTGGTTGGTATATGTTGACTGGTGCCAGTTATAGGGACTCCCATGTTACAAAAGCTTCATTGGCTACTGGTCTGTTTCCAGTCAGAATTTGAAGTGCTGGTTATGACTTATAAAGCCCTATATGGCTTGGGACCAGGCTACGTGAAATACTGCCTTCTCCCATATGAGCCTGCCTCGTTCCCAAGATCTTCTTGAGAGGCCCTTCTTTTAAGACCTGCACCTTCAAAAATGCATTGGGTGGTGACCGAGAGAGGGCCTTTTTGGTGGCTGCTCACAGACTGTGAAACTCTCTGCCAAGGGAGGCTAGGTTCTCTCCCCCTCTCCTGTCCTTCTGCCAGCAGGCAAAGACCACTTTATTCAAGAAGGCCTTTGGCCTTTAAGTGGGTCTGTTGGGTTCGGTGCTGTTTTCTATTCTGTAATTGTTATGTTTTTATTATATTTTCATGTTTTTTATTGTTTCAATCAATTTTAAATTATGCCTCTAAACTGCCTTGAGTGCCATTTTTTTGTTGGCGTTTGAGAGTATGCAGGGTGTGGGAGATTTATAATCCTGTCTGTGTGCTAGCAGACGCCTGAAATTTTACACACAGATCTTCCAGATCTCACCTCCCCCCGCGCAGCGTGCAGCGTGCTGTGCCAGTTTGACCAGCCCAGTCTGCCCTGTTGTCAGACTGCTTCCAGCTTCCCCGTTGCAGATTAATCCATGGAGTCAGGAAACACTCTGTAACACCACAGGTCTAATTCTACCTGTTTATTCACTTAGCAAGTAAAGTTCTACAGAGTATACATTTCCTAGTTACAGTCCATGTGCAGAGTATAAATGCATAGCAAACATTACATCCAGTGGAGTAAGTTGAGCTTCACTCCACCTCAGCAAAGACGTTACATTCTTGCAGTAACAAAGTCTAGCAAGAAGAACAAGAAGAAGAGAGAAAGCAGTCCAGCTTCTCTCTAAGATGGCTTCAGACAGAAAACAAGTTAGCACGTCATCAGAACATACAAACCATGTGACCAGCTCATATTGTTCTCACAGTCTAGTTTCCCATGCGAAAACACAAGATCCCAGAAAGACACAACAAACCTGTTTACAGCCATTCTGTCCCTTCCATGTGTAAACAATGTTCTGCAGCTGGTGAAGTGATCATATCACAACATTTTTGGTAGAAAGTCGGTGTACAAATCAAAAAAATAAATAAGAATGAAAACATGTGTGCTGAACCCTGCCCCCTATTTTTGCAAAAATGTACTCTCCGTGCAAAAGAGGCATTCTTTTTTCTGCCTCTTTTGCAGGGAGGGGGAAAATTTCAAATATTTTTATCATTGGGACAGGGGGCAGGGTTTCCACTCACCTTCAAGTATAGGAGGTGGCTGGGCGGGGGGGTGTCTTCTTTTTATTTGTTTAACATTAAAATCACTGCATGTGCTGTTGCAGCATTGCAGGGCTCTTTGCACAAATGCTTTCAGCCAGGCAACCCTTTCTGAGGGCCAAACTAGATGTTCTTTCAGGCATGCATAGCAGAGCTATGTGATCTTTTCTTATTCTTTGGAATTCTGGACAGATCCTGTTTACAAAACCAAAAAAGTGATGCAGTTGTCAAAGTTTTGAAAAAGCCATCTAGAAAACTTGGTGGAGCATTGATGCTTTAAAACATTTTTGCATTACAACTTTCATTTCTTTTGTTGTACTCTCTATCTCAAACCCATTTGTGTTCACTTTTTTTTCCCTTGTCTGTAATATGGTTTATTCCTTAACTTGTGAATATACTTAATGCGGCATGTAACGATAGGAGCAGCCATTTGGAATTCAAATTATAGTGCCTAGAATTGTGGCGATTTAATTTGAATGATCTGGTAGATGAACACTTTACTTTTTCTGAGAAAAGACGTGCTGCTCTAAAAGATGATGGGTATTATTGGCTGCCTACCATGATTATGCCATAGAGAAATATACCATCTGGATGTTCTTCCCAGGGGCATTTCCTGCACTAGTAAGAAAGTGAAGATGGTGTTTCTAAAGGCATTATAACGTTAACATATCAATGAGCATTGAGCTGGAACGGCATGACGTCATTGCTCAGATGTGAAATACAAAAACCCATTGAAGCAGAGCTACCACCAAATCTCATCTAAAGGGAAATTCATGGGCTTGGATCCAAACAACTGTGTGCAGAAGGAGAAAATGTATGAATGCCATTCTAGTGGAAGACCCCTCGCACTGTAGCTCTACAATGTATCAGGAGCTGTGTTAGAAACATTGTGAATAAGGAAGACGCAAAGTGTGGCATGTAAACTCTCATAGATCATAGAAAGCCTATTAGACATGTTGGTGCAAGCAGAACTTCTTTAGATTTGGAATAACTTTGCTTACATGATGCTGCAGTTCGCAGAAGAGAGCTTCGGCTGTGGGGCGGTATACAAATGAAATGAAAAGCAGTGCTCCTGTGACTGGGCTAGCAGAAGGACGTTGGAGGATACAACACAAGGGATGCTTACAAAATCCATCACCACTAGATTCCAACCTGGATTCTACAGTTCTGCATTTCCAGCATGGTTTCCTGATTGGGATGTGTTGGGGCAGAATCCATTTTTGGGCTGGATTCTGTAGATTTTTTTTCCAGAATTTTCCCTGGGAAATTGAACTCCTATAATGTTAAAAGAATGGTCTGTTTTCTTTTTTCCATTTTTTTTTTAAATTGCACAATGGTGAAATGATGCAGTGGACAATAGGGAGATTTATAGAGGCCGGGCCCCAGAAAAAGGTTGGTGGGAGGCCAAAAGGAAGCCATTGCTGAAGAACTTCTTGCCCCATGAAATAGTCCATGCACAAAATCTGCTCCACACTGACATTTGGAAATCCAGGTGTCCAACTGGAATTTAATCAGAGCTGACTGGATGCCAGAATCCCAGAACAATTACGCAGATGAACTCTTATTTCCCACTTCTTGCTGGTAAATTTAGAAATTCTGCTTGGTCAAAACATCTGAAGGGAAAGCTAAAGATTAAACTGTTTTAAATTTTGTATATTGTAATGTTATGTTGTAATTTGTTGTATCTGTATTTTATGCTTTATTTTATTATTGTATTTGTGTTTTGTGAATTGCTGTGAACTGCCCAGAGAGATTTGGCTATTGGGTGGTAGAGAGATGATGATGATGATGATGATGATGATGATGATGATGATGGGAAAGTTAAAAGAGGTACATACTTCCATACTTCCATATATTCTTATGTAGCTGCGAAATTTCCATTTAACATGGCATTTAAAGAGAATTTAGAGGATGTTATTTGGGGAAAATATCTGTAATTTCTCAGGGTGGTTTTCATACAACCCTACTTTTAAGTGTCCCTTGTCAATGTTTTGGGGAAGATCAGGAGGTTCAATAAATAACTGCATTAATTCCAGAATTCCTTAGTAAAGATAATCCTCAGCTGATGGTAAAGAATGCTGGGAGTTGCTGTCCAAAACATGTGAAGCGCTCCAGGCTGGGGAAAGCTGCCCTAGGATTTTGCCTTGTTTTTTGTTTGTGTTTTGGTCAGAGGGCTCATATGTGGCAAACAGAAGAAGGGAAAATTGAAGTGGTACCATCAACTATAAATTCTTCTCTCTTCTTTTGATATGTCAGTGCCCACTTTTTCAGATAATTACTTTTCTTTCTTTTTTTAGTGGGTGGACTGCAGGTTCCACAACTTCTAATAGCAAAATGACAAAATTCTTGAATACAATAGGAACAAATACTGTTACATTGAAAACAAAAGAACAAAACACTTTCCCAGCTGTTTAAAAATCTGTTTATCACTAAAATAAAATAAAATATCTTCCTACACTATCAAATAAGAACCATTTAAAATATTGAGAAGAAATCTAGTCCTCCAGTACCCTCTGCAGCTTAATGATCCGGTAAAAAGACCAAACAAAATGAAATAATTACCATAAAAAAGCTATTACATAGCTCGTCACATTTGACTTGTTTATAGGATAAAGAGTAAAATAGTTACACTCTTGAAATTTCAGGGTTATTTTTCTTTTTTTAAAAAATAAAAATCTCTATTGCCATTTTACTGTTGAACGAGGGACATTTTCTTTCAGTTAAGACAATAAGCCTTTACACTTTACAAATAAATGCATCGTATAAGGAAATCCATAGTTTTCTTTGTGTGTGTGCAAGGCAAAATGTTACAGTATAGCAGCATTCACACAATAATTGTGAGTAAGATCAATGTATGGGGGGGGAGTGGAATTACATCTCCTGGCTTCACCCTTGCAGCTGCCACATGTTGAGAGACCCAGCGTAGTAGAATGGTTAGAGTGTTGGACTCCGACTAAGTGTGTGGAGACCCAGGTTCAAATTCCCAGTCAGCCATACTATTTAGTGGGTGACTTTGGGCCATAGTACTACCTCTTAGCCTGATTTTAGGATTATTGTGAGGGTAAAATGGAAATACCATGTACACCACCTTGAGCTCCTTAGAGGAAAGGGAGGGTATCAGTCTACTAAAGAATGACCAATACATTTGAACAGAGCCTACACACACATACATTCATTCTGTGAACAGGGCATGAGAGAGAAGAACAAGGTCCCTTTCCCTGGACCACTGATATTTTGTTGGTTTCCTGGCTTTTGTGCAGTTTTTCTAAGATTATTATATTAACTTATTACATTTCTATACCGCCCAACAGCCAAAGCTTTCTGGGAAGTATACAAAAGATTGAAACCTTAAAATACAACAGAAAACATAATATAAAAACCTTTTGCATACATATACAACTTAAAACTATCAACAATAAAAACCTTATTACCGTAACCTGATTAAAACCTTATCCTATGCTGTCAAATGCCTGGGAGTAGCGGGAAGCCTTAACCTAGCACAGAATGGATGATAATGTTCCATGCCAGTGGAGAGCATCCCACAATTCAGGGGCTACCACTGAGAAGGTCATTTCCTTTATGGCCATCCTCCCAACCTTCTTCTGAGGAGGCACATAGAGGAGGGCCTCAGATGACAATCACAGTGTCTGGGTAGGCAATTGTAAGGGCAGTCATGATAGTGGCACTGGTTCCCACTCAAGGAAAGGGACCCACTGTGGACTCCTCATCCAAGGACCCCCCTAAAATTTGGAGCCAACTGAAACTACACTGAATGTATGTTGTAAGTAGAGATGTATGGATTTTGTTGAATCTGTTCCATCTGCATTTCATGGGTTGTCAGGCACCTTTCATTATGTTGTCTGCTCATTGATGGTCTCTCAGCCTAACCTACCTCACAGGGTTGTTGTGAGGATAAAATGGAGAGGAGGAGGAGGATTATGTAAGCCGCCTTGGGTTCCTTGCAGGAAAAAAGGTGGGGTATAAATATAATAAATAATAAATAAAATCAGGTGTTTTTTTTCAATTTCCCAAATTTGCATTTGTGCAAACTTGCCCTTCCGAAAATGTGAAAATCCCCCCAAAATGAGCAAGCCCCCCCCCCAAAAATGTGTATTTTCATACTTTAGCCTATGGGGAGAAATGTGCATTTTCAGTCAGTGTTTTTTTTTTTAGTTTTTTTTTTCTATGACTAAATTTGTGTACAATTCCAGAGAAAGTAAAAAAAACAAAAACAGTCTATAAGTCCATGGAATCCATGTGACGGGAAAAGCCATTCTGTTGCAGAATCCATGGGTCAGATTCATAGAAATCCAAACTCATTTGAATCCACTGTGGATTTCTCCAACAACCCTAGTTGTAAGCTCCTATGCCAGAAGAAGGATCTTAAGAAAATGGAATGCTTGCATTTTAAAACAACCGATTTATCCATGAAAGATTATCAGCATTATAGAATCTGGTTTCATATTCTTTGGAAGAACAATAATAGCTACAAGATCCAGTTCTACATTCCCATTTTCTCTTGTTTGTGACTATGGTACTTCATTTCTACTTAATTAGGATGGATGTGGAGAAAGTGTGGAAATTTTACAACAGCCCTTTTGTTGTGCTTGTTTCCATATTTGACCTTCGTATTTTCTCTTACACCTCCCTAAAACTTATCTCAGTTATGCTTCTAGTGTAACCCACACAAGAAGAATGGGTCGTTCCACTCAGTAAATTTAATTCCTGAAATTAATAAGGAGGAATTGCTGGTTCAAGAAATGAAAGTCTCAAAGCCAAACTCAATTAACTCAATTAATTAATTGAACCCACATTCGGCCCACCAAAGCTTCAAAATCCTTGAACATGTCTATAGTTTTTTATTTCTTTATTTTTTTTATGTTGACCATTTCACTTCTATCTGATACTTACTCCATTTTCCTCTCTCTTTCCCCCGATTTATAATCTAGGGGCTCAGTCCTGTAAAGAAGTACAAAGAGCAGGAACTCTTAGCAGGAACTAAGACACTTAGTTAACAGAGAATCAGAGTTGATGTTGTAAAACAGGGGTGGGCAACAAATGGACCATGGGCTGCATGCAGCCCCCTTGGCTTTATTTATTGCTCCCCACCTTCAAGCCCACTTCCGCCATGCCAACAAAGTTGCCATGGAAATTTGGTAGTGCAGCAGCAGCAGCAAAAAAGCAATGATTTCTCTTCAAGAAGCGGGAGCATGAACCTTGTTTTAATTCAAAATCATGCTCCCTAGAGGCTTCCAAGAGCACAATTTTGCTTTAAACTTCAGGAGATCCAATTCAGTGTTCCTAATTTGACCTTAAATCCCCATGGGAATATCTATATCAGGCAGCTTAACTCCAGCAACCAAAACATCGGACACCCAAATTTTACAGCAATTTGTTTGTTTGTTTGTTTACTCATTCATTCATTATATTAATATCCTGCCTTTTTTCCTGCAAGGAACCCAAGGCAGCATACGTGATCCTCCTCCTGCTCTCCATTCTACCTTCACAACAACCCTGTGAGGCGGGTTAGGCTGAGAGTCAGTGACTGGCCCAAAGTCACCCAGTGATCTTCATGGCTGACTGGGGACTATGACCTGGATCTCCCAAGTCCCAGTTCAACACTCTCACCACTACACCACCCTGGCTCTCAAAAAAGATTTTGAAAAGATGCTCAGGTTTTGAGTGGATGAAAGTTCCAAAACTCTGAGTCAGAAACCAATAATACCTCTCTGTGTTCCCTTATCATCCATACAAATTGTCCACAATGGTTTAGGAGAGTCACCTCACAGCAAGAGGTATCAATATCTGCCAGCCAATTTTATCAAACTATTAGTTGTTGAGCCAGGGATACATTGGGAATGATCCAACTGAGTCTGTGAGTTAGCACTATTGATGTTGTGCTAGTGTAAACCAATGCTTGTGCACCATCAGTAGTGCTTGCTAGTGTGATGGGCTTCCCTGTCCCAATTACCTTCGGGCAAAATATTACCATTTTGTTTTGTTTTTCTAACCAGCTCCAGGTAGCTAAATGAGTAGTATCTCCCACTCTCTTATTCAGCCAGCCAGTGGGAAAACCTTTATTATACTCTATGCTGTTTGCTTTCCTGGAAACCCTCTTTTAAGTATTCTAGATCTTTCTATGGACCTATGCAGATCAGGTTCCTCATTTTTACATTTGGTCTACCTACTACCTGGATCAGGATGTACCAAAACATGGAAACCTGGCTCATTTGAGCTTGCCGGATTTCCTGCCCACTTCCAATTTGATGATTTGCGCAAATCATGCAAGTCGCATTAAAACCATGTGGTTTTCAGGTGCTGGTTCGCACAAGTTCCATGGCGGTTAAAAACACACACATGCAAATTGTGGTCTGTCTTGCAGACAGAAATCTGCAAGCTGGCTCGACTCGCACTGCAGTGAGTCGGCACCAGCATGTGGCCAGTAAAACAGAATCGGGGGGGGGGGATCATGAAAATATGATGGATTTTCAGCTCCCTATGAGATTCCTACACATCCCTAGAAATGGCCAGAAGAAGCAACCTTCCCAACCTCACTCCTCTCACACTGACCTAAGAGTAAGTCCCAATGGATACAGTAGGACTTCCTTCTGACTAAAGTTGCATAGGATCGTGCTTCCTGACACCTAGGGTAGTACACAATGTGCACCGTAGCTAGTGCAATGGGAAAAGTGGTGATCTGCCACTGATATTCAACAGTAAATTGCCGCTTTTTCCAATTCTGCTAGTTACATCACCAAGTATTGCTTGGCTAGCACAACATCATTAATGCTAGCACTGGGACAGCATTGGGTACTACCCCTAGTCTGCATTAATATTTCTTCTCATCTATTTTAATGGTTCATTGCCTAAAATTTTCAAAACCTTTGGAAAAAATATGACTGTTTTAGACATTAAAAAAAAAAAGATGAGTGCATTGTATAGCAATAGTGTGGCCATTTTGAATGCTCAGAGGATTCCTTTGCCTGCCTTATGTCAAGAGGCTACACTCAGCTGGACTGAGATGTATATTCTTTCAAACCACTTAGAAGGCAAATATTGTGAGTGCCAAAAGTGGGTTTACGTTGTCTGAAGATATGTTAACAAGTTCCAGAGAGGAGTGCTGCTCATCACTTACGCGCAGGGCCGGTGCTACCATTAGGCCAACTAGGTTGCTGCCTAGGGCGCCAGGCTGAAGGGGGCGCCAGAAACTCCAACTCCCTCCCGAAAACACCTCACATATATCTACGGAAGAAAAGCTTTTTTTAAAAAAAAGTTTTTCTGGGTTGTTTGAACTGCCCGTCGCTAGCTGCTCTCCTCTCCCTGCGCGCTCTGCCTTCGCTTCCAAGGAATACACAAACTGACTCTCCCAAAGATTTCTTTTGTGATCACTTGAACTGAGGAGCGGCAGCAGGCTGCAGTAGCAGCAGGAAGAGACGGAGCGGGAGAAGAAATAAGAGGGGAAGGTGGAGGGGAGTTTACATGACATCTCTCTGTGCCGGTTTTAGCAGATCCCCACTGCAATTCTTTCTTTCTTTTTCCTTTTCACTGTTCAGTTTTACAGGGAGGCGCAGCAAAACAAGAGAGGGAGAGAGGTTGAGAGGGAAAGCTGCAAAGATGCTTATAGAGGAGGGCGGGCTGCACGCTTACTTCGAGCTCCTCCTGCTGTCAGCGCCTCAGCCAATCAAAAGGCTCCAGAGTTGGGAGACGCTGGAGGAAGCAGCAGAGGAGGAGGAGGAGACAGGCTGGGGGCTGGGCAAAGGAGGCAACACGTGCGCGCGCACACACACACGCACACGCCTGCCTAGACGAGGCTCCAGTTTCCTCAGGGGCTCTCAGAGCTGGGCTTTCCTTCGTTCCTGCGCTCTAAAGACTTCCAGTATAAAAGTGTTTTCTCCACACTCGTTTCAAGCCAGTCTTCCCCCCACACCCCATTTTCAAAATCCCGCCAAAAGACACATACTTATATTAAAGTGATTCCTTTCATGGACAATTCACTCCCGCAGCCCCTGATAATGCCTACTGTTTGGGGAAGCCCCCCCCCCCTTCTAGTCCCCTTTGGTACCTTCATATGAAAGCGAAAATCTGTATAATGGATCTTCGCTTTATCCAACGGGATAACTGAGGATATCTTGATAGATTTCGAGAAATGTAGCAAATTGGTACTACATCAACATGTATTTTATGTATGTTTGTCAATGTTTATGATAGTAAATTTTTTAGGTTTTGCCAATTGACTTTTGATGGGCATAGGGCTGGAGGGAGGGAGGGCTCAAGTGGGAGGGGGGGCGCTAAATATCTGATCTTGCCTAGGGCACCAAACGGCCTTGCACCGGCCCTGCTTACGCGCAGCTGACAATTCACTTAAATGTCAGGAAATTTAAAAATGTCCATTGCTTAGCACTCAGATGAAATCGCCTAGCAGTCTAGTTGTGGGAAAGGCAATTATAGCATAATTGATCAGTCCTTGGTGAGATAGAGCATAACTGGTATACTCAGGCAAATTAGTACAAACTTGGAAAACTAGAGAACTAGATCCAGTTTACTGCAGAACAGACTTGATTGTTGCTGCAGTCTGTAGTCCATGTTCTCTGCTATGGTGGATTATCACCTTCTCAAAACGTTAATGCTTCCAAAGGAACTGAACTCACTAGATCATGTCAGTTGCTGCTGTTTTTGTTTTAAATCTGCTAGCTGTGCTGCTTTTATTGAGGTTTTTTTTTTTTGTATTTTGTTGACTTTCATAAGCCACCTTGGGGACATTCATGACCAATAGCAATGTATAAATCCAATAAATACATAACAGAAATAAAATCATTCAGGTCAGAGAAGGTCAGATGACAAGAAACATGAAGCTCCCATCAAAAAGGCCTGGTCCAAGTGGAGTTCTCCCTCTCCTGCTCTGTAATGTATAGAACATGATGGCAGAGCACAACAGGAGCAGCAGAGTTCATCCAACAAACACACACACACACACACACGGCTTGTTTCTAAGTAGATGCTTTAAAAAATGTAAACAACAGTAATAGATGATTTCTTAGGTACTACAAGCTTGATGGTTTCAGACTTTATAAGTGCAGTTTCTTAAATGTTTCTTATACTGTGAGGAAAGGAAAACCACAGGTCAAGTCCCTTGCTTAAACCAAGCAAGTGTCACTTGAAACCATTAACTGTCGACTGGCCTAACTGTCAGAAAGGGACGGAATAGAATTCTAACTTGTTGCTAGGCAACTTCCAGAATTCCCTCCCCTGATGCAATCAAGTGGTTCATTCCACTGAACCCGGCCCCCCAACTACACAGAGAAGCTTGGTTTCTCCCTTTGCCCTTTAATCAGACTATACAAGTCTGCCTCAACTCTTTAATGGGCAATCAATCTAAAAACCCTCCGTGCAGTTGACATCTTCTCGTCACATACTCCAACGCAGCACACTTCATATCCTGCCACCATTATACTGAGTTTCTCCTACTCGCAGTGGCAGCCAACAATCTGGAGCAGGGCTGGGAGGCACCCACACAGCATCATGATGTCAGGGGATGGTGTAAGTTTGGCAACAGATTGTGGAGTGGGGCAAGAAAGACTCTCCATGAGCCTCCAATTTTGCACAGTAGTTCTCTATTTATTGGAATTTGCAGGGGGTTATACCAAATAACCTAAAAGTGACACTGTGGTTCTTCCACAACTGTGACAGTCCTTTCTCAGAGCTGTTTTACAAATGGAAACAGCCAGACAGGTATAAAGACCAAAATACAAATCTATTATTGGATCTCCTAATATTTCCTACACACACACACACACGCACACACTTTGAAGCAGCTGCAGGAGACTCTGATTTTGATTGGAGGGGGGTCTTTAACCTTCCCGCTGACACTACTTCTCTCATCTAATTCCCCCTCCCCAAAATACTGCTAAGAGACCTGCAGCGGGGCGGGGGGGGGGATGGGGACGGGACATGCCTGTCTTATTGAAAGGGGCAATTTAGATCAGGGAAATGGGGTGTGTGTGTGGGTTGGGTGGGAGGTTAAATACCCCCATCCTCTAGTACCACTGGTCTGATCAAAATCAGAGCCTGCAGTGACTGTTTCAATTTAAAAATAAAATAAAATCAGGTAATCCAATTACAGATCTTCTGCATCACATTTGCTTTGGTCCTCAGTGTCCAAGGAGAGTTTATATTCCATGTTGATGTTTAGATTCTCAGTTGCTATATTTAAACGTCACCCTTTCCTGGGAGAAATAGATTACTCAGTATAATTAGAAAATAATTTTCAACCCCCCCCCCAAAAAAAATCATTTATTGGTGAGCAGGCAGCAATAGCTGGTGAGACTGTCTTCTTTTCTATTTACTCCTCAATAGTCTGTGCACTTTGAGATAATGTTCTAATTAACCTAATTGCAACCACTACATTGAACGGAGGTTGAGATCCCAAACGGCATGGCAACTAGAGGCAAAGCGCTGTGAGTCGTTGCTTTCTCTGCCTACACTCAAAAATAGATTTTTATTACAGGAATAAGGAGGTAAATCCTCTTAATAAGGTAAAGCTTGAACCAAGAGGGTGTTTCCCCCACCATTCACTTGATGGTAAGGCATAAATTAAGCATTTCTGCTTCAGTTTAATTAGCATAAGCCATCATTATAATGTAGCCCATAAGTGTTTGCTTTTCCTGTCTAGAGCAAGCCTTCTGTTCTCAGGAGATTTACTGTAAATCATTGAATATTAATTTTCTTGGATTTTATTGAAGCACATTTTACGCAGTCAGCTTCTGAGAGAGAACAATCATTTGCTTTTCCCATGCAGGAAAGATCGTATTTAATGCCATAGTATGAACTGAATGGAACTTCATGAAAAGCAAGCTCCAATTTTACGAGTGTAAAAAAAAAATAATCCAGGGATTTCTGAGAGGCAGCATTTCAGAAAATAACTAGGACAGTTTAACACACACACACACACACACACATGGCACAACCCAAGGGGGATGCCCATAACCTTCCAAACTCTGAGGATAACTGGCATCCTATGGAAGGTGCGAGGAGTGAAGAAGCAAAGGTTTGTTCTGCGCTCCCTCTCACTCTGCAAAGCACTTAGATGGCTGATTTTGGCCATCTAAGTGTGACACCTCAGAGCGGGAGGGAAGGAGGCTGAGGTGTTGCCAGGATACCTTGTATCTTGGTGGGGTTGGTCTCCTCCCCTCCCCCAAGAGCCCTCTCCGAGGTTGCTCTTAAAACACTGGAGAAGCACCGGTTCTTTCTGCACCAGCTGCAGGTGTGTGTGTGTGTGTGTGTGTGTGTGTCCCCAAGTGCGCATCCCCAGCTACATGGTCCGAGTGATTTTCCATCCTTGCAGCTGAGAATCTGAAAAACCCTATGGCTGTCTAGATGCTGTCTAGTGGCCACAGGATTGCGCTGTAATGCACTTTTAATACTATAGGACACACTCCTCTATGGAGTTCTCTTGTGCAAGAGAGACACATAGAATGAATGGGGTAATGGTAAAATATGCTCTTGGACAGCTCACTATTCATTTCAATGGGACTTCAGAAACATGAGGGCATGCTGCTGAATTATGCCTACTGCAAGGTTAGGGTGGCTGTGTGGCCTACTTTACAGAGGACAGTCCTCTATTTCGGGGAGTCTTCTATTTCGAAGGCTGTCCAGCCCAAATCTAATTTAAAGATAAAGACCCATAAGATGGGAGAACTATAAGAACCTTGATGTTCCCCATCACATGGACCACAGTCTGAGCAGGCACACAGGAGGTCACCCGGTCACCGTCATCATCCTCACTATGGTAGATGTATTGTATTTTGATTTAAATTATACATTAATGCTCTCTAAATTTTTATCTAGACGTATCAGTTAGCACATGAACATTGTATGGAAATCAGCATCCTCTTTTGTCCTTTTTTGCGGTGATGCGTCGCGTCAGTGTCCTCTTCTCATTTTAACAATGTGTAAGTGGCCACCCTATGCAAAGTCGATATGACTTCGAACCAAGGGCACTGATGATTGTCGGGAAGTGGGTGCCTGTGGCTGCTTATACAGGGATTCACTTCCTTGGATGTCTTTCCTTGAAGCTGGGCAATGTTGGCCTCTGATATGATCAAGTGCAGAATGAGGCCTCTCCTTTGACGAAAATTGGTGGGGTGGGTTTAACCAAGACATGGGCAGCAATGAGTGAAATCCCTCTTTCTGAAGTGTTTCTCTTGTATCTTTTGACAGGGTGGAGAAGGATTTAGGTCAAATGCCCTCTTCACTGCTGCCAGTGTCTTCCTCTGACTTCTAAGGAAGGCCAGTTGCCCTTACCACAAGAAGCTTTTGCTTCTTTTTCTCCTCCTGCAGCTCTTCTATCAGCTGTGGGCTGTTCTGTAGGGGAAATGCTGATCATCAATGGGCTTGGCTCTGCCTCCATGTGCAGGTTTTGAGCCACCTTAAGACTCGGGAGCAGAAACGAAGCATACTATGAATTCTGCTGATGGTCAACAGACCATTGGGAGAATGCACCCCCTGACTCCCATGAAGAACATCAAAGCAAGGGAGAGACCAACCTGGCTTGATTCATTGGCCAGGGAAGGGAGTTTGCCGGTAGAGATGTGCACAAATGGCCTCTTGAAATTCTCCACCCAACTTGTGGGCAGAGAAATTGAAGAAATTCTCCAACAGTTTCACAGCAGTGGGCCTGAGCATTATCAGTGGTAGCAGCACAGCCTCCTCCTCCTAAGGTTTGCAGTAAAAGCAACTGTGTTGGCAGCCTGCCCACCATTTTGAATCCTCCATAATGCCCTGGAACATGGAAAATTGCAGGGCATTGTTGGGGCGGTTGGGGGAGGGGGAGAATGTAGGCTACTACCCCCCAAAAAAAAAAAAAATAGAAATAAAAATAAATGATGGAGAATATTTAGGGAAAATTCTTCATCTGAAAATAAATTCTTTTTCTAGGGAGGTAAGAAAAACAAAAATCTTAGAAATTACTGGTATTAATACAATTTATTTTTTTTCATTTGTAAACCTTTATCTTTCTTCCTAGGATTTTAAGGTGGCTAAGAACAAAGTTTATCAATATAATATTTAGGGCGCCGGTAGATGCTGTCTGGCTGGCCATGCGAAAAGTTGGGGACCCTCAGAAAAGCCTTCCAAGTCGCAGCTTGGACTCCAGCTTCAGAGGACCCTCCATCCACCCTTGCAGCCAGCCTGGTTCTTTCCACACTGGCTGCGACTCCGAAGACGGAACACCGTCTTTGGAGCTGGCACGGGGGGGGGGGCATTCCAGAGGGCTGGGATGGGAGGAGTGAGGCACCGCCATCCTACGAAGAATCCAGGCAGTGCCTCAGCCCCTCCTTCTCACAAGCAGGGGTAAAACACTTAGACGTCCAAAACAGCCGTCTAAGTGTTTTGGAGGGCGAGGGAAGCATGGAGGCAAATCCTTCCCTCCACGCTCCTCCCGCTTTCCATTGGAAAGCCCTCTGAGTTTGGAGGGGTCACATGCAGCCACATTGGATGGTGCTGTTAAAGACATCCTTACATTTTACAATAAAAATGGAAGGAAATTTTCCTCCTTCAGGAGAAATGTAACGAAAGCAACCCTCCAATTTACAATTTAAAAACAAAATCCACTAAACGTTAAAGCACAAAACTAGCAGCAGGTGATAACGCTACAACAGCAGTCAAAATATTTAAAACATTCAAAGGACAGACACAGCTTAAAATAATGCCTTAAAATTTACATATTAAATACCTTCCTAAAAAGGAAGCTTCACCAGCTTCTGGAAACTATTCATGAGGAAGTGAGTATTATTACCTGTAGGTTGCAAGCCACCTGGAGAATCAGGTGAAAGCAAAGTAGAAATCTTCAACTTACACAACCAAGAGAGTGATCCTATGGGCCCTAGTCGTTGTCTGGGGCGCCATAGGATAA
This sequence comes from Shinisaurus crocodilurus, assembly GCA_021292165.1. Lineage (NCBI taxonomy): Eukaryota > Metazoa > Chordata > Lepidosauria > Squamata > Shinisauridae > Shinisaurus > Shinisaurus crocodilurus. Next base: position 27,288,920 of record CM037878.1, read on the forward strand.
TTTGGATTCCCAGCTCCGAAGTCGGAAACAGAGATCTGATCCCGCCCCCCGCAGCTGGCACAAAAAGAAACATGCCAGCTGCCTCTTCGAGGTCAGAAGATCAACCTCGGAGAGAGGGTAAAGGGGGCATTCCAGTGGGGGAGGAGGAGAGGAGACTGCAAAGGCCAGGATGCAAAGTACCCTGATGGTGCTCCAGCCTCCTTCCCTCCCCCACCTGAAGTGCCTCAACTAGATGGCCAAAAATGACCATCTATCTAAAATGCAGAGCGGGAGGTGCAGGGAGATGGAGATTGCCCCCACCGCGCCTCCTGCTCTGCATTGGATGCTCGTAAGCCTCCGGATAATTCTGGGAGCCTTCCCCTCTCCCTGAAATACTTTCATCTTTTTTTTTTTAATGAAGTGGGTGCCCAAATCAGCAACAATATTTTTTTTAAAAAAAATTAACTTGGGATGCCATCAAATCCTTCTCTGCAACGATGACACATTTAGTGCTTGACCAAATGGTCAAGCAAACAATAGGTAATTCTAGGAAGTCTGCCCTAGAACACTGCCCTTCATAGCCCTTGGACACTCAAATAATGACAAGATGAGGGCTAAGGAAAGATTGGGTGGGTATTCAAAAAGTGGTACTTGGAAATTTAAGGGTCCCCCTGCTCAGAAAAGGTGGCCTCAATTCAAGTTCTTCTCGGCCCCCGCTTGGGGAGTCACACCCCCGCCTCTGCTTTTCCCTGTCCTCCCTGCCAGTCCCCTACAACTTCTTAAAGAAAGAAAGAAAAAAGCTTTACCTTGGGGAAGAGAGAAAGTATAGCAGGCATGAGAGAGCTCCTATCAAACAGGAGAGGCTTCACACAGGAGACCTTTTCTTGGAAGCAGATGCCAATGTAGAGTGCCTTTTCTCATGAGAAGTCATGGAATTTGGGCTTCTCTACATGAGCTGGTTAACCTGCCACTTTACCTACCTGGGCTTTTTCTTCCATTTTCTTTGTGGGAGGAAGAGTGCATACTTTACACAAGGTTCCCCCCCCCCCAATTTTTCCCTTCTCTGCCTTTCTATATGTTCTTATATGTTCCATACACAGCCACAAGGGGGCGCTGTGATATAGCGTGGAATTGTGAATATACACGAGGCTCCTCATAGCGAATCATGGTGACATCCCAGATAACGCTGCCCTTTCTTCAGTCTAAAAAAAGCCGCAGAAATGGCTGGAAAACATGGGAGACGCCCTGGAGCATGACAACGTCATGTAAAGGACCCGCAAACTTTCTTGAGTGAGGGATCACGAGCACACAATAAATGCCTTGTATAGAGAAGCCCTTTGTATGGATGGTGTCATTATATAGTTTAGCCAGTAGGTGGAGTTTCCTGTTCTGTTCTCCCTTGCAAAATACAGTAACATTCTTGTCTAGCTCCCTGAATGGTGTATCCACTCAGCTGTCCATGCAACTATAATTCCCATGATCCACTGCAAGAAATTATGCAATACCATTACTTACTGCTGAAGAGGAGATCTGTCAGGGCCAAAACAGACATTAATTTAAATCCCTGTCTGGCAGCTACGTCTTTTTTCTTTTCTTTTTAAAATTTTTACTCTAGAGTAGGTGCATGGGTCCTGATCTGGGTCAAGATCATAGCATGGGGAGCTTTAACCCTTTCCTCCAATCCAAATATGAGTCCTATACAAATTGCACCCCTGCACCTACTCTAGAGTAAAAATGGGGGGAGACGTAGCTGCTTGATACATATTTAAAGTAATCTCTGTTTTAGCCCTGAGGAATCTCATTGGCTGAAAATGACATGCAGAGCATCATTTCCTTGTGGGGATCATTTATTTATTCATTCATTTATTTAATTTCTTCATTTATTGACATTTCTGTACCGCCCAATAGGCAAAGCTCTCTGGGCAGTTCACAACAAACCTAGCAGCAATGCAAATATTTAAAATACAGTAACTAGGGATGTGTGTGGAGCTCAATTGGGGGGTGGAAGTCTGGCAAACTCGCTAGGTTCGACCCCCCCCCCAGCTCCACTTTCCCAACTTGACTCGCATTCTCGCAAGCCAAGCCAGGGAAGCGACTTCCGGGTTCCTGGCGCTCCACTGTTTACGTAGAGAATGGCATAAGATACGTTAAAAATGGCCGCGATTTGCACAAGTTATGCAAATCGCGGCTGCTTTTAACATGTCTTATGCCATTTCCTACGTAAACAACGGAGCACCGGGAACCCAGAAGTCCGGCGAGTGCCTCAGTTGGTGCTTGCTTTCGGCGTGGCTTGGCAGACGTGGCAGCAGTGCTTGCCGAGTGCGTTGTGAGTCGGGTGGTGGGCAGATCCCCCACCCCTAACTGGGGCACAATCTTAGATGTAAGATGGCCATAGGAAAGGTCAGAGTCCCAGCTCCGATCTCAGAAAAGTGCTCCAGTTTGGCGTGGGACTCTGACTTCAGAATGCCCTCCCTCGGTCCTCACAGCCAGCACCATTCTTTCTGCGCTGGCTGCAGCTCCCAAGATGGAAGACCGACTTTGGAGCCAGTGCTGGGGGGTTGACTGGGAGTGGGAGTGGGAGTGGAGGGGAGGACGAGTGAGGCACCGCCACGCTATGGGGAATCCCGGCGGTGTCTCTGGCTCCTGTCCTCGTGAACCGGTGTAAAACACTTAGATGGCCGAAATCGGCCAGCTAAGTGTTCTGGAGGGTGAGGGAAGCACTGGAGGCAATCCTTGCCTAGGCACTCGTCCCGCCCTCAATAGGATGCCCCAAATCCTCTGAGTTTGGAGGGTTACTGGCAGCCACATCTGGATCACATTGTAACAGATTTAACAGAAACTGAGAGACTACAGTGCCTGGAGAAATAAATTTTAAGTGCCAGGTTTTCACCTAGCACCAAAATGAGCACAATTAATAGGCACGTGAGACTCTCTGGGAAGCTCATTTCACAACTGGGGTGCCTCAACAGAAAAGACCCTTTTCTTAGTAGCCACTCACCTGACTGCATTTGGCGGGAGCTCCCAAGGAAGGACTGCTGAGGACAATCTTAGCATCCAGGCAGGTATGTATGGGAGAAGACGGTCCTCCAGGTAAGCTGGTCCCAAGCCCTTTTGGGCTTTGAATATTAATACCAGCATTTTGAATTAGGCCTGGAATTGGAGTGGCAGCCAGTGCAGATGGGAAAAATATTAGCGTAATATGATCACATTGGCCAGTCCCCGTTAATAATCTCGCTGCCCTATTTTGGAACAGCTGCAGTTTCTGGACCATTTTCAAAGGCAGTCCCACATATAATGCATTGTAGTAATCCAGATGAGAGGTTACCAGAGCATGGATAACTGTAGCTAGGCTATGTCTATCCAAGTAAGTTGGAATATCAGCCTAACCTAACAAAAGGTGTTCCATGTCACCAAGTCCACCTGTTCATCAAGTAACAATGCTGGATCCAAGAGCACCCACAAACTACAAACCTGATCCTTTAGGGGGAGTGCAACCCCTCCAGAACAGGTTGAACATCACTTAGCCAGGCAGAAGCAGCACCCACTAACAGTACCTCCATCTTGTCTGGATTGAGTGTCAGTTTATTGGCCCTTTTTTATTCAAATCAATAAATTTTATTGATTTTTCCCCAGTCATACAACAAAATAAAAAGAAATACAACATAGACATCGTGCACCCACCACCACTTGGGACCAAGTTATATTTCCGCCCCAAAAAAATCAGATATTATTCTATATTTCAAAAATGTAACAAATCTTGACAAGGTTCGTTCCCCTTCCCCTTCACCAACACATAATCCAGAAATCAGCTTGTCTGAGCGTGGAAAGCTAAGCAGGGTCAGGCCTGGTTGTTACTTGGATGGGAGACCCCTCCTCTAGTTTCCTGCATTGAGCAGGGGGTTGGACTCGATAGCCTTGTAGGCTCCTTCCAACTCTATGATCTATGAATCTATGAAAATTTACCCCAAATGTTCACAAAAGTGTTTTTCTCCAATTGTCCTTTTTGGCATTTGATATTGCAAGTTAATTGATCATTTAGCGTGATATCTCATACCTCTTTATACCGCTCGGTAATTGAAAAGACATGTTGAACTTTCCATTTCCTAGCTATCATTAATTTAGCTGCTGTTAACAAATTCATAATCAATTCTTTAGTATTTTTTAAGCAAACTACTTTTTCTGTTATTGTTAACAATGCTAATTTTGGGCAGACTTCTAATTCCATTCCAATTATTTCTGATATTTCTGCAAACACTTTCTGCCAAAATTCCAGAACATTTTTACAGCTCCACCACATGTGGGCATATGTACCTTTTTCATTACACCCTCTCCAGCACAATGCAGAGCAGTTGTTATCTATCCAATTTAATCTTACTGGAGTTAGATGCCATCTCCATACCACTTTATAGAAATTCTCTTTTATCTGTTTGCCCTTATCCAGTCCATTACTATGCACAGGCACTGATTCAGAACAGCCACTGAATTTGATGAAAAGGTGAGATAGAGCTGGGCGTCATCCACATATAGATGACACCTCAGCCCACACCTCCTAGCAGTTTCATGTAGATACTGAACAGCATGGGGAATTGAACAGATCCTTGTGGAACCCCATAGCATAGCCACCAAAGTACAGAGCAATAATCCCCCCCCCAGCACCTTCTGGAATTGGCCATCCAAGCAGGTGCGTAACCAAAGCAACACAGTGCCTCCAACTCCCAACTCAGACAACCAATCCAGAAGGATGCCATGGTCGATGGTATTGAAAGCTGCTGAGAGGTCCAAGAGAATCAACAGGGTCACAGTGCCCCTGTCCCTCTCTCGGCAAAGGTATCCCACAGGGTGACCAAGGCACTCTCCATTCCAAAACCAGGCCGGAAGCCTGATTGAAATGGTCCCAGATAATCAGTTTCATTCGAGAGTGCCTGGAGTTGACTGGCAACCACCCACACTCAGACATCTTGCCACTGAGGAGAGTTTCCATGGGGCTGCCTGCATAACCCTGTTCTCCAGGGAAGTGGGAGAAACAGCTACACTGGGATTTTTGTGTGTTTGTATCATGATATTCCTCTTGAGGTTTTTGACGGGATCAAGTGGAAGATAGTTTAGTTTTGTGGCAAGCAAGAGGGGCCAGCACAACACTTCTGAAGCTAAGTGCAAGTATCACTTACCTGGAAAGATCTACTCCTGAGGCTTGGGAGTGAAGGGCAAAGAGGATTCAGTGTGTGATGGTGCAAGATTGAAAGCCAAATTCAAAGGTGTGTCCTTAGGTATATTCAAGATTAAATTGCCAAACAATGTATTTTCACAGCATTTGTTAAGCTTACTCATAATAAGCAGAGATATAGATGCCCCACAAAATAATCACATGAGATCTTAATTTCATTTTTTAAAGAACATATTAATACATGTGGGTATTTTCAATCTTTAGTTATTATGAGATACTAAAAAGACCTACAACAAATTATATTAAAATCCACTTAGGGCGCAATCCTATGTCTACTGGCCATAGGAGAGGCCAGAGTCCCCACACTAACCTTGGAAACGTGCTCTGAGGTGAGAGCTGGGACTCCAACCTCGCTCGGAGCATTCTCCTTCCACCCTCGCAGCCTGTGCAGTTCTTTCTGTGGAAAACCAACCTCAGAGCTGGAGGTTTGTGGTCAGGGAGGGGAGGACAGAGGCTCTGCCAGGATACAATATATCCTGGCAGTGCCTCAGGCTTTCCTCTTTGCAAACAGGACCAGAAGACTTAGATGGCCGAAATCATCTGTGGAAGTCTTTTGCAGGGCGGGAGAAGCATGGAAGTGACCTTCACCTCTGTACTCCTTCCGCCCTTGATAGGATGCCCGTAATTCTCTGAGTTTGGAGGGTTACAGGCAACTACATTGGATCACGCTGTCCTTGTTTTGTTTTGTTTTTTAAATGTAATCTTGATTATATCCAATACTATGCCTTTGAATCCTGCTATAAAACTTGCCCCCATCCCATTATGGAAATCTCCCTCCCCTAAATCTAAAACGGCCCCCTGGTGACTGACAACTTTACTCCTCATGTATTTCACAAATTCTATCATTAAATTATAGACATTTTTTTTGGGCAGGATTCTCCAAAATTGTATTAGTTTTCCTTCAGGCACTTCAGGCATTGGGTAACTGTTAACCTCAATAGTTAGTGGTTGGTAACCACTCTTTCTTTCACATATTTGTGTTGAGATTTCCCAAATGTTTTTTTGTGTGCGTCTCATTTTTATTTTCCTTTAGAAAAGCTTCACACTTCAGGAGAACATTAGGAATATTGCCACTCAGTTAAGAATCTTCTAATGTAGCCAAGAAGTACTTGTTTTAAACCTTTGGTGTATTCAGTATACCCTGGGAAGGGATTAGTTGTCAGCATGCGCACTGAAAAGCCACTGTAGCAGTCTCATTAATTGTCTGCAAGCACTTTTGCAAAAAGGGTTTTAGTTTGGCTTCATCAAGTAAATGAAAGGGGAGATATATTTCAGCCTGGCTTTGCTGAGCATCCTCATTTAGGTGGCTGCCTGAACAGGTCTCATAACAGTGCTCAAGAATTCTGTAAGATTCTAGGAACATGCTCTCGCGTGCCCATTATCACAGCTTGCTTTCCTGCCTAAAGTTAAAGTGAACGTGGAGGATTTCTATTCATCCATAAAATGTGGAGATAGGTTGAAAAGAGATCCCATTAAAAAAAAGGAACTAATATTGAGGGTAGATTATAATTTTACTCAATGAACTTAATTTCCCCTCTCAGGTAAGAAGACTCCATGGTCTTAGTCAGAGCCAGTTGGTAGAATCAGCAAAATCAAGTGGTAAAGGACAACAATGCCACTTCAGTCTGCAAGCATTGTTGAATCCATCAATATAGTCCTATGAAAAGGGGAAGTACCATAAGAAGATAGAAAGCTACCTTATACCAAGTCAGTGAACCATTTGACCACCTAGGTTAGTATTGTCTACACCAGGGTTGAGGAACCTCTTTCAGCCCAAGGGCCAAATTCCATTTCAGAGAAGCTATTGGGGGGCACATTCCAGTGGTGGGTGGGCCCAAAGGCAAAGGGGGTAGGGACCAAAGGCAAACTTGGTGGGGCAAAAATCCAAAAAATCCAGGCTATTTGGTGCAATATAGCCTGTGGGCCCCCTGGACATCTTTCTTGGTGCCAATCAAGGTGCACATTTTCCTACTGGCAGCTGGGATTGCTGGGAAATGGGTTTCTGTTAGTTCTGAGAACTGTGGGTTCAAAGGAATTGTATAATGTGTTGGGGCTCAGACCTCAGCTTTGCCTTGTACCCAGTCTTTTGGTAGCTTACTTGTCCTTTGCCATGCCTCCCATGGCAGCCATTTTGTGGTGGTGGCCAGAACTAGCTCTCAAAGTGCCAAATGTGCCCACAGCCCAAAACGTTTGCTTACCCCTGTTGTATCTTAAACATCTTCCTGCCAATAACTAGGCCTTAGGAGTGGCATGTCAACCTTACAAAATATGAGGAAGCTGCACAAAGTCTAGGAAACCACCAAATGATTGGTGGTTAGGGGAAAGGGAGTGGAACCAGGGGAAGGGTCTTGACTACTGAGCTATGGACCTTCACATGGAGTTATGGTTATCCTTGGATAATCCTAGAGACCATGATCGGGTCCCAAATTGACTTACAAAAATACCACATACAAAATATCTGCTTAAACAGGCCAAACAAATAGCAACAATAATCACCAACCAAGAAACTTAAAAACATAAAAACTCAATTTCTTTAAAAGAGTAGATTTCAGCTCCAGGGCAGTCTGAATCAGTACGGCAAAAGATCTTTTGTTGTGAACCAGCCAGAGAGCTTGGACTATTGGGTGGTATAGAAATGTAATAAATAAATACATACATACAGAATTTTGAAGAGGGCAGTATTCGTATCCTCCTAAATCATGTCAAAGAGCTGGCAAAATATGCTTCTTGTTATATTCCTGGCTGTGGCAGCACTCTCAATAGAAGTAAGTTTCTGTATCTAGAAGGTCTGGAGTAATGATGGCAACAGGACTCATAACTAGTTGGTTCAGAAGTTGAATCTAGTAGTTTTGTAAGGAGTCCTGATTTCAATCCAATGAACGTTAGTATCTTCATGATTCAAACCAAGGTTTATTATGAGTTAATTCGTATTTTCTGCACCTCCCCAGTCTGCATGTTTGTCATGACTAAGTATCTAATCTCGCCCATCTTTGTTCATGCTCAGTGCTTTTTGTTTCTTTGTTTTCTGAAGGGGTCTAGAATGGGGCGGGGGGGGGGGACTCAGCTAGCTAGCTCTGAAAGTGACAGAGATGTCCCTTGGTGGGTGGAAGGGCTGGTGGGCTGGCTACAGCTTAGTGTGATTGCGGACAAATAGCCCTGTGCCGTTGGCTTCTGCATGTGTGCTTTCAGAGCAACCCCTCCCTGCTTGCACTGCCTGTGTGCACAGGGAGGGCACTGAAGGCCTAGACTGGAGCATCAGTCATATGCCCTCATGGCTTGCACTTTCATAGCTTTCCCTGTTTGCAGTGAAAGTGCATGGAGGGAGGGCTTTGAAAGTGAAGATTGGATTACCCGTTGGCACATAGGTTCTGAAGTTTCACGGGTTCAAAAATATTAGCACGCTGCTTGGAAAGAAGATTGGAATACAATCTGGACCTGCCCTGGAAGCTGCTAAAGTTATTCTTTTGTTGCACAGGTTACAATGGACTGTGCAGCCTGAACCTATGCACATCTATGCAAAGAAAGATTACTTTCAAGTAAGTGTGCAAAGTATTTCAAGCCTTAATCTTGATGTGCTTTAACAGATCTGGGCCAGTGACTTTGGGGAGAATGGGGAGCAAGACCTTGAAGCTGGCTATCATTTTGTGAATTTGGCTGCCTTGTTTCCTACCAACTGGAAGCTTCATACTGCAAGTCCATTTACCTTGACGTTCCACTGAAATCAAAGTCTATGAAACACAAATTGAAATCCTAAACATGGAAGGACCAAATATGAATTAAAACCCCAATTAAGGTTTTAGTAAGAAATAATGAGACTGAGATCCACTCTTGGAAGCCTCCTCCTTGCTGGCATGGAACCATCTGTCACCATTGCTGCTCCATTGTTGGTGATCCTTCATCAGTACCAACAAAACATGAGTATGCTGAGGGCAGTTCCAGGTATGGATAGGTGACCTGCTGCATGAGCTGAGTGCGAGCGCCAGCTGAGGCACTCACCAGATTTCCAGGTCCCTATGTTGTTTATGTAGAAAACAGCCAAATTTGCACAAATTTGGCTGTCACTTGTGCAAACTTTGCCGTTTTCTACATAAACAAAGTAGTGCTGGAACCTGGAAGTCGCTTTCCCCAGGTCGGCTCATGAGAACACAAGCTGAGCCAGGGAAAAGGTAGGGCTAGCAAAGCTCGGGGGGATCAAGTCCAGTGGACTTACACCCCCCCCCCAATTGAGCTCTGTGCACATCCCTAGTTCCAGGGAGACTTCGGATCTACAAAACCCAATGGCCTTTCATTTCTCTGACATGCACTCAGCACAGAGGGGAAAGTATACCTGCCCAGGGCTTGGGATTTAGCAATTCTGCACCATGGATTCTTGCCCGCCCCCCAGGGATGTATAAGAAATTTGTTTCAGGTCATTTTTGATTAGGATTTACTGAGTCCACACCTTCCAGACCGAACATGGACTCAGACATGATCTGCAGTTGAAGTCCGTACATTTCTGAGCTCGCAGTGTGATTCAAGGACCCCCAAAAATGTGTTCTACAGCATGCAGACATTTGAAAAATGTGCACGAAAAATGCGTACTTCTGAAAGATGTACACAAATAGGCTTTAATCAATGGGAGAAGAATGTGTACATTTCAAAGACATGCACAATTGATACATACCATTTGGAAAAATACACACAAAATAGTGGTGTTAATTGAGCGGAGAGCTTACCTGCTTGGGTGTGTGTGTGCTGCCGAGCACCCCCCGTACTCTTGCTGCTCGCCATGCCCGATAACCGGAAGTGACGCAACGGGTTCCCTGTCGCATCACTTCTGGTTCCCTGGCACTGCGTTTTTAGCATAAAAACCAGGGCAACCCAGCTTAAAACAGCTGCGAACAGCAAATTGTGGCCATTTCAAGCTGGGTTGCCCTGGTTTTTATGCAAAAAACACAGCGCAGGGGCCCGTCGCCGTCATGTCACTTCCTGGCAGCTGGAAGCCCAGAAATGATGTGCCGGTGCAGCATGGAACAATGGATCGAGCGGCAGCCAGGTAAGGTGCGCGAGTCTCGGGGGGGCGAGCGGGCCAATTTTGGTCTGCTTTCAGCCCCCCCCCCAAGACGCACGGTTACATCCCTAAAATATGCATGGATTTTCATGTGAAAAGGGGTGGAAATAAAGCTCACAATCTGATACAGACTCAAATTGGAACAAACTTCAAGATGCAATTTGGAGCACTTTGCAGCTCAAGTTTTGCTGATTTGCACATCCCTAAACCCCCATCCTGTTTCTATTGCTTTGCCCAGCTGCAATCTTATGCCCACTTCCCTAGGAGTAAGCCTCACTGAACTCAGTCAGACTTACTTCTGAGTAAACATGTATAGAATTTTGTCATAAGACTCCAGAAACAGCCTTCTTGGTTGGGGCCAAAACTTAAGTCAACTTTATCAAATGTTCCTTCAAAAACTTTTATATAGTATTTATTAAAGCAGTCAATATGATTTTCTATTTCCCCCCCTCTTCAAAGAATGCAAACATTTTATTTTACTTGAGCAATGGCTTCCAGTGACAAATAAATGAAAGGCAAACCTAGGAGGAACCTGAAGTGCTGAAATATTTACAATTAGGAAGGATGTCGAAACCCCTAATTGAACAATGACATGCTGTCATGGTGAGCTTAAATGCAATCTGATAATGGCATGTGGCATAAACCATGTCAAGATGAAAAATATGTATTAGCTGCCCTTTGAAAGCTCTGAAGTTCTTGTACCAATGACAGATGTTGCCTACAGCAGCAAAACAATTCAAAGAAACCAAGCCGTAGAAAAGCAAGGCCGGTAACCGATTGAGCGAAGTAAAAGATCAAGGCAGGAAAATGCTTTGCCAGGAACAACGAGGTGAGAAATGTTTTATCACAATGGCATTCCTCTGCTAAGAAGAAAAAAAATGAAGAAGCCAACTTGCTTTTCTGAGATTTCAACTTACTTTTCTAAAGCAGCAAGAAGATGCCTCCATTTCACTCCTAACGTGTCAGGGTTAGGACTGCTTGGAGAATGTGACCTTTGCAAATTCTGACACAAACCAGCTTGATCTGCACCCCACTGGATTAATGTACAGGTTGGAACTTACTTATCCCATAATTTTTCTACGTCCTGAATATTTCTGACACAATTCTCAGCTCAAAAAACATAAAATACATTAGAACTGCATTTTCTGAGAAAAAAATATACATTTTAAATGCAGTTTAAAGACATATTTAAATGTAAATGTGTATCCAAATTGTCCTTAAAAACCACACGTTGATTTGGAAATGGGACAGAATGGACTCATGGGTGAACTCACCTTGGAAAGTGATGTGGACTGGAAAGAGAAGGGCATTTGGAAGAACAACGACTCTTGCTTCATTTTCTCCATTGGAGCCACAATGCAGGGAGGGGAGGAGAAAGGAAGGGAGCTGCTATTGGGGAGGAGGGAGAAGAGAGAGAGAGAGAGAGAGAAATGGGAGCTGTGCTGGGGGCATGAACACCCTGTACCCGAAGACACATGCCCCAAAGTGTGTGGGAATGCTCTGTATTAATGTGTGCCCCAAAAGGACCTCGACTCCGAGGCTTTTGTGCTTTGCATTCAGTACCGGCAATAGCTAGGAGAGAGATGGAATGGAATTGCTTGAAAATGTTAGCCTTTCTTTAAACATGTTTCTTTTATTACTCAGCACTCTCTAGTAATAGTTCTATTAAGCCTTTAACAGCTAATACCGAGAATAAGTAGTTCACCCTAAGCTATGGAATGCAATGGACCTTTACTAATCTGGACTTTGTTCACACCTACATGTTACAATTCTGACATATATTTTGTGTCTTCTTGCATTTCCCATTAATAATGTAATCCCAGCAAGTTCCCATGTTACTGAAATCTTTGTTCGCCCCCCACCTCCACCCTCCAAACCAGTCCTATTGTGTCAGAAAGCATCAGTGTAAAAAGGACGGACTGAACATTAAATTAGCCAAGGGCAACTGTAACTGAGCCATGTTTTTAAATTGTGATAAATGCAAGCCCTTTCTTTTAAATGTGGGCTATATTATCAGATGCAGCTGACTCACTGAGTAGATCAGACATGCTACACTCACTGTTGGGATCCCTGTGGCATGCCTCTCAAATCTTAGGTGTAACTGAGCAAACATTCACCACAGGACAAGGTGTTATCACATTTACCTGTCTCTGCTCATTACAAAAAGAAAAAGAAAAAAAGGAGACCTGCTGGTTCATACCAAAAGCCCATCTATTCCATCATCTTGTTTCCCACAATAGTCAATTAGATGCCTCCTGAAATCCCAGGCAACACTGCCTCTGAACCAGGAGGAGTTGGATTAGTGAAATGTGTTACGGATGGAGCGGCCCTTAAAGATGATTTGGAAGCTTCAGTAAATGCAGAATGTGGCTCCTAGAATTGTTACTGGTTTAGCTAGGTAGAGCCAAGTTACACCAATTCTGTAAGAATTACATTGGCTGCCCATCTACCTCTGAGTCCAGTTCAGGTACTGATACTTACCTATAAAGCTCTAAATGGCTTAGGACCCAAACACCTGAAAGAGGGACTCCTCCCATACCAACCTGCCTATGCATTAAGATCTTCAAATGAGGTCCTTCTCTGAGAACCATCAATGGGAGAAGGGTATTATATAAACACACAAAAGTGGCCTTTTTCTAACGAAGGTCAACTGGCACCGCCATTGCAATCTTTTTGGCACCAAATCAAGACATTTTTACTTGTCCAGGCATTTTACCTGATTGTATTGATTTAGTCTCTACGTTTTATCATTTGTATGATGGCTATTTGTGTTGGCTCTATAGTATTGTACTTCTTATTTTGAATATTCATGTGCACCACCCTGGAATCCTTTTGGATGAAGGGCACTTTCGAATTTTTTTAAAAAATCAATCAATCAATCAATCAATCACTAGGGGAGTTCAGATGAAGCTCCTCATGTTCTGAAAGCACACATAGTGGTTGTGCAGAATTGTACTGGCGGGCCCCACCACCAGCAACGAGCATGTGTTTTCCACACCCTTGCTGGTTATGAATCCATGTGCTCCACATATGGAAGTTCCATTTGCCAGATTTTGGAGGATGCCCCCTTCTCACTCCAATTCCATGCTACATTGTCCACACTGTTCAGGAGGGTCCTGTGGCCCTCTGGAGATGATTTTGGGCACAGCCGGGGGGGGGGGGCAGGAGAAGGGAAAGATTGGTTGCACAGTCTGTCATGCACTTGCACAACCATTAGATGCAATACATAGTGTTTATGAAGATTCCTGATAATAAAATAGCATGAAGTTCATAGATATAACACATGAGTTAGAGATGATTCTAATTAAGAAGATGGATAGATTAGTACTATATCTGGGGGGAGGAAATCAATTGTAAAGTTACAGTGTGGGATTCTTTTCTCTGTAGTTGTTTGTGGATTATTATTTATTTTCCTCAACTGTTTTATTCTTGCTGTTGTATTTCATGCACAAACACCTCCACATTTATTTTTCGGTATTTTAAACTATGCTTATTTTTTTGAACAAAAAGTCAAAATGTGTAATTAATTACAATGAAGAGTATTTTGATAGGAGTAAGGGAAATAAATAGGACTGTAAAAAGAAACAGATGGGAGTTCTGCTAAATTACCATCATTAGCATTAACAAACCTATAATTATATATTATAATAATATTTCATACCAATATTAGCAATAACAGAACTGGCTTTGTTAATCCAAAAGTAGGATCTAAAGAGCATTCATAGACCATATGTCAGCTCTGGGGTATGAGCAGCAAGGGTCCTAGGATGGAATGCCAGGGCCAGGGATGGCAGAGGCAGAGGCAGGGCAGAGACAAAGCAGAGTCCAGAGCAAGCAATGGTCAAACACATATATGGTGGAGCAGAACCAGAGGCATGAGCAAAGTCCAAGAATGATCAGAGGTCAGACATGTACCAGGCAAGGTGGGGCCAGAGGCAAGAAGCAAAGTCCAAGAATGAGCAGAGGTCAGACACATACCAGGAAAGGGAAGAAGCATAGGTCAGAAACAGATGCAGGTTGAACACAGACAAGGCAAGGATCAGAGCTGGTCACCAGAGTCAGGAACCAGCTACAGACACCACAATGACTCCTGTTGCTATGGCAAAGGTTCAAGGGAAGAGGAAGCCTTTAGTTGGGCTTTCTTCAGCCCCCAGCTGGTCTGCATTAGCGAGCCTGGGAGCACCTGGAGGTCTGGGGCTGAACCTTGCAAGTACAGTAGTGTAGGCCAGGCTTCTTTCTGAAAAATGGCCACCAGATGGAGCTGCAGTGCTTCCCAGCTGAGCAGATCCTGACACCATAACATCCAGAAGTCATGTAACTCTACCTCTCATTTCCACTTTCTGATTCTAGGCAGGCAGTGGAAATTCTAAATTGGTGTCTGAGGTCAGTCTTGGATTGGATGAGGGTGAGCTAACTGAAACCAAAACTAGACAGGATGGATGCACTGTCTGTTGATTGGGGGGTGTTGTGTATCTGAGTGAAGGTGGTAACTCTAGGGCTCTCCAACCTTGGATCCCCAGATGTTGCTAGACTACAGCTCCCAGAATCCCTTGCCATTAGCAATGCTGGCTGGGTATGCTGGGAGCTGTAGGCCAGCAACATCTAGGGACCCAAGGTTGGAGAGCCCTGCTCTAGACCAAGGAACGGGGCTCTCTGATGTTACTTTTGCAGCACTGGAGCCACTTCAATTTAGCTCCTTTCTGGATGGGGAAGGTAATCTCAGAAGCATGACATGACTCCTTCTTATGCCAGTATTGGCCCTTCCAGAAATTAGAACTCCTTCCACATGGTTCAGAATTCCCAACCATGATGGGACCGGGAGTCAGATGTCAGACAAAAGCATCCTATGCTGTAAAGCAGAGGTGGGAAACCTCTTTCAGCCTGAGAGCCAAATTCCATTTCATAGAAGCACTTTGAGGGTCACATTCCAGTGGTGGGTGGAGTTGAAGGCAAAAGGGGTGGAGTCAAAGGAAAAAAGGGTGGGACCAAAATGCCCCAAATACCAGCTTAATTTGGCATAAACTCTTACTGCCACTAACTAAGATTTAGGAGAGATGTTTCAACCTTTTAGAATGGGGAAATTACTGCACAAGAACTTGGAAAGCAGCCAATGATTGGTTGTTGGGGAAAAGAGGGTGAGCCAACCAAGGGAAGGCAGCATCACCATCTGGGGAACCCTGCAGGGCTAGACTGGGATGACAGAAGGGCTGAATTTGGCCCCCAGGTCTGACGTTCCCTACTGCTAATGTAAAGGTAACAACAATTACCTTCCTTTTGGATTTTCAGATGTTGACAAGTATATAAACTTAAGTCTAACTTTCTGATAATTGTTGATAAACTGGGAATGTTCTTTATCCAAGACCAGGCCAAATTGTAACCAAGGGAGCTATTTGCACAGTAGGTCCCTGAAACAGTTTACATCATTATATCAAAAAGCACCAACCAAAAAAGGGCATTTCCCCCCTAGACTAATGCGTGAAAATACGCATTTTTTGGGAACTTGCAAATGTGCTTAAGAACAGATTTGCAGAAAATCCAATTTTATCAATGAGCGGACGATGGCACGAAAGCTGCCTGACAATCCAGATGGAATGGATTTTACAATGTCCTTACACCCCTACTGATGAGCATGTTTGGGTTTATGTTTGAAGCGCATTGCTCCCACCCAGATTTTTAACACACAATTAATGTAGGCGTGTAAAACAGAGGCAAGCCCTCTCACTACCATTCTTAATTTTTAGGCTCCATGAGCCAGCATGCTTGAGCATATAAATTGCAACTGCAATTGAATAATAAATGAGAACTGGAAACCAGCTGTGAAAAACAGGCTTCTAAATCATTTTGGAATCCCAGAAAGGTGCGGTAGATTGGTGAAAAACCGATTGAACTGTAGGCATTGAGCAAGATTTAAGGTTTCTTGAAAAAGAGAATCTAGGAAAGATCGAGGCTTAAAAGATTGAATACGGTGCTTGAAATCTCCCCCAGAAACATTCATCAGAAAGAGCCAGGGAACAACTAAAAAGTTATGATTTAATTAAGAATAGTCAGCATGCAAAAGGAGGATTGTGCATTGTAAATCTGATTGACAAATTTTAGTTGTTGCAAGTAAAGGTGGGTAAGAAGTCCTACCAAGTAATAATTCACAGAAAAGAGCATGGTGCCAAATGGATCTGGATCAAGGAAATGAATAATAATAATAATAATAATAATAATAATAATAATAATAATAATTATTATTATTATTATTATTATTATTATTATTATTATTATTATTATTATTCCATTTCTATACCGCCCCACAGCCTAAGCTCTCTGGTTCGTCCACAACAATGATGATGCCACGCACTTGCATACAAGAAGCAATAATGTTATGCTGTCTATTGGTGGTCTAGGCCAGAGATGTCCAATTTCTCTGTGTTGGGGGCCACTCTGTTCTCCAGACAGGAGTTTATGTGAACATTTACATGTTCAATGTGTTAGTCACAAAATCCAAATGTAGGGCATTATCAAATACAAGAAATTTATTTCAGGTTACTAAATCTGGCCCACAGGCTACTAACTGACAACCCTAAGGCTCTAGGCCAGTGATGGCGAACCTATGGCACGCATGCCACAGCTGGCACGTGGGGACGGCTCTGCCGGCACGCAAGCCATAGGTCGCCAGGGGCACAGAGCTCAAACAGAGCTCGAGAGCAGGGGGCCGAAGCGGCTGCTCCTGCCTGCCGCGTGTCGCCTGGCATCCCGCAGGCCACCTCCTCTGCCGGGGAAGGGCCGAGAAGGTCCTCCCGGGGCAAGGCAGGGCGGGCCTGGAGAGTCACCGCCTGGTGGCAGCGTCACACCACGCGCCACGCGCTCCCTCCCAACGAGGCGCTGACGACAAAGGAGGAGGAGGAGGAGGAGGAGGAAGAGAAGGGAGAGGAGCCACAGCCCCGCCGGTGTCCAGCAGAGGAGCGGACCCGAGGCAGAGAGGCAGGCATATTTTCTGCAGGAGGGGGAGGGGGAGGAGGAGGGGGAGGAGGAGAGGGGAGGCAGGGCAGGCGCATGGCGCGGGGAGAGCTCCGCGTCCCATCCGCCCGTCCTTCCCCCATTTTGGTAGTTTATCGGAAGGGTGAGAGGGTCTCTTCTTCTTACCATGATGGCCTCCGCTTGCTTGGAGTCCAGCTCTGACCCTTTCCGACCCCCCTCTGCCCACCTCCCTCTCTTCAGCCTCAGGCCGCCGCCTCTGCCAACCGCCAACCGCCCGCCCCTTCGCCTGTCAGGATGCGGCGTCTGATGGAGCGGACCCGGCCTTGGTGTGACGGCGACCAGGAGCCGGCTCCATCATGGCCCAGCCCGGGGCCACCCCAGCTTTGGAGTCGAGCGACAGTGAGGGCCGGGAGCGAGGCAGAGCGAGCAGCGCGAGGGGTGGGGGGCGCGGCCTGAGGAGGCTGCCTCAGTCCGGGTGCCAGAATATTATCTACCCGCCACCTTAATAGTCGCTTCTCCCCCTCCCCCCGCATTGCCTTCTTCCCCGCTGCAATGGCCCTCAGGACTGGAGACGCTGGGGGACGCTGTGCCCATAGACGTCTTTCTATGTCTGTGGCCGCAGCTGAGGAACTTCTAGCCCCCATACTTCCTGTCTCTACTCTCCCCCATCCTCTGCGCCGCCTTCCCTTTCTCTCTCGCCTGCCACCGCTGTGGTAACAGCTGTAGTGCCCGACCATGTCCTCCCACAAGACATTCAAGATCAAGCGATTCCGATTCCTAGCTAAGAAGCAGAAACAGAACCGGCCCATTCCACAATGGATCCGCATGAAAACTGGCAATAAGATCAGGTACAACTCCAAAAGGAGGCACTGGAGGAGGACTAAGCTGGGCTTGTAAAGGGAAGCCACTACAATCCTGCATCAAGCTTTCAAGCTAGAATGGCCCCTTCCGATCAACCTGTCACAGCTCTATTTTCAGGGCTGAATCCTGTCATGTGCTATGAAGTTTTTTCATCGCGAAAACCTTCAGTTTTGCATGGAGTTTCTGAAAGAATTAAAACTGAATAATTACCTGCCTTAATAGTCGCTTCTCCCCCTTCCCCCGCACTGCTTTCTTCCTATCAGCCTCCCCTTCTCGATATTGCTTCCCTTCCCTTCTTGTGCTCCTCCCCCCCTCTCATTTCTCCCCGTTTGCATCTTCTTAATAATTACTTCTGGCTTCCCGCTCCACACCCCAGTCATTTCTTCTTCCTCTCATGGCAGCCCAACCCCTGCAGCCAATGCTACTAATATTTTCTTCCTGCAGGTGTTCGCAGTCCAAGACATAAAGGTTGTTTAAAATGTGTTAAGCACGTTTAGTTTTCTTGTTTATCTTGCTCATCCTAGTACAGGTTGACTTTTACTTTTATTAATCCAGCACCTGTAGAAGCAGGGAAAGGACCCAGAGTAAAGCTTGCCCCATACAATTTCAGTCTGGCATATAATCATATTACAAGTTGAGAATCCCTTACCCAAAAATACATGCACCTAATTATTTAAAAAGTTTATCTAAATTACCTTCAGGCTATGTGTACATTGTAGTACTATTAAAAAAAATTGAGTTGATGTTTTTTTCAATAAAAAACTGTTTGTAGCATTGAAAGCTCTGTTATTGTGTTTTTCTTTTAAGACAAAATCTGTTAATTAGTTCGGACAACTGTATGAGTTGTTTTTACTAAACTAAAACCCCGGTATTCAGGTTTAATTGCAGCATTGGCACTTTGAAATAAATAAGTTGGTTTTGTGTTGCAGTTTGGGCACTCGGGCTCAAAAAGGTTCGCCATCACTGCTCTAGGCTGATGTGCAGGTCATTGTTTTTCGTTTCTATTTAACAGTAGGTAAATAAAAGATGTGATTTCAGAAGTATGGAGTTGAGGAAGATCTCTTTGATAACATCCATAAAACACAAAGCAGAGCAGATTAGTGCTACATAATAGAGCTTCCGTACTGACACTACATAATGCTGACACAGAGGCTCCTAATATACTTGTAACCACGATAGATAGAGATATTGTGTGTGTGTGTGTGTGTGTGTGTGTTATCTATCGATTGATCGACAAAAAAACCTTGTGGTTTAACATGTTGAGTTAAGGGCTTTCCATGTTCACTCAAGTTCCAAAATGCCAGGAAATTATAGCTATTAAAGGACACACCTGAAACAGGCATGTTATTTAGGAAATATGCATATGGTATGGTATCCTATGCTGTGTTAGTTCCAGCTTCACCACTATCTTGGATCTTGATGGTTGTCAGTGGTGGATCCAAGCCCTAGATTTCTATGTTCACCAGAGGAGACACATGGAGTCTATGCAACTGAAGCTACCATTCCACATTACAAGTACCCAACTGGCAAGCAACACCATTGCCCATGGAGAGAAATCCACAAAAGTTAAATGTTTTGTGTCCCCACTGAAATTGCTCAGTGGCAGAGCAGTGGCTCTCCAGGAGCAGGTCCGGGAAAGAACCCAGCAGCCTCAGACTGCTACTGCTAGTTATGGGTAATTACTTGTACAGGCAGTGTTATGATGGGATATAGTTATGATCAGCTGAGGCGCTACGCCCTGCTCGGCGGACTTCCGGGTCCCCGGCGCTGTGTTTTTTACGTAAATACCAGGGTAAACTACCTTAAAACTGCTGTGAATAGCAAATCACGGCCATTTTAAGGTGGTTTTCCCTGGTATTTACGTAAAAAATGCAGCGCTCGGAACCCAGAACTGACACGCTGGGGACCTGGAAGTTCCTTTCCCTGGCTCCTCTCGTGGGGACTTGTGCCGAGCTGGGGAAAGTTAAGTTGCGTGGAGCTCAGGGAGGTCGAGCGGGACGAGTTCGCCCCACTTCCACCCCCCAATCAAGCTCTGCGCACATCCCTACGATTAATGGACTTCCATTCCCAGCAGGAAACATGGTGGACTACATGGGATCTACTTCCAGCCAGGGATAAACTATGACTTCAGATATTGCTGGGCCAGATACTGTTCACATCACAGTGCAAACATCGCCAGGTGGGGTGGGGGTAGAATTAGAAACATAGGGAAGTGACTTTTATGAGGACGGATGACTTGTCCATCTATCCCACTCTCATGTTCTCTGGCCTTGATCTCCCTGCCCCCTCAGGTTCTGGTAGGGATGTGTGAGGATTTCATTTGGGGGGTGGAACTCTGGCGAACTCACCAGGCTCGACCCCCCAAACTCTGTCCCGCCGACATGCTTCCCCGGTTCGAGTCGCGTTCTCACAAGCAGAGCCGAGGAAGCGACTTCTCTGGGCTCTCGGTGGGCAGCTTGTTATTCAGAAAATGGCGTAAGATACGTTAAAAGAGACCACAATTGTGCAAGTTACGCAAATTGCAGCTGCTTTTAACATATCTTACTATGCAGTTACATCATTTTCTACGTAAAAAGCGCTGAACCCTCCGAGCCGCTCGACTGGCTCTCACTTTTGGCCTGGCTCGGCGGGCGCAGCAGCAGCGTTTGCCAAGTGCTCAGCGAGTTGAGTGGTGGGCGGATTGCCCACCACTAGTTCTGAGGAGAACTCTGAGATGGAGGAGGAATTATCCCATGAGTCATCATCTATTAACCCATGATCTTCCTGGCCAGAGGACATAGCTTTACCAGATAGGGATGTGTGAGGAATCTGATGGGGGGGGGTGAAAATCCAATGGATTTTCATGATTCTGCCACACACACACACACACGGATTCTGGTTTGCCAGCCCCAGCGCTGGTGCTGACTGACTCGCTATGAAGTGAGCCAAGCCAACTCACAGACCTCCGTCTCTAAGACGGGCCGTGGTTTGTGCATCTTTTTTTTAAATGCCAAGGAAATTTGTGCAAATTCTGTAAGGTCACACAAATTGTGTCACATTGCACAATTTGTGTAACATTGCGCAATTTGCATGACATTGCAAAATTTGCGTAAATTGGGGTATTTTGTATGGTTTACGCAAATAGGCACCCAAAAAGCATGTGGATCTACCATGATTTGCATAAAATCAGCCAATTTTACAGAAATTGCACTAGATCCACTTGCTATTCAGGTGCGTATTTGCACAAAACATGCAAAATACCCCAATTCATGCAAATTGCATAAAGTTACGCAAAGTGCGCAATGTTACGCAATTTGTGTAACCTTACAGAATTTTTGCACATTTCTTTAGCATTTAAAAAAGATGCACAAACTGCAGACCATCTTAGAGATGTAAGTCCACAGAGAACCCCTGACTCAGCTCGCTTCTGATCATCGGGTTGGAAGCAGGCAGGAAATCCGTCAAGCTCAAATGAGCCAGGCTTCCCAATGCTGGCACATCCCTATAACCAGACTCTTCAGACTCAGAGGGCACCCCTCGATGCAGTCCTCACCATCCCCATGCCGAGGGAGCCAGCAATCGGACATTTCTTTTGGGGTGAGGTTAACAGCAGGCCCAGATCAGCCAACCTTCATAAAGCCTCAGAAAACCTCTGCATGTTGCTGAGACAACAACTCTGCTCTTCCTGAGTTAGGTCCAGCCAGCATAGATTTGTCCAGGGTTCTGATTGGCCTGGCCATCCTGCATAGCTGGTCTTGACTCTGCTGTGCCCTTCTAGTAAGTGCAACTGTTACAGATCAGCTCCACTGGGAACTCAGCGAGCTAGATAGGACACCCACTATTGTCTGCTCTAATAGTGGCTCCCTGGGGTCACAGACAGAGATCTTAACCATTTCCTGATACCTAAGCCTTCTAACCGGAGATGCCAGACATTGAACCAGGGACCTTCATACCTTCACAGTATGTGTTTTACCACTGAACATTTGTCCCCTCCCATAGCTGTACTGCCTGTAACCAATGAGGTCCAGTTTGTGATGGGAGGGGAACAATGGGATTCTCCAACAGCATACTAGTAAGTAAAATTCTGGGTTTAATAGAAGGATTATTGATTCGCCATATAGCTGACCCTTTCCTTTCCCAGGAACAAAATATTCCATGCCATTATAGATTGCAACAATTCTAAGCTAGGCACTAACATGGAGGCTGAGATCAGTCAAACAGGAGGAAACACAAGTCTTGGAATCATAAATGGAGTTAATGATTATAGACACACAGGTACCCTTCTAGCCTGCCAGAAGTGTCAAGTGTGAGGGCATTCATAGAAGACTCTTCAAAATTTTGTTCATTATGTACTGCGAGGAAGGTTAAGAAAGGGCAGGTGCAAGGTACGAGGGCCAAATTCATTGTGGAAATCATATTCAGGCATTCATACGCAGATTTAACCTGGTGCCCTTCATTCTCCATGAAGAGGGAGGCAAAGAAACTATAGCATGGAGGCAGGGGTAATTTGAAAAACAATAGGGAGGTGAGACAATTTGCTGTGAGAGCGAGTATAAAACAAAATAAGAAACAGAGGATGACGCATTGGGATAATGCAGTTACATCTCTGCAATTCTGGGGACAGAAGCACAAGAGACATTCAGTGTTATCTGAAAGGGGAATATCCAAAGGGATCCTTCAGAACTTCATACAAGTTCAGTTCAGTGACTCACTGGTTTATTTATGGACCACTCCCTATCTATCCATTCTGTTTCGGATTCATGGAATGGCATGCCAGTTCTGCTGTAGCATGGCAGCTGCTATGATCTCTTGGTAACCTTGGTAAGATATTCAAGTGCCCCCTCCCCCTCCTACACCATCCTGAGTTCACTGATAAATCTCAGTCCCTGCTTTTTGCCTGTTGGGGAGGCCTTGAGGTGCGTGCGTGCGTGTGTGTATTGGTGCGAGTTGCTAGCATTATCCTTTTTCAGCTCCTTCCTCTGGGGTCTCTGGAAATTAAACCTCAGAGTGGGCAGGGGGTGCCCATTGCTGCTAGTGCACAATGCATATAAATGCACGTACATGGATGCGAAGGCACCGCTCTGCAGCTGCTAAGGTATGCTCTGAACAGTTGACATAATATTGCAGGATAATTAGTTTGTCTTGTAATTATTGTTACAGGTAGAAAATTTAGAACTATAGTTAATATACTATTGTGCAGTGGTAGGCAACGTGCTGCCCGTGGGCAGCAGTGCAATCTTGGGCACCTTTCTTGGCACCTGACCTGTCAAGGTGTCCTACGGTCCCTTCACGCTAGGACCCACCGCATAAATCCTTCTCAGGCTAAGCACCAACACTTAAAAACCTGAGGGGAGGGTCGAATGAAACCTTTCCCCTACCAATGAGGGAAAAGATTAATACAGGTTTTAAGGATCTATTTTAAATTTATGATACTGTGGGTACAAAGGTGTGTGTGTGTGTGTGTGTAGATTTAAAAGTAATGCAGGTTAATAACACTAAGCTGACACGTAGGATTTGGGTAGCAAACAAAATAAAAATAAGTTTATTTTAATTCTCAAAATCTTAGTTCCAGAAAATAACTTTAAACCTGCCTACACTACACCAAACACTTTGTAATTAACCTAAGTCCCTATAACTCTAAATACTTTCACCCCTCATACAAGCACTGATTTCTCTCAAAACTCCTGACAGACAAGACACGAATATTCCAACTAACCTAACTCCCCAACTCCCAACTCTCCCCACACTCCAAACACACTACTAACCCACTCCCATAACACACTAACTCTGACATCACTCAAACACTCCTTATTTACTCCTCCCCCACCCTTTCCAAGACATCACAAACCACACCCACTCAGTTCAACATTCTATACTCACTAAACATATTAATGCAGACATACACCAGGGAACTGAATTGTGGGGTTACGCCACACCTACCCCTCCCACTTTTTTTTTTAAATAACAAAGTTTCTCACTGATAATTAATACAATCAATCATCAATCAAAAGAGCAATATATCACAGTAAAATCACTAGGGGGACAAGGGTTTTTTTTGTTTTTTAAAAAAACTTCCCAAGCTCAAGGATTAAAGAGCACTCTCACTAACTGTACATCCCACAAACCTAGAGGCCAGAAGCCTGAACAGACCATAAAAGACTCACACAAAAAATCTTCCCCCCCGGAGGAATTAAGTGGTGCTTCACCATCCTCCCATTCTAACTACATGGCTTGACGGACCCCAATACTTGATGGAATGCCCCTCCCAGCCACAACCTACCGAGACACTACACTCAACAACTGGGGTCTTCTTCCAACTGCCACCTGTGAGGGAGGCTCGGTCGGTGGCAACAAGAAGGAGGGCCTTTTCTGTGGCAGCCCCCCAATTTTGGAACAAGCTCCCCAGTGAGGCCCGACCTGGCGCCAACTCTCTTTTTGTTGCCAGGTCAAGACTGTCCTCTATACCGAGGCATTTAACAGCTCTAAACAGTACATGGGGGGGGGGGGGTCCACGGTTATGTCAGCTTTTTAACAGGTCTTCTTGTATTAACTTGTTCTTAGTTATCTAAGTCATTTTTAAATTTGGTTTTTAAATTTTAGTAGTGGAATTTTTATGATGTTTTTATTGTTGCATGTTATATTGTATTTTTATGAATTGTTGTAAACTGCCCAGTGAGCTTCGGCTATTGGGCTGTATAGAAATAAAATAGAAATAAAATAAATAAATACTAGGTTTTTGGAATCCATTTCACTTAGTCCACTTACCACTGTAATTTATTGGCTCAAAAATCAAGCTTTCCTGCAAGGCTTAGCTTTTTAACCCTCTTTCCCAACTGAAATTTGAGTTGGTGATAAAATATAATACGTAATAAATATGTGAAGCTGCATTTGTTGACATCCAGTCCCTTGCTACCCTTGGCTCTCCTTCTCTTCCAAGGCCAAACTAAATGAGAAAACTGATATCCATTATTGCATCTCTTATCTCTGTATATTTTGACAAATAACAGCTACAAGGGCATGATCCAATTTGGACCATAGTGCTGGGGGTAGGGAGGTTAAGCCTTTCTCCCCATGTCGTTTGCCCAAATCCTGCTCCCCAGGCCACAGTTTGACCCATTGGGAGATAGTAACAGACATACATCCTATACTGTGAGCTGGAGTGGGGTAGCTGCAGGAAGATAAGGAGACAAGAGATGTGATTATGGATCTCCATCATCTTATCTAGTTTGCTCTTATATTGTAAGCTCATTTGGGATCATGGTCCTCCTGTCTACCTTTTGCTTATGAAACTCTGTAAATTGCTGTAATATAATAATAGGGGGGGGGGAATAATCACCACCACACCACCACAATATTATATAATTCTAAAAAAATATATTATTATTCTTGCTATAGTTATGATTCATAATAGTGATGATCAGGACTTCCCTCCCCTTCTTTCTCTTCCACTGGAATACTGGGCTTCTCCCCTCTGCCCCTTCACACATGAGCCAGGGGTCATTCACACAGACATAGGCATTACTCAGTATCCATCACTTCTTGAGGATTCACAGAATGCCTGGAATACAGAGGTAAGATACTCGTCATTGGGTTAGCTAGGGCCACGGCCTTATTAACATCCAACAGAAACAAGAGCCCTGCTCAGGTGTTCTCAAAGGGGTTAAAGTAAATGTGTGAGGAGAGGGAGTGTGCTAGACCCAGCTCTCTCCTCACACGTTTCGATTGCCCTCCACTGATGAAAGGCGACTTTCTGCAGAGAGGAGCCTCCTGCATCCATGGAGGCTCTCCACGTTATTAAGAACCCCAATTTTCCCAGTGTTCTCAATTGTGTGGAGAGTCCTCATGGAGGCCTTCCTCTTCAGTCAGTTGCCCTCCATGAGTCCAGGGTGACAGAAATGTGTGAGGAAGGGGGCAGGGCTAGCATGCTCTCTCTATCATCATGCATTCACGTTAACCACTTTGAGGATGCCTGAATAGGGCTCAGGAGATATGCATAGAGTACAATGAACTATGTGGGGACACTATCTACGGAGAGGCTACTTGCAACTTCCCTGATGACTACTGTGAGTTGCTGCCTGTATGAGAGGCCCACCCAATTCAGTGCCCTCCTCCAAGCCCGAAAACTCTCTGTATGAGAGCCAGGCAAGCCTCAAAGGGATTCCTTTCCATGGCTCCAGGTCCCAAAGCCCTGAGGTCTAAGGGAACTGGAGGTCACTGATAACCCGACTTGGGACTACTTTCCCTCTCAGCCCTACTGTTGTGACTTGAATGCCTATACTATTTATTGGTAGGAATGGGTGAGAAATTAGTTCAGTCCACTTTTAATGCAAACTTGCCTAAATTCAAACTTTCACACCAATATGTGAACAGAAACTCGGTTATCCTTTGAAATCTGCACTTCTCCAAATTGTGCAATATGGTTCTCCAATTAAAAAAAAAAAAATCAAAAATTTATATATTAGAGAAACGTGCACACACAAATGCATATATTACTAAAAATGGCAGTCTAGACTGCAGTATATTAGGAATATTACTTGTAAAAATGTGTATATTGGGCAAAATTGCGTACAAAAATGCATGCATGAACCAAATTTAAGACTTGAAAAATGAAAAACTGATACTGACAGATTTGTCCATCTGTAACAGGACCTCCCATTTAGTTGGAAACCTACCTCACTGGACAGTCTTCAAGAGTGCCTGAGTCCTACTTTACAGAGGACAGTCCTCTGTTGAAGAACTGTCAGTGGACAGGTGACAAAAGCAAACAGTGTTGATGCCTCCCTGACATCAACAGGCTGGGAGTTCCAAAGAGAGGGAGCCAATACATCGAGGGTTCTACTCTGAGTAGACTCAAAACAGATCACAGGTCCATGCAGAACCACCAGGAGTGCCTTATCTGATGACCTCGGTGATTGGTCAGGCTGGTAAGGGAGAAGGCTCTCTCTCAAATAGTCTGGTCCCAAGATCTTTAGGGCTTTATACACTAATAACAAAACTTCAAACCTGCATGGTAGCAAATAGACAACCAGTGCAGTTCCCTCAGCAAAGGGGTTACATGCGGAAAAGGAGCAGCACCCAACAGCAGCTGAGCTGCTGCATTCTGCACTAGCTGCAGCTTCCAGACCAACCCCATCATAGACTATGTTGCAGTAAACCAGTCTTGAGTTTATCAGTGCCTGTATCACTGTGGTCAGGCTATTTATAGGGTTATCCAGTTCAAGCCTGGTTTAAAGATAAGGACTCATAGATCAGGGACTTTGAAGTCTCCCATCAAGAGTTAATACCTGGATATCAGAATAAGTGGACATTATGGTGAGATGCATTGTATTGATAGATAAATGAGAGCAATTATTGCAAGATAGCATATTTTTATCATATGCAAATTTTGTATCCTTTATTATTTTTTTTGGCAATGTGTAAGTGGCTGCTCTACATTTTCCACATGCTCCCACTGGAAGCACTTCAGTCTCCTGATACATTGGAATGGTTGGAGGGGCAGTTTGGAAAGAACACCAATGGCTCTGTGGAGTCAAAATCCACAGCAGCAGGTGCCCCAGTACAGAGGCAGGAAGAGCACAGCAAGGATTGTAGTTTCCACTAAGTTTGGCAGCTGTCTCGTGGAAATTTCTCACCTGCCCCTGGCTGGAGCCATTGGTTTGGTTCCCCACCACCTTAGTCTACTCATATCAGAAAAACTCTTTTGCTTCTCTCAAAATGCCTCAGATAATATTTCACCCAAGCAGAAAAGTTCACATTTATGTACCTCAACCTTTCACTTCAAGCCAAATTAAGTAGCAAACATAGAAACACTTCCACTTGATCTAATACAGGGCAGAAGTTTTCATTGTGGTTGCTCTATCTCCCACTCTGCTTTGCCTACTGTGCCCCATGCACATGGGGGCCTACATGTGTAGATACCAATCCAGTAAATTTCAACAAGTGCAATTTGTATACCCCACTAGTGGTGAAGGATTAGTGCTTTCATATTTTTTCACCCATGTCAGGGCTGTTTCTGGGGGGGGAGGGGAATCTTTGAAAATGTTCACAAATGAAGGCAGAAAAAGACAACTTCCTCCATGAAAATTTGCACACAATCACTGCCAGCAGCTTTGAGATGATTTGCAGCAGAGAAGCAGCAAAACAAGTAATAGCATCATCCAATGTGGCTGCCCTTAGGGATGTGCGCGGAGCTCAGTTGGGGGGTGGAAGTCTGGCAAACTCGCTGGGTTCGCCCCCCCCCCGAGCTCCGCTTGCCCTACCTTTTCCACGGCTCGACTTGCGATCTTGTGAGCTGAGCTGGGGGAAGTGACTTCCAGTTTCTGGCGCTACATTGTGTACGTAGAAAATGTAAGATACGTTAAAAGCAGCCATGATTTGTGTAATTTGAGCAAATTGTGGCCATTTTATTTATTTATTTAATTAATTTTATACCCCGCCTTTTTTCCTGCAAGGAACCCAAGGCGGCTTACATAATTCTCCTCCTCCTCCTCTCCATTTTATCCTCACAACAACCCTGTGAGGTAGGTTAGGCTGAGAGGCAGTGACTGGCCCAAAGTCACCCAGTAAGTTTTGTGGCCGAGCGGGGACTAGAACCCGGATCTCCGAGTCCCAGTCTAACACTAACCATTACGCCACACACGTATTTACACTAATTTTTATGTAAACAATGTAGAGTCGGGGACCCGGAAGTCTGGCGAGTGCCTCAGCTGGTGCTTGCGCTCGGCTCACGTGCCCGCCCCTGGCTGCCCTTAATCCTCTGAACTCAGGTGATTATGGGCGTCTAATCAAGGACAGAAGGAATATAGAGGTGAAGGCTGCCTCTGCGCTTCTCCTGCCCCACAAAATACTTAGTTGATTTCGGACATCTAAGTGTTTTGGCCCCGCTCACGAGGAGAAGGGGCTGAGGTGCCACCAGGATATGCCATATCCTGGTGGAGCCTCACTCCTCCCCACCCCCCAGAAGACCCCTTTGGACTGGCTCCAAAGCCGGTCCTGCAACTTCAGAGCCACAACAGCTGTGGTTATTTCCGCACCGGCTGCAAGGGTAGAGAGCGGGCGCTCTGAATTTGGAGTCCCAGCTCCAACCTCGGAGCAGGTTTCTGAGGTCAGAGCCAGGACTCCAAATTATCCTATGGCCGTGTAGATGGCGTCTAGCAGCCACAGGAACGCATCCTAAGTGGCTTTTAAGCACCACATTCCAAACTGCTTCTACGCTGCAAATTGTCCCCACCGCAACGGTTTTTTTCAGGTTGGGGGGGGTAATGGCCAGCGGGATTCTGTTGCAAGCATTTGAGTGTAATATGTAGTAAGGCCCAGAGCCTAGACATTTGAACAGTTCAGAGCCATCTGCAAAAAGTAACAAATACGTTTATTAAAATTGCCTGACTGAATAGTAATTTGCTGCTCTTATTCCTACTGAAGTTTTCCATCAATTTGAATGACAGTTTGTTATTTCCTTCAGCCATCAGGAGCATTTTATTTATGTGCTATTATTATTGCTTGGGTATAAAACCACAATATATTTTAATCACATATGCCATAATATTGGAATTATGACTGGAACACCTGGATTGCATAAAACTAAAGCAATACAGAGCAAGTGAGGAAAAGCAGGCTGCGGGCCCGAAGTGGTGTTTAGCAGGGAGCTCTGATGGAGAAAAACACTTTTAACAACCCTCAGGGCTACTTCTAAAACTACTAGTGTTATGGACCATTTAGATGTTGATTCCATTCCATGTGATTTATTCAAACAAACATCATCTGGTGTGTGTCCACCCCCACAAACAGATTTCCAGATCCTTGGCCATTCACACAAAATCTGTTATTCTTGTTCTGGGGATGAGAAGTGTGTGTGTGTGTGTGGGGGGGGAGATGACAGTTGTGTCAAAGTATCTCTAAAGGCTTAAAGAAACCCAGCCTGCTTTCCTTGCTATCAATTGGCATACCTGTGCTGCATGAGGTGGAGCTGTTTTCCTTCCTCTACAGAAAGTCATAGCTCAAGGCAATTACCAAAGGGTAATGACTAAGGGCAATGTTGGCCTTAGGTCTTTGTTCAGAGGTACTTGGCTAGGTTGCTAGTGAGAGATTGAAGGGCTCTTTTGCAACAGTCCTGGGCCCAGTGCTCTTCAACATTTTTTATTAATGACTTGGATCAGGAGGTACAGGGAAAGCTTATCAAATTTGCAGATGACACAAAGTTGGGTGGAACAGCTAATACTCTGGAAGACTGAAACAAAATTCAAAGTGACCTCGATAGGCTGGAGCACTGGGCCGAAAACAACAGAATGAAATTTAATAGGGATAAATGCCAAGTGCTGCACCTAGGGAGAGAAAACCAAATGCAGAGTTACAGAATGGGGGACACTTGGCTTAACAATACTACAAGTGAGAAGGATCTTGGAATTGTGGTAGATCACAAACTGAATATGAGCCGGCAATGCGATGTGGCTGCAAAGAAGGCAAATGCTATTTTGGGCTGCATTAATAGAAGTATAGCTTTCAAATTGCGTGAAGTGATAGTTCCCCTTTACTCTTTACTGGTTAGGCCTCATCTTGAGTATTACATCCAGTTCTGGGCACCACACTTTAAGAAGGACATAGACAAACTGGAGAGGGTTCAGAGGAGAGCAACAAGGATGATAAAGGGACTGGAAACAAGTCCTATGAGAAGAGACTGAAAGAACTGGGCATGTTTAGCCTTCAGAAGAGGAGACTGAGGGGAAATATGATCGCACTCTTCCAGTACTTAAAGGGTTGTCACACAGAGGAGGGCCAGGATCTCTTCTCGATCATCCCAGTTTGCAGGACACGGAATAATGGGCTCAAGTTACAGGAACCCAGATTCCACCTAAACATCAGGAAAAATTTCCTGACTGTCAGAACAATAAGACAATGGAACCAACTACCTAGGGAGGTGGTGGGCTCTCCCAATCTGGAGGCATTCAAGATGCAGCTGGACAGCCATCTGTCAGGGATGCTTTGACCTGGATTCCTGCATTGAGCAGGGGGTTGGACTTGATGGCCTTGTAGGCCCCTTCCAACTCTACTTTTCTATGATTCTATGTTTCTATATATGTGGCAGGGCACTTCCTCAGACCTCATGGGTAGGTGCAGGAAGCCCCAAGCCAGGGACCACCCAACCATCAACCCACTGAACCACTGTAGTCCCAGTCCTTGGCAGGAAAAGATGCTCTGTTGGGTTCTGGGAGCACCTTATGCTGCCTCTGTCTCCTTTTCCTCTGTCCTAACTTATGTTTCTTGGCCCTGGGGTCAGGGAAAGAGGATTTGGTGACACCAGACACTTCTCAAGCACTGTCAAAGCTTTGTGTGAGTTCATTTGGAATGTACACAAAGCCTTGACCCCTTTCATAGAATCATAGAGTTGGATGGTATCTTAAAGGTCATCTAATCCAACCTCTTGCCTATGCCGGAAGTTTTCTGCTACAGCATCCCTTATAGGTTTCTATCTTTGGGGGCAAAAATGAGGACAATCATCAATCCCTAAATGAATGACCAGTCATGAAATGATCTTTAGTGAGTTTAATATTTTTACTAGTGCACTACCACATAATATCTGCTGTAGTGCTATAATTCTTTTTCTCCTCAACTCTGGAAACATGAAGCCATTGGGTGAAGAATTTTGAGGAAAGCAATATGAGTTTCAATAAGACTAGTGAGATTTCACAGGATGGTTTTATGCATCTGTAGGCAGAGGGAGTCATGAGGCAGGATACTTGACTTTTAGACATTCTTGAGATTCAGCACACCTTGTTTAATTTACGCAGGGTACTTGTTTCATTAACACAAGGTAGCTTGTGTGTTTACTTATAATACTTATAGATCACATTTTATGGGAGAAGGCACCTGAGAGGTACACAATACAGATCTTAAGATAATAAAGAGATAAAATACAAACACAATAAAATCAATTAAAATAAACTTAGCAGCAGCAGTGGTTAACAATCACACATCCAGATAATGACCTCAGCAGTCTACCATCTAATAGAACATCCACTTAGCTACTGGCAAATGGCTTTGCAAACAAACAAGCAAAACAGCTTTTTTTATTATTCCTGGCAGAATGACATCAGGGGTGTAGTTCACATTTAAATAGGTATTTGAGATGGATCTTGTCATCTTAAGATAGAAGGTGAGTTCAGCGACATCTGAAGTGCCAAGTGAAGTGGGAAGCCACCACTTCAGGATGATTCTAATTTTGTCATGATGGACATTTGTGCACATGTTCTCCAACCCACAAAACAAAAACAAATCAAAAAAAATGTGGCAGGGGTGTAAAAGGCTCTGCCAATCAAAATGTGATCCTTTACATTTTGAGGAAAGTATATATACTACTGCTTGAGTATGAATTTACCATGCAAGTGATCAAATGTGATGCCACTGCGTGCTACAGATATTAAATAAATAGGAATGCTAAACCATTTCATTGAAGGAATGCCTAAGTGTGGGTGTAGCACTTTTATTATTTATATTCATTAGTCACCTCATAATCAATCCTCTAAGCAAAGTACAATAAATTAAATGTGCACGTAATAAGAGGGGAAGATTTAATCAGGGATGCAATACAGATATTCAAAAGTTGAAGATTTTACTAAAGACCATTGTACAAGAGGCTTACCATGGCTGTTGCAAGAACGGTTGCTATTTGCTTAGGGAGAACTTCAAGCTCAAAGCTAAACTTTACAGGAGCTGAACAGTAACACAGACTGGGTGAAATGTTTTCTTTCACAGTGATGTGACTTTTTTATTTGTTATTTTTGTATTTGACTCATAACTGGTTTTTATATGACTCTTTTATGATGACTATGTACATGTCAGAGTACTTGAGGAATCCAGTCCTTGCAAATTCTAAATCAAACCAAGGATGGGCGAACGAGCAATGTTCAAGATTGCTAGGATTGCCTGAACGTTGTCTCACCACCATTCACCTTGTGCATGATTCCTGTTCACATTTGTGATTTCCACTCACTCTGCATAAATGAGAAAATTGCGCAAATTGAGCAGTGATCAAATGTGAAATTTGTGCAAATTTCCCCAAATTTGTGCAAATTACTAATTTGCACAACTTTCCACCAATGGACTAAAGCAGGGCTTTCAGTCTGCAGGGAAAATTTGCACAAAATGGGAAATTTGCACAACATTGAACCGTGAAAGTTGTGCAAATCGAACATGAGCATGTGTCCAACAATTTGTGAACGATTTTGGCAGATACGTGCTCATGCTTGTGGTCACATTTGGGGTGTGGGATCCTCTGAGAACAAAGATTTAGAGCCCCAGTTCATGACAGTAACATGAAAAAGGGCTCTCAATCAGCTGCTTGCCCACCATTAGTGAGGAAAGTTAGTGAGCAAAATCTTGCAGCTACGACTGCGCTAAATTTCTACTCTGAGGCATTTCCAAGTGTAGGGTGGGGATTTCCTACCATTTTCACAGCTGTTGACAACTGTTCCCAGCCACTAATTCCTGCTTTGGTGTTTCTTTTTCTTCTTTATCATATTCCTTCTAGAGTGATTCTAGCCAATCAGGAAATACACAGGGTGCGTGATGATGTCTCAGTATTATTTAGAGTCTAGAGCTGGACTGAAATATCTCAGAAGAAAACTTTCAGGTACGTTTTTGAAAAAGAAAATCTTTTTCAAACTCGTCCTGGACTGTTAGAGAATTTCAGTCTTCTCCATGAAGATATTTGACAAAATGCCCCCCCCCTGCCCATTTTACTGTCCATGAATAGGATGGAGAATTTGGGTCTCAATGCTTTAAGATCACCAGGGGTGGCTCTTCGCCAAGCACCTGAAATACATTATGTGAAAACAAGACAGAGTGCCTTCTCTGTTGTGGCACCCTAATATTGAATTCCTTCCCCCTGGAGGTGCAATTAGCCTTTTTGTTTGCCCAGACATTATAACAGATTGATTAGATCAGTGTTCTCCAACCTTGGGTCCCCAGATGTTTTTGACCTACTGGGAGTTGTAGGCCGAAAACATCTGGGGACCCAAGGTTGGAGAACACTGGA
The DNA here is from genome assembly GCA_021292165.1 of Shinisaurus crocodilurus. Lineage (NCBI taxonomy): Eukaryota > Metazoa > Chordata > Lepidosauria > Squamata > Shinisauridae > Shinisaurus > Shinisaurus crocodilurus. The sequence goes on from CM037878.1 coordinate 27,323,009, forward strand.
TTAGATCTTTCTATTTATTTTGTTTTCTGCCTTCCTTGGTTATATTTGAAGTCATTTTACTGTATTTATATGATATTTTTTTCATTCCCTTGTACACTGCCCTGATGATGGGCAGTCAAAAATATTGAAATAAAAAAAATAAACTGTGAATCATATTGTTTAATATTTTAATATTGTTAAAGTAAAGCATGGACTTGGCCCCCACACCTTCTAGGTCTCCTCTCTTAGCCCATTGCTTCCTTTCATATATCAACAACACAGCTTAATTCAGTATTAACTGAGCCCCCCAAAAAAGGCTTAGAAGGAGAGTGTTGGTTTTTAGCTTCCCCAAACTACTGAAGAATTTCCCCTTGTCCCCGAGAACATTCAGCAAAATCTCTCCACCCCATCCCGCACAAAATAGCATGGACAATTTTAGGAGGCCATTTTCACTCAGCCCTAGTTTAGACCATCCCATTTGGCTGTGGTGGTGGGGATTTTGCTGAGAGCAAATGAAGCCACAGTGCTTTTATACCTGCCTTCCCCAACTTGGCATCCTCCAGATGTGTTGGGACCACAACTCCCATAATTCCAGCCAGCATGGCCAGTGGGAAAGGATACTTTTTACTGAATGGAATGCAGGAGGGGTGAGCAACATCTCCCCCTTGCCAAGGTTACCAGGCTGATGCTCCTGTGGTGCCATACTCTAGAAGCTCAGATGGTGCTTCTATATCCTGCCTTGTAGTTGGAGATGAAGGGTGCGATCCTATGGGGATGCCCATAACCGTCCAGACGTGGAAGATTATGGGCATCCTGTGCAGGGCAGGGGGAGCGTGGAGGTGAAAGTGAAGGTCACCTCTGTGCTCCTCCCACCCTGCAAAGCAGCTAGATGGCTGGTTTCAGCTGTCTAACTCCTGCGCTTCGGTGGGGGGAAGGAGGCTAAGGCGCCTCCAGGATATGTTGTATCTTGGTGGCTCCAGTCTCCTCCCCTCCCCACTCACTGGAACGCCCCCAAAACCCCTTCTCCAAGGTCGCTTTTGTGACCTCAAAGAAGCAGTTGGCACAGTTCTTTTCAGACTCCAAAAAATCCTATGGCCTTCTAGACACTGTCTAGGGGTCATAGGATCACTCTAAGCCAGTGTTCTCCAACCTTGGGTCCCCAGATGTTTCTGGCCTACAACTCCCAGCATGCCCCAGCCAGCTATGCTGGCTGGGGCATGCTGGGAGTTGTAGGCCAAAAACATATGGGGACCCAAGGTTGGAGAACACTGCTCTAAGCCATGCTTTCTGGTTCAGATGTAATGGGAAACTGATTTTAGAAACTGAAGAAATAGAAGCTTCATTTATATTTTAAATAAATTGAGTTGGATCCAGATTTCAGCCTGTGCAACTGGGCTGGCAGAAGAGGACTTCCCCACCCCTCATCCCTGCAGCATTTCCTCTAGCTCCCTGAAAATGCTAGACAGAGTCAGGGGACCCTGCTGAATGGGGTGAGCTGTGGGGTGGGATGAGGGAGGGGGAGTCCCCAAATATTGGGCAGAGGCACCTTCCATGAGCAGAGCCCATAAATATATATTCTGAAAGTTTGTGCTGTCAATGATGCAGCTGTGCTAGAAATGTAGCAGGGACATTTTAATTATTTTTTTTTTGCTTTTTTTTTTTTTTTAAATCAATCTACTGAATAAAAAAACTAAAATGAATTTGTCAAATGTTGCAAGCTAAGGACACAATTATGTAGAGGAGAATATAAGTGATCCACAAATGGTAATTGTACTGTTACATTAAAGATGTATTAAAAGTATCACTTTTATAATTACGAACAATATAGGTCATAAAATGAAACACTTCCAAGATACACAATGGTCTGTATAAAATATTAATTTCCCAATTTTACAGAACAAATTAAAATTGACTTTATGTTTAGGAATTTTGAATAAAACAGCATAAAGCCAAGGCCTGTGAAGTTAATGTAGATGACAATTTTGGAACAGATATTGTTCATATATCATTTTATTTTTTTTAAAAAAAATAGCAAGATATTTGAGATCAGAAAGTCCCCTGACTTGTTTTTCCTTTTTGGAAGGATACAGAATAATCTGTTCAGCAGTTTGTAGCACTTCCTTCAGAAAGGCAGCCATTTCTGGCCAAGGCTAACGACAGAGCCCAGGTGCAGAGGTAATCCTGCCAGGATCTTAACCATGGTTCAGAAATCAGGAATGAGACACATGTTTATGAGCTTCCCCCTCCCTCCTTTACACACACACACACACACACACACACACACACACACCCTGCCCCTTTTAAGCCATAACCATGATGTGAGTGACTGCATCAGTACTAACTAGGATTAGCATTAACCAGAGTTCGTAAGCCAACTCATCATGACAGTCTCCATAGCTTCACCACTAAAGAAGAGTCCAAAAATGCAGGCATCTGTGTATCAACAAACTAGTTCTAGAAGGTTGTTTTTTTAAAAAAATATCTACCAGCAGCCAGCAGGTCTTTTGTAAAACTAATGGGACTTAATTGCCCATTCAAGACCAATACACTCCAAAATACTTTGTATTTCAACAGGGATAGCTCACAGCAATACATTGCCGCTGGGATTCCCCCGTCCCCAAGGCTACCGTTGACTGCAGCTAAGCAGAAAGTGAACAGGGACACCTGAGGCAGTGGCAACCCCTGCTAATCAAACTTCTGTGCACTTCAACCCTGTGAGCCCTGGCTCCACTGAAACACTGTACTCTGGCCTCTGCCTATGGCTGGAGACTAATGACCACAAGTAGTGGGCACCCACTGCCTCCCAGGAGGAACATCATGGCAGCGGGGAGACCAATCTGGCCCCACTCTTCAGCCAGAGAAGAAGCAGCTTCAGGAAGATAGCATCTCCCCTTCCTGCCAGGAAGAACACTCAGCTCCAACTGGCAGGTGCCTTGGGAATGCCAAGCAGCTAGAGGGGCTATAGTCTGGCAGGGAGCCAGGGGCCACTGGAAGGTCGAAAGAAACTCCTGATTTCTGGGGGGAAATGCAGTTGATGGATTTATTTATGTATACCCTGCCTTTCTACCAAAAAAGGCATTTGAGGTGGATTGATGGATGGATAAATGTATTTCTGATCTATGTCAGTTTCACATCTGCTCATTTATAAATCCATCCTTTTCCATTAAAAATAAATAAAGCACAGTTTAATGTTTTTTTTCACAAAATACACATTTTTAAAAATTCATTTCACTGTAAAATGTACATTTTTGTATGCATTTTACCCTAAAATAGACATCTCTGTTCACCTTTAAAAATGATGCATTTTTGTTTCAGAAATTCACTGCTCGGTGATGCATAGTGACATTTTTCATAGAGATGTCTCTGGTTAGGATGCTGTTGGCTACAAAAGAAGAACATATGGTGAGAAATAAGGTAAGAAACATGTCAGAGGCATTGCATCACTCATCCTCAATTGCAAAAACAATTTTGGTGAATTGACGGGATTCTCATTTGGCAAATTCAAAGGCATCACAGTGGAGAGATGAGATAAATGAAGGGCTACTTTTTCCAATATAAAACCAGAGAGAAGCATCAGATGGGGACAATCACAATGCCAATCAAAAAGCACTGAGCTTGGTAACACCACTGGAAGCGAGAAATGGAAACCTATATTTCATTCTCAAGGCTGGAGAATGGAAGATCCATCCCTTCATTTCCTGCCTCCTCTCCTTCTTCCTATGAATGAGTTCTCACACTAGGATATGAATGCACTGCACATGCTTTTAAACAGTTTTCTTTATCCCTTTCCTTTATTCAAATCACTATATGTAAAAGGGCTATGTATACATGAAGGGCATGATCCAGTCCTCCACTACAGCTTTCCCACCTCCTTTTCCTATGGTCAGGAGCTTCCGGCTGATCTGAATGGAAGAGGAAGCACACACTTCTGGGGCAACCGGAAACAAGCAAAAATGTTCATTCCTGGAATTGGGCAGGTTGGCAGAGTTTGCATAGGGGAGCTCCACTGACCTGTCCCGATCGAGAAACGAGCATTTCCACTCATTTCATTGCACTTTCTCTGGAAAGTGCACTGAAACTGGCAGGACCTACAGCTTTCATGACAGGCTCTGCTTTTTTTGTTTTTGTCTTTTATCCTTGCTTTGTCAAAAAAAGAAAAGAAAAAAAGCAACATGTTTTCAATGTCACCAGAACTTCTTCAGTCAATGAATGATAGACATGTTTATCAGTTCTTGTTAAGCCAGAGAAACAAAAAAAGAGTTACGAAGACTGCTATTATTCCCATTACAATAAATTCAGGGCTCCATCTTCTTCATTGTGGAATATAATGGAGAAATAGCTTTCCCCATGCGTTTCCGTGAGAATTATACATTTGCTGCAGTCCTTACTCTCTGACAAACCTCAATTCAGAAAACAAGGGGAAGTTAATGTCCTTTAATGCTAGTGTTTTGCACCAATCCCTTGCTGTGAGAAGAAAAATTAAAACGATCTCCAAGTTTTCCATCACTTTCAGCTCAAAGTTAAAGGCTAGGTGAATTTTTTTGAAATGCAGCTATATTTCAAAATGCCTTTATATAAAGGTATTGTTTCCCCTCATCCGTGGCAAAGCTTAATTTGTTTCCATTTTTTTCTGATTAGCATTTCTCAAATCTCAAATGGCATTATTTGTCTTTCACTCAGCAATAGATCTTGCAAGCAAAGGGGATTTTATTGTATTCGAACCAATAATAATGCATCTCATGGCAATGGGATTACTGATGCCTATTACAGTTATTTCCAATCCTTTACAGTCCTACAATTTCATTAACAGAACATGGGCAGGATATTGGTTAATAGTAGAGCTTAGAAAAAAATTAATAGAGAATCCTTTCTGAATAAATATTAGAGAGTATTGGCTTAAAGACAAACTGAACCTGGGCCTGAACCCAAAATTGCCCTGAACCTTTTGTTTTTCCAGCACTGCAATAAAAATGGAGCCCTTCTTTGAAAGCCTTTGTTGAACACAAACTGGGACAGAACCTAACAGATACCAGGTTATCAGTCCAGAATAAGAGTTCACCTGCAGCAGTGATGTGGTGGTACATTTGCTTAGCCCCCATCAGAATCAGAGCCAATCTAAGCAAGCAAGGAAATTGGGCAGTGCATCTTTTCCTGGACTGGACTGCTTGAGACTTCAGTGGGAGACTCATGTTTGAATGATCTGCTCCATCACTGATGCTTGCATGAGGAGGAACTCCATCATGAGCATAACTCATGAGGTTCCTCTCTCAGGGGAATATATGGGGAATGTGTGTCCCTCCAGATGTTGTTGGAGTGCAACTCCCATCAATCAACCCTAGCCAGCATAACCAGTGGTGAGGGATTATGAGACTTGCAGTCCAGCTTCTGGAGGGCCACACATTCCCCCATCCCTTTTATTATTTGATTTGTACCCCACCTTTCTTCCAAAAATGATACTCATGGTGGCCTACAATCACTGATAAAAACAATAAGCAAATACATTAAAACACAATTAAAAATAATTGAAAACACAACAACAGAGTAAAAATAGCATCCAGCTCAACAGACCCACTTACATGCTAAAGCCCTGCATGAATAAAGAGGTCTTTGCTTGCTGGCCAAAGGACAGAAAAGAGGGAGTAAACTTAGACTCTCTTGGCAGCGGGTTCCACAGCTAGGGGGCTACCACTGAGAAGGCCCTCTTTCACGTTGCCACCAAACATGCCTCTGAAGGTGGCTGTCTCGAAAGAAGGGCATCTTCCAACAAGGTTAAGAATTGGGCAGGCTAATATGGGAGAAAGCGGTCTTTCAGGTAGCCTGGTCTCAAGCCGTATAGGGCTTTATAGGCCATAAACAGCACTTTGAATTCTGCCAGAAACAGACTGGTAGCCAGGGAAGCTGTTATAACAAGGGAGTTGCGTGCTCCCTGTAACCAGCCCCACTCAACAGTCTGGGCACAGCATTCTGGAACAGCTGAAATTTCTGAGCACTTTTTGAAGGTAGCCCCATGTAGAGCAGGTTACAGTAGTCCAAATGGGATGTAACGTAAGGCATGCATGACCATAGCCAGATCAGATGTCTCTAGGAATGGGTGCAGTTGGAGCACTAGCCCCAGTTATGCAAATGGACTCCTAACAACTGACAAGACCTGGGCATCCAGGTTAAAGGCCGAGTCCAGATAGGGATGTGTGCAGATCTCGTTTGGGGGGTAGAAGTCCAGCAAACTCGCCGGGCTCAACCCCTCAAACTCCGCTCGACCTACCTGCTTCCTTGGTTCGACTCACGTTCTCCCGAGCCGAGCCAGGGAAGCGACTTCTGGGTTCCCTCTGGAGCACTTTTTACGTAGAAAACAACTGCAATTTGCACAAGTTACGCAAATCACTGCCACTTTTAACATATCTTACACCATTTTGTACATAAAAAGTGCTCCAGAGGGAACCTGGAAGTCCAGCAAGCATCTTGGCTGGCGTTCGTTTTTGTCCCGGCTCGACAGGCACAGTGGCAGCACTCACTGAGCACAGCGCAAGTTGGGTGCTGGGAGGATCCCCAGCACTAAGTCCGGATGTACACCCAGACTGTGAAACTGAATCTTCAGGGGGAACGTAACTCCAGCACAGGCTGAATCCTTATTCCCTGATCTTCCTTTCGACTAACCAGGAGCACCTCTGTCTTGTCTGGATTAAGCTTCAATTTGTTTATCCTCATCCAATCCATTACCGACATCAGACACCGATTTAGAATTGGAACAGCTTCCTTGGGTTTGGATGGAAAGGAGAGATAGAGTTGGATGTCATCAACATACTAGTGGCACCAAAGCCCAACATTCCTGACAATCTTTCCCAGTGGTTTCATGTGTATGCTTTATGGAAAGCCACCTGAAATGAGAAGAACTTCTGAAGCATTCCTAGTAGGGCTGCTGGAAAACGCCCTCCCTGATTTGCCACCTCATCTTCATGGTGGAAGGCATTTTGCCAATTTTCCGGGGCAGGGGCAAAAATAGACACACAATTTGAGCCTAAGCACTGAGCTACTCTTAAAGGGTCCATGCCATGGGCAAAATTGCAGGTAAGCTAAAACTGTAAGCTTAGCTGCAATTTTGCCCATGGCATGGACCCTTTAAGAGCAACTTAAAGTAGCTTGCAGTTGTGGAAGGCAGGGGAATTCAGGACTCTGCATGACAAAGTGAGAAGCCATGATGGCTTAAGGGTTTTCGTGACAGTCCCAGCAGGCATTTTCGTGGCAATTTGAGACTATGGAGTCTGCCCTGCCTCTTCAGCCTGCAATGCTCCCAGCAATTTCGGGGTTCTCTCCTCTTCTGACTCTGAAGCAGATCCCCCTTCCTCCTGTGGGGGTAGGTCCAGAGTGGGCATTATTGAGGGTCCAGGCTCCTCCAGGCTTTCTGGCCCTAGCAGGTCTTGAGCCTCAGCAACTGCTGGTCTGCTTCTTCCTCCTCCGAGGACTCCTCCAGTGGAGGCATGACAGGGAGGTGCAAATTGGATAATTCCATTAAAAAAAAGAAAAGGAAGCTCAATGGAGTGAATTTATTTCACATCCCTAGTGTGATTATTTATTTATTGTTTAATAGATTTATATACCACTTACCATATTTGAAATAGTGTTGAAGAAGGAAGGATTCTGAGAAGACCAGCAGAAGAACTTGCTCTCTATGCTTCATTACACGGGCAACGTTTCTGGGCGAGGAGGACCTGCCAGTCGTAGCTGGCAGTGAAGAACTTTTCTGCTGTTGTGCCTTTGACCCCATCATTCTTAAAATATTTAACAGGAACATTAACTGTAACTACCAGAGTTAAAGCAAAGCTCAACAGTGTTTGCAATTTGCCGAACAGCAATATGTTTAAACATATCTGATAGCCTGCATGTAGCAATTTATGCTGCAGCAGAGAAAGCGCTTTTGTATCCAATTTAAAAACATGAATGTTCTTGTATTTACCCTAGAGCTTAGAGATAATTTACAGAAGTAGGGCAGTATGAAGTATTGCCACAATAAACTGTTGTTTTACTTCCTTTTTATAGTTTAAAAAAAAAGACTGGGGGAGAAGTGCAACTCCTGTCGAGCCTTAAAATAAGTTTAAAATAAAAAAATAATAATAGATAAAAGCCATCTGGTTTATTTAATCCCATCCTTCTCCTTCATTATTCAAAGCCCTCCTTAAATCTTTTGTAGCATCAAATGGAATTGTTTTTTTGAAAAATAGATAACAAACCTGGGCATTTTATGTATATTCTAAAGTTTCTGCAGCCATACACTTGAATGGCCCTGCAAAGGATCCGATTTGCTAAGAGTTCGGGGACAAGTTCAATATTTTCCTGTAAACTGCAGATCCTAGTGAAAAAATGTGGGCAAAGCTTTGCAAGGTCACAAAAGGTATATATATATATTTATTAAGGCTGTGCCCCCCCCAAAAAATATTAGGGCTGTGCCACCTTTGTCACCCCACCCCCCACCATTCTCATTCAATTTGATAGAAAAGAGATTGCTTTTGAAGAGGAATTCAAAGGAGAAGAAAATTTCAGAGAAATTCTCATGGGTTGGATTCAGGGTTCTTATACTTACTTTACTTATGAGGTGGCCAAGGAGTGTGTGCGATTGTCCTGACATCCATTGTGGCAATCTCTGTGGCAGCCTGTAGCCTGCTCAGTGCCTCATATTTCAATTAAAGCCAAGGTGAAGACATCATGAGGTAATAATTCCTCCCACAGTGCTTTTTCAGTTCAGGATAGTGCAGGGGTGTGCGTGCTGCAGAACAATGGAGAGATGTGTAATAGATAAAACACACACACACACAGCACCCTTCGCCACTTTGCAGTGATTAGGTAAACTCAAAAGCACCAGCAAAATAAATTCAAAATAAATTATAAAATGCCCTAGAAACGAGGCAGAAAAGTGGAAGCTAGACACAACACACACCCCCCCAAAAAAACATTCAGGAAATTGGAGGAGAGGCGTTGATGCAGCAGCACTAGCGCCTCGTCTTCCCTGGAGCTTGAGACAACACCGTCCCCTCCCCACCCCTGCATTATGGAGGATGCAAAATGGGGGCCAGGCTGGCCACACAGTTGATGCTCTTGCCACTTGCAGTGGCAGTGCAAAAAAACCCAAAAAACCTTTAGGAAAAAAAGAAAGAAGCTGTGCTATAACCACTGCCAACAGCGAGCCCTGTTTGTGAGAAGCTGTTAGAGAATTTCTCCTCCCCCTGGAGAAATTTGCTGAAATTGTCCCATTCTAGTCTCCCACAGTTTCTCTGCCCAGCCCACAAATAGGCTGGATAATTATGAGAGGCCATTTGCATACAGTTTAGCACTGATTAAAAGTAGATCAGTATTACTTTCCCCCGAATCAATGCCTGGGCATTGAGACAGAGAAAGAATGGCTTGCTAAAGGCCACTTGGGCTGCAATCCTATACACACCTACCTGGGAGTAAGTCCCATTGAACTCAATGGGGCTTACTTCTGAGTAGACATGTATGTGATGTTAGTGGCAAGAGGAATCCATTCATTGGCCAGTCCCTTGGCCACTATGCAAAACCACCACATTTTAGGAGGTATGCATTGTCTTTCTTGTGATAATGACACCCTTTATATTCCTTCATTGTTGATAACATAATGTCCAATGTTCCCATCCTCTAAGAAGCCATAAATACATGTAATTAAAGCAACCACATTCTTTCCCACTTTACTCTTTCTCTCCTTCTTCTGTAGCTCTCCTTCCTTTGTTGCACTTTAGACTGTAAGTTCCTCAGGGCATGGCCCTGACCTCTTGTACTCTGTGAAGTTCCATTAACAGTATAGCATTATATAAATAATAAATTGCTATTGTATTAAATGATGGTGTCACTTCCATGTTTAACTTAAGCAACATCATATTTAAGGACCCATATATTCAGATATAACCCAATGAATTCAATCATGCAGAACTCTCACCAGAAATGCATTACATGGCTGGCTGGGGCATGCTGGGAGTTGTAGGACTTTTTTCCTGCTAAACATGCATAGGATTGCAACCTTAGCGAGTGTGCTTTGTTTAGATACTATAAATTAGATAACATGGCCCTCCCTGCTTTCCTGTCTAATGTTCACTTTCTCTTCCCAACCCTGCATGCATGGCACATCTCTAGCCTTTTAGCTTATAAAATTTATTTATTGCTTTTAGAACCTGTAGATTTTAAAGCAGACCTCAAGCATACTTCTTTATCATCAGGTGCACTGCTTTAGAAGAGATCAATTGCCATAGCTAGAATATTTCCATCATATATCAGTGTTATTAGAGCACTTGTGTATCATAGAACACAGATAACCTATTAAGTTCTATATATAAATATTTCTTATTCATCCACCTGTAGAGGCCATTCTCCTTCTGTAAGAAGAGTCTGAAATATGACCCAACAACCACCCAGTGTCTCTAAATTATTTGTTGGAGGATCAATGTTTGCCAGTCAATTTTTTATTTCAAATCAAAGTTTGTTCAGTAAAACAACTTAAGCAAAATAATTAAATTGCCTTCACAAGATCACTATCCACATGCTCTATATTCCAGGAGTGACTAGAATGATAGAAAGGAAGTCCTTTTCACATAGAGCGTAGTTTAACAATGCACTTCGCTACCACAAGATAAGTTTATGGCCACCAACTTGGATGGCTTTAAAAGGGGATCAGACAAATTCACGGGGGATAAGGCTATCAATGGTTTCTAGTCATGCAGGCTACATATTACCTCTAGTATCAGAGGTACTTTGCCCCTGAATATTGGTTGCTGTGGGACATGAGTGGGAGGGTGCTATGTGTTCATGTCCTACCTGTGGGCTTCCCATTGGGCATTTGGTTGACCAATGTGGGAACAGAATGCCAGACTAGACACAGGCCTTTGGTCTGATCCAGCAGGGCTCTTATGTTCTCAATGAATTTAAGTGTGGAGGAAACAATTTGGACCCAAATAAAGAAGCTGGTGCTTTTTATGGTAACTCCATATTGAGACACTGAATAGCAGATGCTGCAAACGAACAACAGGGGACATAAGTTGTCTTCATGACCTGCTTGTAAGTTTCTAAGAAGCATCTGGCTGGCCACCACTGGAAACAGTAGGCTGGACTAGATGCACCTTTGATGTTGTTATGATGACCACATCTGGTTATAGAGCCTATCAATATGATCAAATGATGTACATATGCTGGCTCTGATGCATTTTCCATACCGTCCCTCAAAATATTTTTTTTCCAGATATTCCCATCTTTCTACATGCTGGCCTTATCCATGGATATCTGTGCAATTGTGCAAATATTTGTGCAGATCCAAATTATCATTGCACTTGAGTGTTTTGAAAGAATTGTTTTTGTTCTTTTTTTAATGGCTCAATATTATGTACCCTTTGGCTTAAAGCCACATCATGTTCAACACTGGGAAACATGTTTCTAAGTACAGTCATGCCTTGGATTGAGAGCATAATTCGTTCTGGAAACGTGCTTGTAATCCAAAACACTCTTATATCAAAGCGAAATCCCCCCCAAAAAAATTGTACAGAGATTTTTAATTTAAGCCGTACTACAGTACTTGTATTGCAAGACGTCGCTTGTATATCAAGTAAAAAAATAAATAAATAAATATTTTAAAATTTGCTTGTCTTGCAAAACGCTCTCAAACCAAGTTACTTGCAACCCAAGGTATTACTGTACTGTAAGGAAACCATTTTGGAACTATGTATGTGATTAATGTTCTACTATGAGCTTAAAATCATATCATGTTCCCCATTTGAAAGCAAAGTTTGGGACTTCAGTGGGGGACATGGGTGCATGTTAATATCTGAAACTGGCTTAAAGCCACACCATTGTCGCCCACTGGGAAGAACTCTCTTTGCTGGATATGCAAAAGTGTTTCAGTCTATATGATAGACGACTTGGTTGGAGATCTACTCACTAATGGTATGGATTTATGCATCCAGTCACCCTCACCCCCCATCCTTTGTGGTTCCAACAAAACACTGAATCTTGCACCTGCTGCAAACCCAGGAATCAAAATGTACTAAGTACAGCTACATAAATCACCACCACTGATTGATTAGAGAGAGAGAGAATCACAGAGCTTTTCTTTAAAGTTGCAAATATATAAGCTTATCTCTCTGGTCAGCCGTTAAGTCCACATTACTCACCTGTTTGCACCCCCTGCTGTATGTTTGATTAGTTTGAGCCAGGTAGAACAAAGAATGTTGACAAAGCCCCACTTGCGGTGCATTCTGTTTACAGGGGGGGGAATCAGTTTAATGGAATCCGCCAGTTCAGAAGATCAAAGGGAGAGGTTGACATTTGTTCTACTTCTTAATGAACTAGTCTGTTAAAAACAGCAGCAGCAGCAGCAACAACAACAGAGTCCTGGCAATTAGTCAGGAGTAGGGAGGCCAGAAGATGCAAAGGATAGCAACATATTCACTTGAAATGGACGTTCCCCCACAGCCCAGCACAGCCCAGTTAGGAGCGAAAACAGCAGTCTTGCAGGTGGGGTTACTGGGGGTTGGAAGGGGGAAAGCCTCCCCCAACCCCCAGTGATCCCTAGATCTAGGGATGTGCCGACATTGGGAAGTCCTGCTGAACCGGGCTGAAAGTGGATGTGTGCCATGCTGCTCATCAGACTTCTGGGTTCCTGGTGGGCCACTGTTTATGTAGAAAATGCCGTAAGATACGCCAAAAGCAGCCACAATTTGTGAAAGTTACACAAATTGCAGCTGCTTTTGGTGTATCTTACGGCATTTTTTAGGTAAACAGTGGCCCGCTGGGAACCCAGAAGTTGCTTCCCTGGCTTAACTCAGGAGAATGCGAGTCGAGACGGGGAAGAAGGTAAGCGGGACGGAGTTTGGGTGGTTGAGCCGGCTAGTTCACTGGATTTCCACCCACTGAATGAAATCCTTGCACATCCCTAGCCAAGCAAGCCTCCTTGAGGAGGGCATTCCATAAATGGGAAGCCACCACTAAGAAAGCCCTCTCTCTTTTAACTACCCACCTAACTTAACTCAGTGGGAGCTTCTGGAGGAGGGCATCGAAAGATGACCTAAGATTCTGAGCAGGTACATATTGGGGGAGATGTTCCTTTAGATATTCTGCCCCCAAGCCACTTAGGGCTACAGAGGTCAATATCAATGCTTTGAATTGGGTCCAGAAACAGACTGGAAGCCAGTGCAGATGAAAAAGACTGGCATCGCATGATCACATAGACCAGCCTCAGTTACTAGCCTATTTTCTGGACTATTTTCAAAGGTGCACCACATTCATCATCATCACTCAGGCGATCACTCGTGACCGAGTAAGATTGTCTTCCAGGATAAAAATTTACAAAAAGGAAATTTTAAAAGGAGGAAATTCTAAAGAAAAATTGTGTAGACTCTAGCAATGGGTCCGTAAGTGACTGTGGAGGCCAATTCTAGATCCACACAGCTTCCCACAGTGAGGACACAGGTTACCAGATGGAAGATGGTCCTGTAAAGGATTCGTTTGACGTGCTTTTCGCTTAGCACGTTTCTCCCTTTCACCTTGCACTCGGGTTTCTTCAAAGTCCATAGAACCTTTGTGAAAGGCCAACCTGCAGTTAGATCGCTCATGGGCCAGAGCTTCCCAGTTTTCGATGTTTATATTGCATTTTTTTAGATTAGCCTTAAGAACATCTTTAAACCTCTTATATTGACCACTGATATTCCACTTTCCATCCTTGAGTTGGGAATAAAGTAACTGCTTTGGGAGACGACAGTCAGACATTCGAACAACATGACCAGTCCACTGAAGTTGGCGTTGAAGGATCATTTTTTCAACGCTAGTAGTCTTTGCTTCTTCCAGTACAGTGACATTTGTTCGCCTATCTTCCCAAGTAATTCGCAGGATTTTCCGGAGGCAACGTTGATGAAATCTTTCAAGGAGGTGGAAGTGATGTTTATAGATAGTCCATGTTTCGCAGGCATACAATAAAGTTGGCAATACAATGGCTTCATAAACCAGTGTTTTGGTCTTCTTACAAATATCCCGATCCTCGAACACTCTATGTTTCATTCAAGAAAACGCGGCACTTGCGGAGCTCAAACGATGCTGGATTTCATTGTCGATGTTAGCTGTAACAGAAAGATAGCTGCCAAGATAGAGAAAATGATCGACATTTTCCAGTATTGTCCCGCCAAGCTGGATAGATGGCATCACCAAAGGGTTAGCTTGCACTTGCTGATGAAGCACTTTGGGTTTTTTGATGTTAAGTGAGAGACCAAGTTTTTCGTATGCTTCTGCAAAAGCATTTAGGATAGTTTGGAGATCATCCTCTGAATGTGCGGAGACCACATTATCATCAGCATACTGAAGTTCCACAACGGAGGTTGTAATTACCTTACTTTTTGCTTTCAGCCTGCTGAGATTAAAAAGCTTATATATCTGTTCGATATATAATTCCCACACTAGTGGGAAATTTCCCCTTGACAAGATGTAAAATAATGGTGATGAAAATAGCAAATAATGTTGGGGCGATAACACATCCCTGTTTAACACCTGATCCCACTTTAAATAGAGCACCATGAGAGCTGTTGTTGTCCAAAACCGTTGCTGTCATGTTGTCATGAAGAAGTCCCAAGATATTCACAAATTTATTGGGGCATCCAATTTTCATAAGGATAGTCCAGAGAGCTGTTTGGTCAACAGTATCAAAGGCCTTAGCCAGATCAATAAATGCCATATAAAGGGGTTGATTTTGCTCCCGTCATTTTTCTTGGAGCTGACGTGCAGTAAAAATCATGTCTACTGTCCCTCTAGAGGGGCGGAAACCATATTGAGTTTCAGGGAGGATCTCTTCTGAAATAGATAGAAGAAGGTTTGCAAGAATCCTAGCAAATATTTTACCTGTGGTAGCTAAGAGAGAAATGCCCCGATAGTTTCCACAGTCTGTTCTATCACCCTTCTTAAAGAGGGTGATAATTATGGCATCCCTGAAGTCTTCTGGGATCTCTTCTCTTATCCAGATTTTTTCGATGAGTTTATGAAGATGTTGTACAAGTTTGGGGGGCCCTTCTTTAAAGATTTCAGCAGGAATCCCATCTGGTCCCCTAGCTTTGTTGTTCTTCATTTGATTAATGGCTTTTTTTACTTCATCCAAAGTGGGGAGTATTGCAAGTTCCTCTCTAATTTGTTTTTGAGGGATTTGCTAAAAAATCTCATTATCCGCCTTAGATTTACGATTTAAAAGGTTTAAAAGCACCACATTACCATAGTCGAAATGGGAGGTTAGCAGAGCAGGCCAAGCTATCTCCATCTAGGTATGTTTGCAGCTGGCATATCAGCTGAAGTTCATAAAAGGCACTTCGAGCCACAGACGACATCTGATCCTCTAGTGCAGTGTTCTCTAACCTTGGGTCCCCAGACGTTTTTAGCCTACAACTTCCAGCATGCCCCAGCCAGCTGGCTGGGGCATGCTGGGAGTTGTAGGCCAAAAACATCTGGAGACCCAAGATTGGAGAACACTGCACTAGTGACAGCATTGATCATTAAGCATCCCCAGACTGTGACCTGATCCTTAATTGGGAGTGCAACCCCTTCCAGAATAGGTTGAACACCACTAATCTGGGTGGATGAACCACTCTCAAACTTTGTCTTGTCTGGACTGAGTCTCGGTTTAGTAATCCTCAGACAGTACATTACTATGCCCAGACATTGATTCAGGATTTCCTCAGTCTCACTCTCACCTGCACCTGATGAAAAAGAACGATAAAGCTGGCTATCATCCATAGGCATATACTGGTGACACTTCAGACCAAATCTCCAGAATTTAATGTGGTATAAAGAAAGATCTTTTAAATAAATCAGAGTGACTATCCTGGCCATGTCTATTCTTTATACTGCAACAGACCAGGGTCGTTACTGATCCTCAGGGCACTTCTCTATTAACCTCCTTCCATGCTGAGAATTAGCCATTTATTCTCATTCTCCCTTTCCTCTGTATTTTTAACCACTTTTTAATCCATCACAGAAATTTACCTTTTACCCTGTGGCTATTGAGTTCCTGTAATAACCTTTTGTGATGGATTTTTATCACAAGCCTTTTAAAAGTCTAAATAATCTTTTCCAATTGTGCTCTGCATTGTTATCTCTTTTATGGAATGCAAACTAGTTAGCCATGGCTTTTATTTTTCTTCCTGATTTTCCCCCAGGTTTTAACCAATTGTATTGTAATCTTCTAGGAGCTATAGATCTCTCCTTAATTATTTCTTTGAACAACAAGAAATATATCTCCTAGATTTATACTTAAGATCCTTTTCTGGTTGCAGCATCTAAATATCATGTTCAGCAACCCTTGTAGACTTTTAAAAGTTATTATGTTGGGTAATGGAAAATTTGAGAACACAAGGTAGATGAGAAAATAGCTTGAGGACACTGGATGCTGCTGTATTGTTAAAGCTAAACATACCAGCTTGGTCTGTACTTGAATGGGAGGTGGACTAGAAAAGCCACTATGCAAGCTGGGATGAGCTATCTAGAGGAATACTGGATAATAAATATAAGAAACAATTATCTGTACAGTTCCCTCTGCTTCTTTGTTTGAAAGTGATTTTGTTAACATTTAGCTGAATAGAAGAAGCTTGTTTGCAACACAGGCTGTAACTTCAAATATACAAAAAAAGCTGATATGGAATATGTATCAGAGAAATGAACAGTTTATATTCTTTCTGCACATATAATGCACAGATTTCTGAATCCTTATAAAACAATGCAAAGATCTTTCATCCTTCTCTTCTGTCATCAGTGACTAAGTGTCCTATATAACTTATTTGTTTGTTACATTCATATCCTGCCTGTCCTCCAAGGAACCCAAGGCGGCTTACATGATCCTACTCCTCTCCATTTTTATCCACACAACAAACCTGGGAGGTAGGTTAGGCTGAGAGTCAGTGACTGGCCCTAAGTCACCCAGTGTGCTTCATCACAGAGTGGGGACTAGAACCCAGGTTTCCTGGGTCACAGTCCAACACCCTAACCACTACACTAACCCAGTTTCCAACTTCCTATTTTTATGCAAGCTCCTCTAATGCGTCCTTTGTGGAGCTGGCCTTGAAGACAAAGGGTGCATCACAACAATTAAGTTGAGAAGATATCTGGTAATGTATTATTGTCATCCATGTTGGGACTTGCTGGATCATCAGCCAAAGCTGGTGCAACTCATTCTTAGCTATGGCCACTGCCTGAGAATTTAGGAGCCAAGGAAGAAGACCCAGGAGCATCCTTACTTTTCAGGAGAATGTGATGCCCATCTAAGATGGGTCGATGTGCCACTTCTTGGATCCCCTGGCCTCCCACCATTAGCAACTTTGTCTTAGCTGACTCCAGACAGGTACGTAATAACAGCTACAGCTGGATATTATGCAAAGGGGAAATAGAGTGGTGTGTCGTCCACAGAATGGTGACATCTCATTTCAAATGCCCATGCAACTGTTCTCTGCCATTTCATAGAGATATTAAATAGCACAGGGGATAGAACAAAACCCTAAGGACTCCATACTACATCAGCCAAGGAGTTGAACAGTAATCCCCCAGCACCACCTTCTGGAATTTAAGAATACAAGAAGAGCCATGCTGGATCAGACCAAAGGTCTATGCAATGGTAGCATAATATTAAGCATATTGGGTCACCACCATTTGGTCACCACCATGGAATAGGCTTTACATTATTTTTATTTCATTTCTTTACTAGCAAATGGACCTGGCTTCATACAGGTGGAAATGACCCTTATGTTGATACAGCAAAAGCTGCAAGCAGACTTAAGCAGCTGTCCAAACTGGATACAGTGTGTGTGCCCTGCTGGAGTGAAACCATGCCCACTGGCCTCCTCAGGCATGGTCCCTGCCAGGTGCACCCCCGTAGCCCCCTAAGGGAGAGGTCTTCCCACTCCATTCTCCTGAGCAGGTGGGTCCCTACAGCAGAGGGAGGGCAGGCAACAGCAGACAACGCTTGACCTACTAAATAGCCCTCAGTTTGATACAGTGAAGTCTTTGAGCAAACTTCCACAGCCGTCAGAGTTGGACATATTGTGCCCGCCCCATCCGAATGAAGCCATGCCCACTGACACCCCTAAGTGTGGCCCCTGCCAGGTGCACAGTGTGCACTCCTGTAGCTCCTTAAGCAGGGCCAGCCCAAGGCATTTTGCTGCCTGAGGCATAGCAGCAAGTGCCCCTCCCCCCATTCCAGGTGAAGGTACATAGTACCCAAGGCCAGCCAAGTTATTTTGGCGCCTGAGGCAGAGCAGAACACCCCCACTTCCTGGCAGCAAAACTATAAAAAAAATACATTAAATGATTATCAATTTGCTACCCTTTTATGACACCCTAAATCAGCTGCCTCACTCTGCCTAATGGCAGGGCCGGCCCTTGAGGGAGGGTCTATCCAATCAATTCTCCTGAGGGGGACTACCTCACAACATGGGGGCGGGGGCAGGTGTATAGCTTCATCTGTCAGCCTACTAATCCTCCATAGCTTCAGACTGTATCAACTGCAAAGCTATGCACTGGCTAGGGAAACCTGCCCCTAGTAACTGATAATGTTGAAGGGCTCTGTCCACTCCACTCCATAAGGGGGGATGCCCCACAGCAAGGGGTACGGGGGGCAGGCATATAACTCTGTCCCTCAGCCTACTACTCTTGCCTAGCTTCAAACTGTACAGAATGCAAAACTATGGCCCAATGGCTAGTTTGGGAGGTCGGCCTCTAGTGGCTGAAAATTATAATGCATAATTCATTCAACAACATGGACACATTAATTAAAATGAATTAATGTGTTTAAAAAATTAAAATAACCTCAAAGTGCACACCCCTAATCTGCTTGGTTTGCATGCTTGCTAAGTTTCAGGTGTTTAGGTATCATGGCCTTGGCACTATGGAGGTGATGGATGGATGGACAGACCAATATTCTCTTTTATTACTATATATGGTATTTGTTTCCCAGAAACTTTCAGCATGCAGTGCTCCCAGGGCAGCTAAAAACAAAAGATATCAATTTAAAATTACAGACCACTAAAAATAGCAGCAGATAAAAGATAATCAGCTGGATGGGGAGGGGAGACCCTTTAAGGGCACAATCCTGACCTATGCATGCTTAGAGAGAGAAAAGGCCTACAATTCTCAGCATGCATCAGCCAGCCCATTGTAGGCCTTTTTTCTGTCTAAACATGCAGAGGATTGTGCCTTCCATGGCCATGTAAGGTTGGACCCATTTTTAATTGAATGCCAATTGTAATGAATGGATATGGATGGGACTCCTTTTTGTTATCCCATTCATACCCATTTCATTCAGGGGGTGAGTGGGGCTTACCTTTCTCCAGAACCAGTAGCTTCTCTCAGCAGTCATGTGCAGTTGGCTGTCTTCCCCCCCCTCCAGAATGTCTCAGGCATTGGTTCGTTTCAGGTAGGGGTGGGTGAACTGCCCACCACTTGACTCGCCGGGCACTCGGCGAGCACCCCAGCCAAGCACCTCACCGATTGCCCCCTGCGAGCGCCAGCTCAGGTGCTTCCAGGTCCCCGTCACGTCACTTCCGGGTCCCTGGCGATGCATTTTTTATGTAAAAACCAGGGTAAGCTACCTTAAAACTGCCGCAAATAGTAAATTAAGGTGGTTTTCGTTGGTTTTTACGTAAAAAAACAGCGCCGGGGACCCAGAAGTGACACGACAGGGACCTGGAACTTTCTTTCCCTGGCTCTTCTCGCGGGGACTTGTGCCGAGCCGGGGAAAGGTAAGTCCCGTGGAGCTTGGGGGAGTTGAGCGGGGTGAGTTCACCCTGCTTCCACCCCCTGATCGAGCTCCGTGGACGCCCCTAATTTCAGGGCACTCTAGGGGGGGTGGGAGTGAACACCATATTTTCCCCCTTCTCTGACACTTATTAGGTCCTCACTTTCATTATCTCTGCCATATTCAGACTCAGTTGAGTAGGTGTCCTACTTTACAAAGGGCAGTCCTAATTTCGAGAGCTGGCAGAGGACAGTCCTCTGTTTCAAGAGGTGTCGAATCAAAGTCTGGTTTAAAGTCAAAGAACCATAAAGAGGGGAGAGAAGGGGGCCGTAAGGTTGCCCATCAACTTAGCACTAGAGGGCAGGCTGAGCGGGCACACAGGTCTTCCCCACTATGGTGAGATGTATTGTAGTTCTATTCAAATTATAGTTATTTCTAAATCTATATCTATAAATATAAATTTGCGTATGAAAATGTTATGCAAATTGTTGTCCTCTTTTATCATCTTTTTTGGTGATGCATTTCCTCTTTTGGGGGCAATGCTTGAGTGACCATCCTAGAATCCCCCTTTGGGATTCTAGAAGAAAGAAACAGAATGCTGCCAAAATCTATTAGCACTTATCTGTAGTACACACGCCCAGGCTAGGGATGTATGAGAATTTTGTTTCAGTTCACTTAACAAATCACTTGAAGATGTGCCCCATCTGCAATCCTGAACATGAGCATGAATGAGAGCACATTTTCTCCAAAAATATTCAGAAATTCCTGAACTTGCATTTGCAAAGTGTGTACTTGAAAAATGCACAACTGTCTCAAAATGTGCAAATTCCTCAAAACACACAACTTCTAAAGCACCCATGCTTTAGTCTATGACAGAAATTTGCACAATTTTGTAAATATTTGGGGATTTTTTTTGCCCAGCTTTCATGTTTGATTTTGTGCAATTTTCTCTTTTGTGCAAAATGAACAGCAGTCGCAACTGCAACTGCAAATCGAGGAGAAATGACCAGCAAGCTGAATTTTGGAGAATCTTGGTGAGCTCAAACATCACTCGTGTGCCCATTCCTAAGCCCAACTAAAAAAAGCAGCCACCATTTCATTTTCAAACCTTCTAAACAGTGTGAAGCTAGCCTAAAAATTGTTGTTCAGACTCTGCCACACCATTTATACCATGTGGAATGTTGCTAATATGGAATCAAATGGGCAAGACAGCCATTCAAAACTGGATGTTCACTCCAGTGATACTGGTTTTACTGCTAATGCAGACTGATTCAACCCAACGGTGATTTGCCATGTGTGTGAAAAAGGTCCGAAGCCTTCTTGGCAAAGGTTTTGAAAAGGCAATTTTCTGGGATGGAATAAAAAATAGTCAAAACGACACATACTCAGGGGATGTTGTTGGCTGCAATGCCAATCCTCATAAATAGTGTCCTGCAAAGTGGATGAACTCTACGTGACCATCTTTTGAGTCTCTTTGCAAGTTCATATCAAATGCTTTTTCCAGATGAGTTATTTGTTTACTGTAGTATATGTCCAAATTTCATGGCCAGTCAACACTGCTAGTACTTGAACAACCGAGCCAAAGATATCCAAGAAAAGATTAAGCCGCTTAGCTAAGGAGAAAAAAGTAAGCTGGAGGCACACTTGGATGAAGCCGATTACTTAGATCCATGCCAGTCAGGCTTCAGACTTGGACATGGGATGGAGAGACGGCCTTGGTCGCCTTGGTGGATGATATGAGGAGGGCTTTGGATAGGGGCGAATGCTCCTTTCTAGTCCTCCTAGATCTCTCAGTGGCTTTTGATACTGTTGACCACAGTATCCTCCTGGACCACCTGGATGGGTTGGGCGTGGGAGGCACTGTATTGCAGTGGTTCCAGTCCTTCCTCTCTGGAAGGTACCAGAGGGTAGTTCTTGGGGAGGAGGCTTCGGACCCTCAGCCACTCACTTGTGGAGTGCTGCAGGGTTCCATCCTCTCCTCGATGTTATTCAACATCTACCTAAAGCTGCTGGGAGCTATCATCAGGAGGTTTGGGGTGCGGTGTCATCAGTATGTGGATGACACGCATCTCTATCTCTCTTTCAAGTCCTCACCGAGGTTGGCTGTTGAGACCCTGTCCAAGTGCCTGGAGGCAGTGGCTGGCTAGATGGGAAGGAACATGCTGAAGCTGAACCCCGACAAGACCGAGGTACTTCTGGTGGGGGACAAGGGAAGGTTAGGGGATGTTGACCTGTGCTGAATGGGGTACATCTACCCCTGAAGTACCTGGTCCACAGCTTGGGGGTCATTCTAGACTCCCAGTTGTCCATGGAGGCTCAGGTGTCAGCTGTGAGCCGGGTGGCGCTGTATCAACTCTGATACGGCAGTTGTGCCCCTACCTTCCTAATCACCTGCTCCCATCAGTGGTTCATGCCTTGGTCTCCTCTCACCTAGACTACTGTAATGCGCTCTACGTGGGGTTACCCTTGAAGACGGTTCGGAAGCTTCAGCTGGTACAGAATGTGGCGGCTCGCCTGGTTAAAGGCAGCCACCGGCAGGATCACATCACTCCAGTGCGGAAGGAGCTGCACTGGCTACCAGTTGCTTGCTGAGCTGAATTCAAGGTGTTGGTTTTGACCTTTAAAGCCCTATAAGGCTCCGGTCCAGTCTATCTCAAGGAGCATCTCCAGCAACACCAAGTAGGCCGCTCAACAAGATCTGCTATAGATGGCCTTCTCCTTGTCCCTTCAGCCAGAGCAGCTAGACTGGTGGGGACTAGGAAGATGGGCTTTTCTGTGGCGGCCCCCATACTGTGGAAATCTCTCCCAAGTGACCTCCGCCATGCCCCCTCTCTGCTGAGCTTCCACCGCTCACTAAAAGCTTGGCTGTTCAGGCGGGAATATGGGGTGGGCTAAGATTCTAACATTTTATACTGTTTTAAATGTATTTTATCCTGTTTTTATCTTGTGTATATCGCCCAGGATGGCCGGTTTGCCGGCCAGATGGGTAATAAATAAATGTAAATAATAAATAAATAAATAAATAAATAAATAAGCCATCTAAGTCTTGTTCCCTTTCCAGTTCTCTTTGCCCTGAACTGGAGGTTCCTTCACAATATCTGCATCAAAGCAATATCATCGCATAATCCCCTCATGGTATGTCCAGTGTACAACTGCAGCAGCACAAACTGGTGGTAGCTGGTTATCATCGTGTATCAATCAGGGAAAACCCAGCTTTTTAATTCCTTACCAGCCATTTGCTTGCAGGAAGATGAAAATTGCTTTTAATTAACTCAGTTGTAAGGACACCAGTTTCCCCGCAGGCTTGCTTGTGAGACCAAACATCCTACAGCTGCTGGAAGACAGAAAATACATCTCCCCCCTTTTAAGGTAGTTTGCCTGCAGATCAATGTGGAGTTTGATTTAATAGGCCTTTTCTATCTTAAATGTTTCATGGATCCACAGACCTGTAGGTGTAGCTGTGGCCAATTGCTTCCTTTGTTTTGGGGACTGGATGTATTTGAAGCTCAGCCTTGTTCCAAACAATTAGCCAGAGGCAGCTGAATATAATGGAAAATCTGCAATAAGTTATAAAATGCATGATGGGGAAAATGTGCAAAGTGTGGGGGTGGGAGCACCCCTGTTGATCTTATTAGGTTCTTTCTATCATAATGAAATGAAGCACAATATAAGTGGTTTGCATAGGCTAAATATTCAAAGAACACAAGAGTACTGTATTTTCTTTCTCTTGCTTCTTTGGGGTATTTGTCATGTCTTGGACTGTGTTTGGAAATGAAACAATGGAAAGAAATGGGGCTCTGAAGAGAATTTTCAGAAACAATTAATTGCATTTCCTGTTTTGCTTGGTGTTGGAGAAGGTTCTGTGTTACTGATTGGAATGCACCTGCAAGCAATGTGTAGCCTCACAGGCTGGATCTGTTCCACAGACTGCCAGTGTCTCACACTAGGGAATTCTTTCCCCCTTTCTCTCTTTAAATATAAACTTCAGAATCCAAGGCAATAGCCTCTAGTGTGAAATTGTCCTGGGAAGTAAAACTAATAAAACCTCTGTGGAAATTAACTTTTCATAGTGAAAGACATATTTAAAGCATCTGCTGCCACATGAACCAGAGCAAAATGGAGAACACCTTCAGATGCCCTCATCTTCAGAGGTGAGAACTGGGCAAGTGACCTTCCAAGAAGTGTTGTGGAATTTTTGTAGAATTCCAGAGGGGCCCACGTGGCACTCAGTATTATGTCTTTCCAGTGCTGGGCAAAGACTTATCTATTTGCCCTGGACTTTTCAAGCTGTGCTACTGTTTTAGTCATTATGTGATGATTGTTGTGTTATTGCAGGGTTCTCCAGCCTTGGGTCCCCAGATGTTGCTGGCCTACAGCTCTCAGAATCCCTTGCCATTAGCCATGCTGGCTGGGTATGCTGGGAGCTGTAGGCCAACACAACATCTGGGGACCCAAGGTTGGAGAGCCCTGTGTTATTGTTTTGTTTTTTTTTGTTTTTTTGAAAAGGCAGAATTCTGCTTCAGATTTCTACATTTTGGCAGGATTGTGGAACACTGAGGACAGGAGTGAGTGATATTTCCCCTGACAGGCAAATATGTCAGCATCTTTGTAGCCAGAATTATAGAAGCGGTGAAATGTTACCCTCATCTGCTGCCCAAAAGCTATGTAAATTTTACCCCTACCAGGGACATTTAGTTGCAAATATATTCCATTGTAACACATGGACAGCTGAGATGCCAAAGCTCTGCAAAACCTGGACATATGAACAAAATTCAGTTTCAAGAAAGGCCAGATTTTTCACAAGTGAACATTTGCGATGAAAATTACAGTTTGCAATAACTTTTCACATTTCACTAGGGATGTAAAACACCTAGAGATTTTGGAACCATGAAACACCCCACCCCCATATTTCTTTCTTTGTTTAGAAAAAAGAAAAGGGAAATTGGTGGTGGATGGGGTTCTTGAAATTGTGACGCATCTACTTTCTTATCAAATCTAAACCTATTTTACTACTTTAGCAGGTCTACTCAAAATTAAGTCCCATTGAGTTTAATGAGGGTTACTCCCAAGTAAGCTGGTATAGAATTGCAGCCTAAGAACACACATACATATGTTTATTGTTTGGTATATTTATGATACTTTAATAAGTATAAATCCCAGTAATTAGCAATGAACTCAGTGGTATGGAGCTGGAAGCTGCGGGATCCTGAGGAAAACAGTATCTCAGTTTTTGCCAGTTGGAAAATCAGGGGGTAGGCAGGGGAAGCTGAAAATTGAAGCAATCAACATTATAGGAAACAAGAGGGAGGTTTTATTAACCAGGGCTCATGATTGTCCTTTAGAAACAGATTTTTGTTTGTTTTTTAGTGAAAAGGTTCAGATAATAAAAATCCCTGAAATTGTTCTCCAAATTGCCAATTTTCCATTTCAGGAGGGAGGCATCCCCCTTTTCACCACTAATTAAGTTATAGGTTACTTGAGGCATCTTACTAAGCAGAGATGGGGAATCTTTTTTGGACTGGGGTCCAGATTGCCCCCAGGACCAATCTGGCTCACTAGGTGATGTAAGGGGGCAATATGCTGCCCCTGAAAACCCTGCCCTTTCCTCTGATATTATCCACCTCCATCCCACCAATGTTACCTTTCTCGGTGCAGTGAGATGCACAGGGCTTTGTGATTCTCCCTGCATGGAGAAAGAGAGAACCTGCTGGCACTTGGAGGAGCCACTCCTCCAAGCACTGGCCAAGATGAGTGCCCCCTTTGCATGCCACTTGTGGTGCTGATTGGGGTGCCATGCAGCACACAAAGGGAAGGGTCTCAGCTGGCCGAGTCCCTTTCTCCATGCAGAGAGAGGCATGGAGAAAATTAAAAGTGAAGGAATGTCATGAGGGTAGGGGCCATGGCCTAGGAGGGGGGCCAGATTAGGAATCGCTGTGGTCCAAATTTGGCCCACAGACTGGAAGATCCCCACCACTGTTGTTAAGAGTCCTGGCAAAGTAGCCCAGCATCATGTCTCCCCTGGGGGAGTCCTCCTTGGAGGAAGACGTAGAGCCTCCAGCAGCTACTGAGGCTTAGGACCAACCAAGGCCAGAAGGCCTGGAGGGGCCTGGACCTTGAGTAATGCCCACCCAGGACATACCACCACAGGAGAAGGGGGATCTGCCTTGGAGTCAGAAGAGGCCCCTAAGCCCCGGGAGCATCACAGGCTGAACTGGAGGTCCAGACACCTCGAGCCCAGGAGAAATGCTTGGCTGCAGCAGAGGACTCCTTGGGAGTAAGGGGGCTCCTCAAGAGGAGTCTCTTTCCAGATGCTCCTGACAAGCTGCAGCTGGACCCTGGGCAGGGTTCTGACAGCCTCTGCTTAAGAACAGCAGTTGAGAGCTGGTAACAATGTCTATTCTCCTGTTCTGTCTCCAGCCTGCCTAGCTCTAGAATGCCTAGCTCTCTGCTGAACCAACCCCTTTGTGAATGCCTCCAGACTGCCTTGACTATGCTTCTTGCCAGAACCTTGTCAGCTGTGGTGTCTTACCGAATTTCCCCTTGGACTGAATCTATCAATCCCTTGCGAACTGCCTGTTGGCCATTCTCCCTGCCTGAACCCGGTTTGCTGCAGTGCCTTGGTCCTCTTGCGGGCTGCCTTGTCTCTGATCTGTGTAAAACTCCCCTGGTCATTGCCCTTGGTCTGCTAGTAAAGTCTGAGCCTTGGGAAAGCAGGACACCCAGTGCATTCCATTCATTAGAGCAGTGTTCTCCAACCTTGGGTCCCCAGATGTTTTTGGCCTACAACTTCCATCATGCCCCAGCCAGCATAGCTGGCTGGGGCATGCTGGGAAAAGTAGGCTAATAACATCTGGGGACCCAAGGTTGGAGAACACTGTGTTAGAGAGAATAGCTGATGGTTTGCAATAGCTGACCTTAACAGTGGTTAAAGTAATAGCCAGTGAATGTTCTGAAAGGGGAGAGCCATTTTGGAGAAGGTTGTGTGTCTTTCTTTCCCCACCTATGCTCTTCTTTGGATGGGATGATTTATTTATTTATTATATTTATGCCCTGCCTTTTTTTCCTGCAAGGAACCCAAGGCGGCTTACATAATCCTCCTCCTCCTCTCCATTTTATCCTCACAACAACCCTGTTAGGCTGAAAGTCAGTGGCAGGCCCAAAGTCACCAAGTGAGTTTCATGGCTGAGCGGGGAATAGAACCTGGATCGCCCAAGTCCCAGTCCAACACTCTCACCACTATGCCTTCATTGATGTCACAATGAAGAAATTGCAATTTGGAAAAAGGCAGGGTGAGAACAAATTGAGACCAAAGTTGGCTCTAGAAACATCTTGGGGTGCTGGCTGCCTTGCTAGAAATCTGACGTGGGAGCTGTGAACATTGGGGCATATGTCAGAAATGTTTAATACCTCCTGTGGCTTACGCTGGCTCAGCTTGTCTGAGTGTGGAAAGCTAAGCAGGGTCAAGCCTGGTTATTACTTGGATGGGAGACCCCTCCTCTAGTTTCCTGCATTGAGCAGGGGGTTGGACTCGATAGCCTTGTAGGCTCCTTCCAACTCTATGATCTATGAAATCCATCTATGTTCAACCTATGCATTAGTTAATAAATACAAATATTTCAAATACCGTAAGCCTCCGATGATCTCATTCCAAAGGAAAGCTGAACCCGGGTAAATGTTGCATTCCCTGGAAATTTTCACTTCTTGACTAATTGGGACACACATAACAATATTTTGATTTTGACAGTTTAATTCTGTCTGCCTTTTGATTTTAGCTTTGCCAAGATCAACCCGTATATGCTTGCTTTTTAGCTAGCATGTGTTAACTGTATGAATTATTCTATTCTATTTCTGTTAGCATCAAGGAGCTTTTGCTTTCCCTTCCTTTAACATCGGCAGAGACAACATTAATTATCAACTTGACAGTGTTAACGTCTGTCAGGTTTAAGCCCATGAGTCAACAAGCGGTTTCTGCTGTTAAGTTTCTTCCACAGTCTGGAGGAGTACGGACATCTTTACTGCAAACAGACTAAATCCAACAGTCCTCACCTCCTCCTCCTAATTCTTGACACCATTTGGTATTGTAGCATTACGCAATATGAATTATGCAGTGACAATTTGATATACCAGCTCTGGGCATCTGTCAGTCTGGGCAGGCACTGATGTCCATGTGGGTGTACAATGCTGAAAGGCAGATATTAAGTGTAAAAATGGTTGCCACTGCAGTATGAGAAGTACCTGAGTTATACATAGATGGATAGAAAGACAGATTCCTAATTTGTTTCTACCTAGATCCAATCTGAAGAAACAGATGGGCTATTATTCCAAGGAAGTGCAGAATGGGAGTGGATTCAGAATTCAGCTTCCTGAGAAACTTGCTTTAATTTAAGCAGTCAAACAAAGCAGATTTCTAGCCCTTAATGCTGTGAAGAAGACATGCTTGGACATGTGTGGGCAAACTTGGACATGTGTGGATGTATGAGAAATTCATTTCAGTTTGTATTTGATCAGAATTCACACCTCCTGGACCAGAATGTGGACCCAAACACAATCTGGTTTAGATCTGGTGGTACATTTCTGAGCTTGCAGTGTGTTTTGTGCCACCCAAAAATGCATTTGAAGCATGTGTACATCTCAAAATTGCAAATGAAAAAAATGTGTACATCTCCAAAATGCACACGAGAACACGTTAATCAATGGGAGAAAATGCATCCATTTTAGAAATGGGCACAATTTGATGGGGACTTTTGGGGAAATGTTCATGAGAATTTCCATGTGAATAGGGGAGGAAAGCTTGCAATCTGATATGGACACACAAGTTGGAATGAGCTTCACGGTGGAAAGCAGAGAACCTCAATGAGCTTTAGTTTTGCTGATTCACATATCCCTGCTGAAATCTTAGAATCCACAGGAGGAGTTGAATAAGATTTCCAGTGGTGGGTAGGAACGGATTCAGCATCCTTGCCTTTCCATGGCTACTGTCACTCTTACACCCAAAGAAAGTTACTTTTAGAGTGTGTAAATGTAAAGCTACATGTGATACTTCACATGATTGGTTGTCTCCTCACTTTTAACAGGTGTTGCAGAGGGGTTGTGATTCAGTGTGAGCAGGGCCGGTGCTACCATTAGGTCAACTAGGCGGCTGCCTAGGGCGCCGGGCTGAAGGGGGCGCCAGAAACTCCAACTCCCTCCTGAAAACACTTCACATATATCTACAGAAGAAAAGCTTTTTTTTTTTTTTTTTAAAGTCTTTCTGGGTTGTTTGAACTGCCTGTTGCTAGCTGCTCTCCTCTTCCTCTCCCCCCCTGCACGTCTCTCTCTCTCTCTCTCGCGCTCTGCTTCCAAGGAACACACAAACTGACTCTCTCAAAGATTTCTTTTGTGATCACTTGAACTGAGGAGCGGTGGTGGCAGCAGCAGGAAGAGATGGAGCGGGAGAAGAAATAAGAGGGGAGGGTGGAGGGGAGTTTACATGACATCTCTCTGTGCCGGTTTTAGCAGATCCCCACTGCAATTTTTTCTTTCTCTCTTTTTCCTTTTCACTGTTCAGTTTTACAGGGAGGCGCAGCAAAATGAGAGGGAGAGAGGTTGAGAGGGAAAGCTGCAAAGAGGCTTATAGAGGAGGGCGGGCTGCACACTTACTTCGGGCTCCTCCTGCTGTCAGCGCCTCAGCCAATCAAAAGGCTCCTGAGTTGGGAGACGCCGGAGGAAGCGGCAGCGGAGGAGGAGACGCTTTGTAAAGGCAGGCTGGGCAAAGGAGGCAACACATGCGTGCGCGCACGCACGCACACACACACGTACACGCCTGCCTAGACGAGGCTCCGGTTTCCTCAGGGGCTCTCGGAGCTGGGCTTTCCTTCATTCCTGCGCTCTAAAGACTTCCAGTATAAAAGTGTTTTCTCCACACTCGTTTCAAGCCAGCCTTCCCCCCCACACCCCATTTTCAAAATCCTGCCAAAAAAGACACATACTTATATTAAAGTGATTCCTTTCATGGACAATTCACTCCCGCAGCCCCTGATAATGCCTACTGTTTGGGGAAGTCCCCCCCCCCGCTTCTAGTCCCCTTTGGTACCTTCATATGAAAGCGAAAATCTGAATAATGGATCTTCACTTTATCCAACGGGATAACTGAGGATATCTTGATAGATTTCGAGAAATGTAGCAAATTGGTACTACATCAACATGTATTTTATGTATGTTTGTCAATGTTTATGATAATAATTTTTTTAGGTTTTGCCAATTGACTTTTAATGGGCATAGGGCTGGAGGGAGGGAGGGCTCAAGTGGGAAGGGGGGGCGCTAAATATCTGATCTTGCCTAGGGCACCAAACAGCCTTGCACCGGCCCTGAGTGTAAGACAATGAGTTAGAGTGTAAGGTAGGTTTAAGCCCTGCTGCCTCCATACCATTTTCCCATTAAACATAATTCCCCCAAAGCTGCTATTTGGTCCCGAAGCTGTTTATAGCAGCAAATAGCAGCTTCAGAAGCAAATAGCAGCTTTCGGGAGAGTGATTTTCAATGGGAAAATCACACTGAGGAATGACTTAAATGCACATTCCCCCTGCACTGAGTACCAATCTGGATCACACACATACACAAAATGGTTGTTAAGGAGGGGGAAAAAATAATTTAAAGAAGAGGAAGAGAATCCCAGTCTGGTGTTACTGATGAACTTGACCTTTCTGTCAGTTTAAATATCTCATTAGCACTTTGTTTCCAGTCATCTCCATTTTGCCTGGGAAGGTGAATCAAACAGAGTTTGGAGAAAAACCAGGGCAAGACAGCCCAGTATGGATTTGCTCCCCTAATTTTACAATGTACACTAGGAGTGGCTTCTCCTAGCCACACAAAGAGGTGTGAGAATTCTGAAAGTATGCAGATGCCTTGCTGTATACCTAACTCCTATTGCCATGGAGTACAAATCACAGGTACCCCCCCCCCTTAGTACTGGCTAATCTAGTGCCCTGGTGAGGGGAAGCACTAGGCTGAAAGCACTGCGCCGTCAGCAAACACACTTAACACTCCTTGGCTTCTGTTACCATTAATGACCTATACCCAGAATTTGCAGAGAATTTGTCACTCCTAGGGATGTGTGAGGATTTCATTCAGGGGGTGGAAGTCCAGCGAACTTGCCAGGCTTGACCCCCCCCCCCCGAACTCCATCCCACCTACTTGCCTCCCTGGCTTGACTCGTGTTTTCCTGAGCTGAGCCAGGGAAGCGACTTCCGGGTCCCCAGCAGGCTGCTTTTTACATAGAAAGCGGCATAAGATATGCCAAAAATGGCCGCAATTTGCACAAGTTATGCAAATTGCAGTCACTTTTAACATATCTTACGCCATTTTCTATGTAAAAACTGGCCCGCTGGGAACCCGGAAGCTCGCCAAGCAGCTCAGTGCGCATCCGGTTTTGGCCCGCCGGCTCAGCTGGCACAGCAGCAGCATCCACTGAGCCGCAGGTGGGTCGGCTCCCTGGCAGGCCACCCACCACCAGTCACTCCTATTTCAGTGGAGCTCCTTTTCCATTGCAGGTTTTATTTGGAGCTTCATAGGAGCTATCCATGGGGCTGAACTCCATCCCCAAAATAGGTTCACCACCATGGATAGCCCCTATGAAGCTCCAAATAAAACCTGCAATCCAATGTGTTTAAAGTGATTTACTTGTATGATTCCTTAATAGATAATTAGAATACTGCCTGCCAATGTTTCCTTATACCTCCTCAATTAAAATGGGTAGTTCTGTGCCAACCCCCTCCTCGCCCCCTCACACTTTCACAGAACCATTTGCAGTCTGCAAAAGTAGTGGGCATTTTCAGTTACTTCCTCAAGGCTGGGGGCTTGTGAAATCAGTTTTCACATCATGAGGCTCCCAAGGTATTCCAGGACATGTGGCTTTTGAGCAGCTGGGGCAAGAGCTGTGAGCCCTTTAAAAAGCAGGAAGGATATGAAAAGCCACCTCATAATGTGAAGTACAATAAGTGGCAACCCCCTCCAAAATGCCAGAGAACCCCCTCCTCCGAAAGCAGCAGAAAATCAGCCCCTGTTTTCACGGGGGGATGGGACATTTTGGGGAAACTTGGATGGGCATTTCAGCTCACCATTAGCTGCTCTTCTCCTTCCTCCCTCTGTACGGGAAGATGAAGGGTGGTGGATAACGCCTTGCAAAAAAAAAAAAGAGTTGCAAGAAAGCTGTACCATTACAGCTCTCATCACATCTTGTACATAGTCCCTTCGGCTCTGGATACGGCAGGATGAAAGTGAGGAGTTCCTTTGTAATTTGATCCTCTGCGATTTCATCATCTGCTAAGCTTAGTCATTATTTCACAGTGATTGGGACTGGAGCGCCAATATCAGGGATCCCTTAATTAGGGGTTACCTAATAGCATGCATTGTCCCGGCATGGTTGCATTGCTTCAAAGAACTATTTGATTGTCTTGCAGGATGGGCTGGCACTCTGTCTTATGTCAGGTGATTTGTGAAGATGTTGTCAAAAGGGCCCCTGTCAAAGGCAGATGTGTTAATAGCTCAACAGCTCACATTGGTACAAGGCTTCATGACAAGCATACCCGCTTCATAATGGCTCTGTAGCTATTGCTGACATGATATGTACAGCCAGAAACCCACCTGTTCACAGCTCCGCTCCATAAAGCAATAAAATGAAAGAAGTGTGAGATGAGCTGAATTGTCCAGAGTTCCATTTCACACATTATCATAACAACAAATTTTCTGAGTTCCCTACAAATCCAAACCCAAATTTTTCACAGTATATTCCTCAGCCACTGAAATTTGCATATTTGGTACAAATATAGCTACTCTGACACATCTCCAAATCATCCTCCGAAAATCCTATGGTCATTCTGAAACATGCCCTACACATTTAGCCTGAAGTGGGATTTTTCTCACACTTATAGCAATGTTGCTTATGTAGTCTTGTGATATCTGTGTTCTTATGATATTTATATTTTAACCTTTTTGTGCACTATGAGGTCATGTGGTGCAACATAGAACAAATTCCGTACATGTAAGAGTGTTAATGTAGCTTTTAAGATTAATACTGTGCTGAATATTTTCCCCACATTTTTTTTTACCACTCTCATTCAATTGCATAGAAAAAGAACTCGCTTTTGAAAAGAAATTCAACGGAAAAGAAAATTTCAGAGACATTCTCATGGGTTGGGTTCAGGGTTTGGGTTTGAGGTTCTTGAGCTTACCTTAATTAGGAGGTGGTTGGTGAGAGTGTTGGACTGGGACTCGAGTCGGGAGAACCGGGAGTCCCTGCTCGGCCATGAAACTCACTGGGTGACTTTGGGCCAGTCACTGACTCTCAGCCTAACCTACCTCACAGGGTTGTTGTGAGAATAAAATGGAGGAGGAGGAGGGATTATGTAAGCCGCCTTGGGTTCCTTGCAGGAAAAAAGGCGGGGTATAAATATAATAAATAAATAAATAAATAAATGTATTTTATTCCATTATAGAATCATCTCTCTGGCAGCCTGTAGCCTCTTTGGCTTCCTACACTTCAGGGGAAGACATCATGAGGTAATTCCTCCCATGTTTTTTTTCAGACCACGAAGCACTGGCAGCCTGGGAGGGAGGTGTGAGAATTCATCAGGTTAGCAAAAGATGGGGAGTACCTCAAGGCACATTTCTGGTGACTTGGGAAACAATTGGGAAAAACAAAAACAAATGAAACTAGATCTGCAAAAGCAACTGAAATATATTTTCAGACCTTGTATGCCCAGCTAGAAAAGGCAGGGATATTTAAATATCTGAAAAATTATATATGATGAACAATAGTTTACTACACAAGCATACTTCCCAAGTTAACAGTGGATCTGCAGTTCGGGCATATTATACAGTTCATTCTTAAAAACTCCTATATTAAATTTGCAAAACAGAAGAATATCCTGTTTTTTGTACTGAACAATCAAGTGCAAATGCACAAGTGAAACTGGGTTTCCACCTCAGTTTTCATTCCCATAAAAAGTAGACTCCAAGGAAAATCTGTCAGCTGATTTCAGTGTTCGCTAGTCTCAGCCATGCCCTCCACAGTCTTTCAATACTTTTTTGGTTGTTTACTTTAACTCAAGGCCCCAGACTCGTGTGTGTGTGACCCATGGGCAATATATGGTTTGCCTTTGGGACTAACCTAGCTCACCAACTTGGAGTTGTGTGGCACTAGGTGGGGCTGAATCCCTTTAAGGTGTGGCTGAGGAGAAGAGGTGGGGTGCCTGAACCTGCCTCTCTCCTGAAGCAGGGTTGGCTTGCCCAGATGCTGGCTAGTTGCCTGCAGGACCTATTTAGGGGTTCATTCCTGCGCTTACACATGCAGATCCTGGTGGTGGGTTGCATGATTGAAAATAAAGTTGCCCTTGTTCAACCAAGATCTTGTGTCAATCTCTTTATTTCCTTCTCCACATGTGCATGTGTGTGTGTGTGCACGCGCACACACACACACACGAGTCTGGGGCCTTGAGTTAAAGTAAACAACCAAAAAAGTATTGAAAGACTGTGGAGGGCATGGCTGAGACTAGCGAACACTGAAATCAGCTGACAGATTTTCCTTGGAGTCTACTTTTTATGGGAATGAAAACTGAGGTGGAAACCCAGTTTCACTTGTGCATTTGCACTTGATTGTTCAGTACAAAAAGCAGGATATTCTTCTGTTTTGCAAATTTAATATAGGAGTTTTTAAGAATGAACTGTATAATATGCCCGAACTGCAGATCCACTGTTAATTTGGGAAATATGGTTGTGTAGTAAACTATTGTTCATCATATATAATTTTTCAGATATTTAAATATCCCTGCCTTTTCTAGCTGGGCATACAAGGTCTGAAAATATATTTCAGTTGCTTTTGCAGATCTAGTTTCATTTGTTTTTGTTTTTCCCAAGTCATTTCTTTCCATTAGAAATGACAGTTGACTATCAAATAAAGCTTAGTACAATTTAGTTTTCTTCTAGGGAGCACGGCATGATTGTGCCAGAAAAGAAAACAGTGTGTTCTCCTAGGTAGAAACATTGGGTGGTCTTGCGCATATCATTCCTTCTCAGCCCTGGTTCCCCTTTAAAAGGGGGGAATTACAGGGGGGAAATAAGAACAAACAGTATTCTTGTGACAACAAGCAAGATGTTGTTAAAAATGTTGCATGTTTAAAAAGTGCCATATATGCACTTTTTCATCTACATTCCCTCCTAAAACACCCTATGCTACACATGTCTGTTTACGAATGATTTAGTGTTAGATCTAACTCTGAAACAAAGCTTCCCAGGTGGCATGTTGGGAATAAAATTGACAATGAATCCATAGTAGTAGTAATTATGAGAATTTCATTTCAGTTTGCAAAGCACTCAAAAATGCCCCATTCACAACACTGAATGGAAACACGAATGGGAGCATATGTTCTCCAAAAATGTTCACAAAGTTCCAAATTTGCATTCACATTTGCAAAATGTGCACCTTTTGAAAAAATGTGCACTTTTCCTGTTCAAAGGAACCCACAAACAGGTTGCAAACAAGAATGGGAGTGAGACGAACCAAGCTCTGAAATAAAGTTCAGAGAATCTTTGGAAAATTTCAGTGAGCTCAAGCATCCCTGGTTCTTCCATTCCTAGTAATAATACTGACTGGTTACATTTTAATCCCATCTTTCCTCAAGGAGCAATAGGCAGTTTGCAACATAGCTCTCCCCCTCTACTTTATCTTCACAGCAAGCTGGGATGTATGAAAAAAAATGTTTCAGTTCATTTTTGATCAGGATTTATCCCATTTGCATCTTCTGGACTGAACATAGACTCAAACCCAATCTGCAGCCAAAGTCCATACATATCTGAGCTTGCAATGTGATTCACGGACCAAATAACCGCATGCAAACTTTTGAAAAATGTGCATGGAAAAAAATGCATACTTTTGAAAAATACATACAAACACATTTTATTCATGGGAGAAGAATGTGTACATTTCAAAGATGTGCACAATTGATGTGTACATTTGGAACAGGAGCACACACAAAAATATACACAAATTTCCATGTGAAAAGACAACGAGAAAGATCACAATCTGATACAGACATGAGAAAGAACAAGCCTTGAGGAGGAATTTGGAGAATTTTGACGAACTCGAGTTTTGCTTGTACACACATCCGTAATGGCAACACTGTGAGGCAGGTTAGGCTGAGAGACAGTGACGGCTTCATGCCATCCAGTAAGCTTTCTGGCTGAACAGGATTTAATTCTGTGTCTTCTTAGTCATTAGAACATAGGAAGCTACCTTCTGCTCAGTCATACCATTGGCCCACCTAGCTCCCAGTATTGTTGACAATGACTGGCAGTGGGTCTCCAGGGTTTCATTTGTTTCATTTTAAGCACTTCACATACATTGACTGGGTTCAGACAACACAACAACCCACACTCAAGGGTTGAGCATGGGTTGTTGTTGAAATGTGGCTTATCATGTTGTCTGAAGCCAGCTGAGATAACAAGCCATTGTGAACAACCCACAGTTCTCACAGTCAAACAACAAGCCATGGGTTCTCTTCATGGGTTGTGTTTTGGTTAAGCCATGGCTTGTTAGCGCAGCTAGGTTCAGACAACACAATATCCCATGTTTCAACAACAACCCACAGTTCAACGACAATCCACACTCAACCCACACTTGAGTGTGGGTTATCGAGTTGCCTGAAGCCAGTCATTATCTCAGTAATCTTTTGAACAACTCTGTGAAGTAGGAGAGCAGTATCCTCACACATTACAGATGGAGGACTGGGCCAGTGAGAAAAATGGTGTGTCAAAAGTCATCTAGCGAGTATGTGTACTGGTGACTTCACATTGTCATAGCACAATCCTCTCCATATTTACTCAGAAGTAAATCCTACTGAGTTCCATGGGGCTTACTCCAGAGCAAGTGTGCATAGGATTGCAAGCTGAAGTCCTATGTACACTTATCAGCAGTAAGCCCCATTAAACTTCTGAGTAGGCATACACTATATTCAGTGCTTTTTTTCTGGAGAAAAGGGTACCAGAACTCTTGGATTACATTTCCTCAGGAGTAGATGGCGATTAAATTGTAATGCAGTTAATAGAAGAAAAGGTGCTGGAACTCAGTTCCGGTGAGTTCCACCAGAAAAAAAGCCCTGACTATATTGCATCACACTTAAAGAATTTTTTTTTAAAAAAAACACACTACTTTTTTTTAATGTCCTTACTGGATTGATTTGTGCTTTCTGTCTGCCATCACCATGTTCTACATCTCAGATGTATCTAGATGATAGTGAACTTGAACAAATTAACCATATTTCCCCACTAACACACCCTTCTGACAAGCAGATGGTACCGTGATGTGTTATGCAGCATGTCGGAATTGTGACATATTCCTGGAAATTTGGCACAGATGTTTATAATGAGATCTTCATGATCACACACCACTTGCATATTTACAGACTGACAGAGCCTTCTGTTCGGAAAGGAGTATGTTCTGTAAAGTTGCCTTCATTTTGCTACGTTTATTTTACTACGTTTTAGAACTGTGCAGGCTGATCAGGAAGCTTCTGGATTTTAGAAGTGCACAGCCAATTGCAAAGTAATACATATATTTATGGAGGATTACAGAAGAAATAAATATGCAAGAAAAAATATATTCATAAGAAGTACATACTTTGTACATGAACCATTTCTTTCTTTTGCCATCTTTCTCTGATATTTTTTGAAAACTAGCTACTTATAATTTTACTAATGAAGAAAAAAATTACAACAACCTATCATTAGAGTAATAAAGAGAAAATTACAGCTGTGCATGATTGTATTAATACAAAAAGAAGCCTCAGCAGTTATATACGGTAGTTTAAGATCTTTCCATTTACAAAATGAGTACGGAAGCATAGTGATCCTTCCTAATATTAAGGGATTATTCTACAGAAAAGTGTTATTTTTTGCCACTTCATTGTGAGAAAATTATTGGGGAATGTGCAATTAATTAAAAAAAATCTTAAGCATATAAAAATGAATTACGTTGATTATGGGTGAAGTCCCTTAACTGGAAAAAGTGCTGAAGTTCCACTGTTGCCAACAGATCAGTTCAAAAGAATCTAGTTTACAGACTGATGCTAGGGACATGAAAGGATGAAACTTCAGAACATTACAAATACAGAGTTAGATCCAGGCTTAGTCATGCTTAGAGAACACCCATTGATGTCAAGGGGACTTAAGTTAGTCATGACTAATGTCTCCCATTAATTTCCGTGGGTCTACTCTAAGCATGATTAAGCCTGGATCCAACCCATAGTTAGCTGTATGTATTATAAAGTATATACAACAAGCTGGACCTGCAAGAAAATGTTGCAGTGTATCAAGGGATGTATGGATTTTGTTAAAATACACTACATTTGTGTTATGCAGATGGTCAGGCATCTTCGTTCCATTGTCCGCTCATTGACAGAATGGGATTTTTCGTAGGGATGTGTGAGAATTTTGTTCCTGTTTGCAAATGTGCATCTTCACTCATTTGGATCTCAGTATATCTTCACCTCCTAGCAGAAATGCTTCAATTCAGGATTCCTGCCAGTCAACTGTGCTCTCCTCCAAGATACTATAAGCTATAAGGAGCTCAACAAGAACCTTATTCAGGCTTGGGATGTGTGAATCAGCAACTCAAGCTTGCAGAAGTTCTCTGAATTCCACCTTGAAGCTCCTTCTGACTTGAGTCCATATCACATTTCAAGCTTTGGAGTTGTTGGGTTTCCCCCCCTTTTTGGATGAAAATCCATGCATATTTTTGTGTGTATTTTTCCAAACAGATACATCAGTTGTGTGCATTTTTGAAATGTATGCATCATTCTCCCATTGATTAAAGCACATTTGTGTGCATTTTTCATGTGCATTTTTCAAATGTACGTGTGCATTTTTTTGGGGGGGGGGTGTCTGCAAATCACATTGCAAGCTCGGAAATGTACTGACTTGGACTACAGATTGTGTTTGATCCGGAAGGTGAAAACTGGGTAAATCTTGATCAAAAATAAACTGAAACAAATTTCTCCTACATCCCTACGGAAACCTGCATTACAAAACTGTAAGCATTGTAGGCTGACACAGAGACATGTGCTGCCCGGCCCCTCCCCCATGTTGACAGGGAGGGTCTGCAGTGAGGATGTTCACCTGAACGTGGGTCTAATCTTCCATGGATCAAAAACATGCTTACATGTTCACTGCAAACCTCCCCTACCCACAGAGGGAGGATCAGGGGTGGAGGGGGCGGGCTGGAGAATACCTCCCTACCATGCCTACAGTTTTATAATGCACTCTGCTCCCCCACCCCATTTTGTGTTTTTTCTTTTCAAACTGACCCTCAACTTTCCATGGCTACTGGGCTTGCTCAGTCCTCATTGGGCTGCAAACCATGGGGTGGGGTGGGAAGATGACCCTACTGATACCTCTTTCACGTTTCTGTCTCAGAGGCCCTCTTTCGGTCCCATGTCTGTCAGCACTCACCACCTAAGTTTTCTATTAGCGAGGCAATTCTATTTGTCTATCCAATTTGGTTAAATACACCTCATGGCCTTGGTTCCACACCGTTGCAGTTGGGTGCACAAGGCTCCAGTGTGCGCATGAAGCTCTGCACATGCAACAGTTTCACCACACACAGCTTTGGATCATACTGCATATGGTCAACAAGACCCACAGCATCAAAAGAGACACCACAACTGGTGAGACATTACACTATAGAGGTTGTTTCCACACTAGAGCTATTTAGCAGCGCAGGATATCACTGGAGTAACAGTGTTACTTTAGGCTGCAACCCTATACTGGCTTAGCTGAGAGTAAGCCCCATTGAACTTATTTATTTATTATGTTTATATCTCGCCTCTTTTCTTGCAAGGAACCCAAGGCAGCTTACATAATTCTCCTCCTCCTTGTCCTCTCCATTTTATCCTCACAACAACCCTGTGAGGTAGGTTAGGCTGAGAGTCAATGACTGGCCCAAAGGCACCGAGTGCGCTTCATGGCCAAGTGAGGACTAGAGCCCAGATCACCTGAGCAGGGCCGGATTAAGATAGGGGCTATTGGAGCTGCAGCTCCAGACCCCTACCAGAAAATAGGCCCACAATCAGGACCGGTGCAGGGCAGTTTGGTGCCCCAGGCGAAATAATATTTAGCGGGGGCCCCCCCTCTCCAAAGTAGCCCTGCTCTGCAAAAAAACAAAACCCTGCACCGCCACCACCAACCTACCTTCCCCCCAGCCCTGGCTGCTGCTGTTGCTGCTGCTGCTGCTGCTGCCGCCGCCGAGGAGGAGGAAGTGACGCGACGGGACCCCCGCGCTGTTTTTTGCCAGGGAAACCATGGGAACAGGGCTGTTTAAGCCCTGTTGCCCTGGTTCCTCCCGCCAAAACAACGCGGGCGGGGCTCCGGAAGCGACACGACGCGGAGAAGGTAGGTGGCGGGGAGGGGGTGGTGGTGGTGGTGGTGATGGCAGTGGCGGCGGCGGGAGGTGCAGCGGCAGCGAGCGGGAGGGTGGGGGGAGGCGCAGCGGCGAGCGGGACGGGAGGGCGCGGCGGCGGCGGCGGTGGGTGGGAGGGAGGGAGGGAGGGAGGGGAGACGGAGGCCTGGCGGGGGCGGCGCAGCGGAGGCAGAGGCCTGGCGGGGGTGGCGCAGCGGCAGCGAAGAGGGGCACAGCGTTTCTGCGCCCTCTTCAGCCGCGCGCCCTCCTCAGCACCAGGCCCATAATGCTCTTAATCCGGCCCTGCACCTGAGTCTCAGTCTAACACTCCAACCACTGTGCCACACTGGTTCTTAATGGGGCTTACTTCTGAGTAGACATGTATACGATTACACAGCGAATCTCTTCCTTTAAAGCCATTTAGCATGGTTTCTTATCCCTGGTTGCTGTAAAGTTACATTTCACCATTCTCAGCACTACTGGGCTCAAAGGAATAAGTAATAATCACAACAATAATTGCAACTTAGTCCCAACTGAGAGTTCCAATCTCCCTTTCCAAGCATTTAAATTTACTACTTTATTCAGGTAAAATGTTATCTGCAGCGTCATTTGCATTCATGGGAGCATGGAAGTGTTAAACTGCTCACTGGAGAGTTTTTAAATGCACTAAAGATGCATTGAGAGCAGCAAACAAAATATAGTTAAAGACTCAGCTAGAGGCAAAAAGTGTTTAAGCGCAAACTTTTCACTAGTTCATGGCATTGGCATCATTTCGCACAAGCTAGGACCTTAAGAAAAATAAGGATCTCAACAGAAAGTCTTCTCAAAAGCTTTGTGTAAACCTAATTAAATGGTCCTCACCTTTACCAATTAAGGTTTTGGTGACAGAAGCAGAATCACAGGCTGGCAAGAGAGATTGAAATAATTATTCACCTATCCTGCTGTCACTCAATGGTGTCACTCCAATGATGTCAGATACATCCGCAGAATCTGTTAAAATTGTTATACCAATGGTATACCACGCCAGGGCATCTGGCAAGAATAGCAAACACAAACAATTAAAAACATTGGAGAAGTTGTAGTCAGCAAGGGTTATATCTTCATATGTTGTGGTCATGTCCTGCCGTGTTACTCTTTTGGAACATGATGTTCTCAGAAATGGCAAATATTACACATCAAACTATATATCTTACATCAGCATGGGCTCTATTAACAATCTAGGAAGAAGAAAATGCGAAAATGACATCTAAGGGATTAATTGTGTCCATACTGATGCCAACTTGCAAGGTAACAGCTTCTAACACTGAAGGCTTGGTACATGGCAAATAGTCATGGCAGAAGAGCTGACTTACCAACTGAAATTAGCTAAAGGCAAAGTGAAAAGATCTCATTTTTTAAATAAAATATGGCATGATTTTATTGAATATACAAATCAAATCAAGGACCTGCACAGCAATCTTTGTCTAAAGACTTTCCTGAGATTATGCAAAAGAGGTTAAGGGTGCAATTCTATTGAGATCAGCATGTGCCTCCAAACTCGGAGGCTCATGCTCACCCAATGCAGGGTGCAGATGCTGATCTTTGCCTCCCTTCTCTTCCCACTCTGCGTTTTTGCTGTACGGCAGTGTTTCTCAACCTTGGGTCCCCAGATGTTTTTGGCCTACAACTCCCAGCATGCCCCAGCCAGCATAGCTGGCTGGGGCATGCTGGGAGTTGTAGGCCAAAAACATCTGGGGACCCAAGGTTGAGAAACACTGCTGTACGGTCATTTTCGGCCATTTAGCAACAATGTCTCAAGGGGAGAGATGGAGGCTGGAGGGACGGATACCTCCTATCCTGGCTGTTCTGGTCTCCTTCCCTCCCTGCTCCCTTTTACCCCTCTCTGAGGTTGCTTTCCTGACCTTGGAGAGCAGCTGGTATGGTTCTTTATGCGAGGGGGAGGAGCATTGGCATTCCAATTCCCAGCCCCAAGGCCAGAGTGCTGTCTCTGACCTTTGAGCTGGGAATCCAACTATCCCGTGTTCCCCTCCCCAGAAGATGTCTAGGGACCATAGGATTGTTCCCTCATATTATTTGTTCTGATGAAGCACCATAAAGAAACCTCCAAGCAGTGATGTGAATGGATTCTACCTATATTTTTTTGTCTGTAAAGAAAATGGGTTGGGGTGGGGGAAAACATTAAATGTGCTATCCTCTGTCAGCATCCAGATTTAAATTTGATATGTTTGTTTGCTTGTCACTGTAAATTAAAAAGAAGATATATTCACATTGCAAATATGGAAATGTCATTTTTATGTTGCTCTGAATACTATGCCCAAACAGGCCAACATTGGGCAGTATCCAGTACTGCTGCTTCACCTCCATTGGTTCTGTTTCATTTCATTTATTTCAGTTCTATACCACCCCACAGCCGAAGCTCTCTGGTCGGTTCACAATTTATACATAAAAACAACAACAATAAAAGCATACAATATAGTTAAAAAGATTAAAAACCAACTTTAAAAGCACAGTTTAAAATGACAATACAAAAGTTAATAAAACTAAGACTACAGCTGACAATTCCCCCCCCCCCATGTGCTGTTTTGAGCCCTTAACTGTTAAATGCCTTGGAATAGAGGGAAGTCTTAACCTGGCGCAAAAAAGATAGTAAGGTTGGCACCAGGCGGGTCTCAGTGGGGAACTTATTCCATAATTGGGGGACTACCACTGAGAAGGTCCTCCTCATTGCCACTAACCAAGCCTCTCTTGGAGGTGGCAGTCGGAGGAGGGCCCCGGATGTTGAGCGTAGTGTCCGAGTAGATTCCGGTTGGGAGAGACGTTCCGTCAGGTATTGTGGTCCTAAGCCGTGTAGGGCTTTATAGGTTAGAACCAGCACCTTGAATTAGGCTCAGAAGCATATTGGCAGCCAGTGCAAACGGGCCAGAACTGGTGTAATTTGCTCAGACCTTCCAGTCCCCGCAATAAGCCTGACTGCCGCATTTTGCACAAGCCGCAGCTTCCAAACAGTATTCAAAGGCAGCCCCACATAGAGTGCATTGCAGTAGTCTAGTTTAGAGATCACCAGAGCATAGATTAATGGCTCTAAAAGTAACCCTGGAAATGCTACTTTCTGGAATGGGACTGGTCAGCGGAGCTCCCTTTTAAGAGCTCCACTGATTTGCACCCTTCCAGAAATCAGTGTTTCCACTCATTTTGGATTGTTTCAGGAACCACTAGGCTTCCATTGCACTAGCGGTAGGTCCAGTAGCACGTGGGCACCATTGGATACTGCCCAGTAATAA
This sequence comes from Shinisaurus crocodilurus, assembly GCA_021292165.1. Lineage (NCBI taxonomy): Eukaryota > Metazoa > Chordata > Lepidosauria > Squamata > Shinisauridae > Shinisaurus > Shinisaurus crocodilurus. Next base: position 27,366,438 of record CM037878.1, read on the forward strand.
ATGTCCAAATGTTGACATTTTCATGCTTAGTTGGTACAGTATTACGAGGACTATACCATTCCTTCTACCAGGCATGTGTTCCCCTGGCTTGAATATAAATACAAAAATTTCAATTTGGTCAGTTTTATATGCTGTGTGGCGAGAAATTCCACGGGTAGTGATACTGGATATATTTTCAGTGAACAAGCACTGGAGACTTGTGGCATCCCTCTAATATTTGCTTTACAAACAAGCAGAGAATGAGTGCCAAACTAGATGCGACACAAGAGACTCATGGACAGGATCACCTAGATTTTTAAAAATATATATAAAAAGATTACAGCAGATGTGAATGGTCCTGAATCAGGTTTGGGCCATGCCATGGATAGGAGCATTTTTCACTCTTCCTGCTGGGACATTTTTCCCCAAATGAACTCCTCTCCCAGTACCTGAAGGTACTATTTGTATTGCAGCAGAGTACAATAAAGATTCCTGTACTCCCCTCTCCGCCAAATGGCAGCTTTTTGCCCCAGATCACCCCCTGCAGATTGTACACACTCTCCCCCCAGAGGTGCCTAAAAGAATAAAATGGGGGGAAATGATGTCCATAGTGTTGACAGAGTGCCAAATGGGTCAAAATTAGCTTGCAAACAATGGATGGCATCCCCCCGCCCCGATTTTGTTTTTGTAAATGAATTTGGGGGAGGGTGGCGCATGGCAGGGGCCAGATATGGCCTTCAGGCTGCTTGTTGCCCACACCTGCCATAGGCCAATGGCCAAGGCACCAAACAGAACTCCTCCAGCACCACCTTCTGAAGCCAGACTTCCAGGAAGGACCAATGCCTCTATAACCCTGGGATACCCTGAGATATTGAGGAACACAGAGAGGTCCAGCGGAATCAACAGTCAGCAATGCACTCGCCCTGCCTGGTTCCTTGCACAGGTCATCCACTAAGGTCATCTTGGCCCCCAAACTGGGTTGAAAGCCAGGTTGAAATGGATCTAGAGAACCCATTTCATCCTGAAAACCTGGAGCTGGGAGGCCGCCACACACTTGATCACCTTGCCCCCAAATGGCCAGAAATTCTCCAATATGGTGGGATTAAAGGAGGGTTACCACTCTTAACACCCACTTGGCCAGTCCACCTCTGGCTCCTGAAAGGAGGGGGGGAGAATATACTGCTGCTGTGGCTTCTGGTTTCTGTTGTTGTTGGGGTCTGCACGTGAAGAAGCACGGGGTAGGGCTTTGGCTGAGGTAAGCCCTAGAGAGGACCAACCAACTGCTTTGGGGGCAAGCAGGTGCCAAGGGTACATCTAGGGATGTAACCATTCACCCCGCACGGGCGTAGCGGGCTGAAATCGGCCCCACTCACGTCTGTGCGGGGCTCGTGCGGGGCTTGTGCGGGCCTACGGGCCTACCTTTTCCAGCGGCGGCTCACCTCTCCGCTGCGAGCTGCCTGCGCCAGTCCCGTCGCGTCACATCCAGGGGCGGATGTGACGGGACGGGACCAGTGCCGGTGGCTCGAAGATCGGAGCGACTGCTCCGGGTCACTCAGAAGATCGAGGCGAGGGGGCTGCCCCCTCAGAGAGGCAAGCCCCTCCAAGGTTTGTGTTACATTCCTAGGTACATCGGCTGGTACTGCTCTAATCGATACATTTAAGTTGGAACTTGTGAAGAAAGGGACTCTGCTAACCGGTCCTTCTTTCAAGACCAGAGAACAAAGGTGCAAAACTGCCAGCCTTAGCTCTGCAGTCTTGACCTGATTCTCTCAAGGCCTTGTCTATATTCTGGATTTAGCGCTGAACCACAGAGTAACCACACACTCCATGTGGGGTGAAACCAGGAAAGTTTATTTCAGGTAAACAGATTACAACAAAAGGTGGGAAATGAGGGAAGGAGACAAGGTGGGGAGACACTTTGGTATACACAGTAGAGCTACAAAATAACAAAGCTAGTTCCTTTACCATAACACTACCCAGGCCTCACTCTTTACCTGGGGGTTGGTTGGTCCTCTCTAGGGCTTGCCTCAGCCAAAGCCCTACCCCGTGCTTCTTCACGTGCAGACCCCAACAACAACAGAAACCAGAAGCCACAGCAGCAGTATATTCTCCCCCCCTCCTTTCAGGAGCCCAGCTGGCCAATCAGGATGAACTTCATCTGGGCCAAGCAGAAGGGGGTGGCTCTTTGGTCATGAATAGAATGCTTGGGCCGCATTTGCATGCAAATACCTGTGACACAGGAAGATCAAAGAGAACTATGCATTTGCAGGAGACTCTTGGCGCCTAGAGTCTTCAGAAGAACTATGTACATTTTGCATGAGATTCCCACCTCCAACTGGGATTATACTTGTTTACACGTGAAGAGGTGTGTGTGTGTGTGTGTGTGTGTGTGTGTGTGTGCTCAAGGAAACTCTGGCGCTTTTTCTCTACAGAACTTACATACCTCACACATAGGTCATAGCAGGCTACCAAACAGTCCTCCCCTCCACCTTGTGAGCTAAGATGTAAAAGTCCGCTAACAGCTGCACTTGACAGGTCTTTATGAATGCAATGGTGGCAGAGAAGTAGGATTTATTTGTCACCAGCATTGCCATAAAGGAGGCTTTAACATGAGCTCTAGGCCTGTGTTCTATCAGCCATCAGTCTTCCACCACCATTACTCTAGTCACTTCTGTTGTGTGCACCTTGAACAAAATGTAGGTTCTAACCCATCACATCTGGTGTGACCCTGGATGGAGAAAAACAGCAACTCCTTTAAGGCGGAAGGTTTCACAGAGAGAAACTTCAGAAGCCCTTGAAGTCACCACCCCATAGTTTGAGCAGGTATAATTAGAGAGTATACTATGGCAGGAGGAAACTAGTTTAGAGGCAGAGGGATCATGTACCCTTGCCACTTGATGTTGGATCCAGTTCGATCTAGGATCAGCATCATTATCATCATGTTATATTTAGAAAGCATCTGCATGAAATCTATGGGGATGTGGGGTATTTTAAAAGGAGTCAGAATGAAAAATTTCCCATAGCAAGAATATCTGAGATTATTTTATCAAAGCAGATATTTCAATTTGCACCGTATAACACAGTAGTTTTCAGCATTTACACGATGCGCTTTTCATTTGCAACATGGGATTCATTTTGACCTCTCTCTCTCTCTCTCTCTCTCTCTCTCTCACTCATTCACACACACACACACACAATTTTCCTGCTTTCATTTTCACTTTTTTTTCTTTTTAAAGAAATACAGAGAATAGGGTAAAATAAAATGGTGGTGTGCTATTGCAACCCACTGAAGGTCTCAAGTCTCACCCCAGCCCTTGAAAACCAAGGATATAGTATTTATTTATTTATTATATTTATACCCCGCCTTTCTTCCTGCAAGGAACCCAAGGCGGCTTACATAATCCTCCTCCACCTCTCCATTTTATCCTCGCAACAACCCTGTGAGGTAGGTTAGGCTGAGAGTCAGTGACTGGCCCAAAGTCACCCAGTGAGTTTCATGGCAGAGCGGGGACTAGAACCCGGATCTCCCGAGTCCCAGTCCAACACTGGGAATATTTTCTTTAGAATGTTTTCTTTAGCCCTGTCTGTGAATGTTACAGAAAACAAGTAAAAGTATTGGGCAAGTGCAAGGTTCTTTATCTGCACTTGCTTCTGTATTTGATACTTTTAATAGACTGGCTTTTCTAAATAAACATGTGCTTCTTTCATTTCTCCTTTTCTGAGAAATCACATAAAAGTTGGAATGTGCAGATTCCCTCCTAACTCTGAAGCCTTTCAACAACTTTGAACAGATGTCAGATATAAAGGCTGCCTGTCTTCAGTTCAAATTGCTGTTGCCAAGTCTCGCGAGCTTTGTTTTTAACAGTTGATTATAATGTCAGTACGGTCCAATTTGCAAGCTTTAAAGAAGCAGCTGAACACTGCATTTTGCTGAAGTATAGAAGAGCTTGGTTCTTAAAAAAAACCAAACCACATTGGCATCTCTGTAATACGAACTGGGGTAAGAGTTTCTCTATTTACGTTGATCTCTATCAGCATAAGTTATAGTTAAGCTCGATTTGTATGGGATTTGCACTCTACTAAAACGCTATGCTCTGTCCGTTTGTTGCTCTGCTGGGAATACGAAGTCTATTCTGCAAATGGAACTGATGGAACAAATAAGCAGGCATGTGTATCGAACCATAGTATTATTCAACGGATTCTGGGCTAAGTAAATTAAACTGAACTAAAAAAAATCATTTATTAATTCAACCATCTTCTGAATTTAAATAGAGATTACATAGCCTTGCATATAGATTTCTTGGTTGGCTGAGGATTTACAAGGAGAGGAAACAATCATTGAAATGAATTGTATTGCTTCACTGAATGAGAATACTGAAGTACGTTCTGTTTAACTTTCATGGGCTAAGACTAATGGAAATAAACTTTTTAAAAAAGTAAATGTATCTAACAATATATCTCTATTTGCATGACAGCCTAAAGAAATACTCTGACCTCTTTTCTTTTGGAAGTAATAAAGCAAGGTGTATTTGCTTCAATCTGTTTTATGTTAACCTGCATCTGTTTACAGACAGAATCAATTATTGTATTCCAAACAACTGCAGTTTAACTTTTGGTTGATAGCTGGCTTTCTGAACAATATTAAAGATAACCTCAAATGAGTTTGTAAGAGATTTGCTCCAAGATTCAAAAACGTTGGGCTTCATGCATGATTCACCCTTAACTCCTTCCCTGATGGAAAATTAAAGTCAACACACAAGCTGTTACAGGGATAATTGTGACATGTGAAACATCAGAAGTGGTTCCAATGTACTTATTTAACAGTGGCTGCAAACCAGCATGTTGCTATGCATACTTGCACAACACTGATATTAAAAGGATGAAAGATAAAGTTATCCACATTCTTACTTGGGAGTAAGCCCAATGAACGCAGTGGGTAGGAGGGATCTTCACGAGATTTGTTGTTGATGTGGAAATGTTGTGGAGCAGTGTTTCCAAACTTCTCCACTTCTCGAATGAGTTAATTACACATTAATTTTGATTGATGTCTTCTATTACAACTCATAAATACTTCCCCCTTCAGATATGTGGTTAAGGCTGCAATCCTACACACAAGTCTCATTAAACGTAGTGGGACTTACTTCTGAGTAGACATGCAGAGAATTGTGCTGTCAGAATACAAATCTCACCGGTCCCTCTCCATTATATGAAAAACAAATGAGGCACAATCCCGCCAAATGGAAGTATTTTCAAATCCCTTAACTGCAGAGTTAAGCACATGTTTAAATCACTCTCATTGAGCCCAGTGGGATTTAAAAGTGCTTAACTTTGGCAGGATTACACTCTTCATTTTTGTCAAACATTTTGTAATCCTGGATAGCACTCTGGCTGTAAACTAATTTGTACTTACCTGGGAGTAAATCATATTAAACCCAATGGATTTACTTCTGAGTAGATATGAAATTGTGCTGGAATTTAATCCCCCCCAAGTAATACATAATGTTTCCCCTCAACCTTTACTGTCATTGATTCAAATGTCTGCCATTTCCCTAAATGTATATTTTTAAAATGTTACCACTGTAACTGAATGCATGCACATGGAGATTGGGCATTGAATGCTGTACTATCACAGATGCATTAGTTAAAGATATGGCAAAATAATTGATGGTTTTACTTTGATCAATAACATTGTTATAGTCACTAGGAGGTATCACATTTAAACTTATCCAAAACTTTCATGCAGCTTAATCTTCAATCCATCCAATTGAGGGCCTTCAGAACAGGTTTTAATGTTGCTGCTTCATACTGAAAAAGCTTTTTTCTATGGCCACACCCAGGCTCTGGAAGTTCTTGCCTAGGAAGGGTCTCCTTGCCTCCTCTTTGTTGAGATTCCACCATCTGATCCAAACCTTCTTTGGGCCTGCTGAGTAGAAAGTAGATGAATAATCACCTGGAGAACAAAATCATCTCAGGTGTGTGTTGTTTTTATCAGCTCTACTCTTGTTTTGCCATGCTTTGTGGATGCCCCCCCCCCAAGTTATAGCACTACATTTAAGATCACAGGGAACGGCCTTATACCAGGTCACACTATTTGTCTGCTCTAATCAGCAGTAGCTCTTCAGGGCCTCAGGCAGAGATCTTTCCCAGCACCTGCTACCTGAACCTTTTAACCAGAGACACCAAGAATTGAACCGTGGACATTCTGCATGCAAAAGGAGGTGCTCTACCACTGAGCTATGGTCCCTTATTGATGGTATATTGATGATATATATATAATACTTTTTTGTGAGATGCCTTGAGCATTTTCTTTGAAATGGAAAGGTATGATATTTATTTCATAGATTTCATAGATCACAAGAGTTGGAAGGAGCCTTCAAGGATATCAAGTCCAACCCCCTGCTCAGTTCATCACTCCTGATTTTTATAGCCATCTATATGTATATATCAGCGGTGGACAACTTGTGGTAACATTAGATGTTTTGGCCTACAACTTTCATCAGTTCTAGCCAGCAAATGGTGAGACATGATGGAAGAGAGCCAGTGTGGCGTAGTGGTGAGAGTGTTGGACTGGGGCTCGGGAGATCTGGGTTCTAGTCCCCGCTTGGGCATGAAACTCACTGGGTGACTTTGGGCCAGTCACTTACTCTCAGCCTAACCTACCTCACAGGGTTGTTGTGAGGATAAAATGGAGCAGAGGAGGAGGATTATGTAAGCCGCCTTGGGTTCCTTTCAGGAAAAAAGACGGGGTATAAATATAATAAATAAATAAATAAGTTGTAGGCCAAAACATCTGGAGGGTCACAAGTTGCCACTGTGGTACAGTGGTTAGAGAGTTGACTAGGACTCAGGAGACCCAGGCCATGAAGCTCACACTGAGTGACTTTGTGCCAGTCACTCACTCTCAGCCTAACCTACCACACAGGATTGCTGTGAGGATCAAATGGAGAGGAGGAGAATCATGTAAGCCACCTTGGACTCCTTGGAGGATGGTATATGTTACATATATATATATATATATATATATATATAATATCTATCTATCTATAAATAAAAATGTAAATGTTCGTTTGTTCAAAATTGTAAATTGCCGAAAGTTCTTCACCGATTGCTTTGAAATTTTGACACGACATTGCATTCGAATCCGCGCATGTTTTTATATACCTATTATATTGATGTCGCACCTGTGACAGGTAAAAACATGCTTTTTCTGAAAAATGGCGCCATCTGCTGGACGTTACGGTGACACACGCTATACTAAAAAGACATGGGTGTTGCGGCGAGCCGGAGAGCCTGCCTCCCCATCCGCTGGTCCCATCACGTCCTTTCTGCGAGCAGAAACTGACGCGACGGGACCCCTGCTCTCTGTTTTTGGCTGGGGAAACCAGGGAGACAGGGCTGTTTAAGCCCAGTTGCCCTGGTTCCCCCTGCCAAAACAGAGTGCGGGTGGGCATTGAATGCTGTACTATCACAGATGCATTAGTTAAAGATATGGCAAAAGAATTGATGGTTTTACTTTGATCAATAACATTGTTATAGTCACTAGGAGGTATCACATTGCTTTGAAATTTTGACACGACATTGCATTCGAATCCGGCAGCAGCGGAGGTGGCGGCGGCGGCATGGAAAAGTAGGCTGTGGTGGGGTGGCGGGGGGTGGCTGGGGGTGCGGCAGCTGCGGGGGGTGGCGGGGGCAGCAGTAGCGGCGGCTCGAGTGGTGCAGAGAATGTTCTGCGCCGCGCGGGTGGGGCTCTGGCGGCGGTGGCACGGAAAGGTAGGCTGCGGTGGGGGGGCGGGGGGTCCGGCAGCTGCGGGGGGTGGCGGCAACGGTGGCTTGAGCAGGGCGGAGAATGTTCCACGCCGCGTGGGCGGGGCTCCGGCAGCAGTGGAAGCGGCGGCACGGAAAGGTAGGCTGCGGTGGGGTGGCGGGGGTGGCGGCAGCGGCAGCAGCGGCGGCTCGAGCAGTGTGGAGAACGTTCCGTGCTGCGCCGCCGGGGCTCCGGCAGCGGCGGAGGAGGCGGCGCGGAAAAGGTAGGCTGCAGTGGGGTGGGGGTGGGGGTGGCGGGGGGTGTCTGGCGCCTGCGGGGGGTGGCGGGGGTGGCGGTAACAACATGCTTTTTTTTACAAACACTGCCATCTGCTGGACGTGACGGCGACACATGCTATACTAAATATTTTACAAATCCATTTCAATGTTTCTGATTTACGATCCATATACGATTTCCCACGGATTGCTTCTCACATGGACAATTCTATGTTGCATGCTCTACAGTCGCCAAACCGGACAATGGGACAACAACAGAGATTGTCTACCCACAAGCATTGTGAAATTAAACATATTCGAAACGTGCGCTTTCTCTTTTCTTTCTTTTCCATTTAACCAGACTGAGCCACAGCAACGCGTGGCCAGGTACAGCTAGTATATATATATATATATATATATATGAATACAAATCTCTCTCTCTTCTTAGCTCAGAAAATAGCGTATACTGTATACCTCAGTATACAGGGCTGTTATGATAATTTTTAAAATTATTATTATTGTGCAATGTCAGAGTTGTAAACTCCAGCACCAGGGGCATTGCTAGGTCCTTAAAAGATCTGGAGCATAAGCCCATGACACAAATTTGTGTGTGTGTGCGCGCACGCGCGCTCACTCATACAGAGGTATTTGGGGGGTCAGTGGGATGAGAAGGTTGTACAAATCTTAATTAACTTCATAATGGGAGGTGACTGAGGGAGGTTTTAAAAAAACAAAAACAACCCCCCCCTGTAAAACCTATTTAAAGCCCTGTGCCTGCTGGCGGAGCCATGAGGTTCTCTGCACACAGCCTTCACAACACTTCTTGGAACATGACATCACCTAGTCCTAATTCTCCTTTTGGTGCAATACGCTGTCTGCAGCTATATGAGAAATTAAAGGTAGAGGGTGAAAAAGACATTCCAGTTGGGTCAGTAAAATTAGAACCTGTGAGAAATACCCGTGTTTCACAGGGATCTCTTCCTGCCCTTCTCTTAAATGTTCACTGAAGGCAAGTTCCCAACAGTGGGCATGTAAGAGTAGAAAGGAAGGGAGCTAGAAAAACAGTGAGCAGACGGTTGAAGGAAAGGTGACGGTGTTTCCTATAGAGTAGAAAGCTGCTGTCTTTATGCTAAAGCCCCTACTGGTCTTCTAAGGAGGTAAGTGCTAAGGTTCCCTAGTCAGTGGCGCAAAGCTGCTGAGCTCAGAGGGTAGAAGCAAGCTTTTATTAAGGCAGATGATGTGACTGGGGCAGCTCAGAAGATCTGGGGCACAGCTCAGTAGATTTGTGGCACGTGCCATGATTGCCCTCCAATAACAATGCTCATGTCCAGACAGTACCATATCTAACAGACCTCTGCACATGGATTACCCTCTTGATGGGATGTGCCCTACTTTTACACAGTAAAAATAGCACACTGGTGGTGGTGAAGACACCTCTGCATCCAACAATGCGGAAGGATCCTCATGCACTATGTGAGCAATTTCCATTGCCAAATGGATGCTTGTTTCTGCCACCTTTGGTAATGCCAAGTATGTGATTTGTAGTGGAAGGCTTATTCTAAGTACTGTTCTCTTGCTCCCTGCCAACAGATGCTCAGCACTGCTAATCTTTGGATCAGGATCCCATGCTATGTCCATGCCAAACTTTGTGCAAGCATTTTTCCTAGAGCTGAGTGAAAATGGCCTCTCGAAATTCTCCTCTATTTCTGGGCAGGGGACAATTCCACTGAATTTCTCCAGGGGGAGGAGAAATTCTCCAACAATATCTCTCAAATAGGGTTCACCATCGGCCAGCACAGCTTCTTTCTTTCTTTTCCTAAGGTTTGTTGTTGTTGTTATTTTGTTTTTTACACTGCTACTGCAAGTGGCAACAGCATCAACTGTAATGGAAGCCTGGCCCCCATTTTGTATCCTCCACAATACCCCATATGTAGCATCATTCCATGGCATTGCTGTAGGCAGCGGAAGGGTATGCAGCATTTTGCAGCCACCACAAAAAATAACGGCAAATAAAATTTGGAGAAAATTCTGCAAAGTGGCCTTTTATTTCGGGAGGTTTTTTTTTTTTTTTTTTTACAAAAATAAAAATCTCAGGACTTTTCTGAGAAAAAACGTCTTCTGGGAAATTTTGGCTCAACTCTAGTTGTTGTTGCTGTTGTTAGTATTATTATTAATTTTATTTATATACCGCCCAACAGCAGAAGCTCTCTGGGTGTTGCCATTCTTCAGTTGCCATTCTTCAGGGTTCAGCACCTTCCCCAGGGTCTTCCAAATGTTTAATTTCTGAGGGGTGGTTGGATACATCTTGTCTCTAATGCAGGTGCTGATAAAACCACCCCTTCCCTGCAAGGCCTGCAGTGGGTGTGGGGGGCAGTGTTATATCCAGCTCCAGGGAAGAGGTGGAGCTAGTGCTGTGGCAAAATCTGTCCTCCAATTTCCTGAAAGTCCCCCCCCCCATGAAAGAGGCTTCCATTTTTTTGCCTCATTCTCAGGGCATTTTATAATTCATTTTGAACTTCTTTTGGTGGTGTTTTTGACCTTCCCTAATCAGTGTGAGGTGGCTGCTTGTGTGTTTTTCTTTCTATTACACATCTCTCCGTTGTTCTGCAGCCTCCCAGGCTGCCTGCTGCACTTCCTGATCAGAAATTGCCCTATAGGAGGAATTACCTCATGATGTCTTCCCCTGGGCTTTAATTGACATTCAGGAAGCCAAGGAGGCCACAGGCTGCTGGATTGCACAATGAAAGACAGGGCACTCATGCACACTCCTCGGCCACCTCATAAGTAAGGTATGCACAAGAACCCTGAAACAAACCCATGAGAATTTCTCCAAAATATCTTCTCTTTTGAATTTCTTTTTGGAAGCAATGGTGGAAAAATATGTGGGAGAAATGTTCAGCAGAGCACTGATTTTTACATGCACGCCCAGAGCAGTTTTGTGATCACAAAAACACCTGGCAAGCAGAAAGTTCACAGGTGTGCATGTTCGTGTAAGATCTTAGGTGAGTAAAGTTTAAGGCTAGATTAATGCTAGATAATGCTCTACAGTTCTTTATGAATCGCCCCAAGAGGCTTTACATAAAGTCTACTATTACTTTAAATCCTTTCCCTCAATACTCAGCTCCTATGCTATGGCTTTTTATTTGCTCTTGCATTCAACTGAATCTGTGAAATATTGTCTCTGATAATCCCCCTCTGTCCTTTGGTTCCTTTGATACTCTCACATACTTAGGAAGCACTTCAAGCAAAAATGTTCCTATTTTCTACTCTTAGCTTTCAGCTCTAAGCAGGCAACAAGCAAAACGGCCCTAAATGAGCTGCACAGCTGTATTTTCCACAGAAATTAACTCCACTCCTTTTAAGGATAGAAGTACTACTCAATAATCGAGAACAGACTGTTTGAAATGACAGTAATGAAGACACAGAATCGTTTTCCTTTCTCATATCTTTCTTCCTTCTTCAAGGATAAATTAGTAAGAATACGCAAGTTACTGTGATATCATTTGGAAGGTTTTCTCTGTGTCTAGGTCAACTTCAAAGACTGAATCCCAAACCATTATTAAAAAGTTGATTCCCATCAAACGATGAAAAAACTAAATAGTATAGAAAACTATTATCAATAGAGATTACACACACACACACACACACACACACACTGATAACAGTTTCTAGCAACACATTTAGTATAAAAATACAATCTAAGCTAAAAATATGATTTCCCCCCCTCCCTCCCTTACCCATGAAATGCCCCTGACTTGATTAGAACAAATTCTTCTAGCTTTTGTGACATAAGCGACGAGGTTCAGTCAGTATTTGAACACAATTCTCCTACATCCATATCAGCATTATTTCCATGGCACCACCATCTTGAATTATGTAGAAGCAGGGCTGACACTTAGCAAACAAAAGCCCAGGTCCATGTTGTTGTTATTGTTGTTGTTTTCTTTTCAAATCTACCTACCTTCTTGAAACCCTTTCTTCCATATTGACATGTCTGATGAGGAACATCTCCATATCCAACATGATACCCATATGTGTTACAGAGGGTTCTGGGACATGTAGTTGGGTGCTGTGCTAGTCTAAGGCTTAATCTCCTGCTGTGCGGGAGTTTTTTGTGGCAGATAGTTGGGCGTGGTGTTGTTCATTCCTACATGTGAGTTCAATAAAGCACATTTGTGAGTTTTAATCTAATTTGTGAGTTTAATCTACCAGAAGGCTGTCTCTGGTTTCTGCTCTTCTTTTTTAACTAAGCCCAGTTTGCAGTAGCCACAGGGTCAGTTCGTGTGAAGCATTGTTCAGGCCTTTTGGGGCTCACTCGCCATCATCCTCTGTGAAAGTGAGTCAGCACCCTAGAACACACCCAACATTTCCCTATGGCTTCACACTGCATGGAAGATTGATGGTGGCAGACTTTCTGGGAAGTTTTTCTGCCATTACTGACTTTCCTAGTGAGGAATCCCTGATAAACTTCCTTCCAAAGAACTTGCAAGACAATTTGAAAACTACTGGCCAAGATAAACAAACAATCAGACAAGCAATGGATGTAGGGTAATCATGTATCCTACTTTACAGAGGACCAGGACCGGTGCAAGGCAGTTTGGTGCCCTAGGCAAGATCAGATATTTAGCGCCCCCCCTTCCCACTTCAGAGCGCTGTATTTTTTTTCAAGGTGTTTCTGATGCCCTCTTTAGCCCTGAGCCCTAGGCAGCTGCCTAGTTGGCCTAATGGTAGCACCGGCCCTGCAGAGGACACACCGTTAACTGAAGGGCTGTCAGAGAACAGTCCTCTGTTTGAAGGGTTGTCCAGACCAAGTCTGGTTTAAAGGTAAGGAACCATAAGAAGGGAGAGCAGGGCCTTGAATTTGCCAGCCAATTAGTATCCGGATAGCAGATTGAGTAGGCACACAGGTCACCTGGCCAAAGCCTCCCCCACTATGGTGAGACATTATTGCATGCCTATTTAAATGGTAGAAATTATTTCTAAATTTCTATCAATACATATGTATCCGAATACACAAACTTGATGAAAGTCTGTGTCCTCTTCTGTTCTCTTCTGGCTAATATAAGTGGCCACCCTAAATAGATGTGTGATGACCCCTTGTTTTCTGTTCAACTTACTTGAATGGGAGACCCCTCCTCTAGTTTCCTGCATTGAGCAGGGGGTTGGACTCGATAGCCTTGTAGGCTCCTTCCAACTCTATGATCTGTGAAATCTATGAAATCTATGAAAATCCTTTTGTTTCCATCATGTGGTATGCTTGAGCAGGAATCTTCAAATTCACCTTATATTTTGTTCAAGGAAGAATTCCACAGCAACCTAATAGTGTTGCCACGTCCCGCCCAGTTACTGTGTAAAGTCCTTTGAATCTCCCAATGCAGCAGGCAGCAAAGGTGCTCCTCCTACCCACTTACTCTTTGGTCCTGTCGTCATCCCTCCCTCACCTGCTATGCAGCACACCCCAGAGACCACAGCAGGTGAAGCAGAGGACAGACAACAGTATCAAGGAATAAATAAGTGCAATCAAATGCACAATGTCTGTTCCGCATTTTGAGTGGTACTTGACCAACGTGCCCTCGGTGGATCCCATCCCTGAATAGCCACACTTCCTCTTTGGGATTGTTGCTGCTGCCCATTCACTGCCCTCCTCCTCTGCACCATTGCTCAGAGGAAGTGGGCAAGGTATCACTCTCAGTTGCTTGGAGAGTGCAGGTAAACAGGCAGCAACAGCAAGGAGGAGTAGCAGAAGGTCAAAGAGCTTTGTTGCTTCACATTGCCCCCCCACACACACTGAGTTTGGGCCTCAGCAGAGGCCCAATGATGCCAACCCCTGATGGCAGCCCTGCAGCTGTTGCTTTCTTGCTGCATCATTGGTCTAATGAGACACGCCTACAACCTGGGAATGTATGTCTACAACATTTCTGGGGAATTTCACTAGAATCCCCCACCTCAAAGTTGCTACTATCTTTAAGATAGTAAAGATAGTTCTCCCCTGGGTCTAGGGATGGAACACGAACCTGTCGGGGGCTCGCCTCTCCGCTGGCTCGTCTCTCCGCTGGCTCGGCTCTCCGCGGTGGCAGCCCCCCCACCTCAATCTTCTGAGCAGCGCAGAGCAGTTCTCCGCGCCACTCGATCCGCTGGCGCAGGTCCCTTCATGTCACATCCGGCCCCGGAAGTGACGTGACGGAGACCCTAGCCTGCACAGGTGCAATATGGCGCGGGGGGGGGGTCCAGCCACCGTTGGACAAAGGTAGACCCGTAGGCCCGCACGAGCCCCGCATGGATGTGAGCGGGGTCGATTTTGGCCCCCTACGCCCGTGCAGGCCGAACAATTACATCCCTATCTGGATCCACTTGCTGTGTTGTTAACTTCCTAAGGCTCGGTGACACGACTTTTCTAAATGCCACAGCTCCTTGCATGGCTGCATTTAAAGGGCCTGCTTAAAATCTTCCTTTTTCTTTCATTTCAGGAATCACGATGCACATTAATGGGGCATGCGGCCACACGAGAATTCTCATGTGGTTTCTTCTGCTCTCTCTGTTTGCCAAAAAGGTGTTCCCTGGAGATGACACTATAATTGCCACAAAGAATGGACGAGTCAAAGGAGTTAATTTGCCTGTGCTTGGTGGAACAGTAACCGCCTTCCTTGGGATTCCTTATGGAGCACCACCGATTGGTCAGCTCCGGTTCAAAAAGCCGCAACCTCGGGAACAATGGAAAGGAGATTGGGATGCCAGCAAGCATGCAAACTCTTGTTTTCAAAACTTTGATAATACTTTCCCTGGATTTGCAGGATCAGAGATGTGGAACCCAAACACAAATCTCAGTGAAGACTGTCTCTACCTTAATGTGTGGGTTCCTTCTCCCAAGCCTAAAAATGCAACCGTTATGGTATGGGTCTATGGAGGTGGATTCCAGTCTGGTACATCCTCATTGAATGTCTACGATGGCAAATTTCTAGCCCGAGTCGAAAGAGTCATTGTTGTTTCAATGAATTACAGGTTAGGGTCCTTGGGATTCCTGGCTTTGCCGGGAAATGAAGAAGCACCAGGAAACATAGGGTTGTTCGATCAACGGTTGGCACTTCAGTGGATCCAGGACAATATAGCAGGCTTTGGTGGTAATTCTAAAAGTGTGACATTATTTGGAGAGAGTGCTGGTGCAGGATCTGTCAGCTACCACCTCCTTTCTCCTCAAAGCCATCCTCTCTTCACTAGGGCAATCATGCAAAGTGGTTCAGGAAATGCCCCTTGGGGTGCACTTCTACCCTCTGAAGCAAGACAAAGAACACTGGCTCTAGCTAAACTCCTCCACTGTACAAGTAGCAATGAAACAGAGATAATTTTTTGCCTTCGAAACAAAGATCCCCAGGAGATCCTTGACATGCAAAGCTCTGTTTTAAGAGAGGACGCTTTTTTAGAAATAAACTTTCCTCCGATAGTTGATGGTGACTTTCTTACCGACATGCCAGCAACATTGCTGAAGAATGGACATTTTAAACAAACTGAAATCTTGATGGGAGTGAACAAAGATGAAGGTGCATTTTTTCTTGTGTATGGAGTACCTGGCTTCAGCAAAGATAACAACAGCCTTATAAATGAAACAGAATTTCGGGCGGGTTTGAAGTTCTCCTTTCCAGAAATAAGTGAAACTGGGCAAGAATCTATTGCTTTTCAATATACAGACTGGGAAGATGAGGAGAACCCTTTCAATTACCGTGATGCCATGGATGATATCATTGGGGATTACTATTTCATATGCCCTGCAGTGGAGTTCATAAAATATTTTGTCCAGGCAGGGAACAGTGCTTTCTTATACTTCTTTGAGCACAGATCTTCTAAACTTCCTTGGCCAGAGTGGATGGGAGTTCTACACGGATATGAAATAGAGTTTGTATTTGGACTACCTCTAGAGAGAAGAGTTAATTATACCAAAGCAGAGGAAACACTGAGTAGGTCTATTCTGAAATATTGGGCCAGTTTTGCAAAAACTGGGTAAGTATTATTTTATTTTATTTTACATTTTGCTTTCTTTTCTGGTTATTTCCCCCTATAGAAAGTCAGAATGATTATTCTCTGCTATAATTTTTTTCCCCATGCCTACAAAAATTGGGAGCTTATCTGTACTACTACTACTCTGTTGCTATAATAGTACATACACATGGTGTTGATGGTGGCGGTGGTGATTGCAGTAGTAATGGTAGTAGTTGCAGTGGTGTAGTGGAGCCAGGGGCCACAGGAACTTGGCACCAATACTTTTTTATTAGCAGGGATCACGCTCAGAATTCCCTGTTCCTTCTGAGCTTAGCTGCAATCCTCATGGTAGCTGACGGTGGGGAAATGAATTTTCTCAGCAACAATTTTTAAAAATCATTTATTATTATTTATTTCATTTATATGCTGCCCAACAGGCGAAGCTCTGTGGGTGGTTCACAGCAATTCACAAATGACAAAACACAAATACATAAAATATAGCATAAAATAGAGATACAATTAAAAGAATACAGCATAAAATACATGTGGAGAAAGCCCTACACAGGTTCACACACACACACAAGGTTTTCGCCCAAGGGAGGGGGCAAGGAAGGGGGGATGAAGTCATCGGAGAAGTAGCAGACAGACCATCATCCCCAACAAAGGAGAGTCTCGGTGGAGATCCACAAACCCAAGGAAGGAGCATCAAGGATCATCAAGCTATCAGGGCAGTCTCAAAGAGCTGCAAAGTGCTAGTACGTCTCCTTCTTCCTGGGCAGGAATAAGCCCACCTGGAACGAAGGGGCAGGCATAAGCCCCCACCTGACCTGGAGGGCGGGGAGAGCGGGAACTCAGGGGTAGAAAACCCCTCTCCCTTCCGGGTTAGGGTTGTTGGGAACCACGGGTATTTCGGGGCCAGATCCACCTTCCAAGCGGCAGCCGAGTACGCCTTTCTCATCCATGAATCGGCCGACCCAGAGCCAGGCTGACATCGACTAGACGCAGAGTCTTTGGTCTGAGGTAACTGACTAGATTCACTCCGCTAGCCTAAGCTTGTTCATTGAGAAACCCAGGGGTCAGCTAAGGTTGTGTTGCTGTTGTAGTATTCCTGGAAAGCTGTTAGTTCCGCTCTGTGTTTTGTGTAAACAAATAAAAGCCTTATTTGGTCATTCAAAGTGCTGCGGTTTTCCTCTTGTGCGCGAAAGCCTCATAGGTGATTGCCAGCGCTCGTACGGGCTGTAATTCAGAGCCGGTTAACCCGTTAAGCGCCGAACTCACGCAAAGGATCCTGTTGGTGATCCTTCACAATACAAATGCCATAAAATACAACATAAAATTTCAATATACAGAATGTAGGACAGTATAAACAGCTAGAACAATTTCAATTAAAAAAAAAAAACTAGAGCTGTTAAAACAGCTAACATGTCCCATCATATGCCATTAAATGCCTTGGAGTAGCAGACAGTCTTAACCTGGCGGCGAAAAGATGATAGCATTGGCACCAGAAGGGCCTCAGTGGGGAGATCATTCCATAATTGGGGGGCCACCACTGAGAAGGTCCTCTCCCTCCAAGCCTCCCTTCACTCAGAGGAAGGCCTCAGATGTGGATCGTAGCATCTGGGTAGATTCAGGTTGGGAGAAGTCGAGGTGTTCCATCAGGTATTGCAGTCCCAAGCCATGGAGGGCTATATATAGTTATGAGCTATCCCTCTTCGAATGCATAGTATTTTGTAGTGGCCTGGTCTTGAATAGGCAATTAAGACCCAATAGGTTTATAAAAGGCCTGCTTCTGCTAGAGATGAAACGGCTAATATGGATCAACACAGCTGCTTGAAATTTTGGGCTCTCCTTGGGGGCGCGGCTATGGGGACTGTCATGATGAGTGCCTGCACTTCAAAAATTTACCACCATACCACTGAGTAGTAGAAGTAGAGAATACCATTAGCAGCACCAGTGGTAGAGAATACTGGTACGTGTGCACTAGCAATGAATCACTGTGTGATTGGTAATGTACCTTTGTGAGGGCTGCAAGGAAGTACTGGTTGTCTCTCTAGCAAGATGCTTTCATTACTGACAGAACTGGATGAGTTTGTAAAAAGGCTCAGTAAGCTTTAGAGTTGTTTGTTAGTCATATGTTGCCTACCTTACATGAGAACAAAACTTTTGTCACAACAGCTGTTGCAAGTAAAGTCTACAGTTTCAAGTTGCAAAAGTATTATATTTGCAACCTCCTCAACCCTGCCACTCTTTGATTCTTGCACAAGTGGTGAGCAAATGTGCATACAGCACGATGAGAAGAAAAATATATCAGATAAGAAATCTCATATATATTTTTCTCAAAGTTTAGTTGTCTCTATTGTTGATCTCACCTACTGGCACTTAAAAGAATACGAGTGTGATGCGTTGGAGTAGGTAGAAGTGAGCCTGTATCCTTAAAGTGTAATATGAGGAGGTACCCAATAGTACAAGCGTGAATTCTTGGATTTGTTATTGTACCGCTCTTCTGGCAGTTGTCTCTCTCAAGAAGCACACCATTAATATTTCTGTCCTTCGTTGTGGAGGTTAGGACTTTCGACCCTGGTGTACAGAAGGAAATCCAATGAAAACTGAAATCTTAATCATAACTTCTGAGTGAACCTGCTTAGTTTATGAATCTGAAGTTTTTTATAGGAACATCGGGGATGTGCAGTGCCCACCCGGAACTGATTGATTGATTTTGCCATCCATATTAAACCTCTTTTTCTCTTTCCTCAAGCAGAAACACCACATTTCCCCCTCAAATGTTCACTCCAGGTAAAACTCAGTGGCAACTTAGTAATGTGCAGAATCCCACTAGAAATGTCATGAGTTGTATCAAAACTGTTTTCCTTTTTTCTGGCTTCCCTTAAAGATTCATTGGATATTTCCTCTGAGTGGGAACATCCAAATTTGCCTCAAAATGTCACTTTAGGCCAAATTCAATGGCAACTTGAATAACAGTGTTTATCTGTCTTCCTGGGATGCAAAAAGAGTGAGCTTCTGACATTGACAATGCCCTGCTAGTTAATGCTAGGCTTTCAGCACAGATAACTGCAGACTGCACAGTTAGACAGTGTTTCAAACAGGGTGAAGACCTGGCTTCTTTAAGGTTATCAAAAGAAAAAAGAAAACTCACCCTCCCTCCCTCCCTCGCACGCACACACACACTCATTTGCCTTTAAAAATGCCCGTGCTGGAGCAAACAGGAACTATGCAGCCATACCATCAATAGCTACTGATTTTGCAAACAAGGCTTGGCTCCATATCAAAAGAAAGTAAAGGATACCCTTTCTGTGCCTCCTCATACAAGGAGGGATTTCTCTTTAATCCCATGCTGCCACTTTTGAAGTGCAATAAGTGGGGTGTTCTTTTTAAAGCAAATGTTCTGGTAACCTTGATTTTTCCAGATGATCTCATTCTTTGGTTAGTTCTTTATTTCCAGTGTAAACATAGCTTCTACTTACAGATTCAGGTATTTGAGTAAACAGCCAGCTGTTAAAGCTTGGATTGTTAGCTTTGGACGTCTGTGGCTCCATGCACATAATGAAGTGATCACACAATAACTTCTTATTTGTGGATCCACATAACCTTCAGCCCATTTTTACACTAGTCAACAGCATTTGGGGCTTATGTTCCATCCAGTGCCAGCTCCAGGTTCTTGAGGACCCTTAAGCAGGACGCCCTCAATGGGCCACCTCCCTCACTACTTTCTCATTTTTTAGAATCACTGGATAGTCAACAACATTTGGGGTGTATGTTCCATCCAGTGCTGGTTCCAGGTTTTTGAGGGCCCTTGAGCAAGCAAGACACCTTCAATGGACCAGCTGCTATGGCTTCTCATCCTCTCTGTTGTAAACTTGTAATTGCTACCCTTGCTTGACAGGCAGAGAGCCAGTGAGCAAGTAGGCAGGGGCATCTGCTGCTCCTCATTCTCACTACCACTATTGTCTGGTCCAGAGTGAGAGGCAGGTGAAGAGCAGGTTGCAATGGTGAAGAGGAAGAGCAACTCTAGGGGGCTCTTGTCAGTTTGCCCCTGCTGGGGTGTGGCCTCTCAGTAGGTGCCCGATTATGCCTACCTTTGATACCAGCCATAGTTCCATCCATGATGCTATTATTATCCCAATTTCCAAGATGTGTCCAGGGGATGAACACAGTGGCATGCAGAGGAACGGGGATGGTGTCAAGGCACACCTATTAGGGGTGAACCAGTTTCCCTTATTCTCATTAATTAGAAAGAAGGATGTGCAAAACTTGCCTGCCTCTGTTGGAAAAACGTCTGGGCTTTGTTGAGTGTTCCTTCTATTTTATTTGCAACATACTGTATTGCTATTTCTCTTGTTTATGATGGCCCAGAGTTATAAACAATACAACTGAACTGAACCAAATAGATGAAACACAGTTTCCCCTTTCTTTGCCATCTCTCCCCCCGCCCCCAATCTTATTATTCCCCAAGCAACAAAAACAACAAGCATTCTGCTGGGGAAGAGAAGGAAGGAACAACAAGTGGTGAGGAAGGCCCAATACCACACAGGAGAGACACCACAACTCTCCTTATGTGGGAATAGGTCTTGGAGCATAACTTCCTGCTGGGGATCATAAGACCTGTAGTTTGAAAACTACAAACCCTGTGAACCTTATCAGTAAATGACACTCAGTCTGAGCTTCATTTGTGAGCATCATTTCCATGTAAGGAGAGGTCTAGTGGGGTTGTGAGCTCTCTCTGCCACTTGTTATCACCTCTCTCTTGCTCAGAATAAGGCCTCTTCTGCTGCTTCTGCTTCTTCTTTTGCTGGAGGAAAGTAGAGAGACTGGCATGGGTGGCTTGGTAGAGGCAAGGGTGGGGTACAAACCTCATTTTGAATCAGACTAGATTGAAGGGGATTGGACCTAATTCAAAATATGGCCAGATATCTCACCATCTCTAAGAAGGTGTGATGGATCATAGGGTGAATGTTTCCCTACTGATGGAATCCCCTTTTCTTATAAGGATTCCTCCAAAAAAAAGTATGATGAAAGATGCCTCCAATGAGGTTGGACGTAACCTGATGAATGAATCCTAGGCTATCTGGCTGTTCAAAGGGGTTCTAATCCTTACTGATAAGGACCCCTTATCAGCTCTAAAAAGAAGAAGAAAAAGGGTTATGTCTGTATTCTCCAGAAATTTGGGAAAGTATATGACCTTTAGTGACATTTTTTGGTAGAAAGGCGGGGTAGAAATCAAATAAATTTGTAATAAACCTAAAGCTGTTTAGT
Source organism: Shinisaurus crocodilurus (assembly GCA_021292165.1). Classification (NCBI taxonomy): domain Eukaryota; kingdom Metazoa; phylum Chordata; class Lepidosauria; order Squamata; family Shinisauridae; genus Shinisaurus; species Shinisaurus crocodilurus. The sequence goes on from CM037878.1 coordinate 27,387,678, forward strand.
TTCCCAAATTACCAGAGAACACAGACTTAAACCAAACCTTGTGAAATACCCTTAGAACACAGGAAGCAGTTCTGCTTACGAACATGGTATGTGCTTCCTGCACACCTTGTTTTCAGAAAAAAATATGTCTGCTTCCTTTGCTGCCATTGGCATGGCAGCAGCAAATTTGGCGGCAGCATGGGCACCCAAAAATGCCAGGGTTCCCCATGGGCCGTGTGTTCTCCAGCCCTGCTCTAGATGGTGCTGCTAGCTTATATCAGAATATAGGGGCTCATCACAGTAACAATGCTAAGAAAGATCTCTGCCCAAGGCTCCGGAAAGCCACGGCAAAAAGCCAAGTATATTGTACTGGACGTGAAGGACTCGAGATGTGTGAGGAATCCGATAGAGTGGTGAAAATCTGATAGACTCAGCCCGTGGATTCAGTTCCATCAACCCTGTGCTGGCGGCTCCGACCTGCTCTGATGCAAGTCGAGACAGCATGCGGACTTCGGTTTTAAAAACTAGCCAGGATTTGCATATATCTTTCTTAAAAGCCAGGGAAATTTGCACAAAATTCAGGCCTTTGCTCCACAAATTTGTGCAAATTGCCTAAATGTGTGCAAATTAAGGAATGGAGGCCCGGATTTTGCACAAATCTGGAATTAACTGTCAGAAAATTCAAGGTGGTCAAGGTGGAGTGTGTGCACATGCAGTGAGAGGAGGAGGCTTCCATACGCCTCATGTTAAAAATGGTGCAACAAGAACAAGAAGAACAAGAAGAAAAACAATGATGATGCAAATCTAATGAGTCGGTCCCAACTTGCACAAATCGTGCTAGAGATACGCAGTTCTTGACTCTAGATTTGCACAAATATTTTGAGCAATTTTGTGGAAGCCCCCCCTCCCCCGACTCAGCCCGCTTTTGCCCGTCAGGTCAGAAATATGTCAAAAGTCCATCAAGCTGAAATGGAACGAATTTTCCAGTGTTGCACATCCCTTGGAAGCACTAATGAGATGACAGTACAAAACAGCTTCATGTGTTCAATTCTGGATATTTTTGCCTAATAACACACACCAATTTATCCTTCTATGAATTCATGCCCTTTAAGCTTTATTTTATGCAGACATGATAGTCATGTCTAACACTGTCACATGAAGATAAAATTACTGAGATAAGGTTGCAGTCCATGCTAAAATGAAGCATCATAACATGTATATATGTAACATAACATGTAAATAAAATAAATAAATAAAGATAAGACTAAGACTGCTTGTTCGAAGTAAGTGAAATACTCATCTCCAATTGTCTGCAGATGTAGTCAACCAGATTATTCTTTGGACTATAATTAGATAATCTAGCAGATGATATTTCTTTCAAGCATATACTCAGAATCTGCATCTCCTGCAAGTATTGAAAACATTACTATTTATGGGCAGATAGTTCCTTCATGCAATTCCAGTTATGAAAAGAATGATCAGACCACTCTGTTCTCTTCTGAGCTAACCCTTTATTTACCATGTACTTAATACACAATGACTGAGCTTTACGCTGCAATCCTGTGCCCATTTACCTGGGAGTAAATCCCATTGAACTCACTCGGGCTTCCTTCTGAGTAGACATGCATAGGATTGCCCTGTTACTGATCCACTAAAATTTTGATGAAAAGGCAAAACTGATTTTAAAACAATGATAAAGGGTGGATTCTCTTAATCCCTTTAGTGGCATGGTGTCAGTATGCAGGGTCAATAATAAAAAATAGAAATAAAAATCAACATTTCAAGATGTAACTCAGAATACGGTTTTTGGCTCTGTGTACATTACTAAACATGGTTGGTTAAAATAGCTGGCCATTGTTTGCTCCAGCACCTTTTTCTTTAAACTTAAGTGACGCTTCAGTCAGGATGAGGGGTATGGACTGAAGAGGCAGAATATATAGTGGGAATGATGGGTTACTGAAGGAATCCAGTTTCTGAATCCAGTTTTTAATCACACAGTGTGTGTTCCTCTGGTTAGAAACAGGGAATACATTAAGGATTCTTCTAGCCATGTTAATCAGTTGCAGCAAAAACAACCAAGAGCCTTGTAGCACCTTAAAGATTAACACATTTATTATAGCATAAGCTCTCTTGGGCTCAAGTTCACTTCATCAGACGCTTAAAGTGATATCCTCAGTTGGAAGGTACATATACACCTTAATGTAGGGAAGGGGATGAAGTAAACAGTGGGATCAAATGTCATGAAATGCAAATGGTAAAATCTGTGATAATTAAGCTGAAGTTTAATTATCACAATGTGGCATAGTGGTTAGAGTGTTGGACTGGGACTTGGGAGATCTGGGTTCTAGTCCCCACTTGGCCATGAAACTCACTGGGTGACTTTAGGCCAGTCACTGACTCTCAGCCCAACCTACCTCACAGGGTTGTTGTGAGGATAAAATGGAGAGGAGGAGGAGGATTATGTAAGCCGCCTTGGGTTCCTTTCAGGAAAAAAGGCGGGGTATAAATATAATAAATAAATAAATAAATAAATAAAGTTTAAATGTATGCAAAACAGGGCCAGCATCAAGGGTAGGTATCGATGGGCACCTGCTGAGGGCCCACAGCCTAGCAGGGTCCTACTGACAAAAGGCCCCTGGAGTTGCTCCTTCACTTCACTGTTGTTGTGACTTGCTTGTTCACCTGCTTCTCACTCTGACCCAGATAATGGTGGACATGAGAAGGAGAAGGAGATGCCACTGCCTACTAACTCATTGGATCTCTGACTGTCAGGCAAGCAAGTGGTAGCAATGATAAGGAAGAAGATGAGGAGCAATAGCAGATGGTGACAATGGTGGGGAAAAAGGTTGACTCACTGAGGGAGAGAGGGCGTCTTGCTCAAGGGCCGTCAAAACCCTGGAGCCAGCACTGATGCAAAATAAGCACAGTGACTATTCACAAAAATAGTGATAACACAGGCACCAAACCCAAGAGAGAGTTCTGCAGCACCTTGAAAAGCTAGCAAGTAGCAAATGTATTTGGCCATAAGCTTTCATATTGTTGATGCACTGGCCAAATCGTAGAGCAATGGACTTGACAGCTGAACTCTTCTCGGATGTGATTTTGTAAACACGGTTGACTTCAGTATGTGCACCACTAGTTTGGAGTTAGATCTTCATTCTATGGCCTCTCTGACAATTTTGAGTCACCCTTTGCTCATAAATTCTCTGACAAATGAGGGAAACTTGGTATTTGATTTGATACTTTTTAGTGACTTGGAAATAGATGCTCTGTTTATCCATTAGCGTGGGAAGATCCCATTAACATGATAGGATTATTTTCTTTGAGAGTCCACATCTGTTTTATAATTCCTAACTAGTGGACCAGTTATTTTCTTTAAAGGAGTTGGTTTGTACTTTGTTTCAGACAACTCTAGCATCTGTGGATGTTAGTTTGCAAAAAACACACACCAAAAAACCCCCAAGAAAAACCAAACAAAAACAAAATGCAGTGCTCTTGACCATCATGAACTGGTTCAAGGAATAGAAATGTTACTTGCAGGGACAGATGAATCGGTCAATATTGGTTTCCCTCCATTTATTTTTCCATTCCTCAGTTATTTTTGTCTAGGGATGGGTGAGAAATTCACTCCATCATGGTAATTTTTTAAATGGATTTTCCTGAGCCACACCTCTTGGAACCAAATGTGGAGATGGACATACTTTGCAGTTAGAAATCTGTACATTTCCAGGTTTGTGACGCGTTCTGTAAAAAGCCAACCTGATTTTTGCTATATATATGTTTGCTTGTTTGTTTGTTTTTATTTAAACTACTTATATACCACTTGATATCATAAGTTTTCTAACAGCACAAGCCAATGAGTCTGCCCGCTCCGAACTTGGAGGATTACGGGCATCCTATGCATGGTGGGAGGAGCATGGAGACGAAGGTCACCACCGTACTCCTGCCATGCAAAATACTTAGACAGCCGATTTCGGCCCTCTACGTGTGGTGCCTCAGAGTGCGAGGATTGGAGAGGCACCACACGTAGAGGCAGAGCCTGTCTCCTCCCCTCCCCGCCCCCAAAGGTCACTCTTGTTACCTTCAGAACTGTAGCCAGTGTGGTACTTTCCATAATGGCTGCAAGGGTGAGAGGAGGGCGCTCCAAGTTCGGAGTCCCAGATCTGACCTTGGAGCAAGTTTCTGAGGTTGGAGCTGGGTCTCTGAATTAACCTATGTCTGACTAGGCCAGGGCTTTCCAACCTTGGGTCAAACATTTCATAGATTTCATAGATCATAGAGTTGGAAGGAGCCTACAAGGCCATCGAGTCCAACCCCCTGCTCAATGCAGGAAACTAGAGGAGGGGTCTCCCATCCAAGTAATAACCAGGCCTGACCCTGCTTAGCTTTCCACGCTCAGACAAGCTGAGCCAGCGTAAGCCTCACAGGCCTGTCCCCAGATGTTGCTGGCCTACAGCTCCCAGCATACCCAGCCAGCATGGCTAATGGCAAGGAATTCTGGGAGCAGTAGTCCAGCAACATCTGGGGACCCAAGGTTGGAGAGCCCTGGTCTAGGCTCTGTTTAGCAGCCATAGGATTATGCTGCCCATAGCTTACATAATATGGGAGACCCCACCTCTAGTTTCCTGCATTGAACAGGGGGTTGGACTCGATGGCCTGTAGGCCCCTTCTAACTCTATGATCTATGAATCTTTGAAAAACATAAACTACATTATAAAAACCAAAATAAAAACAATATGCAATAATAAATACATTAAAAAACACTAAAACGGAGCAGTGCAATTACACATCAGGGAAAGCTGGAGTAATCAGGTGCATCTTGAAGAGGCACCTATAGTTCCCCACAGTTTCCACCTCTGAGACCACATGTGGGAGAGAGTTCCAGATGGTGGGTGCCACTAGTGAGAAGGCCCACTTACCCAAAAGAGGTAACCCAAAGAAGCTAACTCTCTGGTTAAAAAATCCATCAAAAACACAGTCATCCCAAACAAACGAGCAATCCAGTCTCACAGGTTTAAGGGGCATGACTGCAATTCTGTGCATAGTTATCTGGGAGTAAGCTCCATTTGATCTTACTGGTGCTTACTTCTGAACTTGTAAAACACATTGAGCTTTAACCTAAGTTCTTCAGCTGGCTGAAAATGCAGCTTTTAGCTTTCAATTAGAAATACAAACAAACTTGGAAACATATGTTACCATCTGAAATGCTAGCATGAAGTAGGAGATCCATCAAAGAAAAGGAAAGAAATGGCCATCCTCTGCTTGACTATTTCCCTCATTCTCTGACTTCCTCTCTGCTAATCTGTCACAAACAATAGTGGTGGTTGAAAGTGAAAGTTGAAACCTCATTCACTTGTGAGAGCAAGGAGGTACTTCGATTACCCTGGCTTTCCAGCAAATGATGTCACACATCATTGTTCCTGAATTGGAAACGTACCAGAGTTGCCCTCCCCTTGCATCCTTCCTCCCACTACACCACCGCTAGTTGCACTGTTACCAGGGCTGACTCATTGAAGGAGCAGGAAATGCTTCTAGGAGAATACTTGTTTTTATTTTGTACACTTTGAAATATTATTGTATTGCTTCAAAATGCGGTTTCCTGCTTTGACACTTATGATGTGGATATTTCCTTTTCATATGTAAACTGGGATTTGGGATGCTCAGAATTCAAAGAAAGAACTTAAAATGGTTCTTTAGGATGTCCAAGAAATAGTAACATTATTAACAAATGGACCAAAGAGGCCAGGCCATCATAGAAAAGACAAATGGCTCCATCAAAACATTACTGTCTAGTGTTGTATATAGAACCAATTACTCTTTTGTATCTGGCAGTACAATGAAGTTGTCACTTGACCAAGAAGATTCTAGTAAAATAAGGGACACACAAATCCATTACATGAGAATACTGACAAGAATACTGTTAAATCAGCTCTGCTTTCTTGCTTTGCAAAATGTTCAACGAGTACGACTTCTTCGACTGCCTTTTTGTTTGCTTTCTAAACCTACAGTATAGAAATGTCATTTTTTTTAAAAATCTACCACAACTTCCTTAAAAAAAAAAAAACAACCAAGGTGCATCGCAGCCTGCAAATACTACATGATATAAAACAGCTGCAATGAATAAAACCACAGCTTTCAGTAAAACAAAGAATTGGCATTGGTACAACAAATAAAAAATATATATCTTCAAAACAATTCTGTACTGCTTCAGGGTCTAACTCAGTGTTCTCCAACCTTGGGTCCCCGGATGTTTTTGGCCTACAACTCCCAGCATGCCCCAGCCAGCTACGCTGGCTGGGGCATGCTGGGAGTTGTAGGCCAAAAACATCTGGGGACCCAAGGTTGGAGAACACTGGTCTAACTAGACGTGATGTCTGCATGACCTGTGCTAGCATGCAGGATTTTTAAAAATGGTGTCCACCTGCCTCCGGATTCAACTTGGAGCAACTTAGAGGAAGGTCGGGATATAAAAAAAATATCATTCAGTTCTGACATCTCTACCCCCACCTTTCTATCTATTTTAAAAAATAAAGCAGCTATGTGATGAACTCAGAAGATTTATGCCTCAATCACTTCTCCTTCCACTAATTAGAGGTGTGTTGAACCATGCAATCTTATACATGTTTTCTTGAAAGTCCCACTTTATTCAATGGGACTTACTCCCAGGTAAGTGAGCATTAAATTGCAGCCCTGAATGGTGTATCTACTTTATCCAGATGTACAGTGGGCAGGGGGGGGATACTTTTTGGATTTCATGGCTGTGTGAAAAGTTATCATGAAGAACGAGGGAATGTGAAGGAGCACCACCACGTGACACATCCTTTATTTCCAGATGTCCCTGTGTTTCTCATGCTTATGTTGTTGTTTTTGTTGCCCTTTGGGATATGCCTCAAGAATCCTCATTTTTCAATGATCATATAATTTCCTGCAGCTCAGACGTTACATTCCCTAAAGGGCAGGAAAAAAGTAAACACCTCTAAGCTGTCAATAAGATTCTTATGAGTGGGAGTCAAAGCCTTGCCAATTTCATCCTTACCTTGACTACCAACAGCAAGATTATATTGCTCCATTATTCACCGTAACCTTTAATCAATTGAGCTGGAGGAGTTCATTAGATGGAAATTTATTTGGATGGAAGTTTATAAGTACCATGAATTCTGACTTTGTCCCAGGATTTCTTGTAAATCCCCATGGTTGAGAAGTAGCTATCCTATAGATTTGCTTGAGTCAACACCTCAGAAGTGGTTTCTCGTTTCTTTTCTTTCTTCAGCAAGTGCAAGAGAGATGTTTCAGGGGTGATTATGCCGGGGGGGGGGGGGGAACCAAGCGTATGAAGCAATTGTGCTTCCTCTGCAACGTTAGTGGGGTTCAGACAAGCCCTCCTCACACATTGAAAGAAGGCATGGTGGGATTGCAGGATCATGGCACCTAGCTCCACCCTCCAGATGCATGCACTGGCCATGCCATCCACCCTGGCCATGTGTTCAACAGCCACATGAATACAGCCTGACATGTTTTGTAGGGCTCCTCTGCTTAGATATATACTAGATATATACTAGCAACTTCCTAATTCTCATCCCAATGTTCAGTGCCCAAGCCCCACTACCAGCATTACTGTATGGTACCTTGGTTTATTCTGAATTAGTCTGTCCTACATTGATTTAAAAGCCAAGGGGGTGACGTTTTCCAAACATGTCCAAAAGAATGTGTCTAGAAAACATCATTGTCCTGCAATAATGTATCAATAGTTCAAAACAAATGCAACCTGCTGCAACAAAATTTTGCAGTGTGGAGTACTGGCATCCAGCCAGCCAACAATGTCCTCTGCCAAGAATACTCTATTCCATTTGTTCCTCCCCAAAGTGTTCTGCCCCCCCACCCCACCCTGCACAGTCAGTCAGTGCCCACCAGGGATGTTGAAGAGTCCTTGGTCTCGAGTCACGAGTCGAGTCACGAGTCTTTGGACCCGAGTCTCGAGTCCGAGTCCTTGGTCCAAAATGGTGACTCACGAGTCACGAGTCCTGAGTCACTCCCAAAACTGACTCCACGAGTCCCTATTAAAATCAATGGGGTTTCCCCCCAACAAAATAAGGCTACTTCAGATGTGTGGCTTAAATAAATTCTAGGCACAAGTGTGCCTTTTTATTTCAAAACTCTGCCACTGATTTTGGCAAGAACAGACCAGGCAGACAAACCCAAAATAACCAGGCAGGCAGAGGAGCCAGGGAACCCCAAAGCAGGCAGGCAGAGGCCTTTGTCTTGGACAATTCAACTGCTGAACAGGTCAAGAAGAGACCAGGCAGGCAGAGGAGGCTGGGAACCCCAAACAGGCAGGCAGAGGCAGCCAAACCCAAAATGTCTGACCCTAACCCAAACCCCCCACAACAACACATCAATCAAAATAAATCTCAACACATCGTTGGGGCTGCGCTCCTGGTAGCTGTCCATAGTGGCTGAGCAGCGGCGCGCCTCGCTTCCATGCGCTCTTCACCGGTGATCGCGCTCCTTCTGGCACAGCCAGAAGACTTGTCAACAGCCCAGGGATGTTGACGAGTCCTTGGTCTTGAGTCCCGAGTCGAGTCTCGAGTCCCATTAAAAATATTGGGACTCGAGTCCGAGTCGAGTCAGAGGGGGGACTCAGTCCGACTCACGAGTCGAGTCCTCGAGTCCGAGTCCCCATCCCTGGTGCCCACTGAGCATATCCAGCTCATATCAGACTATTTTGGGTCCTCCATCCCTGAGTAGTTTTCCCCTAAATATTTTTGTACTTCTGTAAACTTTGGGTTTCTCCCAAACCAGCTGGTACCTCCTCCTTGTGCTTGTATAGTGTTGTTTTGGCTACCTCAAGACCCACACTCAGCAAATGGCGTCACTATTAGTATATAGGATATATCTTAGTGTCTGCAGTGTGGGAAATGATGCCTTAGTGCAGGGCTGTTGAATGAATTACATTTTGGAGACACTCCCAAGGGCCTCATTTCAGGGGTGGGCGGGGCCAAAGGCAAAAGGGGAGGGACCAAAGATACCAGCAGGTTGTAGCTTACATTTCTGACTGCTGCTAACTAAGCCTTGGGAAAGGGGTTTCAACCTCTTAGAAAGGGGTGGGGCGAACTTTGCACAAAAGTTGGGAAGCCACCAAACAATTGGTGGTTGAGAAAAAAGGGGCTGAGACCAGGTGAAGTGGATGGGGCCATCTGGGGAGCCTGTGAGGGCTGCATTGGAAACCCAGGTGGGCCAGATTTGGGCCCTGGGCCTAGGGATGTACTGAAACAGGGAACTCTGGCTGTTCGAGCTCAACAGATTTCCTGCCCACTTCTAATCCAATGATTAGAAGCAGGCTGAATCAAGTATTTTTCTTCACAGAATTCGGTCTGTAAGATGGACTGAGATTTGTATTTATTTATTTTTAACCACCAATTGAATTTGCACAAATCGGCACCCGGAAAGCATGTGCTTTTAATGTGACCTACGTGATTTGTTCAAATCACACTAGAGCTGTGTGGTTTGGGGGGCAGATTTGTGCAAAAAATGGCCATTTTGTGCAAAAGCGCATGGTTGAACTAAACCACCTGGTTTTTGGGTGCCAGTTTGTGCAAAAACAGTTCTTTTTGCACAGATCCACACCCAAAAAGCACGTGGCTGTAGCACGATTTGTGCAAGTTGTGCAAGTCATGTTAAAATCATGAGCTTTCCAGGTGCCGGTTTGTGCAGATTCCATTGGCGGTTAAGAACAAACAAACGCAAATCACAGGCTGTGCTACAAACAGAAGTCCACAAGCTGGCTCGACTCACACTGCAGTGAGTTGGTGCCAGCACATGGCCAGCAAACTGGAATCTGGGGCCCTGAACCATGAAAATCCAATAGATTTTCACCCCCCTAATGGATCCCTCACACTGACGGGACCAGCGTGGGCGGCGCAGGCAGCTCGCTGCAGAGAGGCGAGCCACCGCTGGATTCAGGTAGGGGCCGATTTCAGTCCGCTACGCCCACGTGAGGCGAAAGGTTACATCCCTATCAGCACGGCCATCCCACGGGGGCACCCCCGGTCGGCGTTCGCACGACACGGGAACCGTGGGGGACTTCTGCTCCCCCACGGTTCCCGTGTCGTGCGAACACGCTCTCCATCTCTTGAACCTAGAACCTTGATCTCCTACCCTCGGAACCTTGGATTGACTTGACTATGGATCGTAACTTGGACTGGTGCTTGATTTATGGACTTTAAGTTCACCCTGCATGAAGGTAATGAATTGGAACTGATTACTTCTTTTGGCTCAGCTAACATGTAACATTAAAGTATCTGATTTAAATGAAGTGTTTGGTGTGTGGAGACCAGGATGGGACACACACATCCCTACCCATGCTTGAGGTTTTGCACCCCTGCAAGACCGCCGTAGTGTTCATGTGGATGCATTAACATTGGGGTGAGCAACCACCAGCACTAGGGCCACATGTGGCCCTCAACGTAATTTCATATGATCCTCAGCCTAATTTCAAAAGTCCTCTTCAAGCGATCAGTTCAGACTTCAGTTCAGACTTCTGGCAATCTGTCCATCTCTTGGCAGCTCACTGGGTAGGGAGGAAGAGGGAGGGAGAGAAGGCAGTGCCAGAAGAAGAGAGAAAAGGGATGGCAGGAAGAGAGAGAGAGAGAGAGAGAGAGAGGATGTGTTCGCACGACACGGGAACCACGGGGGAGCAGAAGTCCCCGCAGTTCCTGTGTCGTGCGAATGCCGACCGGGGGTGCCCCCGTGGGACAGCCGCGCATGGGACGCACGCAAAGTGACCATGGTCGGCAGAGGGGTAAGCCCCTACCGCGCGTGGCCACCCTGCTGTGCGAACAGTGGGCGGCTGTCCCGTGGGGGCCGCACAGAGTTGGCAGCCCAGAGCGGCAGGAGCTGCCGCTGCTCCATCCTGTAGGGACAAACGGCCCCTCTGGGCATCCCAGGCCCCGCCACCTAGTGCTGGGAGGCCTGCACTGCGGTGCGGGGACTGCCAGCTCCACTGGGGTCTGCCCATGTGTGCGAGGCGCAGGTAGTCTACGGCGCCCCACCGGACCCCGCGGATCACCCCGTGGTGCCTCCCCCACCCACAGCCTGGGTCGTGCGAACCGGCCCAGAGAGAGAGAGAGAGAGGATGGGGTGACAGAGATAGAAAAGTAGATGATCCCACCCACTTTTGGCTCTAGCCTTGTCCACTGTTCGCTTCAGCCCTGCCCACCACCAGTGTGTTGCCCCTGACAGATACCCTTGAGGGACAGGAAAAAGGTCTCCCACCCCTGATTTTCATGAATATGTGCTAGAGACTAAATACATCCATTCTCCATACACAGATTTCACTTCTAGAGACTTGGGTAAGCATCCTAAACCCTGAAGAATACCATTTTTTTTTGGCAAAGAATGCCCCAAAGGCACAAATAATGATTTACCAGGAAGTGGTATCAGGAAATAGGGGCAAATCCCTGAAAATTGGGCACATATATAATCCCAGAGGTGGTCCACTTTGGGGCTGATACAGCTATTTCAGCCATGTGAAAGATCCTTAGTATTTCTATGCACCTTTGATAGTAAGCCAATTTGCTTTTTGTAGTTACTAATATGAATATTAATCAAAGTGCATTTGTTGGAATGAGGCTATTTTTGTCTGTGGTTTCCTCATGTGATTTATTTTAAGTTTAGATCCATGATGACAACTTAGTTACTTTTTTAAAAAAATATATTTTATCCTCATTTTTCTTCTTGACTTTTGGTGTTCTTCAGAAAGCCTTTGGAAGTAAATGAGTGACACTAACTGGTCCTATCAATCACAGTCAGCGGTCTCTGCTCAGCTAAACCCTTGTAAGGGGAAGCTTTATTTATCATGGAAGAAAATGCTTGTCAACCAACATCAGAAGTTGCTAGGTTATGCCTTTTCCATTACTTTATTCATTATCTTTATTCAGTACCGTTTTCCAGACATGAGTGAAGTTTAAAAAAGAAAAAAAAAACTGACAAAAAGATGGACAAATCAGATGAAATGAAAGCTACAAGGAAAAGAAGTCAAGGAACTCACCAAAAGTACGATCACTAGGCCTTTGGAGAAATGCCTCGTTTAGAAGAACTGTCAGAATCTTGTCTTCTTTCCTTTCTATGAAACAAATCCATTGCAGGCTTTAATTGGAGCATTTGAAAAATTTCTCCTTTTATATTTTAAGAAATCTGATCTCCACATCTCCTGTTGTTGCCTACATATTAAAGACCATAATCTAGAGGCCTGCTTTAGGCCTACTGAAAGTTCATTTATACAGTGTCAGTGGGGCTTTCAACATTTCTTTGTATAGCAGTCCCTTCCCCACAGAGCAAATGTCAGGGGTAGGCATCATTGGGCATTTGTTGAGGCCCACACCCCAGCAGAAGGGGGCACTGTCAAACCTGAGCCCCCCTCCCTTGAATTTACTACTACTACTCCTCGGTGCATTGCATTGCCTGCTCCAAGTCAGTGAGCAATTAGAGAATTAAGAAGTAGCCTCTGTACACCTTGCCCTCTCCCTCTGGGCATTGGAGAGAAACAAGGCTTCTGAAATTCCCTCAGGTTCCCCAAAAAGGGCTTTCTTTGCACATAATGCTAACCCATAGTTTATTTTACCCATGGTTTGTTGCCTTACCCAGGGTTTGTCTGGCAGATGATCGAACAAACCGTGGTTTGTTTTCTTAACCCTGAGTTGTTTGCTTCCCTCCTCCACCTGCTCCCTCCCTGTATGCCAAATGTCTGTGTGGTGCTGTAGTACTAGCATGTAGAGCCGCTGAGGGTTTTTGACCACTCTTGTCCACAGCCTCTGTAGCCTGGTGAAGCAACCCGTGAACAGCCCACGGTTCTGGGTCTGCACCTAACGGCAACCTGTGTTTTACACAATCCAGAGTTCACGACCCATAGGTTCTCTTTCTGGGTTGTTCGTGGATAATAAACCACGATTGCCTACATTGTCTACATGACTGCATAATTAGGAAAGGAACTGTAAATAGAACTGCCAGTATCATACAGCCCTTATACAAATCTATGGTGCGACCGCACTTACAATACTGTGTACAGTTCTGGTCAGCAACTGACATGATCCTTGGGTAATTCATCATTTGGAAATGTGCAACCCCTGACAAACCAAACTGTGGACCACACACTGATCAGTAGGTACTGAATACCAGCAAGAGAAAAGAATGTCTGTTTCTCTCTGTCCTGCTTGTCAACACTTCTGGTGCACCAGATAAGACAGCAGATGCAGAGTGATGTACACCTTGGGGGCCAAACTAACTGTTCTGTCTATCACACATAGTGGAGCAATGTGAGATCATTTTATTTATCTCGGTGTAAGGATGTGCAGCCCTGATTTGGATCAGGACCATGGTGCTCCCAGAAAGCATGTGTGTGTGTCTGTGTGGGGGGTTAAATCTTTCCCCCACCCATTTTTTTTTGCAGGGTTGTAAAATGGGCGTGTGTGTAAAAAATAGGGGGAAAGTCTCTATTGACTCCTATTTCACCAAAAAAATGGGTTGGGGAAAGTTTAAACCTCCTCCTGGAGTGCTGTGGTCCCAATCCGAATTGGGGGTATGTGCACTTACACTGAGGTACATAAAACGATCATGTATAGCAGTGTTCTCCAACCTTGGGTCCCCAGATGTTTTTGGCCTACAACTCCCAGCATGCCCCAGCCAGAGGACCCATCTGGGGACCCAAGGTTGGAGAACACTGATCATAGAATCATAGAAATGATGTATAGCTTCACTATGTGTGATAGACCAAACAGTTAGTTTGGCCCTTAGAGTGACCCCATTGCAGCAAGAAGTGTGATGTTGCATGCCCTGGTTTCCCCCCAAAGGCTAAAGGAAATATGTGATGTCAAAAGCTGGCATGCCACACCTTTCATAGCTTTGTTTCCCCATAGTTCCTTGCAGCACCTTCTTGATTACATGATCCCTGTATGTTGGAAGACACCACAACAGAATCAGAGGATGTATTTGCCTTCTCTATGAGTGAGGGAGAGAGGGGGGGTGGAGGAAGAGAAGCACTTTGGAGAGGTTGGAAAGAGGGCCCCCCTCTAATAAATATTCCCACAAACAGCTCAGAAAGGGTTCATACTCTTTTTTTAAAGTTTATTTGTTTAGTAGATCTTCTTTACATGGCTCTAGTTGCTTTATCCTCAATGGAACATGTACCATGTGATCTTCGTAAAGGTTGTATCATCATCATCAGGCGATCACTCGTGACCGAGTAAGATTGTCTTCCGGGATAAAAGGAGGAAATTCTTTGTTTGGTTGGTTGGGTTGGGTTGGGTTGGAAGACGCCTGTGCGTGAAACTGTTTTATGTGGGGAGATCAGTGCACAACGAATCACCACACAAACTTGACAGAGTACGGCAGAGATCCAATGGCACGGTTACCCTGACGATTGGAAAACCATTCTCTGCTGCAGCCTTCATCCGCCTTCACAGCCGTTGTAATTTAGGTTTAATTATCTTCCGCCTGTTCTGCCGTTGAGGACTTTATGTTTTGGATCGTTGATATAATGTTATGACTTATACCTCAAAACAAATACAGAACAGACCTTTCCTAAGGAATACCTACTGAAATAAATAGCTGGGATGATGATCGTGATAATGATGATAATACTACTAATACTAATAATAATAATGAGGAGGAGGAGGAGGAGAAATACTACTGGCCAAACCTGTTAAAAGGGGTGGAGTTATAAAAGGTCCACTACAGAGTGAGCAGTGTTGAAGAAGCTGATGTTCTGCAATCAACGCTATAGCTCAGGGGTCCCCAGTGCAGTGTCCGTGGGTGCCATGGTGCCCGTGGGGACCTCCAATGGTCCCAGAAAGCTCTCCACTCCCTGCCCCCTTTAAAAAACTTTTTAAAATAGAAACCTTGGAAAATGTTAGGGTCGTCTTCTTTCTCTCCCTTTCTAGACCTGCTTTTTGTCTCCCCTCTCCCCCTTTGCCTTGCTGTTTCCCATCCCTCCCAGCCTCTAGTCTCAATTCCCCCCACCTCTTTAGTTCACTGTTACTCCCTTCCTCCTAGCCTCTGGTCTTGCTCTTTCTCTCCCCCTTTGCCTTGCTGTTTCCCCTCCTTCCCAGCCTCTAGTTTCACTATTTGTCTTCCCACCTTTTTAATTTGCTGTTTCTCCCCATCCTAGCCTCTAGCCTTGCTCTTCCCTCTCCCCCTTTTCCTTGCTCTTTCCCTCTCCCTCAAAGCCTCTAGCCTCATTATTTATCCCCGCTCCCCACCTCTTTAGCTTACTTTTGACTAGCCAGGCCCCCATGGCAGCCATCATATGACCAGCCACATCCGCCATAGGAGCCATTTTGTGGTGGCACCCACAGCAGCTTCTCACATTCCGAAATGTGTCCATGGGTCCAAAAAGGTTGGGGACCCCTGCTATAACTTCTCCTGCTTTATGTGGAAACCACTGGCCTTCTTTTCATAACAGAAAGCCTCTGCACACCTATTTAATATTGAAGAATGGTAATACAAACCACTTAGCTGTTTCATAAATTTGGATTTAGGACTTCAGGCATAAAATCAATAATTGGAGACAAATGTTTGGCAATTGTATGAAGTTTTGGCTTGCGTACTGACAAGCTGTCAGCAGGTAATCTCAAAATTAAGCATATTTGATCCTGCTGTTGTTTTACGAAATGGGTTCAGGATCCAAATTGTTGATGCTGGGTCAAAAATAGAGGGAGCAGGGGAAACCACCTGCAGATTGTTAAGCTCCTTAGCTGTTCACTTACACAATGACCTTCAACTCTTTGATTTGGAAAGTTCGAGGCTGCATTTTGAAAGTTATAGGTTGCTTGCAACTTGCACATGATTACCCAACTTCCTGCTTATTAAAGGGGAGAAGCCATGCACTTATGGGACTGGAGCAATGGGAGTACAAACACAAAGCACGCTCTTTTAGGTAATCACACCCAAAAGAAAAAAGAAAGAAAGGGTGAGGTTAGAGAGAGCTTGTGGGGTATCTAGCAATGTCAGGACCAAACTAGTTGTGATGTCAGAGACCTGAGAATGAATCTCTGCATCTTTATAATGTTTTGCAAAGAGCAGTTGCTGCAGAGCTGATCTTTATTGAGACCACAGCAGAGTGGAAGGGAGTTAACTGTTTTCTTAGTGAAAATGGTCCTCCTCCTGAAGCTATTTGCAGTGACAGCGGGGTGGTGGTGGTGGTGGGATACATAAATGTTTAGGTTTTCCTACTAGGCAGCTTCAGGAAAGTGCTTTTCATTGAGGAAACAGCATAAGGAGGAAGGTTGAACCCCTCCTATCTCCATGAATCATGATCCCAGTCCAGACCGCCGCCACCACCCTTCAGCTTCTGTTTGCATAAAAAAGAAAAAAGAAAAAAAAGATAAAGACACATTTAGGCACATATGAGAATTTTGTTGGTGTAAGAAAAAGTAATGTTTAGTACTCTTGAATGAAAACATGGATGTTCAAATCTAGCTTCCAGACTGTTTTTTGGGGGTATATTCTATCCATATCCGGTGGAGAATTCTGTTTCTTTAGAGCATCCCAATTAGCCTGAGATCTTGGAAGTCTGGTGTGTTAGGCAGCCACCTGTCCTACATATTTCAGAAGTGTGGAACCTCAGGCCAGGGGCCAAATGTGGCCTGCCTGGAGTCCCAATCCAGCCCTCTGCGGTTCCCCAGAACCAGGGGAGGCTGGTGACTCCTATGTCAGCAGGACTCCTTATCCATTTCAGCTTTTATTCTGAGCTTTATAGGAGCCAGACTCCCCTGCCCAGAATTCCACACCCACTTCCCCTGGCAACATTCTCTGGTCCCCAGGCACAGATCATCTGGTGATTTCCCGGTGCAGTTTCCCCACCCCATTCCAAATGGTTGAAATACCTCTCCCAAGGCTTAGTTATCAGCTGTAAGAAGAGCTTTAAGTTAAAATACATTGGTATTTTTAGTATTTTGCCTGTGCCCCTTTTTTTGCCTTCGGCCCTGCCCCCTTTTCCTAAAGCCCCCGCCCACCACTGGAATGCATCCCCTGAAAGCTTCTCTGAAACAGAATTCAGCCTTTGGGCCGAAGGCCTTTCGGCAACCCTGAATGGTTGGGTTGGGGCCAGCCCTAATCCAAAGATAATCACTTTCCAATCAGTTTGAATTCAATGGAAAACTCACAGTGTAATGCTAAGCACATTCACTCGGAAGTGGATCTCTCTGAGTTCAGTGGAACTTACTAGGGAAGTGTGTTTAGGATTGCAGCCTTAAGCACATACTTAAATCTCTCCCATTGACATTGATGGACCTCAAGTGCTCACGGTGTTTATTAATATGCGCCATGCCACTCCTTGCTTTCCCATCACAGTAATTTCTGCTAACTTCAAAGCAGCAGCACCGTCTGATGCAGAGTACTTTGTGCTGCTCACCTACACACTGACCTGTCTTGTCAAACTGACTTAGCGGACTGACCACCTGTATACTTGAAGCCCTGGCTGTGTAGCCTTCATTGCAAAAACTGTATCTGCTCACATTGATCCCTTGATACCCTTTCTCTTTTTTCTTTTCTCTTTTCTCTTTTCTCTCTCTCTATGTTGGTTATTTCTGCATGTCCCTCCTCTGCCTTATATTTGTTACCTCCTCCCTTTGGAGTGTAAGCTCCTCAGGCAAGAAGTTTGTTCTAAGGAAAAGAAAGGAAAGTTCCTCCTCCCACCATGAATATGTTGCCCCTTTGATTGCACATAAAAAGTTGCCTGACAAACATCTTGACTGCTCACCGAGTGACCAGTAAATGAGAGGTGATATTCTCGCATGTGCCTTACTTGGTGTGCATCCACACATTCGCTTCTTACACTCTACACTAAACCAGAATGGTGTGTATCTTGCAAAATGGCATCTTGCAAAATCAGGTGTCTTTTCAGTGGGTTGAAAGCATATTTTCTGCTATGTAGGTTGCATGGTCCATGTAGGGATGGGTGACCCGCCCAGCACTTGACTTGTGGCGCGCAAGCCGAGCACGAGCACAGCTGAGGTGCTTGCTGGACTTCTGGGTCCCTGGCTCTATGTTCTTTATGTAGAAAACGGCCAAATTTGTGCAAATTTAGCTGTAATTTGCACAAATTTGGCCATTTTCTACATAAACAACGTAGCGCCGGAACCCGGAACTCGCTTTCCCTGGTTCAGCTTGCGAGAACACAAGTCGAGCCAGGGAAAAGGTAAGGCGAGCAGAGCTGGGTGGGTTGAGCCCGGCGAGTTCACCAGACTTGAGACTTCTACCCCCCAATCGAGCTCTGCGCGCATCCCTAAATTTGAGTCTGTAGTCACCTGTCTAAATAGATTGGTAATGATGAGTGAAGAGGGAGCACAGGATGAAGTCACAACAAGTGGACACTGGATTACTTGGTGATGCACTGAATATGCACGTGTCTCATTTCAAGGCTACCTTGAGAATGCAACCTTCTAGAGAAGAGAAGCCATGGTTCTCTCTTCTAGCTAATTGGACATAGCCTTTTACGATATCACATTCAGTCATCTGGGAGTTCTTGCAAGGAGGAGGAGAGAAAATTTCCACCTTTACCCAACGTAAGCCATATTCCTTCTCATAGGAAAGATGGCTTTATGCTCTTCAAGTCAAGTTTGCTGGTTGTGCGATTACTTTCAAGGGTCCTTTTACATACTGTTGCATGCCATCCAGAGTACAATGCCTCAAGCCACGTTCAAATTAGACTTGCCATCACTTTTGTCACTAGCAGATCCATTTCCAGAACAGGCATGGGATCATGAAAGTCTCAGGGTGAGAGCACAGTTAATTGACAGACCACATGCTTTGCAGACAGGATGTCCTTAATGGGGTGAATCCACTTGTGCTGCTCTGGGAGGGAGTTAATTCCCCATCCCCCCCCCCCCGCAGCCCCTGGCACACCTTCAGAATCTGCTCTGGAGGGCTGGGAAACCCCCCCCCGAACAGATTTTTGGGTGATGCGGAGGGCTACAGGGTGGAAGAGAGAAGGAGAAATACCTTTTGTGCTATCAGACATTGGATTTAATCCAACCCTGGCACCTCCATTTTCTAGGATCTTGGGACCACCAAACTATATTCTGAATGCTTAAAGTTGTCTTATACTGACACAGATCATTGGTCCATTAAGCCTAGTCAAGGGCAGGCATCCTCTAACCTGGAACTGGCCCTTACCAATTGGATTGCTAGTTGTGTGCCTGACATTATGTTATTTATTTATTTATTTATTTATTTTGGCCATGAAGTGTATACAGTTATCTCTTCTTCTGGGTGTTGCATATCCTTCCATAATTAACCTTAACACACAACTTACAGCGTTTTGTAACAGTCTAAAACTGACATGCATAACTCCAAGACCTGTTCATTTTCATCTCAAGCAGTGTAGCTGTTGTTCATAAACTACCTTCTTTCTTTTAGCTAACCATGACTAATGAATTGGCCTGGAATGAATGCAACTTGAGAGTGACTCATACTGCATTTGGAGTTATTGCGGATTGTTTGTTTTTAACAAGGCCAGGCATTACAGAGGGCATAAGAACAATGCATTATTTAATTTGCGAGTATAAAGGAGCATTGTTTAAAAAGAGGTCTTGGGTCATTGCAACAGTGTGAAACATCTGTTGTCAATATATTATACATGATGAAGTGAAAAAGAATGCTTTGTGTGATCAGTCTCTTAGTTTTCATCTTCACATGCTGGAAAAGCAGGTGTGCAGTGTGCCCCTATACCATGCCAGTGACCTCCTGTCAGAAGTGGGTGCTTCAGTGCAAGGGGATCCTAGTAACAGAGTTCTTCACTCTCAAAAAATCATAAGGGGGCTCATATAAATCAGGTGTCCACATGATTGGGATCAGGACTGAGCACCCGCTTCATCTGTGAGGTCATCTGCATGGTGGAGGAGAAAGGAGGTTTTTGATTCTTCTCATCCAAAGATAAGCACCACCTGAGGTAGCATATGAATTGGCTCTGCTCTGCTCTCTCTCTCTCTCTCTCTCTCTCTCTCTCTCTCTCTCTTGTTCTCTCTCTCTCTCTCTCTCCTGTTCTCTCTCTCTCCCTCCCTTCCCCCTCTCCTTCTCTCCCTCTCTTTTTCTATTTATCCTTTTGTATTGGCCTAAGCTGCAGCAACATAACCAATGATTTGGAAGCTGAAAAAAGTATGATCCTATGGCACGGGAGTAAGTCTGAAATGTATATATTCTGATGCCCACAAAACTACTACCTGACCCATTCCTTATTATGCAAACTTGCATAGAGATTGTAGCCCTATTTAGAGGTATCCCTCATTCAATGTACTACTGTCTAGCCTCGCCCCTGATATCAAATATACCAACTAGCTCAACCCCTGGGGCCAAAACATACAGTGTAAACATCTGCTGGGTAGAGCCATCATGAGTACAGCTGTATGCATGAAGCATTCCACATGATCCTTCTGGAACTAGCTTACATGGAAGCCTTCATGCATACAGCTGTATGCTGAATGCATCATGCTGCATGTATCGACATCTCAGGGTGGGGCTAGTCACAGTGCAGCCCTGCTCATGTGTCAGTCCAACGCATGAGGGATAGTTCTGAATAGGGCCTGTACGAACTGAGAATACACAAAAATGCAGAGAAAATATTGGCAAACGAAACGGTGGGGGATCATCATGACTGCACTAGTGCTGAGAACTAGCTTGGGGCAATGGGTTGCTTCTGCAATTGGCACAAGGCCCCTTTGCAGAGCACTGGCTTATAGGATTAAACCGTAAGTGTGTCTTTAGATGTCCACTGAATGTGCCCGCTTTGACCCGGCTTCAACAGACTGCCATCACTATTCACTGTACAACAAGGGTCAGTAGAGGGAGGACCTCTAATATAGGTAATTTTCGGATCTCATTACTGAATAGGAGTGGCATGCTGGACACACTGGGAATGTTATTACTAAGCACGCTTCCAGAGACATTCTGGTTTGGATCCAGATTTAGACATACTTAGAGTAGACCCAGTCTGGGTCCAACTAACCAACCAACCAACCCAGTCTGGATCCAACCTATTGTGTGTTGGTTCAGCCTATTATTGAGCCCATGATGAGCCACTGAAATCAATGAGATGAATTAGTCTTCTCTAAGCATGCCTAAGTCTGGATCCAACCCTCTATGTTATATTTGTATAAGACTGTGGGCGTGTTCGCACGACATGGAAACCGTGGGGGAGCAGAAGCCTCCCGCGGTTCCCGTGTCATGCGAACGCCAGCCGGGGGCACCCCTGCGGGACAGCCGCGCATGGGACGCATGCAAAGTGACCATGGGCAGTAGAAAGGTAAGCCCCTACCGCACGTGGCCACCCTGCCATGCAAACAGCAGGCGTCCATCCCGCAGGGGCCGCACAGAGGCGGCAGCGCAGAGCGGCCGGAGCTGCGGCTGCTCCGGCCTGTAGGGGCAAACGGCCCCTCTGGGCATCCTGGGCTGCTTCCCCCTAGCACTGGGAGGCCCGCACTGCAGTGCAGGGACTGCCAGCAACCCCGGGGTCTGCCCATGTGCACGGGGCGCAGGTCGTCTGTGGCTCCCCGCCGGACCCCATGGACGGCCCCATGGTGCCTCCCCCGCTCGCAGCCTGGGTCGTGCGAACTGGCCCTGTGTGACAGTGAAAACATTAGTCCCCAGCCTGGGTTTCATAATATAATCATTGGATATTATTCCTAATAAAGTAACAACAACTTACATAACTAATATCAATGCATTTGTTATTTGTTAATGTAACTAAGAATTCATTTGCTGTGATTTGGAGCAGAATTGGTTGGTGCATGAAGAAATTTGGCTTTCCCCCCTAACTATATTTGTTCCTTTGCAGACTCCATTGCAGTTTGCTGCCAAAATTAGGTGACAAACCATTGGGGGCGGGCAGGTTGCCACCACTTGTGGCAGGGCAGGGATGTAGGGGCCACAATAAAGGCTGGGGAGAACAAGTTGAGCACCCTCTCCTATCCCAACCATTTCTCCGCTTCCCCTCCCAAAAAGATTTCTCAATTTAAGAAATGGCCTTTATACATACTGGGTTGCATCCAGACTAACAGTGCAATCCTGTGTATGTTGATTCAAAAGTAAGCCCCTCTGAGTTCAGTGGGGTTTTCTCCCAGATAAGGAGACCTATGATTGAAATCAATGGGACATGTTAGTTCTGATTTAATTACCATTGATTTCAGTGTTAACTATTTGCAACTAACCTAGTCTGGATCCAACCTAGTGTATGTCAGTTCAGCCAATTATCAAGCCCTTGGTGAGCCACCATGCACAGCTTGTGGGTTTTGTTCAGTTTGGTTTTGCAAACCTGTAATAAATCATAGCTGAACAATTAAATGTGATGTACAGATTTGTTTGAGTGTTTTTTAAAACAGCTATGATGGATCCTGGCCACCTGATGCCACTTCATTTCCTACTCTGAATGTCATTTGGAAGAGTGCATGCCATAAGAATTTATAGCTATGATTGCTTTCACCCAACCGGAATTCAGATGTAATAGCCGGAACCTTATTTAGCATGTCTGGGCATTAGAAAAGTGAGATGCTTTAGTGGATCAAGTTTCTGGATGTCAAGAGCCAACTGGATTATGAACATTTCTGAAAGGATCAGAGGGAACATAATGTTTGCTTTGAACATCCTTGTTCAGAGTTGCTATTATTATTGATGATGATGATGATGATGATGATGATTTATTTTGAAAAATAAAAAATACAGTGAGATCTTCTAGGAGCCAATTGGAAGCATTTTAAGAGATAGGAAGAGAAACACAATTTCTGACTTTTGCCAGTCACACAACCCAGTGTTTTTGAGTACCAGCACCAGTGGCTTCCGAGTTCCTGATGTTTTGTTCCCTTGTTATTGGTAAATTTGTTCAGCGGCTTTTGTGTGTTTGGGTTGTATGTTGAGTTCCTGCATGTGGTGACATTCTTCAGCTAGTAGGCTACACGTTCATTGTGATAGAGAAGTGTGTTTTCAGTGGTTTAAGTAATTAATTATTTGAGCAGACATCTTATCAGTGAGTTTGAACAGTCTTAATGCACTTCAGAACTACTCATACAATGACAGGAAGGCAAATGGAACATGGTTCAGGGCAGTCCACACAGACTGGACCCAGACAATTCCAGACCAGTTCTCTGCCAAGGAAAACTGAACACTGTGACTGTATAAATTATTCAAATTAAGAACATTTATGACTTAGGGATGGACAAATGTATCAATTTTGGTTTCTCTCAGTTTCTCATTTTCCAATCTTAAGATCAGTTCATCCCATTTCCACATCAGTTTGAGATTATTATTTCCCCCCAAAAAAAAAGTTTGCATGAACATTTGCTTGCATTTTGTATGCAATTTTATCCAATGTATGCATTTTTGCAAGCAGTTCCTCCTAATATACAATGTGTTTTTCAACATTCTTTTCAGTAACATACACATGTATGTGTGCATATCTCATTAATACACACATTGCCATATGCATTTTTTTTATTAGACGTCTCCACCGTAAAATTCGGAGTAGTGTGAATTTACAAGAATAACAACTTTGGTTTGCATATAGGTTTGAGAGTGCAAAATTTGGTAAGTTTGCATGAAAATGAGAATCAAACAAACTTCAGCCCCATCACTAATTTACATGAATGTGCTTATGTGGCCCTATTCTGCTGCTCCTACCTATGAGAAAAAGAGAGAGCAGGTAAGATTGTAACTTGGAAGACTTCCCCAGGAAATTCATGCTTCAATGAGGGGCAACTAGTACCTTCTTGAGAATACCTCTCTAATCTTATCAAAATTCTTTTTTTGCTTCCCCCAAAATGCCATAGGTAAGGATGGGCATCAAGCCTGGCACTCGACTCCGGAGGCACTCAGTGCCGTGCAAGCCGAGCCAAGCCTCCAGCGAGCACCTCAGCTGGTGCTTGCCGGACTTCCGGGTACTGGGCTCTACGCCGTTTATGTAGAAAATGGCGTAGTATACGTTAAAAACAGCCGCAATTTGCGTAAATTGCGGCTGTTTTTAATTAATACTACGCCATTTTCTACGTAGAAAACGTGGCACCTGGAACCCGGAAGTAGCTTTCCCTGGCTCAGCTTGCGAGAACGCAAGCCAAGCCAGGGAAAGGTAAGTCGAGTGGAGCTCAAGGGAGTTGAGCACGGCAAGTTCGCTGAGATTCCACCCCCCTGCCGAGCTCCGTGCACATCCCTAGCATAGGAGATTCTCCAAATCTGACTGAAAATGTAGCTTTAGAAAAGGGGTGCAGAACCTCCAGCCTAGGGTCCAAATATGGCTCTCCAGGGGTCTCAATCTGACCTTCTAGATTTCCCCAGAAGTAGGGGTGTTAATCCTACCTTCGGGGGGGGGGGGTGCTTGCCTTTGCTCACCTTTTCTCGGCGAGCACCCACATACACACAGAAGGCCCAAATCCCCGCACCGCTCGATCCACCTTGGCGGAGTCTTGTCGTGTCACTTCCTGGCAGCCGGAAATGATGCGACGGGACCCCACGCTGCCGGCGCGGCGTGGAGCGATGGGATGAGCAGCGGCCAGGTAAGTCATGCGAGTCTCAGGGGGGCCGAGCGGGCTGATTTCGGCCCGCTTTCAGCCCCCTCGAGACTCTCGGACACATCCCTTGTCAAGGTTTCACCCCTTCTTCTGGCCCTACCCCCTTTCCCCCAACCACAGTCATTGGAGGCTGGGTGACTCCTATTTCAGTGGGGCTCCTAATCCATTGTAGGTTTTATTTGGAGCTTTATAAGAGCCATCCATGGTACTGAACTCCATCCCCAAAATAGGTTCACCATCATGGAGCACCATGATGGTTTTATTTGGATCTTTATATGTTTTATTTGGAGCACCAGGTTTTATTTGGAGCTTTAAAGGAGCTATCGATGGTGCTCCATGATGGTGAACCTATTTTGGGGATGAAGTTCAGCACCATGGATAGCTCTGATAAAGCTCCAAATAAAACCTGCAGTGGATTAGGAACCCCACTGAAATAGACCTCCCCTGCCGTTAGTTTGGAGGGTTCTCTGCTTTTATTTCTTTATTTAATACATTTTTATACCGCCCAATAGCCAAAGCTCTCTGGGCAGTTTACAACAGTCAAAACCATAAAATACAATATAATATAAATATAAGATTTAAAACCTCAGATTAAAAAACAAACAGCAAAGCAGCAGTCCCCCCTCCCCCACCATTCTAATAGGCTGAAATGCCTCTCCTAAGACTCTGTTACTGGCAGTAAGAGCTTTATGTTAAAATGCACTGATATTATTTAGTGTTTCGGTCCTGCCCTTTTTGGCTTTGGCTCCAGCCGCTACTGGAATGTGGACCAAAGACCTTCTCTGAAATGGAATTCAGCCCTTGGGCTGCATCCCTGCTTTAGGTAAATGTCTGCATCGCTGCTTTAGGTAAAGCTCAATGGCAACCTGGAGATGCGCAGAACTCCCTGAGAAATTTTGCTCATCCTATCAGAACACTTGATGCTTCCTTTGGAACTCCTCAGATGTTTCACCCTAGGAGCAACGTCGTCACCTTGAAATTTTGCATTAGGCAAAACTCAGGGGCAACTCTATTTTAATGGCTATGGGGCACAGATCCTTAGGGTCCGAACTTTATCAGACACAGCATTTATCAGACTCTTCAGCTTAGACTATATATCTCCATGAATTCTCTAAGATTGTAGGACTTTCCTTGAAAAGCTGCTGGAAGCTAACATTTCTGTAGTGCTAAGCAGTGTAGGCATTGCAATGATACAATCCCTATTCAAAGGACTTAACATTAAATGGACAAGACAAGATGAATGGAAATGTGCTAGGGGAGAATGAGATGGAAGCGGAGAGGCTGGTGAGCTGGAGCTTCTACGTTTTCAAATCATAAATCCTAGAGACTTATTGATGCCAAATAGCATCATGAATAATATCTGAAATTGCAAAATGAAATATTTCTGTTGTCTGCCTTTTATTTTAGGCTTACAGGTATGGAAAACCCTGAATAGATTTGGCGGCGGCGGGGGGGGGGGGAGGTGAATTAAGTATAAGGCATGATGAAATTGCACAGGGAATCCTTCACATCATTGGACGAGATGATAAATGACTAGCCAAAGTGGAGAAAGGTTCTGAATTTAAAAAGAAAGTTGGAGAGATAACTTGTTATACCAAATCACACATCAATGGGACCCAATGATAGTGGGAGTGACTTCAAATGAAATCTGAGCATTCATAAAATGTGAGTGTGTCAGATTCCCATTTTATTCATTTCAGGGTGGTGCTTCCTATAATCCTGTTATTTGAAATTGCATCATTTGCTAACTTGAGGAAATCAAATGGTACTATTCACAAAGCACCTTTATCACATAGTGTCCCCCCCCCCTTCTTGGAGCCAATGGGTTGGATCCCAAATAAGTTTGTCACATTTAGGTCCCATTGAAATCAATTACCATGTATTTCAGTGATACCTAAGTCCAACTAACTTTCTCTGAATCCAACCCTATGTATAGAAGAGAAGGCATACAACATTTCTTCAAATTGAATGTATTTGATGATGAATAATGAATTAAGAACATGAAGCAGCCTTACTCTGAATGCCACTATTGGTTTTTCTAGCCCAGTACTGTCTACTGAAACATCAGGCACAGATCTTTCCCAGGTTTAATATCATTTTGTTTCCCTTTGCTGTAACTTTGGACCTTCTGTGTCCAAAGCATGTTCTCTCCTTTAGAACTCTGGTGGCTCCCGCCTAAGACTCTGACTTAGGATCAAGGTCTGAATAATTTCTTCGGAGCTTAGAAAAATTGGAAGTACGGTTCTGCTTTATTGGTAATTATGTAGCTGGCTCCAGTTGGTGGTAGCACTGCAGTTAAATGTGGGCAACTTCAGATGGTCTGGGGACCACTTTCCACTCCTGCAGCCCCTGCATGAACCACATTCCTATCACTGCTATGGCATCAGGAAAAAATAAGTGGCTGGCCACAAGTTCCGTGGCAAACCATGACAGAAGCTGCAAAATGAGAAATTTGGCTTTCCCCCCTAACTATATTTGTTCCTTTGCAGACTCCATTGCAGTTTGCTGCCAAAATTAGGTGACAAACCATTGGGGGCGGGCAGGTTGCCACCACTTGTGGCAGGGCAGGGATGTAGGGGCCACAATAAAGGCTGGGGAGAACATGCAGCTGTGTGTTGCCCACCCCTGTCTTGCATAATCATTCTTTTATTGTGATTGTGTGAATCCTCTTGATTGGTTCAGCTGGTATGGTGGCATGGAATGTTCAGTTGTTCAGGTAATTAAACAGCGGGCAGTCGAACTTTTAAGAGGGAAGGGTAAATTGTCAGTTTGGGTTGGATTAAAACCTCACATCATGTAAAGCAGAGGATTGAGAATAGCTCCCAGGCTGCAGGGAAGTTAAGGGACAATGGAGGGACAGAGACCCCAGAGGCAAGGAGGCTGAAGGAAGGGTGCAGTGGAGGTAATGTACTGGAAAAAAAAGGATCCTGGAGGAAGGATAGATGGTTTGAGGAAAAGTGGAAAGGAGACAGGATGAACTGAGGCAAGTAGAGACTAATCAGAAAGGAGACTGACAATAGAGGTAAGGGAGGGAGACAGGAGTGCCAGAGAGCCTGGTCAAGAGATAAGGGAGCTAAAAAAAAGTGGTCACTAGGTCCATTGTCTAGGCCGTGACAGGAGGAATTCTCCAATTGTGATTTTTTCTGTCACTTCAGCATTATGACATGGCCTCCCAGCAAGGCTAGTGAGGACCAAAAAAACACTAAGGTGTGTTTGTAGTACACTGAATTTTGCATATTGGTGTGAAGAAAATGGGCACAGTATTTTGGCTGCAGTGCAGGCTTCTAGTCCTCTATATGTTGATTTAAATATGCAGGATGGGCATTAAGTTATGTGCGCTAATATAATGCTTATTTTAGCCTACAGTCTTCTAAGTGTCTTTGCCTATATGACCATGCTCCAATGCACCCAGGATTCTCGCCCCATTTTCATCGCTCCCTTCAAAGGGTGTCCCATATTGTCGTTATTTTATCAATGCCTGGGCATCACGCTGAATGCCCCTCTGCTACCACTGCTTTCCATCACTGTCTCCCAAGCAAAGGGCGGGCTAAGCAAATTCTAAAGTATACATGCTTTAAAAAGCATAATTAAAACCATCAGTAGAAAACAGAGCGAAAGCTAAAGCCAGACCAGCAGCAAATATTAACAATGATCCCAGAGAGTAAGAACAGCCCAATAGGACCCATTCAAACAGCAGCAGCAATGGTACATTTTGTCCTCTAGCTTTACATATTAAATATTAATTATCAGCCAAGCAAGGATTTTGCTACACACATTAATTACAAACCTTCTAGAGTCAGTGGAAGTAAATAACCTTAATTATTAACCTACTTAATAATACAGCCAGATATGCCTGTAGTTGTACGAATCAACTAATTTGTCCACAATTCTCCTCAGATTAAGAGACATTGACAACTTTTCAATCGCCATGACACACGCTCTGACCAGCTGGGGGACCACTTTGTGCATGCCCCAGAGAGAGGCAAGTGCAAGTTGACATGGTGCCATCCATGAGGCACATGGAGTGGGGTGGGGTAGTATAAAAATCTGTTCCACAACATCAGTGGCTGCTTTGATCATCGCTCAGTGGTTGCTTCCCATCCCTACCGCAGGGGTCAGTGCAGGCTTCAGCTGGTCATTTATGGGCTACGTAGGGATTTTTTACCTGTCCCCTGATAGGCTGGGAGGGGGTAGGTTTTTTCACAACCCTGCACTGCCTCAAGTGGGAAAGCCAGAAAGAATGACACGAGCAGTGCCTTGTTTAAATTGGTTGGTCACAATAGTAGGGTACTACAGGAGAGAGATCAGCAGAGAACCTTTGGTGAGTACCCTGATGCACCATTATGGTGAGTGGGGTTCCCCAGACTCATCCTTCTGGTTGTGAGGTTTAGGGACATGGAAAGGAACACCCTTTGAGGCCTGCTCAGAGAACACACTCAGAGGCTTGGGGGGATCATGAGCTGGAAGGGCCTCCCTCTACTGGGGGTGGCCAGTTTGACTCAAGCGATAGGAATATGGCTTTTATCTGGGGCAAGGGTGAGCTCACCCAATAGTCCCACTGGAGGAGATGGTCCTGAAGAGGCTCTGACCTCAGTCTAGTCCCACACAGTTGGTAGGCTGCACTGCAGATCTTATTGAAAATAGTTAAATAAAATTGTGGCCTTAGTTCTCCCCATGTCTTGCCTCTTTCTTCCAGGTGGGTGTGCACATTGTGCCATGGGTTTGCTCTGCCCTGTGTTCCATTCCCCCTGAATTCTGCTGTAACTTGGAGTATTTCCAAAATAAATCTCAAACTTGGAGCATGTGCAGTTTGCCACAGCTTTCAGTTCTTCCCATTGATTTGTATATCTCTCTCCTCTCTATGTTGCCAATCTGTACATGCACATAGAAGATAAATCACTGAAAGAAAGCAATTGTGATATGATCGTATACACCAAGGGTCGGCAACCCAGAGCCCACAAGGAACCCTGAGTCTCTGCCCACTCACCCCCATTGTCCCCACTACCACTGCTTCTGCCACTGCTTCTGCCCCCCACACTGCTCAGCAGGTGGGAAGCAGGAGCCAGGAAGTCAGCAGAGTGGGGCACAGCGGGAGGCAGAAGTGGCGGTGGGGATGAGTGAGGTGGAACAATGGTGGTGAGAAGGGAGGTGCGAAGGAAGAAGAAGTCATGGGGTGGGAATAAGAAAGGGAAAGAAGAGGCAGTGGGGGGAAGGAGAGGCGGTGGGGGAAGGAAGGAAGAGGAAGCAGGAAGGAAGAGGAAGAGGTCGGGCAGTAATTAGGAGTCCTGGAAGGGTTTACCACCACACATGCGCACAGCAGCAGAATGAACTTGAAGAAATAACTGCTGCACTTGCACAGTGCAGTGCTCTGGACAGAACTGAGAAACAAGGAAGCCCCCTGAAACAATGGTAGGGATGTTGGAGAAATCTGCAACAGATTCAAATAATAGTAATAATAATAGTAATATTATTATTATTATTATTATTATTATTATTATTATTATTATTATTATTATTTCTACGTATACCGCCCAATAGCTGAACCTCTCTAGGCAGTTTACAACAGTCAATTAAAAGTACAATACAAATGAGTTCGGATATCTATGAATCCAACCCACAGATTCCAGAGCAGACCGGCTTTTCCCGAGTCACACAGATTCTGTGGACTTGTGGAACAGTTTTTTACTTGAATTTTATGCAGATTTAGTTGTAGAAAAATACAAGGGGAAAAAAAGACAAAAAAACACAGATAGAAAATACCCATCCCCCCCCCCAGGCTAAAGTGTGAAAATGCACATTCTGGGAGGATTTATGCATTTTCAGAAGTGCAAATTTGCGCAACTGCAAATGAGGACACGTGTGAATGAACACAAGTTCGGGAAAATGGAAATGGAAAAAACTCCGACTCTGTCAATGAGCAGACGATGGAACAAAAGGTGCCTGACAATCCATGAAATGCTGATGGAATGGATTTAACAGAATCCGTCCATCCCTACCCCTAATGCATCAGTTCCACTTTGGAAATAAAACCAGTTAATTCAGAAATCCAAACTGTGGGGAGAAATTCAGATGACGGCCATTTGAGAAGCATCCCTAATTAGGACAGATGGACTAACTGATTTGACCCATTAGCACAGGGGATGGCAATCCCTAAGCAGTTTAGCCAATGGTGAGGGATTATGGGAGTTGTGAGCCAAACCACCTGGAGGTCCACAAGTCGCCTATCCTTGCACTACCATGATGCTCCCCTTTGTGCCCTACAGGAGCATGTGGGATGTTGGTTGGCATCGTGTCCGTCCCATACACAGCTTTTCTATATGAGGCTGTTGATCCACTATTAATCTGCTGTATCTATTTTCAGTTTTGTCACAGAATTGAGATCCGAGCACTACACGGAGGGTGTTTCCTTTCCTGCTACATACCCTCTAGGTGTCACTGTGGTATAACAGAATAGCACAATCATACAAGTGGAAAAAGTGGTTTTATTCACTTTCACAATTAAATGCTGTGTTTTCCCTGCTCTAAAAATAAACCCTCGCCAAAAGTGTTGGTTAGACACAGAAGCAAAACTGGAGGGTCATGACAGCTGTATAAGCCAGCTCTGCCCTTCTGTGGCCTTCTTGGTTCCTGAGTTCAAGACTCGCCCCCTCACCCTGTTTGGTGAGACTAATAATTTTAGGGCAAAGCAGGAATATTTGGCCCGTGGACCTGATTGGTCATGGTCACGGGCTTTTTCTGCCTACTCAATACTGTATCTCAGATGACACAAACATCAGCTTGGATGTCACCATCAATTAAATAGATCGGTCACATGCAAGACAGTGTGGAAGTCAATGGGGAGAAACCCGTAGCACCTTTAAGATGTCCAGAGATTTCCTACTCTGGCCCCTTAGGGCTGTGGGCCTCTAGAGATGAGAAGCCTCTGAGGCTGCTGAACCAGGTCACACACCTGACATGGTCAAGTGAGCTGAAAGGGCCTCCCTCAACAGCTAAAGGTGTGGCTATGTGGGCTGGAGTCAGGAATACACTGACAGCCATCTAGGCAGGGCAAGCTTGCCCTGGTAATGTAGCACGGAAGGGTAAGGCTGCCTGTGGGCTCCCACCTCAGCCAGACCCCACACAGTTTCAGTTATGCTGCAGCTCTCTTATAGAACCATAGAGTTGGAAGGTACCTTGGAGTTCATCCAGTCCAACCCTCCACTCAACGGCATGCTCTGCACTGCATGGTGCAGCCAGCTACAGCATCCCTGTCAGATGGCCATCCAGCCTCTGCTTAAATACCTCCAGCGAAGGAAAATCCACCAACTCCCAAGCAGGGGAGGCTGGTGACTCCTATTTCTGTGGGGCTCCTAATCCATTGCAGCATTTATCTGGAGCTTTGTGGGAGCTATCCATGGTGCTGAACTCCATCCACCACCACAGAGCACCATGGATAGCTCCTATAACGCTCCGAATAAAAGCTGCAATGGATTAGGAGGAGCCCCACTGAAATAGGAGTCACCAGCCTCCCCTGCTCCCAAGGTAATCTGTTCTACTGCTGAACAGCTCTCACTCTTAAGAAATTTATCCTAATGTTAAGTTGAAATCAGCTTCCCTGCAATTTCCACCCACTGGTTCTAGTCCTGTCCTCCAGAGAAATTGAGAACAAGTCTGCCCCATCTTCTCCATGACAGTCGTTCAGATTTCTGAATACCACTATCATGTCTCCCCTTATGTAAAAATTCTTTACCAGGGATGGACACAATGGACCCTTCTGTTTGAATCACATTAAAAAAATAAAAAAAAGTCTGACAAAACTTTCTTAATAATGGAAGACTTTACAAAATAATTAATGCTCATTGCAGTCCTGCTGCCAGTGAACTTTTACCAAACGGGGATAGCCTGGGACTTTTCAGCATGTCACTAACCTGCCAGGCAGCAGAGTTTCTAAAACCCTGTGGTTACCTTGTCAGGCTTTTATTTCCTTGACAAGTGCTCTTTTAAAAGAGAGTCCAGGATGTCAGCCTCCGCACCACACCATTACTTGACTTGAATAAGGGATTGAAAGGAGAGATGGTTTATATAGCCATGAATCCACTGCTCCGTATTAAATCTCCAATATCTCTAATCCCTGTCTGTGCCGTACAGTGTAAGAAAATACAGGAAGTGTTATGCATTCTGTCACTTGACTTCTCTACTTTGCAACCCTTCTGGGAGTCTCACTGAGGCTTGGGATTCTTACTTGCCTAGCAGTTGTTACACTGTGAGCACTGAATGGAAGACGGTATACAGATCGTGTATCCTGGCCTTTAGAAATTATGTGAGACATCTGGATGTGTATGCCTCAGTAATGCAGCAAAATACTTCTTGCCCTTCTCTGAATGATTGACTTCTTTGCACACACAGCTAGCTGCTTGAGATTTGAAGGTTTGGGGCAGAATAATCATGTATTGTGCTCAACTCCAGTTCTCAAACTAATTTGGAGTGCCCTTCTATCCATTAAGATAATAGAAGAAGAGGACACTCATTTCCAACCATAAATAGCAGGGTTTATCCTGTCCAATAGGCTAATAAAGGACTTGAAAATTCTTTGTCTTGTCTGGTCCACAGTTTACAAAGATGTGCTGTGAAATCTAATGGTTAACCTTCATCTAAAATAAGTTCAATATCCCGGAGAAATGGGCTAGAAATGTGTACACTAAATTTGAGTGACGTTGATAGTGACTGCTATTTTGTTGTGGTTAGTGATGGGGAGGCAACCTTTCCAAGTGCCTTTCTGTGATAGAAGAGTGGCATAATCAGCATTTACCTGTACCATTCACCTAAATTAGGGCTGAGCCTGGATTTATCAGAAGACATTTTTCTGAGAAAATTTCTGAGATTTTTCTCTCTTTTTTTTTTTACCTCCACTCCACCATCCTGGAAAATAAAGACCACTTTTGCAGAATTCGATGTGAATATTCTACACCCTTCTTCTTCTTCTTCTTCTTCTTCTTCTTCTTCTTCTTCTTCTTCTTCTTCTTCTTCTTCTTCTTCTTCTTCTTCTTCTTCTTCTTCTTCTTCTTCTCTTCTGTGAAATTATCCCAATTTGTGTTGGGACCATCACAATACAGGATGGGAAGAATTAAGCTTCCCCCCTGCCATTTTCATGCTGAAATTCCACACACACACCCATGGGACATCTTATCCTAAGTGTAGCTGCCATATGTAGAAGATCTGGTTTGGATCGGGACCACAGCTTATGGGGAGAGATGGGTATATCCTCCTCACATGCTTTGGTCCTGATCCAAATTGGGGTGCTTTTACTTCAGTATTAATTGCTTAACATGCAGCACCATAGAGAACTTCAGGAATGTCACTTGTTCCTCATCTTGATCTGAGGCAGGAAGCTTCAGTGGAGAGTCTCCCGGGCTGTGAGGAGCAGCCTTTAAAAAAAGAAAAGTGTTAAATAAATAAAATAAATAAATAAAATGCACAGTCACCTCATCCTAATAAGTGCAGTAAGCCCACCCACTCCACTCCACTCGAAAATTCCTCAGAAATTTCTCTTGCCCTCTCGAAAGCCACTGGAAAAAAAACCAAACCTGCCAAATGGACCGGTGAAAATGCAGATGGACTTCTAGTTCTAGCCTAGCACTAGTCTCACCAATCTCAGCCTTATTCCAGTTCATATTCCAATCGGTGTGTCGGGGGAGTGATTCCTCTATATCACTTGCTGTTTACTGAATGGTTTACATCAAGTTCCTTGGTATAATGTGCCAAAAAGGGATGATGAACAAATGTCTATAGTGATTAAAAATGAAGCTGGATACCTTTTCGCTTATGACTGATAAACTGTCTATACAAATGCTGCTTTTAATAAAAAGTCAATGTGTGCTTACATTGTGCTTTCTAGTTGTATCAATCATATTAGTAAGAACACAATAATAGGCAATACATTCATTTTAATTATGGAACTTTTCAATACAAAGCAAAGATTTCCAATAAAGTTACTTAGTTGAACCAAAACCATAACTGTCAACAGTGGATCCACAAAAGTCAGCAGCCAATAAACAGTTTCTTATGGAATCACTGGCTAATAAGCACTTGCTTATGAATGTAATGTTTCTTTAAACACACACACACACACGCACGCACTCACACGCACGCACGCACACACACACACACACACACACAATCTTTAAAGACTGTTTTACTGCTTCTTCACCACCACTTCAGTCTCCCAAAGGTCTTATATTGATCCGACACTAATATAATTCCAGCCTAATGCCATTAACTGAGATTTTTCAAACTCATAAAGTCAGTGTGGGATATTTGTCTGTTTTTCAAATATGACTCTGCATGAATGTAGCACCCAGTAAATATGGATATATGACTAAATATAAAGTATTTTCAATGGCTCCATAACTAAAATATTTAGTCTTTGTAAACATTGCACCCAGAGGAGATTTTTGAGGACATTTCTGTCTCAAAACTGAGTGTAGAGAATTCAGAATGAAAATCAAGATGTAGATGTAGCGGTGGGTGATTCTGTCAATTTCCATTTCTGTCAGTTCCACATTTTTCCATTGCTAAGTTCCATTCATCTTATTCACTCCTCAGTTTGTAAAAGTCCTCACAAAAATCTGTATAATAAGCAAAATTGCATTCAAAATGCATATAATAAGAAAAATGCGCACAAAACAGTTCTCATGGGGGGGGGGGACCCAAACTCATGTATTCTTCTTTTCTAATCCATGCAATGTCCCTACTGTGAATTATTATCCAGCTAACAGGGCTCTCCAACCTTGGGTCCCCAGATGTTGCTGGATTACAGCTCCCAGAATCCCTTGCCATTAGCCATGCTGGCTGGGTATGCTGGGAGCTGTAGGCCAGCAACATCTGGGGACCCAAGGTTGGAGAGCCCTGAGCTAGAAGATACACAGTAAGTCAAATCAAGCAATGGGGTCCAATTTATATACCAAAATCCCGACTGAGAAGAAAAGGTTTAAGTTTCCAGAGAACTGATAGGTAAGGCAAGAATTTAAAGTAGACCTGCAGCAAGCATCAGACTGTAACCCAAGCTTGGATGTGCCTGTAAGGTTGTAATCCTATGCAACTTTCCTGTTGGTAAGTCCCATTGAACTCATAGGAACCTACTTCTGAATAAGCATGCATAGGATTGTGGTGAATTTGAGAAGAGGGAGTTTCTATATATTTCTTGTTAAAGCAGTAAGTGCTCTCTAGCACTGCACACCATTTAAAAAAATATAAGCATCAAGGTCTCACATGGCACTCGCTATATTAAACAGATAATGTTTTCAATCATTTTCTGCAAAGTGATATCTGCATCCATAACTAAGTAGAACCCCCTTCCTACCTGTATATTACAATTTGGGATGTCATGATTTATTTCATAGCAGGGAGGTACTTAAATGAGTTCTGACAGTCCTATTAGTGTCCTGCTCTTGAACTGAAGTAGTAGTCAGCTCTGCTTAAGTCACTATCCTCAGGAGCCACAAATAAACATGCAATTAAAGGGGTGCCATAAGCTAATCAGAGTGGAATTAGCAAAGAAGTGGGCAATGGAGAAACTGAGGAATTGCCATGCCAGATCAGATTACGGACTACTTTAGACTAATAGCTTGACTTCACAAGTGTCTGTCCAGTGGGATTTCAGGTAGAGCTAAATGCTTGGAATGCAGTAACTAATATTATGAAATAGGTCATGATGTACCTTCATGGTATATATTTCATCGTCTGCTAGTTCACTATGTTTACCGCTGCTGCTTTCTTATTTGGGCAGTGTGTGTGTGTGTGTGTGTGTGTGTGTGGGTGACTTTGGGCCAGTCACTGCCTCTCAGCCTAACCTACCTCACAGGGTTGTTGTGAGGATAAAATGGAGAGGAGGAGGAGGATTATGTAAGCCGCCTTGAGTTCCTTGTAGGAAAAAAGACGGGGTATAAATGTAATAAATAAAATAAATAAAATTATCTGAACTAGAGGAAAGGAAGGGGGGAAACAGTTTCTTTTTCATATAAATAATAAAGAAAGCGCTATTGCTCATGGGGTCACTCATTTCCAAGACACAAACAATACAGGGACATCAAGAGGTCATAATTATCCAGGGGGGGTCTTTTCCTCATTCTTCACTTGCCTTTTCAACCTTGAATGAATACTTGATCGTGGTATCCACACATCGAAGTCCCTGTTTGTGGATAATTATTTCTGAAAAGAAGTGTTGCAATGTCATAGTGTGAAGGAAACTGCTTGGATGTTTTGAACTTTTTTGACTCACTGGTGCTTTTCATAATCTGCTTTATTCAAGCAGAGCAACAACAAAACAGACAACCCTTCCTTCCTGAAAGATACTAGAAATAAATTTTAGGGATGTATGAGAAATTAATTTCAGTTCATTTTTTATCTGGATTTACATTCACACCATCTCATCCAAACACAGGCTTGGTCTAAGTCCGTACATTACCGAGCCTGCACTTTGCGGTTGAAGTCCATACATTTTTGAGCTTGCAATGTGATTTGCCGACCCCTGAAATATGCATTTGATAGCATGTGTACATTTGAAATATAGGCTGTGTCCGCCTGGGTCCTGTAATGTCCAATCAGGTTTTCTTGACATACAATATGGTCCCAAAGACCAATCTTAGATCTCCTCCCCACAAGGGGTAGTTATTGAGTCAAATCTTGAGTTTTCCTTTTCCTTTTGTTCCACAGTGGGGCAAAAAAAGTCAGTAATTTTTAGTTGAGCCTTGGCTGCTTTAATGGCCAGAGACATCTGTAGTCTCTGGGGCCAGGCCCAATTGTTTATATTTCCCTCTAGTGAGGACCATTTTGTATGTGTGTGTGTGTGTGTGTGTGTGTGTATGTATATATATATATATATAGCTTCTCATCCTTTTGGCTAAGATCAAGTGTAGTGAATATAGGCACAAATACACTTTAATCAATGCGAGAAGAATGCATACATTTCAAAGATGCGCACAATTGATGCATACATTTGGAAAAATGCGTACAAAAATACACACAGATTTTCATACAGAAAGGGGGGGGACAAAGCTTGCAATCTGATATGGTCTCAAGTCAGAACAAGCAACAAGATGGAATTTGGAGAACTTTGGCGAGTTCGAGTCTTGCTGATTTACACATTCATCTAGAATGCTGCTGAATATCCCAAATTTCCATTTTAGCCAGATCAGCAAGGCCTGGCTCTAGTTTTTTGTTGGTTCCTGGTAAGAAACCCTGGCCCTCCTGCTCCATATTGGATAGTCCTGAAGCCTACAAGAAAATAACTTTGGTTGGCATTGCCCTTGTGCCTTAAAAAAAAAAAAAAAAAAACAAAAAACAGGTGGAACAATGCAAGATACACGTGAGACTTCATCACAAAATGCAACCAGTGATAGACAGCTCATTCTTAAGGTCAGTTCCGGTCACTTTCCTGATGACATCATCAGGAGTGCCGTGGGGGTCAAATGGCTTCCCCAGCTCTTCTGTGAATCTCCAACACATTCATTTTTCTTTACTCCAAACTTTAACCATAATTGCAGTGGGGGAGGGCAGGTCACACATGAAGAACCCCTCCAAATACAGCATCCATTCTGCCTTAGAATGTTGCTGCAGCAATTTCCACAGCACTGTGAACTACAGGAAATGTCATTTCCAGGGCTCTTGAGTCCTCCTTTGGGTTGTCACATGCCCTGGGAACAACATTCACAGGTTTGGAGTATCAGGAACTCTGGGAAATGTAGTTCTCAGAGTCCTTACTCTGGACATCAAGCCCTGAAAACTATGTGGTGGTGTTGTTCTAGGGCATAATGGAAGCCCCACTACAGCTGCTGCCACCACCAGGTAGGTTTTTGTGTAAGAAAATGAAGGGTGGTGAGGAGAAGTGGCAACCGGGAAAGCCCACGCTGAATTGGACCCAAAGTTTGGAAGATAAGGTTGGCATTTTTGAATGGGCTTTGAAGTGTGCAAAATATATCAATCCATATTCTGACCGCCCCCCTCCCTAGCCTGAAATGCAAAAGCAACATCAAATGTAACAGCAGGTATAGTGGGAAAGTGACTTTCAAGTGCTACATCTGGCTAGTCACAGAGTTGAGATATTCCAGGCATCCAGCCAGTGGCCTGTACCAAGAACAGCTGGTGTTCTTTTTGTTTCTGCATTGGCCGGTTGTTTATCCATTTAACACATTTAGCTGTAGCATCTTTGTGGTTTTAAACTAGTGATATGACCATCTAGCCCCTGTACAAACAAATCAAACAATTTGTTTCCAACAGTATCCTACCAAAGCAAATCTTCTTCTGTTGAACATAAACCTCAAACCCAATTTGCTTTTATCGAGGCCTTCCAGCTGCTAAATGTAGCATTCATTAACAACCATGCCACTGAAGAGAAGGGGGGAAACCCTGAAGTAAACATTTACAGTCTTCCACTCTTTCCTCAAATGGCTGATCTTGACCTGCATTTCTATGGTGGTAAACAGTCTTAAAGTCCCCCACTGTCTTCAAAAAGAGTTCGCTTTACCTTGCCAGTTTTCCTGGCATACCATGGAGAAGGACACCAAATTACTCATATCACCTCTGCACTTTCAAGCCTTGTTATTGCATTTTATTTTCAAGTCTTTCTGAGTGTCGTTAAATAGCATTCACAACATTTCGTAAACCTTCGTAAGAGGAGCTTTTGCAACTTAGCCTTGCTTTCGAGAACAGGCTCTGTGATCTTACTGCCTATCAGTTTGGACAGAGTTCTCTCTGGAAAAATTTGGGATGGGGGAGAAATTCATTCGGTTTGCATTTTAATGCAAACTTACTTAATTTTGCACTTCCAAACCAATACGCAAACCGAAGCTCAGCTATCCTTCAAAGTTTGCATTTCTCTGAATTTTGAAATGGAATTCTCCAATCCAAGAATGCATATATTAGGGGAAAGTGCACACACAAATGCATATATTTCTGAAAGAATATCCAAAAATGCATTATATTAGGAAAACTGCTTGCAAAAAAGTGTATCTAAAGCAAAATTGTGCACAAAAATTTGGTGCATTATGTGAAATTCACACACAAAAAATGCAAACAAATTTTCAGTGAGAACTTTAACAAAAAGAAATCAAAGTTCAGGATGAACTGAATTGGAAAAAATGAGAAACTGATTGGAAAAATGAGAAACTGAGGGAAATTGAAACTGACAGATTTATCCATCCCTAGAAGATGGCAGATAAGTTTCAAAATAAATCATTAAAATAGAAATCCAGTCCTTCCTGCATGGGAATTCAGTCCTTCCAATGAGAGTATCGATTTATGCTGATACCCAGCTGATCAATTGCCCTCTAGTGGGTCAGGCTATTTGTCCATCTTGCCATCAGTACTGGCTAGTCAATAGTATTGACTATTCTGACTAGGAGCAGCTCTCCAAGGCCACAGACAAAGGTTTTCCCAATTACCTTCTACCTGGTCTTTCTTTCACTGGAGATGACAGGGATTGAACCTGGGGCCTTCTACAGCAATACATGCATTCTACTATTGATCTATGTAGAGTGACCATGCATAAGGGAGAGCAGAATCGTGGTAGCAGTCTCTGCTACTGCCGATGTGTGTTCCACTCAACCATCTGCACAGTCTTTGTGTACATACAGAACCCATGTGTGTACCCTTTGTACACACATAGGGACTTACAGTCAGGCAAGGGAGCATGCATAGGTTAGGTGCAGGACCTACTCCTGTGGTCCCACATTCCCTCTGCCTTCCCCCAATGTCTGCATAGGGCTCAAGTGTTCAGTAAATCCATAATGTACATGCCACTGTGAGGAATCAGACCTTCTTAGCCCAGTGACTTTCACTTACAGCAGTGTTAGCTAACCTGTCCTCCATCATCAGCCCCATCCAGCATGGCCAATGGTAAGCGATTATGGGAGTTGCAGTCAGAAACACCTGGAAGGGTTGCATACCCCTGCTTTACAGAAATACTGCTGAGATTAGGCTAGGATCACTCAGTTTCTGCAGACAACCTCACACTAATTCTTTGTAGCAGTTGAATGATCTCCCCCCCACCCCATTTGGATACTCATTCTTCTGCTTAAATGAAAATACATTTTTTTTATTCATTTCACCTACATAGGTGCAAACCTTTGCAGGGACTTCTACTTTTTAAAAACAAAACCAATACAATATTCTTGCATATGTAAAGAGGACATTAGCATTCTTATTAAGCACTTTGGGCAATCCAGGTTGGTGGATGTATTACCCTTAATGTTATCCACGAGATTGCATTTTCTCCATGACCTCTTGGGCTCATCCACGGAGCTGATGAGCATTGATTTTATTATGATGTGTTTGTGTCCTTTGTGTCTTAAGAAAAATAAATCCAAATGCATATTGCTATATTTTTAATTAAACTTTTTTGCTGTGATCCCATTTAAAGTTTTAGGGATGTTGATATTTATTTCTATCTACATTCAAAAGTATGGAGGTAATTCCATGCAAACCTACTAATCTTTGAAATAAAATAACTTTCTAACAGAATAATTTTTACACTACTGATGTGCAGGTAATTTCCCATGAGGAATCTAATGTTTCTCTTTAATCCTTTAGAACACCCAATGGGACTCAGATTAATGGGACAAGATGGCCAGTCTTCACCACCGCTGAACAAAAATACTTAACATTAAGCACAGACAGTTCAAAGATTCATAGAAAATTACGTGCCCAGCAGTGCCGATTCTGGAATACATTTTTTCCAAAAGTCCTGGAGATGACAGGTAATTTTGGTGGTAAATGTATGTATGTACAGTTAAATTGGTTAATACAAGGTCACTTTGCTGCTACTAAATTTCAATTTCAATTGTAACCTTTTGGGGGTAAAAACTATTTGTGTAAAATTAAATCCAGAAGACCTTTCAATGAGCCAACCTCCTTCACGTAAATATTTTTTTTCATTAATGAGTATAAATATATAGTTTTGTACATGTTTCATACCCTCTCTTTAACTTCAAGCACATAGGATTTGTTATCCATTGTATGAGTGTAGCTGATCCTCACTTTGTTTGTGTTGTTGTTGTTGTTATTAACTTACAAGTAGCTGTGGGGGGGGCGGGTGATATAGATCAAAACAATTTCCTTTGTTTTTTACCCTCCATGTGGGGCAGAGTGGAAGAATTTCAGAAAAAATAGGTTTAAACTAGGGATGTAAATTTCTGGGGTTTTTTGCAAACGGTGAGCCGGTCTGAACTAAAGGAGAACGTTCTCGAACAGACTCGCGTGAGTCGAACAAGGCGAGTTCGCACTCGCTGAACGGTTCACCAAAAATTATCCACAGTCCCCTACTCACACAATGTGGTCCTGATATGAATTGGAGGCTCATGCACCTACTGTGAGTAAAAAAAAATAGAGAAGGTCAACTGCACACTACATAGTTAATGTATCATGTAGTAGTTGGATGCTGTTTTATATTAAAATCGAAACATGGGGCGGACAGGTTATACAGTAATACCTCGGATTAGGAGTAACCCAGTATGCGAGCTTCTCGTAAAATGAGCAAATTTTTAACATAAATTTCAATTTGAAAGACGAGCAAGTCTCACAACACGATATACATGCTCTGCTGGCACCTCACACTTAAAGTGCCGGCGCCCTGTCAGGGAGCCCCGTGGAGGCGCACCATGCCCACTCGCTCGCCTCCCACTGCTTGCCTAGCTGGCAGGGAGCCCCATAGAGGCAAGGCGTGGCCGCTCGCTCTGCGGGCGCCCCGTGCTGCTGCGCTGGCTCCCTTCCCCATGGAGACGTGGCCATTTGCTCTGCGGGTGCCTCGTGCTGCCGTGCTGGCTCCCTTCCCGGGAGCCGCCACGGCAGCGCAAGGCACCCGCAGAGCAAGCGGCTGCGCCTCGCCTCCACGGGGCTCACTCTGCGGGCACCTCTTGCTGCTGCGCCGGTGCCCAGGAAGGGAGCAGGCGCGGCAGCGCGAGGTGGAACGAATCATCTCATTTTCCATTATTTCTTATGGGGAAACTCGCTTTGATATACGAATGTTTTGGATTAAGCATGGTTCTGGAACGAATTATGCTCTCAATCCAAGGTATTACTGTATTTATTTTGAAGTAAACTCTACTTAATCCTTAGGGCCATTCCTCTAAGTAAAGATGCTTAAAGTTGCAGCTAGTGAATGGTGAAACTTGCTGTTTCCTCTCCAGTCATTAAATCATAATTTGAGTGAATTGCAGGTTCCACTTTGTATTGAATTTAAACTCCAATGCGGACTAAGAGCACAGTAGTACATCCTCTAAAAGCACATGGAGAATAAGAAAGTATTTGGGTGGGATTTTTAAAGGGGTGGGGGGCAAGGATAACAGGAACACTACAGGAGACCACTACAGAAAGAAGAAGCATTATCTTGATTTTTTTTTTAAATGTCCAGTTCAGGTGTACAAAATTGTAAGTGTGTAGGGAGGTGAGGATGTGCACTCCAGCACTACTGCTTCTACCTGCGACCTCTCCATGTTTTAGGGATGTATGGAGAATTTGTTTCAGTTTGTTTTTGATCAGGATTTACCCAGTTTGCACGTTCCAGACTGAACATGGACTTGGACATGATCTGCAGTCAAAGTCTGTACATTTCCAAGCTTGCAATGTGATTTGCAGACCCAAAAAATGTGTTCAACAGCACACATCCATTTGAAAAATGCACATGAAAAAATGCATACTTCTGAAAAATGCACACAAATATGCTTAATCAATGGGAGAAGAATGCATACATTTCAAAGTTACACACAATTCATCTGTACATTTGGAAAAATATGCAGAAAATACACGCAGATTTTGATGTGAAAGGGTGGGGGACAAAGCTTGCAATCTGATACAGACTCGAGTTGGAACAAGTTTCAAGATGGAATTTGGAAAACTTTGATGAGCTTATGTTTTGCTGATTCACAGATCCGTAGCTAGGGCTGTGCTGATACTGGGAAGTCTGGCTCAGTTCGAGCTTGATGGACTTCCTGCCCACTTCCATTCTGATGATTGGAAATGGGCCAAGTTGGGGGGTTTTCTGAGAACTTCTGTCTCTAAGATGGGCCACAATTTGTCCATTTAAATAAAAAAAAACACTAAGGAAATTTGCGCAAATGGCGCAATTTGTGTAACTTTACGCAAAATGTGCAACCTTATTCAAATTGTAGTATTTTGTATTTGTATAAAATCACACTAAACCCACATGCTTTTCAGGTACTGATTAGTGCAAAACATGCAAAACACCACGATTTACGGAAATTGCATAAAGATACACCATTTGCACAAATTTTCTTAGCATTTTTTAAAAATGTGCCAACTGTGGCCCATCTTATAGATGGAATTCCACAAGCTGGCACAACTCACATCATATCGAGTTGGCACAAGCACAGGGCTGGAGAACTGGAATCCGGGGGTCAGAATAATGAAAATCCGTTGGATTTTCA
Source organism: Shinisaurus crocodilurus (assembly GCA_021292165.1). Lineage (NCBI taxonomy): Eukaryota > Metazoa > Chordata > Lepidosauria > Squamata > Shinisauridae > Shinisaurus > Shinisaurus crocodilurus. Next base: position 27,431,614 of record CM037878.1, read on the forward strand.
CACACACCCCATCTGATTCCTCACACATCCATCCTAAGTATGGCCTAATCAGGGACAAAACCACCCCGCTCTACTTTTTTCCCCTCCCACTTCAAGCACTGATCCAGGGTTAGTACTATTAAATACCAGCCACATTGTACTCTACAGAGGGAGGACAAGGAAGATTGCTCCAGTACAATTGAGGCCTATTGTTTGTCCACTGGAGCATCAGTGTGCAATTTAGCTGCAGCACGTAATGTCTGCATCTAGATTGAGGAGTTTTAACATCTGTGTGCACATTTCAAAGACCCGATCCTGACCTTTAAGCTCACACTCTAGCATTCTGACACAAGGCATCCCAGATCAGTGAGACTGCTAATCCCAGCTGTAAAAGTTTAATGGTTACACTCTTCAGAAATCATATACCTGGTGCCAATTAGCTATAGGCTCCATAAGTAATTTTACAACACTCTAAAGCTAATAACTAACTGTGTCAGAGATCCGAGCAACTTGGTTTCCCCATTGCAATTTCTGTGGCTCAGAATACAGGGCCAGGAGCTCGAATGATTCTTGGCATAAGCCATAATTTACACATTTCAGAAATCCACTCTCTGAAGAAGAAAGGAACAACCATGCGCTGGCATGGGGGGAATGCTGTAATCACAGCAGTTGTGTGAATCATCATTCCTAATATTAAGAAAACCACATCCCACAATGTGAAACAGGGGTGAAATTCAGAATTAACTTAAGGAACTCAGCAGCTTATGGTGATTGCCACAAGCTTAGATGCCCCCCCTTTTTAAAAAGAAAGAATTACAGTTCAATCCTATGGAGAGCCAGTGTGGCGTAGTGGTGAGATTGTTGGACTGGGACTCCGGAGATCCAGGTTCTAGTCCCCGCTCGGCCATGAAACTCACTGGGTGACTTTGGGCCAGTCACTGACTCTCAGCCTAACCTACCTCACAGGGTTGTTGTGAGGATAAAATGGAGAGGAGGAGGAGGAGGAGGAGGATTATGTAAGCCACCTTGGGTTCCTTTAAGGAAAAGGCGGGGTATAAATATAATTAATAAATAAATAAATACATGTTTACTCAGAAGTAATCCCATTAAATTCAATGGAACTTGCTTCCAGGTAAGTACCTTAGAGAAATGCATGGAAGACAGCTCTATCAATGGATATTAGCCATGGCAAGCCAATTAGAGCTTTCATAAGTTCAGTCAGTCTTAGGCTCAGCCCCTGCATTCTTGTAGGCAATTATATCTGGAGCCAAGCCAATATTTTCCCTATGAAATGGGAAGTAGTTGCAAAATCATCATCTTATTTCTATTTTGTATGCTTGAATTGCCTTGTGTCTTGTATGCAATGAAGTGGCATGTGTCATATCTTTATGTTGTGATCTGGATTGTCTGCATCTCTGACAGTAAAAGCTAAAAAAATAAGTTGGATTTGGTTGGTTGCTTCTTCCAATAGCTGTATGTGTAAGCCTTCTTAGGGGGAAAAGATCATAGCGTTCTTCATCTGACATATTGTTTTTCATTTGACGTTTGAGAGATTTTATCATTCCTCACATCATGACATTCCATCGTATGTAAGATGTGGAGGAGATTAAAAACAACAACAAACAAACATCCTGAGAGTCTGTTTCGTGTGAACCTGGATCAGTTTCAGACAAGAAGCAGATATATTATGAAGCTGATGAAAAAATGTTCTTTTCCATCATCAGGAATTGCTCACAGAAATTGTAACTAAAGACACCATCTGTCAGGATGCTTATCTTAATGAACAAATGTGCTAAATATAAGCAAATGTTCCGTGACATAACCAGTACCAATAGATAAGCGTCTGCATTACGTAGTAAGTCAATGAGTTGATTTTCCATAATAGGGAGGGGGAAGGAAATCAGGTCTCAGTCTAGCCCTCAGTCTATCCCACCCATGTGCTGGCAGTGCTGCTACCGAGCCAATGCAAAATTAGCTTGAGTCGGAAGCGGTCAGTTTCATCTATGCGATACCATCAAGAGCTGCCCTTATAAGCACAGTATGAGTGGATCCAGGGGCAGAATTTGGATGTAGCTGGAGTGGGGAAAACATAGCATGAAGAGATTGTAAGAGATTCCTTAGAACTATAGTTAACTTGGGATGGACACCAATGATTTATTTCAAGCCATTAGTATTACAGTTTCATATTCCAGAGAAACACTGGAAAATGTAGATCTCAGTCTTGTACCAGAAAGATCCCAGATCAACCTCGAGGCTTATGTTCTTCTCCCTGAATCATCATGGCATATTTATCTTAACTATCAGTCAGATATTTGTAGGTACAATGCTAATGAGGAGCTGGGTAAGAGGGAAGCATTTATTTTCCTGACCAACATAGGCTAATCATTTGTATTGTAGCCTAACCAAAAGGTGGCCGATGTCCAGCTGCTGGTATCTATTCCTCTTATTCCACAAGGCCTCACTGTCATGTCCTCTTTTTGTATATGGGTAGGGAAAAAGCAAATGGTGTCATTTCATTTCATTTATTTCATTTCATTTCTATACTGCCCCACAGCCGAAGCTCTCTGGGCGGTTCACAACAGTTTGTACATAAAAACAAGAAAAAACATACAAAATAGTTAAAAAGATTAAAAACTTAAAAGCAAAGTTTAAAATAACAATCAAAAAGTTAATAAACTAAGCCTACAGGTGACAATCCCCCCCCCGTGCTATTTTGAGCTCTTAACTATTGAATGCCTTGGCATAGAGGGAAGTCTTAACCTGGCGCCGAAAAGATAGTAAGGTTGGCGCCAGGCGGGTCTCAGTGGGGAGCTTATTCCATAATTGGGGGGCTACCACTGAGAAGGCCCTCCTCCTTGTTGCCACCAACTGAGCCTCTCTTGGAGGTGGCAGTCGGAGGAGGGCCCCAGATGTTGAGCGTAGTGTCCGGGTAGATAGCGGTTGGGAGAGACGTTCTGTCAGGTATTGTGGTCCTAAGCCATGTAGGGCTTTATAGGTTAGAACCAGCACCTTGAATTCGGCTCAGAAGCATATTGGCAGCCAGTTCAAACGGGCCAGAACCGGTGTAATGTGCTCGGACCTTCCAGTCCCCGCAATAAGCCTGGCTGCCGCATTTTGCACAAGCTGCAGCTTCTGAACAGTCTTCAAAGGCAGCCCCACGTAGAGTGCATTGCAGTAATCTAGTTTAGAGATCACCAGAGCATAGATTACTGAGACCAGACTATCCCTGTCCAGATAGGGGCATAGCTGGGCCACCAGCCAAAGCTGGTAGAAGGCACTCCTTGCCACTGAGGCCACTTGAGCCTCAAGTGACAAAGATGGCTCCAGGAGCACCCCCAAGCTACGAACCTTCTTCAAGGGGAGTGCAACCCCATCCAGAACAGGTTGAACACCCTACATCCAGTCAGAGGAACCACCCACTAACAGCATCTCAGTCTTGCCTGGATTGAGCCTCAGTTTGTTAGCCCTCATCCAGTCCATTGTCGCAGCCAGGCACCGGTTCAGCACATCCACAGTCTCACCTGCTGAGGATGAAAAGGAGAAATAGAGCTGTGTGTCATCAGCGTACTGATGACAACGCACTCCAAAACTCTGGATGATCCCACTCAGCGGTTTCATGTAGATATTAAATAGCATGGGGGATAAGACCGACCCCTGAGGAACCCCGTACTGGAAAGTCCATGGAATCGAGCAATATTCCCCAAGCACCACCCTCTGGAGCCGGCCATCCAAGTAGGAGCGGAACCACTGCAATGTAGTGCCACCCACCCCCAACTCAGAGGCTGCTCCTTGCAAAGCATTAAAAAAATTGGAATGCAAAAACTGTAATATTTCAAAATGTAATTTGAAGCAAAATGCACAAGCTGAGACATCATTTACAGAGCAGTTTCAATACAGAGAGCACTTTTAATATAGACTTTCTTTACATCTTCACAAGATCTCTGTGGAATCAATCCAACTGATATTCCTCCACATTTCCAGCAGGGCAATTGAAACATAACAAGAGAGGTTGTTACTCGTACAGTAAGCCCATGACATAGGTGGGATCTGACATAGGTGGGATCTGAAGCATAGTCTCCAAGGTCCAGATCCACTATGCAGTCCACCAGATCACGCAGCTCACAGCTGTAATAGATAATGTTATTTTAATGCAGGATCATAAAGCATCATCAGTGCATTTAGATGAGAGAGAGATGCTTGTAGTTGTGATGACATCCTCTGAATTTGGGGTGAAATTTAGGGTTCTGCAACTTCTCTTAAGATTCTAAAATTCAGGGACTGCTGAGAGAAGCCCCCATCACTTTCAGTGAATGTGCACTGCATTCATCTAGGACATGCTATTGTTTATGCAGCTTTTAGCCTATAAACACAGTGTGTGAAAAACCTGTGCGCAAAAACATTGTAGGCTTGTGTATAATGTTAATATCAAAATAATGGCAGCACTAATGGGTCAAACATGTGGTGACAGAGACACATATGCAATAGTCATACAAGGCGATGTATTGTGGGGTTTCCTACACAGAAATTATTTGCACGCAGGCAGGTCATCTGCTGTGAACTAGTCTATTCAAAGAAACTTGACAGAATTCAACACCCTTGATAGATGTGACCAGTGCATGCCTGTCTATTTCACTACATGTGCATGCTGCAGGAATCTTTTGCCACTTGGTACTCATCAGCATGTGGGCAAATAGAACTATGTGTACACATTGCAGGTGGCACATGCAGGACTGATCCAATATCCATATCAAAAACATGGCTTTTCAGGCGGGAATATGGGATGGGTTAGGATTTTTTAAAACACTGATATTGTTTTAATTGTGTTTTAATTGTGTTTTAATTGTGTTTTACCATGATTGTACATCTCCCAGGGTGGCCGGGTGACTGGCCAGATGGGCGATTTAAAAATATAATAATTAAAATAAATAAATAAATCAAAAATGCATTTTGGGATGATGTGGTGTTCAATATTTCCAAATATGAATTGACCTTGGTATATCCTGGACAACAGTCCTGGATCAAGTACAGCTGGGTGTTCCTGATCCTGGGGGATGTGACTTATTTTATTTTATTTATTTATTTATTTATCATATTTCTGAATCGCCCATCTGGCCAGTGACCCAGCCACTCTGGGCGAAGTACAATATATATATACAATAAAACAAAATATACAATACCATTAAAACTTTAAAATCCTACCCCACCCCATATTCCCCATATGTGAGGTCTCTTACGAGTTTGCAGCTGCCTATATTTCACCGGATGGCATGAACGTTGTGCCGCATCTGAGAAAAGATCCAAATATTTATTCCTTTTTAGTTAGCAATCCTATGGTCATCTAGCCCGAATGATGGAGGGCTGTGATTTTTGAGCGGTACATCTTTCCAAAGCCCCGCTGGGCTCTTGACTGTAGGACGGGAGGAGTGATGGAGGCTCCATATGAGCATATTTTGATAGATGCTCACTCTACTAGGAGTGGGGATGGGAGCTGAGAGAGGCCATTGGATCCAGTGAAATCCCTGGCCTCTCCCTTTCCGGCCCACTGGCCTGCCCCCTTCTTGAGTTTGGAATCCTGACTTCAGGAGATGGATCCATTGCGGAGCTTTCTGTGGTGTCTGGGAAGGGCTTGCTGAAGTGGGGTGAGATCCACAGATGGATCTCCTCCTCTCTGAGGTTGGAGCTCTGCCTCCAGTCTTAGAGGGAGAGATCTGATGCATCTGATGGCTTCTCAGATGCTGTCTAGGGTGCCATAATAGTATTGTGTTCATATTGCAAAATAAATTGAGTAAATAAGTCATCACTTTTCTGCAACTCCCTTATAACTTTTTTTGGGATACCTGTTGCTATATTTGTGACACCTTTCTGCAACCGAGAATATGTGCTTTTATTGATTTATTCTTTGCTCCCAAAAAATGACACTTGTGGAAATGCATTGCATCCCCTCGTTGGAAGTCTGTATCTGGATCCCGGTTCACTAATTAATTGCCTATCCCCTCTAATTAATTGCCTATCCCTCATGAACTGAACACTCCTTGGTAAATGTCAGATGGGTGTAAAAGCTGAAAATCCAATTCCATATGATACTGAATATTGGGCCAGAAGAATAATTCTTCATTTTAACTGATCATCTCATGATCCAGAGATAAAATGTTACCCTTTAAATTTTCAATATATCAGGTGAGGTGGGGGGGGGGAAGGAGGGCAAAACTGTGTGTGGTGTATTTAGAGGGAAATGGCATTGGTAATCAGAATTATTTTTCAATTAATGTACAAAGAGATTTAAATTTAGATTAATGCCACCCATTTCATGTTTTACAGGAAATATTGACGAAGCAGAACGAGAGTGGAAAGCAGGATTCCTGCGCTGGAACAATTACATGATGGACTGGAAAAATCAATTTAATGATTACACTAGTAAGAGGGAAAGCTGCGCAGGTCTCTAATTAAAAGTTTCAACCTTTCTGGAATGCCTGTATTGTCAAAGATCAAGGCAAACACAGAGGTAGCTAATGTAGCATATCCAGCAATAAGACATGTTATGCAGGCTCAGTGACACGTCACAAATATACAGGTCTCCCAGGTCTATTTCTCTCTCTCTCTCTCTCTCTCTATATATATATATATATATATCAATAAGCGTTATAGAGCGCTTCTACCCGTTGAAGCTTCAGGAAATGCAAAACAGACTTACTGAGCAGTCCAGCCATGACATCATAGGAACCAAACAAAGCACTTGCACTGGCAGGGTGGAAGGGAAGAGAGGTGAGACATTTTTGCTAGGTTCCCCCCCCCCCTGCCTTAATGGCTCAAAAGAAAGAAAGAAAGAAAGAAAGAAAGAAAGAAAGAAATGCCTCCCATTGCTTTGAATTACTGGGGCAGATTTGTGGCTGAATTGGGGGGCATATCTGGGAACCAAGATGGCTGTGGATCTTGTGAATCCACTTCCTCCCACACTATGCCAGCAGCACAACCACAGAATGCTTCCTTTCACCCCTCTTCGATGTTGGAGTTCTGACGTCAGAGAATCAAAAACTGCGGAGGTTTCTGCAGTGTCTGAGAGGCGATTCTGAGGTTGGATCTCCTCCTCCATGGGCAGACTCCTCTCCCCCCACTTGGATCCCTATTCCCCCAACATATCCTATGGCACCGTGACACTTTCCCAGGGACCATGGGACTGCAGCCTTCGAACAATTACATCCTGAGGGTTGTTGATGTACATACAGTGGCCCTGATCCAACTCTAGTTGCATGCAGAATAAGGTGTTCAAATAAAACTAGTTGCACAGACAGGGGGAATAGGGATTTCAGTGCACATCAGAATGTGCATTCCATTTGAAGTGAAGCACTACAGAGAGACCCTCTTTTGGCTGTACATTCAAACCTGTGTCTGAATGCATATCCCTTTTATGCCTACAATTCCCAATCCAGCATGTAATGCAAGTGCATAAGCCTGTTTTTGTATGTGTACCTCCTTAACTGGATTGGGACAAGTGAGTTTCAATTAAAAGAAACATCTGTAATGTGGTAACAGACACAACCCTACGTCCTCTTCTTTCCCCCCCTTAAGCACACAGCAGAATTATCAGTATTCTAGAGCACCGCCATAGGAAGCTCAATCAGCTCAGATATCTGACTGCAATTATGTCACAGCATTTTAATCCTGCTTCAGCTGTAATTTAGTGGTTAGGAACATATAAAGAGTTGCCAACTTTACAGGAATGAAAAAAGATGTTGTTTTCTTGTTAAATCAAAGGGGGTTTGAGAGTTGCTAATCTGAATTTCTTGATCCTTGAAAATGAAACATTCTGGGGATCAAAATGCTCAAATTATACCAAATTGCCCTATTTGCTGAAGAAGAGCTGAATGGTTTCCTCAAACTGGATCAAATAGAGACCTCTGGAGATGAACCTTTCTTCTCCCTGTAACCCCTTTTGCCTGGGCCATAACATCAACCAGGAAAGAGCACTATTTCCTGTACCAACTGTATATGTGGCACTTCTAATTTGCAAAGTGCTTTGCAACCATCCATTTATTCATTCTCATAACATCCCCGTGCAGTAGGTCAGCGTTATTCCTACTGTACACTTTAGGAACTAACAGCACAATCCATTAGAAGTTAACTCAGAAGTAAGTCCCACTGAGTTCAAGGAGACTTACTTCCAAGTAAGTGTGTATACAATGGTAGCCTGGGGGTGTGAAAGGCAAGGCACAATCTAGCTGTCATGTGTAGGGCATTGTTGGATTTTGGAATTGGGGGAAGCTGCAGGGCTTTTTAACCTGTCTCTCCACCTCTCCCCTGTTTAGCTGCCTGTGCATTATGTAAACAAACCTTGCCAGCCTAAGGACTAGCAGGAACATATACATGAATTGGTGCAGCATGTTGGCGACTCGCAGTTTGAACTGTGAGACAAGGAGCACAAAATGTTTGGTTCAAGTAAGATGCTGAAAGGGAAGCTCACATTAAAAAAACCAAAACCAAAACCCTTTTTGAACACAGTAGTAAGGTGTTGTTGGTTGTTGTTGTTGTTTTTTAACATATTCCAAATATGACAAAGACCATAAAAAGGGACACACACACACACACATACACACACGTGATTCGAAAGGTGGTGCCGTGTAGCAACTAAACATGTTAGCCGGGATGACCTTAGTTCAAATTTGACCTCAGCCGTGAGCTCTGGATGGTCTTCACCAATCTATCATCCTTCAGCCTTATCCCCTCCATCTGCAACATAGGAGATAATTTACTGAATTGTCTTAAGTGTAAGGTTTTGTGAAGTGCTTTGAGTTAGAACACAATCCTGTTCACAATTAATTCATTTATAAAATGTATTACCGGTACCTGCTTTTCATTATAAAATGAACCCAAATGATGGCTTACCCAATGAGTTCAGTCGTGGTGCTTACTGCCTAGTAAGCATGTTTAGAATTTCAGCCTTACAGTGCAATCCCATGCATTTCATTTCCTCATAATTAAGCCCCACTGAGTTCAATGGGGCTTACTCCCATAGGTTTGCAGGCTTAATTATTATTACCCCCATGGCCTGGAGGCTACTGGACCACTTTGTGAGGAGGTGGGGAGAAGAATCCTACAGATCAGAGAGTACAATGGTATTAGGGGGAGCATCAACTGCACACTTCTCTGACGCATGCAGGAGCTCCTACAAGCATTAGATTAGTGGGCTTTGACAATTAGGGATGTATGAAAAATTAGTTTCAGCTCATTTTTTGTCACGATTTACCCAGTTCACACCTTCTGGACCCAACATGGAGTCAGATGCAAGTACATGCATTTCCAAGCAATGTGTCTTGCTTTGGAAAAGCATGAGTTCAACACCACAGTGTACATTTGAAAAATACACATGAACAAAATGGATATTTTTTGAAAAATGCGCACAAATATACTTTAATCAACGGGAGAAGAAAGCATACATTTCAAAAGGGGACAATTGATGTGTCCATTTGGGAAAATACACATAAAATGCGCACTGATTTTCATGCAAAAAGAGAAGAAAAAGTTTGCAATGTGATACAGACTTCAAGTCGGAATGATCTTCAATATGGAATTTGAAGAACTTTGGCAAGTTCAGGTTTTGCAGATTTGTACATCCCTAGCTTTTGCTTATCCTTCATCTTTCCCAGGCAGGGAAAAACTTCATAGCTTTGTGTGCCCTGCATCCTCTCTTCAGCTGGGGAAGGCATGGGGTGGGCAAAGCAGATTTGCTGCGTGCAGGCCGTCTCCTATGGGAGAAGGCCCATGCATAGCAAAGCCAGTTCCTGGCAGATGTGTCTGGAGGATCATCCTTCCAATGTACCCGCTGGAGACCCAATCACATCAGGGGGTGTGGCCATGTCATTCAACCTGTGGAGGACTGGGTGGAAGTCATCTGCCTCCCACCCCTGTGATAGAGAGTCAGTTCTGGCAAAAACAAGATGTTTAGTTACTACAGTGACTGGCACAGTCCACTTTAATTGCATTATCTGTCTTTGTTGTCAGGGAGAAGAGAGCTCCACAGCCCATAATACAGGAGCATCCCATCGTGCATGGGCACCTACTGTATTCCATACGGCTGGCTTTCTTGCACAGGTTAGGGCTGGGGCTGAATACCACTATGGATGTGCGCATGTAAACAGGAGGCTAGATTGTACTCCCTGTGGCTAATCTGAAGCCATAAAATAAGTATACGGCAGAAGTAAGAATTGACAGCAGGCCTCCCAGATCCAGTGTCTGAAAACACTGCTGATTCCAATGGAAACCATTGTACTTTCATCCCTACAGAGAACGTGACATCTCTGATTCCATATTTGGAGATGACTTTTAAGTCTCATGGTCTTTCCATCCTATTGGATCTCTCTCCTTCATCCAGGATTACATCAGTGGGTTTTGGTGCCAGCTTTGAATCCCCAGGCATCTTACCAATGCTTTTGGAAGTCAAATTGCTTCCGTCATATTACAACGTCAGTATCCTGTGTACATCTTATCCTTTAGCTAAAAGGGGATAAAGGAATATATTTTGGGAGTGACACTCTCCAAAGTTCATAGGCAATCTGATGTAAAAAAGAAAAGCAAAGAAACATTTCCCCTTAAAGGAGGTTGAGTATGTGGCATCAAGACCCAGCCCAGCACAAGGGCCGCAAACTTGCCACACCAAGGGTGGCAGGAAAAGGCTCGTGTTAGAGGTCTGGACCATGGTGAGACCATGACTCCTACCCACATCAGTAAAATGCATGTGTGCCAGGAAGGAAGGATCAGCCACCAGGCAGGCTGCCTAATGACTGGATCCATGCCTCCCCCCCCAAAAAAAAATCTGTTTGCGAGCATAAAGGGTGGAAATAATGAGTTGAGACACGTACCTTTGGTATCAACTCGGGCCACATTTATTTGCAAAGGGGAAAACTAGTGACTAAACCAGCCCCTTGCCGGTAGGTGTATTGGGGAAGACATCAGACGCCCGAGGGGCAGGTGCCTGTGAAATCGCCACCCCTCAGTTTTACACCATCCTATTTATTTATTTAATATATTTATTCATTAGCCAAAAGGCTCCCTGGGTGGTTTACAAAACAAAGCAACACAAAAATAACAACAAAAATAAATAAAAACACAAACATATTAAAATATAACACAATAAAAACAAGAAGCCAAAATAAATTCAATCCAGAGGTAAAGTGGCGATAATAAAAGGAATAAAATCAACCATTAAAATATTGGTCAATCCTGGTGTTGGGAGGCCTTCCCAATGCCACGCACAGCTCAGAGCTGCGAAACTCGGAGTGGGCAAGGTGAGTCAGCCTCAAAGGTGATCCATATTCCTCCACTGGGCCGCAAAAGCCTGAGCAGAGAGCCTCTGGAATCACCAGTCACCCCAAAGGTGCCACTGGATGCTCACCACCCTAATTCCCACTGAATATTCCCACACTTACCTGCCAATGTGACCAAATTAAACAAGACCAATCAAAGTTGCAATTGCAAAGCAACACCATCCTCTGCATAACAGTGTAGAGTAGGCGAAACACGCACATTGCCCCACATGGCCAGTCAAGACAATGAACCAAAATTCCTACTCAGCCGCCTAGCAGGAAGCCAGCAAAGCCCACACTGTATATAGGGAGAGAGGGAGGGAGCCCAAAACTGAAAGAGGCCAAGTGTGGGGCTGCAAGGGCTAATATTGCCCTAGAAACCCCGCCCTTGCACGGCCTATGTAAACAACATGCCAGGCATGCTCTCAGGCCCCTCGACTCCTCTTCCTGCTCACTCGCAAAGTTCTCCCAACTCCTAGCTGTGCAGGAGTGGAGGAAGGTAATGCAAGCGGAAACCAATTAAATTGTGGACAATTTTATGAACCCATCTAAGATTGTGTGTCAGTTCTGGAATGCAAATGTCTAAGTGTGAGGTCAAAATTCAAATTGTGAAAATCAGAAGTTCACTGAATCTTGCAAAATTTCATTTCAGCTCTTCCACATATGTATCTTTACCTCAGTGGTGCAATGCCATGTGTTCATGGATGGTTGTCTCTCTCACCCCTCGAGCTTTACCCCAGACTTCTGGCAATGCAAAAGCAAACTCCTGTGCTTGAGGCACATTAGATACGAATCCAGTATTAGCTCTCCCTCCATAATGGACTTTGTTGATAGATCTGCCACTGGTCTTTTCCTTTATTCAGCTTAAGGGCCTTCAAGCATGCTTTATACATGGATAAACTCCTGTATTCAGAAGACCTTAACTGTTGACACAAATACTTCCATGGCAATATTGTAATAAAAAGCATTATGGCAAAAGTATCATGTGCTTGGCAGATAGCTGTTCTTCTCATCCCACCTCAGCAGAAGATCATTAGAAGAGCTCAGCGCAAGCTTTGCACTGCACAAGAACACAAATTGCAGTGTGGGCAATTTTAAAAATCAAGTCTCCGAGGCTTAAGTCTGTGTGAGAGTACAAGTGGAAGGAGAGGTTGAAAAGGATTTGTGATGATCAGGAGCATGGCTTCTGTGCATTTGCCATAGCTCATGAGTAGCAGAAGTAGAAAATGTTGTGGAAATCAGCAAAGATATACAGGTCTCCCTTCTGCATTTTGTATACAATGTATTGCATACTGCTGGTATGCCGATTGGATGGCTTTAAAAGGGGATTGGACAAATTCATGGAGGATAAGGCCTATTAATGGATACTAGTCCTGATGGCTATATGCTACCTCCAGTATCAGAGGCTGTATACCTATGTACATCACCAGTTGCTGGGAAACATGGGCAGGAGGGTCCTGTCACACTCATGTCCTGCTTGTAGGTTTCTTTTGGGCTGCTGGTTGGCCACTGTGTGAACAGAATGCTGGACCAGATGAACCCTTGGTCTGATCCAGCAGGGCTCTTCTTATGTTCTTATGATAGGTCCATTAATAGGTATTTGCCAGAATAGCTAAATTGAACCTCCATATTCAGGAGCAATATATCTCTGATCACTGATGCTGGGTCAAGCAACAGGTAATAGCTATCCTGATTATTTCATTCTAGTGAGATTCCAAGAGGCATATGGTTCATCACTGTTGGGGTTGGGGGGGGGATCAGAGATTCAGTAATATCAAATTGCAATTCATCTAACAAACAAAGAAACCCAGTAGGTCAGATTTAAATCAGCTGAAACTATGCTATTAAATAAGGATCAATTCATCTGTTTCTTTTGGAGATGGTGAACTCCTCCCACAGTGACCTTATTTTTCCATGGGCAGCCACCTGTCTGAACTAAGCTCCATGAACACCTGCAAAGTTATCATACCAAAGAAAATGCTTCCCACGCCAATGGCTCCCATGCAAAGTTGCACTGCTAATTCAGTCACTTGCCTCATCTGTAGCCCATAGCAATTTTAACAAAATACAGAAAATATAATAAAAGGTCAAATAGAAGGATATGAATATGAGTGGTAGGTATCCAGACATTCTTACAGGCATCAGGGAGAATCCTAGAAGCATCTCCATTGCTCAGAAAGCTTGGCCCGATCCCTGAATCCTAATATATTGGGCAAAAGGGAGAGTGATGCCAGGAGTCCATATTAACTAGACTATCTTGAAGTTGTAGAGGATATTTCTCCCTATTCTTCTGGGAATTGATTGAGAAAATAAATGCTTTCTTTTTGTCTTAAGTGTGGAGTGTGCTGCCCCTTTTAATCCAGGGTGGGAAGGGGAGCTCCAGGTATACAGATTCATGGGAAAACTTCACTTAAGTCTGGTTTACACCTTCAGAAAAAGCCTATAATGCCACAATCACCTGACAGCTATAGCATTTCAGAATTCAGGTGTGTTTTCAGAGTCATATACTTGCATGCTTCTCCAAGTTGTTGCTGTTGTTTCTTAATAAAACCCTGGGGGAAACTAGCATCTCAAGGAGAATAAGTCTAGTCTAGACTTGAATCCTATATACTAATAGTGAACTAATTGTCCCAAGTCCTGAACCTTACGTACAAGTGTCAAAGGTAGGCATTGTCCAGCACCTGCTGAGAGCCGATACTAGGGATGTTGGAGAAATCTGCAACAGATTCAAATAAATTTGGATTTCTATGAATCTGACTTGTGTGGATTCCATAGTGGACCCATTTTTTCCAAGTCACATGGATACCACAGATTTGTAGACCACTTTTTTTTTTAAATTCCTTTTGAGATGAGGGGTGTCATGCAAGTGCACACCTGTGCAAGTGCACGATAGTGCTAATGCACATTTGCGAACAGGAACAAAATCCTCATACATAAAATCCAATCCCATCAGTGAATGGATGATGGACCGAAAGATGCCTGGCAATCTGTGAAGCACAGATAGAATGGATTTAACAAAATCTGTACATCCCTACCATACCCCAGCAGAGGCCCACTGACAAGAGCCCCCCTAGATCTGTTCCTCCCCTTCACCACTGCAACTTGCTTGTTCAACTGCCTCTCACTCTGGCCCAGACAATGGTGGTGGTGAGAAGGAGGAGGAGGAGATGTCAACTTGCTCACCGGCTCTCTGTTTGGCAAGCAAACAAGGGGTAGCAATGGTGAGAACGAGGATGTGGAGCAATAGTAGCTGGTGACTTAGGGGTGGGCAATCAGCCTGGCACTCGACTCGCGATGTGTGAGCCAAGCGCAAGCGCCAGCTGAGGCGCTCACCAGACTTCCAGGTCCCCGGCTCTATGTTGTTTATGTAGAAAATAGTGTAAAATACATTTAAAACGGCCCCAATTTGCATAAATTATGCAAATTCTGGCCATTTTTAACGTATCTTATGCCATTTTCTACGTAAACAATGTAGTGCCGGATACTGGAAGTCACTTCCCCGGCTTGGCTCGTGAGAATGAGAGTTGAGCTGGGGGAAAGGTAGGGCAAGTGGAACTTGGGGGGGGGGGTCGAGCCTGGCAAGTTAGCCGGACTTCCACCCCCACCCACCCCAATCAAGTTCCACGCACACCTCTACGTAAGGATGTACGAGAATTTCTGTTTGCAAATCATGTGACCATAGCCTGTAGGCAATCCCAAATGCAAACGTGAATGAGAGAGTTTTCTTTGGGGGGGGAGGGGAGAAATGTTCACAAATTCCCCAACAATCAGTTAGCATTCTGTGGCCACGAGTATGCTCAGTCTGATGACCTCTTTTTTTAAGTCCTTCTGCAAACTCTGAGATTTCCCCAAGCCTGCTGATCCCCTCCTCTTGTGGGTGTCCTGTTTCGCTTACACAAGCAGTGTCAGCTCTGCTCCAGGCTTTGGAGGGCCCTTGGACAAGACGCCCTTAATGGGCACCCTTCATCAGTGAGGCTACCTTCTCCCTACTATGAACATTCCAAGGCAGGGCAGGGCCGAGATGTTGCTGATACTAGTTTCCTATATGCAGAGAGAAAGCAAGCAAGCAAAAAAGATAGATATGGAGGACCATGCAATCACTCATCTCTAGTATTAAGTGTCAGTCAGAGTCCCAGAAGGGCTGGACCATGTGCAATATTTCTGAATGAACCAGAAAAACAATGTCATGAGGATTCTCAGTAACATTAATGAAATGTAGTAATTGATTTGTTGGTTTCTATTTCCCATGCCTTAATATAATGCAGTCTCTGTAACTAAACTTTGGGAACAATCCTATGGCTCCTAGGCATTGTCTGGGGAGCCACAGGATAGTTCAGATTCTCAGCTCCAAGGTCAGAGACCATGTTCTGCCCTTGAAGCTGGGAATTGGAGCTCTGATCCCCCTCCCCCTCGCCCCTTCGCAGGCAGCGTGGAAAGAACTGCACCAGCTTCTCTCTGGGGTTGGGAAAGTGACCTTGGAAAGGGGTTAAAGGGTGTGTTTCATGGAGCGGGGAGGGGAGGAGAATGGAGCGGCCAGGATACGAGGTATCCTGAAGCTGCTCCAGCATCCTTTCCTCCTCCTATGAGATACCATCACTGTTGTGCCTCCAGTTGGGATGGAGAAGGAGGACATAGGGCAACTGAGTCAGAGTGTGTTTGGGGAGGGGCCAGGCACGTGTCATCTGCAGCTGCCTTGCCAGTCAGCGCTGGCTTAAAAGACAGGCCCCAAACACACTTCAGACGCTGGAAGCAATTGTTCTTGCAATCAGCTGTAGCCAGACGCTCTTGCCAGCTCCCGGACTGAGACTTGTGAATCTTGACTCCAGAACGACCTTGACGACTCTTTGGCCTGCTCCTCAACTGGGTTTGTGTTTGCTAGACTTCGGATACAGATTGTGGCTTCTAACCTTGGACTGTGATAACGACTACGGCTTATCTCTGGACCGGACTAATTTATGACAGTCGTCGCTAGACAACTGAAAACGGCCATGTACCGAAAATGCAGAGCAGGAGAAGTGGAGAGGTGAAGATCGCCTGCACCGCTTCTCCCACTCTGCATTGGATGAGCATGAGCCTCCTAATTTGGAGGCTTACGCTCATCTTGATTGGATTGTGCCCTGAAGCACGTGCAACTGAAACAACCTTATATTGTGTCCCTGTTTGGCCCTGCCTCTACTTCCCTCTCTAGCAGGGTCCCCCAACCTAGTGCCCTCCAGACAGTTTAGACTTCAACTCCTCTCCACTCCAGCCAGCATGTGCAATGGTCACGTCGCTTTAAATTAATCACATAAATTGATCCTAATAATAGCCAGTGTGGCATAGTGGTTAGAGTGTTGGACTGGAACTTGGGAGACCTGGGTTCAAATCCCCCCTTGGCCACTGGGTGACTTTGGGGGCACTCACTGACTCTCAGCCTGACCTACCTCACAGGGTTGTTGTGAGGATAAAATGGAGAGGAGGAGGATCATGTGCGCCGTGTTGGACTCTTTCGAGGAACAGGTGAGAAATAAATGTGGCAAATGAATAAATAATAAATAACAACATAGATTTGTCCTAAACATGCCTCCACCAAAACATATGCTTAAAAAAAGTTGTGTCTGATTGTTTACCATGCAATAGCAGAACCTTTTTGTGGGTGAACTAAACATGGCTGTGCAGATTCGCTCACGTTCTGACAGTGGCTATTCATCTGGGGACTTCTTTTGTCTGCGTGCAGCGCTCCCCACCATGCCGAGAGACGCACGTGCAAAGCAGGATATCGTGTCTATTTTTACCAACACGCTTCCGTTTACAGTGCCAGCGAAAAGCAGCCGAAAGGCCAATTAATCTGTCTGCCTTTGGCTGGCTCACAGTTACAAAACCAAGCACCTGTGGTACAGACATTTGCAGCTGGATATGTTTCGCAAGACAGATCCATCTGTAGTAAAGGACACATGCCAATGGATTTGTGGTGGGTGGACTGGGAACTTTAATCCATTAGAGAAAGTTCCAGGCATCATAATTAACAAGCATCTCTCTCTCTCTCTCCCTCTCTCCCATCTCTTGTGCATTCTCTGTCATTTATATATGTAGGTGCCTTTGGTGGGAGGAATAAAACTGTGTAATTGTTCCTAAGCAGTTGCTGATGAAGAAACCATTTTAACCTGTGGCAGACACTGCTTCTTTTTGTGATCTGCCTGTTTTGTTTTGTGGTTGGTTGGTATCATGCCAACTCCAAGGTTGCATCTTCTGCACCACCTCCAATTACTTTAACAGTAATTTCTTTTCCCCGGGGGAACATTGCAACCTGCAATTCTGTGAGGTGGAGTTTCCAATCAACCAGAAAAACAACAAGGACAACCAAAAACTGGCCAAGTTTCTTTAAAACAAACAAACAAACAAACAACCTTTTCAGGCTAGTTGCCAGAAAAAAGCAACTGTTACGATTTGGAGTGAGTGGGAAGTTTGTGTATATTTATGTGGCAGGATTGTGTTTTGTCTTGGTTGTGCAAGACAGTAAGAGCTCGGCTTGTTCTGTGAAGGATGACAGACAGTCATAACATAAAATAGTTGAACTCCATTAGGAGTAATGGAGAAGAGAAGTAACAGGAAACAGGAAGTTCAACTCCTTCAGAATAGTGAGAAGCTGATAGGGATGAGTGAAATTTCTCCCCACTGTCCCACCCCACAGTCAGCACCCCACAATTGCCATCCCATTCACAGGTGGTGAATTGGGAAGGGGATTTCAGGGAGGATGAAATTATGCACAAGTTTGTGGGGACAATAATTTGATAGTGGTAGCTGTGTGGGGGGTTCTATACTCCCCTTTTTTGCAAGCAGAGGTGGCCATTTTGTTTCTACAACATCTGCTCAGAATGACATTCGATCACACGTAGTGTTGTTCTGTGGGCATGGCAGCTGCCAGCAAGGTCTGCCTTTTCCACAAAATGTCCCTGGAATGATGCTATACCATTACATAGCTTCATTCTGAGAAGCCGTTGTGGGATGAAATGGTTACAGCTGCCAAAAGCTGTTCCACTGCTGCTACTGCCAGTGGTGGTGGGAAAAATATGCTAAAGAAAAAAGCCATTGCCACTGTTACCCATTGAGCCTCCCTGGAAAGTGCCAATAATTCCCACTGAAATCACTCCTCCCATTTTCCCTCTCCTGAATTTCAGCTGCTCAACAATTTCAAGCCAAATTAAGAAACTTTAGGATCAACCTTCACTTGGAACTGCAGAAGTAGGGTAAAAGGTGCAAGAAACTCAGGCTTTGTAGAAAAGATTACTCCTTTTCTCTTGGGCACCTGCTCCTGCAGTTTAATGATGAGCTTTTGTAACTAACAATGCTGCAATTGTATGCATGTTTAGACAGAAAAAGGTCCTATAACTCCCAGCATTCCACAGCCAGCCATACTGCGGAATGCTGGGAGTTGTAGGCCATTTTTTCTGTCTAAACATGCATTGGGTTGCACCCTAAGTAGGCTTTGTTGGCATGATCTCAGATCTTGAAGACTTGCAGAATATCCCCAGTTCACAGTTACATGCTTCAGTTGCAAATACAGTAATACCTCGGATTACGAGTAACTCGGTATGCGAGCTTCTCGTAAAACGAGCAAAATTTTAGCATTTATTTACATTTGAAAGATGAGCAAGTCTCGCAACACTAACCACACGCTCTGCCTGCAGGTAGCACTTAAAGTGCTAGCTAGAGTTGGAAGGGGCCTACAAGGCCATCGCTCCCCGGCTTTGCCTAGCCGGCAGGGAGCAGCACGCAACCTGCAAGTGCCTCCCGCTGCTGCGCCGGCTCCCTGCCTGGGATCCCCATGGAGGCAAGATGCGGCCGCTCACTGTGCAGGCGCCTCGCGCCGGCTCCCTGCCCGGGAGCCACCAAAGCACCCTGTGGAGGTGAGGCCTGGCCGGGAGCAAAGCACCCCATGGAGGTGAGGCGAGGGAGCTGCATTGCTCGCTCTGCGTGTGCCTCGCGTTGCCACGCCATGCCTCCACTCGGCTCCCTGTCAGGGAGCCGGCAAAGCACCGCTCCCGCTGCTCCCTACCTTTTCCAACGACGGCTCGCCTCTCCACGTTGAGCCGCCCACGCCGCTGGTGCAGGGGCACCACCCCCGTCACATCCGGCCCCGGAAGTGATGCGACGGGAACCCTGCACAGGGTTCCCGTCGTGTCACTTCTGGGGCCGGATGTGACGCGACGGGACCAGCAGCGGCGCGGCTCGCTGCGGAGAGGCGAGCCACTGCTGGAAAAGGTAGGGAGCAGCAGGAGCGGCTCCACGCAGCTCCCTGCCAGGGAGACGGCAAAGCATGGAGACCGGTGTGGCCGCTCGCTCTGCGGGCGCCTCGCGCTGCCATGCTGCTTCCCTGCCCGGGAAGGCGCGGCGCGGCCAGGAGCCCAGGGGCCGGCACTTCAAAGCGAGTTTCCCCATTAGAAATAATGGGAACTCAGATGATTTGTTCCACAACCATTTAATCACTGCTTTGCAGGCTCCCTCCATGGGGCTCCCTGCAGGGACCCGGCAAAGCAGTGATTAAATGGTTGTGGAACAAATAATCTGAGTTCCCATTATTTCTAATGGGGAAACTCGCTTTGATGTATGAGTATTTTGGATTATGAGCATGGTTCCGGAACGAATTATGCTCGTAATCCAAGGTATTACTGTATATGACCCTCTTTAGGACCTTGTTCTCTATTTCTATTTTTAATTTAGATTCAGCGTCTATCTCTGTAGCGATGGATTCTATCACATATTTTTATGTTCACTTCCATGTCTAGCCCTTCCCACACTCATCTGTTCTTTGTCCAAGATATATGTTCAGACTCTTTCAATTCAGTCAAGTTTTCTTTCTCCATATTTCAACATCACTCAATTCTTGTTGAGCGGCCTTTAAATTCAGCTTTGTTTACATGAGAAAGCTTTCCATCACATGTTATCCCCTCCTCCCCCCAATTTTGCTCATTTTATCTCTCAGTTCCTTTTCATCTTTGGTGAAGGGCATTTTCCTTTTCTATTAATCCATAGTTTTCTTTTCTTTTTTCAAGGCGGATGCCATTTTTTTTTTTTTTTTAATGGATTGTTCAATTCACTTTATTCCTTTTTCTTTATGTCAGCCTTCAACTGAGCAATCTTCATTCATGGGGCACAGCTGCGAATTACTCCCATGATGAAAAGTGTTTCATTAGAAAGACTGATGGTGTCTTCTGGTGCTACATTTTCTGTTTATGCACAGAATCAGGGTTCCCTCCCCACATGCTGTTGCCCCAGTGAAAATCCACACACACATGCCTCCTGCTGTTTTTTTAAACAAAACAAAACAAAAATACCAGATCCTGCTACCCAAAGCAGTTACTATTACATTACTATTACTATTACATTACTATTAAAGTAATTACTATTAAATACTCTTCCAGTATTTGAAGGGATGTCACACAGAGGAGGGCAAAGATCTCTTCTCGTTCATCCCAGTTTGCAGGACACGGAATAATGGGCTCAAGTTACAGGAACCCAGATTCCACCTAAACATCAGGAAAAATTTCCTGACTGTCAGAGCAATAAGACAATGGAATCAACTACCTAGGGCTCTCCCAGTCTGGAGGCATTCAAGGTGCGGCTGGACAGACATCTGTCAGAGATGCTTTGACCTGGATTCCTGCATTGAGCAGGGGGTTGGACTCGATGGCCTTGTAGGCCCCTTCCAACTCTACTTTTCTATGATTCTATGATTAATGTCTTGTTTGGTCCTCAGACATCTGAGAACAAAATACACACATATCAAGTTGTGAATGGTGCACATTTGCATCAACATCTACTTCCTGCTTCTTGGTCCCTGATTGTTGATGGACCCAGGAATAAGACAACAGTGAGAGATGGGGAGGGCTGGGAAGCAGGGCAATTCCACTGACTTTGCTGAGAGACCACCTCTGTCAGTCTTCTCCCTCTCTTAGCTATCACCTTGCAGCAGCCATTCCATCAGAGAGAGGGAAGGGAAATAGTGGGCCAACTCAATCAACTCTGCTGAGACACCAGCTGCCTTTGGTTCCTCCTCTCCCTGCACTCTATCTATACTAGCTGTTTGTTATAGGATATATATATATATATATATATATATATATATATGGTGTCTAAGTTTGCTTGTTTTCTTTCTTCATTCCTTTGTGTCATGTGTTCATAAGAGCCTTACATTTTTATTAAACTTGTGTAAGCTGCTCTGGGAGCCTTTTCAGCTGAAAAGCAGGGTTTTAGAAGTTTTAAATAAATTATAAATTAATAAACAGCAAGTGTAACAACTGTCTTTGTTGGTCAAAGGAATCTGCAATGCCATAATTTTGCTGTACTTAACTCCTCCCTCCCAGCTTCATAAATACTTGGGCTTAGACGGTGGTTGTTCATGGCAACCCCATCCTGGCTCTGAGCCCAGGAGCAGTGCAAGTGCTGTTTCTGACTTCTTACAAACACACATCCCAAGATGGGTTGCATGAGGCCTGCCCACATCACAACCCCCCACCCCCACCCCAAGACGAATGGCTTTGGTTGGGTGATTCAGGAAGGCTGAGAGGGTTCTAGTCCCTGTACATGCAAGCCTTATAGCACAGAGAGACTGGCCTCCCCTTGACCCACCAAATGATACCTAAGGGTGTTCACCAATATCCCCTGCTTCCTATTCACCCCTGTATCTGCACTGCCCCTGCCAGTGGGACCAAATTACATCTCTGCCAAATCATTGAACCCCATGCCCAATGGAGGCTGCTCATCCAGAAGTGCAGGGTAGTATAGGAGCTCCACCCCTAGCCAGGGCCAGATTAAGATAGGGGCTGTTGGAGCAGCAGCCCCAGGCCCCTAACAGAAAATAGGCCCACAATTATAGGGACACGCGGCGATTTTTCCCCCCTTCGGAGTTAGCTCTGATCGTTATCATTCAGCATAATTAATGATTTTTTCAAGATTAGAAAGGTGTTCTAAGCACATCTGCATTACAGGCTTGAGGCAAGACCTAGCAAGAACTGTTGTTCTCAAATTAGCATTTCGGTAGCTTTTTGCATTTCAATCACTGTTACTACATTTCTTTGTGAGAACTTCTAGCACATGGGGGGCTTGCTAGGGTCTGTAATATTCAGATTTAGAAGGGACCTCTCTCTCCAGCCTTGAGCAAAAGATCTTTCTGATTCGCAGCTCAATTGTTCAAATGCTAGTTTAACAAAAAAACAAAAACGAAACAAAGCAACAAGAACAACACAATTATTCTTGGTCAAGCAAAGCTTCCTGGCTTTTTGTTGTGGCTGCTTTTTTTTTTTTTAAATAAATAATTTGGGGAAAATTGGGAAGACCCTTACTGGTGAGCTGCAGGAGTTTTTGAGTTTTTGCTCCGTCAAGCGACCCCTCTCTGCCCACCCGCCTCCAAAATCTCCACCATGACTTCTGCTTGCTATGGGACAAACCTCTGGGATGGTCTTTACCTGCCGCTGGTCCTGATGGCCCTCATCTGCACAGGTAAGGTTCAAAAGTTTGACTCTTTTGATCTGCAAGTTCTCCTTCTCCTTCTCCTTTTTTTCTGTAAAAGGGCTTTCCCTCTTTTGTGAGCCAAACTGAACGTAAGAGAGGGCTGTGTGTTTGTGGGTGTGTGTGTCTGCCTTTTGGGGGTGTTGATCCTCCTGCCGCCTGCAAAATGTCACCTGCTTAGCTAATACTGTGTGTGTGTGTGTGTGTGTGTGTGTGTGCACGTGCGCTTTCATGGGGAATTGTGTGGCATTTTAAGTTTTATTTTGAAAAACCCCAGAGAACAGAGTTCACCAAATATCCCTCTTGGATATTTTGGACTACAGTTCTCATTTGCCTCAGGCAGCATGGCCAGTGGCTGGGGAAGATGGGAGCTGGGGCCCCAAACATTTGGAAGGGCCCCGGTTGGGGAAGACTGCCCTAGAGGTTAAAAAACGTGGAGGTACTTATCATCAACGATATGTGATGAGTTTATTGAACTGATTGGTCATCAAGTGCTGCAGCAAATCATAAACGAGATAAAAGAAGCCAAATATTATTCAATTTCTGTTGACTCCACCCCTGACATAGCACATTGTGATCAACTAACAATTATATTTCGCTATGTACTACCTAGTGGTCCAGTGGAGCGTTTTACGAAATTCATTCCAATGCACGGACACACTGGTATGGAGCTAGCAAACATTATTTTGCAGTTCATGGATGAAAATGGAATTTCCATCAAAGACTGCAGGGATCAGTCTTATGATAACGGATCTAATATGAGTGGCAAATATAATGGTATGCAGGCCTTAATTTGGGGGAAAAACCCACTTGCTGAATACATTCCTTGTTGTGCACATTCACTTAATCTTGTTGGACAAAATGCCGTAAACAGCTGTCCAGTTGCAGTTTCGTTCTTTAATTTTGTGCAGCAGTTGTATTGTTTTTTTTCTGCTTCAACTCATTGATGGAATCTGTTAACAGATAGTTTCAAACTATGTGGTATACCGACATTAAAAAGGTTATCTGATACACGTTGGTCTGCTCACCATGATGCTGTGAATGCCTTACAAAAAGGCTATAGTACTATCAGAGATGTCCTTTCAAATATTATGAATGATGAATCCACAAAGGGAGAGGTCTGTTTACAAGCAAAGGGCCTAAATAATGTCATGGATCAATTGGAAACTGGAATAATGATTGTTGAAGTATGGTCTGTCATTTTACCAAGGTTTCACAGAACCAGTCAGTGTCTCCAAGATGCAAAATTAGATCTGCATACAGCAACAGACATGCTGAACTCTCTAAAGGATTTTGTGCAGTCTCTCCGTTCTAGATTCTCTGAATTTGAACAGCAGGGTAAAAATATTTCCGGCTGCGAGGAGTACCAGCTACAACGTGGAAGGAAAGTGAAAAGAAATAGGAGGTGGGACTATGGTGATGCAGAAGATGCTAATGCTGATATGACACCCTCTGAGAGGTTTAAAGTGCATACCTTTTATCCTATAATTGACCAATTGATAGAATCACTGAGGCACAGGCAAGCAGCATACAATATAATTCAAGAAAGATTTGGATTTCTATCAGAAAGATGCACTCTAGCAGCTGATAGTCTACGTTCCAGAGCCACTACACTAGTGTCAAAATATCCTGAAGATCTTGAACCCCTGTTTGCAGACGAAATTGTACAGTTTTCATCTATTTTCAAAATGTACCAATCTTCCACTGCAAATCAAGACATTCATGGGAGTCAAGAAACACAAATGTACAAGTTTATGATTGCACAATCTCTAGTCGGTGCATTTCCAAATACATTTGTGACCCTCCGCATGTATTTGTGTTTAATGGTCAGCAACTGCAGTGGTGAGCGTTCATTTTCAGCATTAAAACGTGTGAAAAATGAACTAAGGTCTTCCATGGGTCAGGAGCGTTTAAATGCGCTCTCTCTGTTGTGCATTGAAAATGGTTTGCTGAACGAGCTTAATCTTGATTCTACAATTGAGGAATTTGCAAGTAAAAAAGCAAGAAAAGTTAATGTGTAATTTTATTTTAATCTACCAGCTTGATTCATTTAGTTTAAATGCAGGTTAGAGTTAAGTGAATAACCTGTTTGTGTGTTTAAAACTAGTGGTTGCTATTTATTTCAAGAGTTACTCTCTGCACCATAATCATAACGCAGGCTGTATTGATTATGATGCTTTAATAATAATAATAATAATAATAATAATAATAATAATACTTTAAGGAACAAATTTTTATGAGCCAAACATCATACACTTATATTTAAATTGCTTATATGGTTTATGTTTATTTAAAAATGGTTGTTGTGAATGTTCTATTTATAACGGTTTTATTGAGTTAACAAGCTTATTGTTTACAAAAAAAGAAATATTTTCAATATGTTTCTGTTTTGGCACTTTAATGGTAATTAAAATATTTAATTTGTTTTAATATAAAATTGCGTCTTCATTTTATTTATTTCCATAAAAAGGCCCACCAAAATCCTCAGCACCAGGCCCATAATGCTCTTAATCCAGCCCTGCCCCTAGCCCAGTTCCCACAGCTAATTTGGGTTGAACTGAGGAAATTCCAATTTAGCCCCTGCAATAACTGGCTAATCCTGCATCACAGCTATTGGGACAGTCACCAGGTGGGTAGGTGCAAAGCAATATAAACATCAAAAACTGGGAAGCTCTGGCCCATGAACGATCTAACTGGAGGTTGGCCTTTCACAAAGGCTCTATGGACTTTGAAGAAGCCCGAGTGCAAGGTGAAAGGGAGAAACGTGCTAAGCGAAAACCACATCAAACGAATCCTTTACAGGACCATCTTCCATCTGGTAACCTGTGTCCTCACTGTGGGAAGCTGTGTGGATCTAGAATTGGCCTCCACAGTCACTTACGGACCCATCGCTAAAGTCTACACAATTTTCTTTAGAATTTTCCTCCTTTTAAAATCTCCTTTTTGTACATTTTCTTTTTTTTTTTTTTTTATCCTGGAAGACAATCTTACTCGGTCACGAGTGATCGCCTGACTGACTAACAGGTGCAAAGCTGCCTGAGAATCGTGCTACAATGGCAGGCACCAGGCGTCAAGAGGCATGGCAGAGCCAACCTCCCATTGGCCAGCCTGCACCCCTTTTCTCCCATTAACCCTGTGCAAGGCTGCCCATGTGTAATGAGGGCGGTGAGAGGGAAGGAGCAGGATTCATACATGTGTATTCCATATCAGATGGGAGTCGGCTGAGAGGACATCCACCACAGCTCTTTAATTCATGAGAACTCTTAAGAGCCCTTTAGCATTATTGTCTTGGGAGTGATTAATGGGTGAATTAGCAAATGAAAATAGGAATGCTAAAGAGGCCCTTGTGGCATGCCCGCACAAGGCTTTTGGAGAGATGTCAAGCCACAGAGACCACTGTCCCCCCACCCCACCCTAGAATGAAGACATGAGTTATTTATAGAATGTTCGTATGCATCATATTTTCTATTTTAAAGATTTTCTCAATGAAACTGTAAATTACAAAAAGGGAAACCTTTAGAAGAATGGATACGTTGCAATAAATATAATCATGCTGGTTTTAGATCTATTGTAAGTAAGTACCTTCCTAATCATCTGCTTCCATCGGTGGTTCATGCCTTGGTCTCCTCTTGCCTGGACTACTGGAAAGCGCTCTACGTAGGGTTACCCTTGAAGACAGTTTGGAAGCTACAGCTGGTACAGAACGCGGCGGCTCGCCTGGTTAAAGGCAGCCACCGGCGGGATCACATCATTCCAGTGCTCAAGGAGCTGCACTGGCTACCAGTTGCTTGCCGAGCCGAATTCAAGGTGTTGGTTTTGACCTTTAAAACCCTATACGGCTCCAGTCCAGTTTATCTCAAGGAGCGTCTCCAGCAACACCAAGTAGGCTGCTCAACGAGATCTGCCACAGACGGCCTTCTCCTTGTCCCTTCAGCCAGAGCAGCTAGACTGGTGGGGACCAGGAAGAGGGCCTTTTCTGTGGTGGCTCCCATACTGTGGAACTCCCTCCCTAGTGACATCTGCCATGCCCCCTCTCTGTTGAGCTTCCGCCACTCACTAAAAACATGGTTATTCAGGCGGGAATATGGGGTGGGTTAAGATTTTAAAAGTTATACTGTTTTATACTGTTTTAAATGTATTTTATATCATGTATTTTAAATGTATTTTATCATGTTGTACATCGCCCAGAGTGGCCGGTTAGCCGGCCAGATGGGCGATTCAGAAATACAACAAACAAACAAACAAGTATTCAGATTGAAGACTTTATAAGCACTTTTAGAGCATTGTGCACTATCAAATTATGTATGTATGTAATATGTGATATTTTTTTCTTGTATTTTGGGTATTTCATTTGCGAAACTATAATAATAGTAATTAGAAATAAAATAAAATAATGTACACAGATTTGCTTATGTTCCTCTTCCCTCACCCATCCCTTTCTTTAAAAAAAAAAGAAAAGAACAGAAAAAAAGAATGAAGACTTGAGGAATATCTTTTGGGTGAAAGGGTCACAACTTTATTGAATAGCATCAAGGATATGCAACAGGAATACATCTAGGATACCTGATATGGTTACCCTTAATTGTTTGGGAAGTGGGCTGTCACACTCAAGGGACCAGATCAACCAGAAGCTCACCTGCACTGTCATTAACTGCCCTGCTCACCATGAAACAAAGGCCGAGGAGGCTTCTGCTCACTTCAGCCCATCTGATCAGCAATCTGTGATACAGAAGCCTACAGAGCCCAAGGCTGCTGTCCTCCTGCTATCCTCTTGAGCCAGCAGGCAATGAGAGATAGGATGGGCAAGTGAGCCTTCCCTCCCAGGGGCCTCAGGGTGTTCATCAGGGTAGCCCATTTATGTCACTGGGTGCCTGCACTACCCACCAAAGTGTGATCAAAATCAGAATGAGCCAATTAGCCATATTGCAACCATCCAAGCTATCTAAAATAGTTCAAAGTAGATGAAAAGGGTGTGCCCAAACAGCCAATTAGGGCACAACAAAAATTCCAGCCTAGCCCCAGGGTGGGTGGGTAATTGTGCCAGGGATGAAGAGGCCCGAGGGAGGCAGGGAGGGAGGGAGGGGATGCCTTACAAGGGCATGCCTCCCACTCCCTGATTGGATGTGCATCCCGCATGCTGGGACACAAGCCTTACCTTTCCCCATGTCTTCCCTCCACACAAGCAGGGGGATGGGTGTACAAATCTTCCTCTGCACAAACAGTGGAGAGTTGACCTTCTAGACCTTCGCCAATCTCCTACAGCCCACTTATCCAGTGCAGCCAGTGCGTGCTTCACAGGGAAAAGCTGTACAACATTGGGCCAATTCAAACATTGCAGCTTTCACCCTAAATTGCTCTCATTGTGTGGATCAGGCAATTTTCTTCATGTCAACACAAAGATCATATATAACCACGACATTCTCTCAAGGCTGTTTACAGGCCCTTAAGACAGCATCCACATAAGTCATTTTTTTATCAACCTTTTGCCAGAAGGGATGCGGCTG
This sequence comes from Shinisaurus crocodilurus, assembly GCA_021292165.1. Taxonomy (NCBI): domain Eukaryota; kingdom Metazoa; phylum Chordata; class Lepidosauria; order Squamata; family Shinisauridae; genus Shinisaurus; species Shinisaurus crocodilurus. The sequence continues at coordinate 27,459,881 of CM037878.1, forward strand.
AACAAATCTAGCCACTCAATCCATCCTGATTGGCCTGCATGTATTGGTGAGATCTAAGAAAAAAACAGTGCATCCTTTCTTTGGTCTTTTCCCAATTAGCATACCTAAATGTATGAGTAGAAGACAAGTGATCATCTCCTCGTGTTCTTCTCTAATTTATTCCAGAATTCCAACAGCTAATGTGTGAGACACTATTAAAAGAATAAATGCAAAAATGGTGTAGGTGGTTCCTTTGGTTCAGGAGTTCTGTGGTTAATTTCTTCAATTTATAGACTATTTAAAGTTATTCAGAGCAATGGTAGAAGTGTGTAGGCAGAAGGCAGTTATCTCCACACCTCTCAATCTCTCAAATTAAATCTATTCTTGCTGCACGCCTAATCACTTTCAGGGTACCTCATCACCCATCTCTTTATAACTGACTGTATCTCTTTTTGTGTTCAAAAATAGATATGTATATTTCAGTGGGGTCCCAGATTGATCTGATGTTATTATCTCAGCTCAGAAGAGCATTAGGGGTTAATGCTAGTATAACACGAGGGTATGTGACTGATCATCTATCAGGCATTGTTTAGAAAGTAATTCACATGGATTGCCTTTTATCTAAGGCTGCAGGGAATTAAACATCCAAAGCAATATTTCTGAAATATTAAACCTTCTCCCACTCACTAATTATTGTGCTATACATTTTATGGACACCATTGGTTGGCGGTCGCATCATAAGTGTGTATAAGGGCAGTATGATATTGGCAGTTTTATTTTCAATTCTTTTCCTACTTACGCCTAACATGGAGGCATGCCAGGCATAAAAATCAACTTTGATTAAGTAATGCAAATGCATCCCTGACCATTAATACATTTGTATCTATGAGGCAGAATTGAACAATCGAATAGATACGATATTTAATGTTTGGGGAAGAGGGGATAATGGCCTTTCCCTTTTGGATTGCTATTAAAATTTCTTGCCACCCTGTTTCCTGACAGGTGCAGTGTGGGGGTCGGGTGGGAAACCTAAATTGGCTATTTGGTGAGCACCCTGAGGCATATATTCAGATGAAGGGAAGCCTCCTCAGACCTACCACCTTCAAGGCCACGAGGCTACATGGGGGCAGGACCTACACTCGGGGTGTGCCTGATTCACCCAAGGAAAGCCACAAGGCCTGGGGCCAATGAAGTGGGCAGGGCCCCCCTCAACACATCAAGGTGAGGGCCATGATGGGCCATGGGTGGCTCAAGACTAGCCATTCATCGTGAACCAGGGGAATTTGCCCAGAAAAGATTCAGGAAGAAGGAGGAAGCTCCTTCTACCACACTTTGTTGAGGCACCTGTACTCGAGGGAGGGAGTTATTTATATCAGACTAGTCACCCTTTGCAAATCACTCATTCATATTTATATATATATATATGTGTGTGTGTGTGTGTGTGTGTGTGTGTTCTTTAAAGCCCCAAACCACAAAACGTGTGTCTTGACTCTTTATCCTGGGGGGGCACTGAAACAAAAGTGTCTTGAATATTAGAGACAACAGAAATGGATAGTTCCAACTGGTCTTCCCCCCCACCCACCCCTACCTCTAATTTTAATTAGAATGATTGACAGCCATTTGTTATCTCTGCAAACCATTTCATGCCATGGCCTCTGGTTTCAGTTTTGTTTTTGTTTTTTAAAAAAAGGATATTTGTAGCCTTCAGATAAATGAAAGGTTTGCCATTTGACTTCAGTAGAAATAACAAGCTCTTGATGTTTGCAGAAGCCTATTATTAACCCTCCTTACTAAGATATCAAGTTGAACTGAGAGACCACTTATCATCGCACATTAAGGAAAACCTGCACCCTCCTGTCAAGAGATGAGGTACGTATATGGCTGTAAGATACATTAGGAGAGAGAGTGTGGGGGGAAGAAACTAATTTTTCAGGAAGAAAATGCCAGAGATGTTTGTTATTGTTGTATTGTTATTGTTTTATTTTAATTTATTTAGATATTTATAAGCCACCTTGCTGGAGCAAGTCTCATTGGACTTTTTAGCCCATCCTTTATTGCAGGGGTGGGCAACACACAACTCATGGGCTGCATGAGGCTCCTGCTGCCCACCAGTGCAACCCCCCCAGCCCCCTGCCACTGCCACCACTCTGCCGAAATTTGTGGCGGCAAGAACATAAGAAGAGCCAAGCTGGATCAGACCAAGGGCCCATCTAGTCCAGCATTCTGTTTACACAGTGGCCAACCAGCTGCCCACGGGAAACCCACAAGCAGGACATGAGTACAGCAACTGCTGTACATAGCCTGGCATACTGTCTCTGATACTGGAGGTAGCATATAACTAAATAGGACCAGTAGCCATTGGTAGCCTTCTCTTTCATGAATATGTCCAGTCTCCTTTTAAAGCCCTCCAAATTGGTGGCCATCACCACATCCTGTGGAAGTGAATTCCATAGCTTAAAGTATGCACTGTGTAAAGAAGTACTCCCTTTTATCTGTCCTGAATCTCCCACCAATCAGCTTCATGGGTTAACCCCGGGTTCTAGTATTATGAGAGAGGGAGAAACATGTCTCCCTATCCACTTTCTTCACAGCATGCATAATTCTGTACACTTCTATCATCTCTTCCCTTACTTACCTTTTTCCTAAGCTAAACAATCCCAGCTACTGTAACCTTTTCTCATACGGGAATTGCTCCAGCCCCTTGATTATTTAAAAAAAATCCCTTTCTGCACTTTTTCCAACTCTACAATATCCTTTTTTAGGTGCAGTGACCAGAAATGTACACAGTATTCTAAGTGCGGTCGCATCATAAGTGTGTATAAGGGCAGTATGATATTGGCAGTTTTATTTTCAATTCTTTTCCTACTTATGCCTAACATGGAGGCATGCCAGGCATAAAAATCAACTTTGGTGGCAAACCACTATGAAAGGGTAAAATTGGCAAATTTAGCCTGAAAACAAGCGGCATTTGTCTGCTTTATCCCTCTGTCGTGACGGGAAAAACCATTGATTTTTGCTGCTTCTGAATCCATGTGGTGGTACTAGCAGAGTACAGCCCATGTGGGATCCAAGCCTCAGCTCCCCCAAAGTGCCCCACCCCTGCTTGATTAGAAAGTTCATACCAGCTAAACTTGAAAACATACACACCCTGTTTTGCACTAGTTCGGATGCTCAACGGGCCTCTGGGATTGAACCCCGCTCCAGGGGAATGCAGGGCTACCAGCTGACTCACAACTTATGGCTGCCATTATTTATGAGATTTTGGCTGTTCAAAAGTAGACACATAAATCACAGTGGTCATCGTCATCCCCATCTGGGGATACTGTCTCATCCCATTGGTGTCTCAATGCAATTCCTGCTGGGCTGTAAGCCAATTGCTGGCCCCACAAGCTCCCTGTAATGGAAACATAGAAGACAATTGTATATTGATGAGTCAGTGGTGTGCAGGATTCCTTTCTCCATGTCTAGAGTGCCATTTGGGCCTGTCTATTGAGCTGGTTCCCAGGGCTAATTCTGTTGATGCTGTAACAGCTCAAGGCTGGTAGCTAAGCCTTTGGCAACATCTGACGGTTAAGGCTACTTCTTGTCAGCCAGGGTAGTGGAGATGAGGGTTATCTATGCTGGGCTGTCAGCCTGCCAATTGTTGGGGACACTGCTTAAGGAATGTCTGAAACACTCTTGAAGTCATTGGACTACATCCAGAATGGGAGGGATCAATGGTATAGTATATGATTCCCTGAGACCTTCCCAAGGGGCAGAACCTCAACATAGGCTGATCCAGACTGGTGCTGTGGGGCCAGGCCACTGAGGAAATGTGTTCACCACTGATCTTATCTGGTTTGCTGTTCCGATAAGATTACAGGGTTCCTGGTGGCAGAAGGAATGTATGCTTTATCTTGCTTTGTAGTAGATTTGCTGCAATCATCATATTTTGCTTACTGTTGCTTGCATGATTTTGTTTATCTGCTTCTCTTTAATAAAATATTTCCTTCACCCATTAGTGTGTTCATTGCATTCTGAATATCCTAAAAAGAACCATTGCCTAGTGCAAAACACTCATGAGGGAAATCACATGTAGCCTATTGCTAGGGATGCGCAAAAATGGCCTTCCAGAATTTATTTATTTATACCCCGCCTTTTTTCCTGAAAGGAACCCAAGGCGGCTTACATAATCCTCCTCCTGCTCTCAATTTTATACCAACTCTATAACCTACCTCACAACAACCCTGTGAGGTAGGTTAGGCTGAGAGTCAGTGACTGGCCCAAAGTCACCCAGTGAATTTCATGGCCAAGCGGGGACTAGAACCCAGATCTCCTGAGTCCCAGTCCAACACTCTAACCACTATGCCAAACTCAACTGGTTCAATGCCTGATCTGCCCATGAACAGCCAGGTTTTCTCTGTATTGTAATAATTATCAGTTACATTGCATGATTGGTGTACATGGAACTTTAATGAGTTACATAGGCAATGTATGCAGGGCTCTCTGATCCGAAGGAGCTTATAGTAAAAAAAGAAAAGAAAAGAAAGAAGGGAAACAACAGAGGGAGGGACATCTGGGCAAGAGAAGAACCATGGAATCACTCCCGGCTCAGTGCAAAGATCTGCAATTTTGGCATCCCTGACAGATAGCTGTCCAACCTCTGCTTAAATGCCTCCAGTGAAGGAGAACCCACTGGCTCTTGAGTCAGTCTGCTCCACTGCCAAACATCTCTCACCATTAGGAAGTTTCTCCTTGTGTGTAACCAAAATTGGCATCCCTGCAACTTCCACCCAATGGTTCTAGTCCTGCCTTCTGGAACAAGACTGCTCCATTTACTGCATGAGAGCCCTTCAGGTATTTGAAGTTGATTATGTCTCTGCTTAATCTTCTCTTCTCCAGTTCTACAACTTTTCCTTGAAAGAAAGACTTGATAGGGAGGCAGGGCCGGTGCAAGGCCGTTTGGTGCCCTAGGCAAGATCAGATATTTAGCGCCCCCCCTTCCCACTTGAGCCCTCCCTCCCTCCAGCTCTATGCCCATTAAAAGTCAGTTGGCAAAACCTAAAAAATTTATTATCATAAACATTGACAAACATACATAAAATACATGTTGATGTACCAATTTGCTACATTTCTCGAAATCTATCAAGATATCCTCAGTTATCCCATTGGATAAAGTGAAGATCCATTATACAGATTTTCACTTTCATATGAAGGTACCAAAGGGGACTAGAAAGCCAAACAGTAGGCATTATCAGGGGCTGCGGGAGTGAATTGTCCATGAAAGGAATCACTTTAATATAAGTATGTGTCTTTTGGCGGGATTTTGAAAATGGGGTGTGGGGGGAAGACTGGCTTGAAACGAGTGTGGAGAAAACACTTTTATACTGGAAGTCTTTAGAGCGCAGGAACGAAGGAAAGCCCAGCTCCGAGAGCCCCTGAGGAAACTGGAGACTCGTCTAGGCAGGCATGTGCGTGTGTGTGTGTGCGCGCACGTTGCCTCCTTTGCCCAGCCCCCAGCCTGTCTTTACAAAGCGTCTCCTCCAGCGTCTCCCAACTCTGGAGCCTTTTGATTGGCTGAGGCGCTGACAGCAGGAGGAGCTCGAAGTAAGTGTGCAGCTCGCCCTCCTCTTTGCAGCTTTCCCTCTCAACCTCTCTCCCTCTCTTGTTTTGCTGCGCCTCCCTGTAAAACTGAACAGTGAAAAGGAAAAGGAAAGAAAAAATTGCAGTGGGGATCTGCTAAAACCGGCACAGAGAGATGTCATGTAAACTCCCTTCCACCCTCCCCTCTTATTTCTTCTCCCGCTCCGTCTCTTCCTGCTGCTGCCGCCGCCGCTCCTCAGTTCAAGTGATCACAAAAGAAATCTTTGGGAGAGTCAGTTTGTGTGTTCCTTGGAAGCGAAGGCAGAGCGCGAGAGAGAGAGAGACGCGCAGGGGGGAGAGGAAGAGGAGAGCAGCTAGCGACGGGCAGTTCAAACAACCCAGAAAGACTTAAAAAAAAAAAAAAGCTTTCTTCTGTAGATATATGTGAAGTGTTTTCGGGAGGGAGTTGGAGTTTCTGGTGCCCCCTTCAGCCCCGCGCCCTAGGCAGCCGCCTAGTTGGCCTAATGGTAGCACCAGCCCTGTAGGGAGGTGAGAATGTGGGCAAATTCTGTTGCACACACATAATATATGGTAGTTTACACAACACTTTACAGATTAACCAATATTGTGGCTCATGCTGGCTCAGCTTGTCTGAGTGTGGAAAGCTAAGCAGGGTCAGGCCTAGTTATTACTTGGATGGGAGACCTCTCCTCTAGTTTCCTGCATTGAGCAGGGGGTTGGACTCGATGGCCTTGTAGGCCCCTTCCAACTCTATAATCTGTGAATTTATGTTTCAATAGCAGGATTTTAACAATTTAACACAACACTTTTGTAGGTATGTAGAGTGGGGGGCGGGAAATCACTTAAGGAACTATGATATAATTATAGCAATCAAACCCCTAGTTAATTGCACAGCTGTGTATTGCTATTTAAGTGTGGAGATTCTTGGTTATACAAAGGCAACATTTCATGTGTCTCTCCCTAGTTAAGCAATGGTATTATGGAACATTCTCATGCATCAGGCAATACAATGCTCCCTACTTCTGTACACCAACCTTGTACACCTTGTGACCTACCAAGTAAAGTGAAGTCAACTGGTCATGTATTGTAGCCAGTCAGGTGCTTCATAATCCCTCTGTTTTTTGCAGCCCCAGGAAACAAGATGAGTTCATTCAGCATTCTGCCTGGACACTGGACTGGATTATTCCAGGAACACATGAGTTCAGGCACAGGACGGCAGCAGGAAGGCAGCTCACTGATCTGACACTTTGTGGTCAATATCTGCCCAACTACTTCTCACAACCCAGTAAACATGGATTCCAAAATGGCATACAAATTACCCTCTCCCAGGTGTTCAAGGAGCACGTGGACTGCATTGACTAGCTACACCCCCTCCATGCTGACACACATGCTGGGCAATGCTCAGTATCTGTGTAAAGCAGGGGCTCTCCAACCTTGGGTTTCCAGATGTTGCTAGACTACAGCTCCCAGAATCCCTTGCCATTAGCCATGCTGGCTGGGTATGCTGGGAGCTGTAGGCCAGCAACATCTGGGGACCCATGGTTGGAGAGCCCTGGTGTAAAGGCACCGTATGTGTGTACATCAATATGTTCTAGGGATGTCAGAGACTTGTGGACCATCTTTTTTTTTCTTTTTTCTTTTTTTTACAATTTGGAGGGATTTGCACAAATTCGGACTTGTGCTAATGCACATTAGTGCAAATGTGCATTGTCACTAATGCGCACATGTGCTAATGCACACATGTGCATTAGCACATGTGCACATTAGTGACAAGTGGAATGAAATTCTCGTACACCCCTTTAAAAAATCTGATCCCATTAATAAGTGGACTACGGCATGAAAGACACCTGACAATCTGCGAAACACACACAGATGGAGCCAAACATCCCTAAGTCCATTCAGACTCGTCGCATTGCTTACTTCAGAGTTCAGACTCCACTGTAGGTTCAACCTTGCCATGAGTGGACACTTGATTTAGACGCAGGGTGCACTAGCGCCCGCTTTTTTGCTGTCCAAGCAAGTGTTTGACTGAGGCTTCTTGAATTGTTGTATATTTGTGTACAAAAAGGCAAAATCCTGCATGATTAGCAACACTAATGTGTGCGGGAAAGAGTTCAACTATGCTGCCTCACCCACTACCACCAGCAGGCTGAAGTGGTAAAGGCCAGGAATAGGGTTTCATCCCGACAGTGTTTGGCACTATGGTTTTCCCAATCCGTTGTTTAGCCATTACAATCCAGCATGCAGCATGTGTTGTCTATCTTAATTGGAATGCACTTCCAATTCCCCTTCTTTATTTGCTAGCAGCTCTTTAAGATCTGTAAGGGCATCTAGAGATCAGCTGACTTTTAGCCTCTTTTCCACCAAGTATTTCAATTGCCCCCACTTTCCTAAAAGCTAAACAGTGTACCCTTTGCCAAAGGCTACACAAAGTTTTCTTCTCTCTCTGTTCCTCCAGAAAACAGCAGTTGTTGATTAATTTAGTGCCTTGATCATTTTCATAGTGGAAGGAAGCAGAACAACTCACTTATTCTGATAACATTTTTTAAATATAAAAAAAGCCTACTAACTTCCATTCAGGAATCATTAGTATGTAATCATTACTGGAATAGAAGTGAGTTTATTTTCTTTCTTTCTTTCTTTCTTTCTTTCTTTCTTTCTTCTTCTTCTTCTTCTCTCTCTCTCTCTCTCTCTTTCTAACTTTGGTGGGTTTTTCTTATCCCTCATTTCTACACTGTTAATCAGTGGTTACATTACATTACCAATCTGAGTAAGTTGATTAATGATATCTCACAGGATATAGACAGAAAGACATCTCTTAAACTGAGTTTGTGAGGTAAGGTTAATACACTTAAGATGAATATTATACCTAGGATTGTATATGTTTTACGTGGGATTCCTCTATTTATACCTGGTAATTATTTTCAAAAACTTAATGCTTTGTTTTGCCATTTTTTCTGGGGTTCCTCGGCCTCCACGAATCTCTTTGAAAAGAATGCAACTTGAAACTAGAGAAGATGGGTTTGGTTTTCCAGATCTCGCTTTATATCATAGGGCTTATTTGTTGATTAGTTCTAAATTCTGGTCTTTTCCACTTAGATTAGATTATCCACCTTGGTCAGTTTTGTTTGTTTATTTATTTATTTATTTATTATATTTATGAATCGCCTATCTGGCCAGATATCCAGCCACTCTGAGCGATGTACAGTCCAATAAAACACAAGAGGGACACACACACACGCACACACACACAGTATAAAACACAATTAAAAACAGTACAAAACTTAAAAACCCTAACCCACCCCATATTCCCACAAAAAAGCCACGTTTTTAATGCCTGGCGGAAGCTAATCAAGGAATCCTTATGTCTGGATCCTCTCTCCAAATGGATGGCATTAGGGTCTCGCTACACTAAAACAGAGAGGGTACCTCCTACAGTCATAACAGTTAGAGAGGTGTGGCATATTGTATCTCGTCAATTACAGTTTGACCCATTTTCTCATGCTGAACTGACATTATGGGGTAATCCAGATTTAAAAATGGGTAAGAAAACGTTCTTGTGGAGGACTTGGGCAGACAGGTTCATTTTTACTTTGGATCAATTAGTGAGTGTAGATGATGAGTTTTTGTCATTTTTGGCTTTGTGTACTAAATATAGCCTTCTTTGCTATTGGATGTATTGATAGAGGCTGAGCAGTTATATCGACCTACGATTCATGTTTATAAATACTTATTATCGGTGAATAAGTATGATACACAGAGTCTTAAAGATGAATGGAATTAGTGGTGGGGCCAAGCCTGGAGTTGGCTGGAGGCTCGCTCTGGGCTCAGCCCTCCACGAGCGGTGGCCCGATCTCACTCTTCAGATCTTGCGCCGCTCAAGCAGCCGGAGAAACCCCCGCGCACGCCCCCCCGCTGCTGCCGCCGGACCCCCCTGCCCCCTAGCTGGTCCTGCGCGCTGCCGGAGCCGCTGCCGGAGCCACTGCTCCGGCGCGCTGGACCCCTGCCCGCGCTCTGTTTTGGTGGGAGGAACCAGGGCAACAGGGCTTAAACAGCCCTGTTGCCCTGGTTTCCCCCGCCAAAAACAGAGCGCGGGGGTCCAGCGTAATGGAGCAGGGTCCCGTCGCATCACTTCCTCCGCGCCTGAAGTGATGCGATGGGACCCATCGGACAGGTAAGGAAGGCTCTCCGCTCCGTGGAGAGCCCAGGAAAGCCCGCGGGGGTGGCTGAGCTGCCCGTCAGACATGAGCAGGCCCAGTTCGGGCCTTGCTCCTGTCTGACAGGCTGCTCGGCTACATCCCTAGCACTGGTCTTATGTTGCCTAGTCAATGGAACATTGTTTTTGTGTCTGTGTCAGAAGGATCTATGGATCTTAGGTTATGTCTTATTCAGCAAAAACTTTTGTTTCGTGTTTATTGGACACCACATCTTTTTAATAAGGGTTTGTCTAAGTCAGCTAACTAGAGGTGTAATACTGTGAATGCTTCGTTTACCCATAGGTGCTGGTCAATGACCGTAATAAATATTCATTCATTCATTCATTCACCCAAATGTTTTGGCAATGCCCAGTGGTTGCTCCTTTTTGGGTAGAGGTCATAGTATGGATAAATCTAGTATTAGAATGCTCTTTAATATTTACCGATGCACATATTCTTTTAAATTATATACCTGCTGTATGGAATTTATCACAAGGACAACGCATGTGGATTTTCCACGCCCTCTTGACAGCCAAAATACTGATATTACAACACTGGAAAGATAAACTCTCACCTCCTATAACACAATGGATTGAGGACCTAATAACTCTTTCAATATTTGAGCAAGTGGTATTTAGATGCCACCTGCGGATGGATAAATACGTGGATATTTGGTCTGCATTTTCTGAAGTTTATGCATAACTATTTTTATGGCTAATTGTATTACTACATACTTTTTGATACTTATGGATATATATTTCATACATATTTACTGTAAGTGGTCCATTTAAAATACTGTTAGAAAATTGTATATATATATTTTTGTTCTTTTTTTCCCCCTCTCCTTTTTTATGCTTTTTTGTTTTGTTTTATGTAATTCACATTTAAAAAACTAATAACTTTTTTTAAACAACAACAATATTACATTACCTTAAGACATTGGCAGTCTTCTCAAAATCTCTGCGCTCGCTCGCTCGCTCTCTCTCTCTCTCTCTCTCTCTCTCTCTATATATATATATATATATATATATATATATATATACACATATATATATAGCTGGCAAGGCCATTTTTTGTAGCAGTTGCCAATACGTGAGTTTCAGGCAACAGGATTTCAGCTGCATTCAATCTCATTTCAAAGAGGTGTATTTTTTTTTCTTTCCCCTCTCCATAGTATTCCCCATTGTTTAAACCTTTAGGCTAAGCAGAACTGCTCAATTGCTCTTTGATTTCCAAGACCTTATCCATGACCTCATCGTTGCCATCAGCAATTCCTGTAACAGGATTCACAGTTGTATTGGAAAGGTACACGTCTCTCCTCTCAAGTCTCACTAGCTTCCCCTTAGTATTATCCTTCCACCTGCACTTCCTTCTTCCCTAAACAGCTTCAGTTCCAATTGCGTGTCCTAAGAACCTAATCCAATGAAGCTGAAAAGAGTCTCTAGCAATTGACTCGGCTCCAAACTTCACTTGTCAGCAAACCTGTCTTTTGACCTTCAATTCAGCTTCGACTATCGTGCAGATGGGGTCCCATTTTGGCTGACAGACAGCAATTATGAAATGTATTTATGACAAGGAGAAACAGGCAGGGCATATCATCAAACAGGACATACCACACATCCCTAAGAACAGTGTTGTTCATTGACCTACTCTTTCTTTACCCACATGCTTCATACTTCAGAGGTATTTCTGGGTTAATTTCAGAGTTGCTATAAAATGTCCACCACTTCCAAGTCTTGCATTGAAAATATTTATGTATTGCATACATAGCTTCAGCAAAATGTCTTGTACCAAACTTATCAAACTTTGTCACATGGACCCTCTTTAATTTTAGAAGCAGGCTATTTCCCATATAAGGAAAGATAAACTGAAAAGGGAGCTTTTTGTTGTTGTTGTTTTGTTCTGTCTCCTGCCCAAGGAGAAACAAATCAAAGGAATTGGGAGTGGGGTTCATGCTTATGAAAGTGATAATTAAAACAGAATGTCCCAGAGAGAAGAATCCTGGCAAATCAAAAATGAAATGTGAAAAATAGGCAATTGGCACTTTGCCCACTAGCATGGAGGATTGGCAGTCACAGTGCACAGAATGCAGGAACGGGAAGGGAGTATATTATTTCTGCGGTTGTTAATGTTTATATACAACCATCGGTATACATAGAGACATATGGAATAAGAGAGCCCCCAAAATGAAAAGCTCCCAGTCCTGAGCAGCTTACAATTTAAATGTCAACAGCAGAGGAAATGGAAAAGGGAAAGGAGGTGGGGGATAAGGAGGTAGCATTTTACTATCACATCAGGTGGGTTGGATCCAGATTGAGTCATATTTAGACTAGACTCAGTAAGAGCCAAATGATTTCAATATATGTACTCTAAGTTTGACTAAATCTGGGGCCTATGACATTGTAAAGATCAGTGTGAAATCCACTTGGGCCCTAGGGGTCGTGTGATGTGTCCAGGATCTGCCTTCCATTGACAGGAGGGCTCAATTCATGGAAAGTGCCTTTGCCCCATTTTTTCGCTTCCATCCACACCCTGTTCAGCTGCTGCCTGAAGGGGGCCAGTGCGATAGCCAGGCCCTCTCCATCAGCTTTGCTGAGACCAACTGCCACTTGGCTCCCCCTCTGCCATTCCACTTGGCCACTGCAGAGGCAGTGGAGAGATAGCAAAGACCTTTTCACTGGCTTTGCAAGGATCAATTGCCATTTGGCACCTCCTCCACTCCCCGAACAAGCTCAGATGGTGTCCATGGTATTTGAATTTCTTTTTCTCTTCTTTCCACCTGGTCCCTTTTTTCTTCTGTATCACGTCTAGTAAATTGTAAGTCATTATTTTAAACTGTCAGCCTGCTTAAGTGCATTGGTGAAAAGGTGATATATAAATGTAATAAAAAGAATAGTAAACGTAGTCTTGTGGTATTTTTTAAAAAATACAAGTCTCAACTTCCCAAAATCTCCAACAGTGATGTATGAACATGTCCATTGGGGGTAGCTATATTTATGAATTATAAACTCACCCCTACCATTATAAGCAAATCATAAGAAATTAGCTTTTCATTGAAAGATATTTGTCTAAGCTAGTGCTCTTCATATATTTTTGACTTGAAATATTCAAATTAGCCAGTGTGGCGTAGTGGTTAGAGTGTTGGACTGGGACTCAGGAGATCCGGCTTCTAGTCCCTGCTCGGCCATGAAACTCACCAGGTGACTTTGGGCCAGTCACTGACTCTCAGCCTAACCTACCTCACAGGGTTGTTGTGAGGATAAAAGGGAGAGGAGGAGGAGGATTATGTAAGCTGCCTTGGGTTCCTTTCAGGAAAAAAGGCGGGGTATATATAATAAATACATAAATAAACAAATCTACAAAGCAGAAAGTAATTGTTCCAAAAAGCAACAAAACACTGTCATTTTAAGGAGAAATCAGACAGTGAGATACAAACATTTCTATTACACACACTATCTGTAAATTTATCCATTCAAGCAATTTCCAATGCCTTAAATATCTATTCTCTATCTGTAGGGGTTCTAGAGTTTTTCCAATATCTAGCCAGTACAAAACTAGCATCTGTTAACAGAATTATAATCAGACGCTTAACAGTTTTATTTAGAACTTCTGGTAGACAATTCAATAATATAGGCAGTAATCAAATTCCAGATTAATTCCCGTCATTATGTATATGCACAGAACAACCGACCTCCAATAATCTTGCACCACTGAACAACTCCACAATACATGGATCAGTGCTCTTCTTGGGTTTTTCTCTCCATAAAACTTTGTGGAAATATTTGCCTTGCCTAACTTGGGGAGAATTACATGTTTGCCGTTAGTTGCCTTAAGGACACGGTTCAAATGTATAATAGATTGTCCTTGTTCGACATTACTTGAGAGTGCTCTTTTTACTGCTAATTGGTTCCATTTATTTTCATTCTTATAGGATTCTTATAATCAGAGATGATGGATCCCCCCTATTAGAACGATATCGTTAATGCACTCTCTAAGAAAAAGATTAATGATTACATGCAGGTGTCATAAACAGAACACTGACACGACAGTTCTCTATAGCATCAACTTTCTGTAGTGGGGATATGATAAAGTCACTGAACTGTGAAGCAATAGGCTCTAGAGATCAATCCTTCTGATTATGTTAGGACTGCTTATAAAATAGAAGTCTTTTTTTTTAAAAAAATCTACATTTAGAGGAAGCTGCAGAGAGTTCTAACTAGAGGTGGCAAGATTGAGAATACATGGAAAACGGGGTCTGTAACCAGTGGGCTTATGCTCTACCTTTTGCCCTTACCCAGTTTTAACTAAAGCAGAGCCAACATGTCCCACTGCAAATTTTGTTGCCCCCTTCATGACTGGCATAACTGGGGAGATATTCGCAATTTGGGGGGGAAGGTAAAACAAGTGGGGCTGGCCCTTTTCCTTTCCCCCCTGAAATGCCCCCTTTCGATTAGCAATAGATGATTATGTAGCATGTGGGTGGGCAAGCTGGTGCCCTCCAGATGCTTGGCACTTCAAATCCCATGATGTCTGACCACTGGCCATGCTGGCTGGGGCTTATGGGAGTTGTAGTCCAAGGCATCTGGCAGGCATCAGGTTGCCTACCCCTGATGTAGCATCTTTCTGGGGTGGGGGGGGAGGGCTTCTGCTGGCTGATGGAAGGAGTACATCGCCCAGGGTGGCTGGTTTGCCGGCCAGATGGGCGATAAATAAATGCAAATAATAAATAAATACTGCCCCTGCAAAACTAGCAGCAGCTGCAAGCCAAGAGGTATACTGGGGAAGCAGTTCCAACCCACTTTCACTCATTGATGTTGTAAAGTCCATTCTGTTTACATTTTGCAGATTGTCAGGTGGGTTTTGTTCCGTCATCCAGTCATTGATAGAATCAGATTTTGCGCGGATCCGTTCATAAGCAAATGTTCAAACTCATGAAAATGCACAAATCACCCCCAAAATACACAAATCACCCCAAAATGCATATTTTTCCACTTTCGCCTATGGGGAAAATCTACATTTTGGGTTGGTTTTTGGGTATTTATTTTATTTATTTATTATATTTATACCCCACCTTTTTTCCTGCAAGGAACCCAAGGCAGCTTACATAATCCTCCTCCTCCTCTCCATTTTATCCTCACAACAACCCTGTGAGGTAGGTTAGGCTGAGAGTCAGTGACTGGCCCAAAGTCACCCAGTGAGCTTCATGGCCGAGTGGGGACTAGAACCCGGATCTCCCAAGTCCCAGTCCAACACTCTCACACTCACTACTATGCCCCACTGGCTCTTTCTAAGTCTAAATTTGTGTAAAATTACGGATTATTTTTTTTTAAGGTTCGCAAATCCACAGAATCTGCATTTGCTGTGGAATCTGCAGGTCAGATTCTTTGAAATTTGAACTCATTTGAGTCCATTGTGGATTCTTCCAGCATCCCTGCTTTCACCCCATGCCCCACCCACATAATTCAAACTGAAATGTTTGACACTAATACTGACTACTGCTGCAGCATTCTAGCATTCTGTCTGTACTACTATTGATTGATATGGCTGATGGTGGTTCTCTCCAGGCTCTCAGCCCTGCTACCCAATAACATGTTAATTGGAGATGTCAGGGAGCAAATCTGAGTTCTTCCACATAGAAATAATGTGTTCTGTTACCAAGTAATGGTCTGTCCTGAATATATGGTTAAAAAAAATCCCCTAAAATAAATACAAGTTGACTCCCATTGTGGTTAATCTACTCCAAACCTTGTGATGAAGTCTGCTGGCAGATAATGGTGTTTGATCTTGTTTAGTCCCTCTCATACATGCCATTCTCTGTTGTCTTTGCCCTCTATCTGATTTTGGATTGTAGGCACATTGAGGCAGGGATGTACCTATTCTTGCTTGCACTGCCCTATAAAGCATCATGTACATCAGAAAAGCCCTGCTGGATCAGAACAAGGGTCCATCTAGTCCAGCATTCTGTTCACACGGTGGCCAGCCAGCTGCCCACGGGATCCCACAAGCATCAAATATACATTAATGGTGCTGTCTAAATTTTAGACAGCACCGAATGAATGAATAAAGAGTGATATAGTATAAATGCTGACCATTCTGTTTTTGGAGTTATGTTGCTACTCATGTGACTCTGAACTGGGCTGCAGAAGTCAGAGTAAAGCTATTGTATTTACTACAAGCCCTCTCAGTTCTCTGACTGCTGATCTGATGAAGCTAAAATGGCATTCACACGCATCATAAGGTTTGGGGGAACTCCCAGGTTTGCAGAAGTACAGACATTTCTCTGGAGGGGGTGGTGGATATCCAAAAACAGCTCAATGAGGACTGAGCATTCACAGTGAACTGTTGAAGGGAAACAAATGGAAACCTGGGTGGGGGAGGGGTTATGGAATGAAGTACCCAGAAGAGGGCATGGCTAGCATCTTGGAGAGTAGCCCTCCACACTGAAATTTTGTCAACTTCCCATCCCTTTTCCCTTATCATCCTCAGGGCCACTGCTGTGCTGCTTAAACTGTTTGGCACACTGTTCTGCCTCTGAGCCTCTCTCTCTTTTAATCTCACCCACACTGTGGAGTGGTTCCCTTTGTCTCCAAACATAATCCTCCTGCCATCTTTTCTTGGGAAGAGGCAGAGAGAAGTGGCCCCTATGCCTATGCTCCATTTCCTCTAATGTGAAGAATTGGGTTAGGACAGTAGTCGTCTTGTGCTGAGCTCTGATTGCCACCTCGAAGGATGCTGATTGACAGATCACACATTGTTCATAAGAGGTTGGTTGCCGACAGCAGCATGGAAAGAGTAACACATTTGGAAAGAAGTGTCAGTTTGCATTCATACACCCTAATATTACTAAGACACACAATGCAGCTTCTTGCAAGTCTGCTAGCTCCCTTTTCTTTTTCTGGCTAATTTTATATGTGTGTTGGCATGCCAATATTCATTAGGAATACATTTGTCCTCTTCAGCAAACAGATGGTAAGTAACGGGAGAGGGGATTTGGGGATTGGTCTAGGGTTATTCTTGCAGGGACAGCAGCACTTAAAGTGTATGTATTAGCATAGCCCCTATGAGAGCTAAGGGACTGAGACTCACTCTCCCTGTTGTACACAACCTTGAACATTCAGAGTTGAGAAGGAGGGTATGTGTGAATGGTTTCCTTTTCATTTCCCAACTCTCTCAGATATTTCTTAAGGCTGAGTCTACTCAGCCTTTCTAATCTTCATTTATTTTATTTATTTATTTCATTTCTATACCACCAAATACCCAAATCTCTCTGGGTGGTTTACAACAGTGAAAAACATTTACTTCTAGGTATAAGTCAGGGAGTCCTTATGAAGGCAAGGAAGCCACTACACTGAGGCTACAGTTTCCTGTGATGCTCCAAGATGTCCATTTGAAGGGGGTTCTACTCAGGTGAAACATCATGGTGGCTAGACTGCCTCAAATCTGTTCTAGAAATAATTCCTGAACAGGGCTGTCTCAAGCCATTTTGCCACCTGAGGCTGAGCGAGGGTACGTCACTGCCACCCCCACCATCAGCTCCCGCACCACTGGCAGCCACTGTGTACTCAATGGCACCACAGAGAATCCACCGCAAGTCTTGCAAAGCTTCGCCAAAGTCCCACGAGACTTTGCCAAGCCTGCCTGTGACAAAGTCTTCCAAGACTTGGCAAAGTATCAGACTTCACTATGTCTTGCAAGACTTAGCAACGTATTGCAAGACTTGACCAGACTGGGCAGCAGCCAGCCACACTGCCTGCTTTCCCTTCTGTTTGAAGTGAGACAGATGCCACACTTGAAGTGCAAGAAAAGCAACCCACTAGCAGGATTCCACAGCCTGGCTGGCAGGGAGCCAGCAGCAATGGGGGTACAAGCAGCTTGTTAGAGGCACTCCATGGCCTTGCATGATGCTGGTATGACTGTGGAGTGCCTGGCCATGCAGCTGCTTCCAATGGAAGGAGCTCAAGCAGTGCGGCAGCAGCAGCTGGGTGGGTGTTCTCATGCCAGCAATGTGGCAGGGGCTTGGGCAGTATGTTCATTCTTCTGCTGTCCCTCCCAATCTGCAACCTAAGGCAAGTGGTCGGTTCAGTTCTTTATTATTACGGTCATATGACCCAGCAAATACACTTTACATTTCCGATCACAGAGGGCCGGATTAAGAGCATTATGGGCCTGGTGCTGAGGATTTTGGTGGGCCTTTTTATGGAAATAAATAAAATGAAGACGCAATTTTATATTAAAACAAATTAAATATTTTAATTACCATTAAAGTGCCAAAACAGAAACATATTGAAAATATTTCTTTTTTTGTAAACAATAAGCTTGTTACCGTAACTCAATAAAACCTGATGGAAGTGGGCAGTGTCCGTGAAAGCTTATGTCAGAATGAATGTGTTGGTCTTTAGGGTACCACAAGACTCTCTTGTTGTTCTTGCTGCAATAGACTAACACAGCCCACCCCTTCGGGAATTATGCAGACTGTTAGGCAACAATGTACACGAACCGAGCTCTTACTCAGCTGCCCCCCCCCCCCACGTGCTGTATGGAGAGAATGCTATTGACCTGCCTTACAGGGTTGATGTAAGGATTACAACAGGGGTCCTCAAACTTTTTAAACAGGGGGCCAGTTCATTGTCTCTCAGACTGTTGGGGGACCGGACTATAGTTTAAAAAAAAAAAAAGAACGAATGGATCAAGTAAAAAAAAGGACCTGGGTCATTTTTTTTCACTTGATGGGGTGAATTTTTTTTTTCTTAAATGGAAAGTTATTATAAATTAATTATAATGTTAACAAGTGATTAAATGGAGGATGGAATGTTATTTTGATGGCAAAAGTGGGTAGAAATTATTTATTTATTTATTTATTCCATTTATACCCCGCTCTTCAGCCAGAAAAGGCTCTCAGAGCGGTTTACACAGATTACCGGTAATAATAAGACATTCCCTACCCTCAGGCTCACAATCTAAAAGACGTGACACAAAAGGAAAAGGGATTGGGGGGGAGGAGGAAGAATGCCAAACATTATATTGGTGCCTGAGTTTGGCATTCTTCCTCCTCCCTCCCAATCCCTTTTCCTTTTGTGTCATGTCTTTTAGATTGTGAGCCTGAGGGCAGGGAATGTCTTATTATTAATCTGTGTAAGCCGCTCTGAGAGCCTTTTCTGGCTGAAGAGCGGGGTATAAATGCAATAAATAAATAAATAAATAATGATTAAATGGAGGATGGAATTTTATTTCGATGGCAAAAGTGGGTTTAAAAACTAAGAATGTACTACCTTTTTTGCTGTCTAAAATTGAAATGCATTATAAAAGGCTACCTACAAATTATAAGCGTGTTTTGCTTTTGTCTGGCTGCTCTGTGTGTGTGAGTGCTTTGTGTGGGGTAAACTGAAATACATTATAAAAGAGTCCCTGACTCTCAGCCTAACCTACCTCACAGGGTTGTTGTGAGGATAAAATGGAGATGGAGGAGGAGGAGGACTATGTAAGTCGCCTTGGGTTCCTTGCAGGAAAAAAGGTGGGGTATAAATATAACAATAAATAAATAAATAAATGTGAAAAGGCAGCAGCGCCTGTATGGGAAACAGGTGGGCAGGCAGGAAAGAGGGCACTCTGAGGGAAACTGAGGCAGATGCCGGGAAGGAGGGAGAGTACTTTGAAGGAAGCTGAGGCAGAAATGGAAGGAGAAAGGGAATAGAAGGGGGGGGGACCCACTTTGTGCCTGCCTGCCTTTCTTTTTTGCTTGTTTCCCTCGAACTTTGAGGGAAACTGTATGCAAACTTTGAGGGAAACTGAGGCAGGAAGGAAGGTGCTTTGGGGGAAGCTGAAACAGGAGAAAGAGAACGGAAGTGTCTGCGTGTGAGGGGGGGCATTTTGTGCCAGCCTTGCTTTCCTTTTTGCCTCGGTTTCCCTCAGGGAAACTGGACAAACATTGAGGGAAACTGAGGCAAAAAGAGAGGGAGACGTAAATGGATAAACTTGGAGGGCGGCAGCGAGAAAGGCTCCGGGGCGAGGCGGCTCTGGGGAGCATGCTCAGATCCCCCCCCCCCGCGTCCAAGCGGAGGAAGAGGAGGAGGAGGGCGTGGTGCGCGCACCTCGCTCGAGGCGCTCCAGCTCGTGAAAAAGGCTTTGAGAAGAAAGGAGGGAGGAGACAGCCGGAGTCGTAACCCTTGTAAATTGCATCTAGGGATGCAACAATTAATTGAAAGCAAATGAGATTCCTCTCCAATTTGAGGTCACAATTAAGCATTTGCTTTATGGTTTTGCTGGATCTGGACCAAATGAAAGGCAGACTTGGACAGGGAGAGAACGCGATCCCGTCTTATTTAAAGGTGCAGAACACAATAATAACCTCCAATTATTTGAAAGAAAGAAAAAAGTTTATCCTACCCTTCTTCCAAGGAGCTCAGGACGGTATACAGTACACCAGGGGTAGGCAAGCGTTTTGCAGCAGCCCAGTTAGCTCAGACAGAGCCTCAGCGTGAGCGTGGGAAATGGCAACCACTCGGCGTGCTCGCCTCGCTCCGGCAACGCCCAGCAGGCAGGACAGGTGAGCGACTGGACGACGTCACCTCGCTCTGAGCGAGGTGACCCTCATTTCCCCCGGCGCCGCGCGTCCCTATTGGTGGGCCTATTTTGGGGGAGGGGCCTGGAGCTGCCGCTCCAATAGCCCCTATCTTAATCCGGCCCTGCGATCACACCGGGATACCACAAAGTTACAAGTAAAACAATTATTATCACACGTAATGAAACAAAATTGGAAGGAAACATCTCTCATTCAGTCTCTACCATAAAAGCTCTCCTTTTCATAACAGCCAACCTACTGAGGAGGTGACAATTGGATTGCGATCACATTAACAGAAGGAGACCAACCATTTGTCAGGCAAGTCACGGAACCTCCCTAAAAGGGGCAAAATTAAGTCTTCCCTTATTTTAGTATAGAATTTACAGTGAAGGAGAACATGCCTCAGTGATTTGGGTACCCCATCCATGCACGGGCAGTGTCTTTGCTGGTATAGAGTTCCTTGGTACCTGCCCTGCAAGATTGCTGAAGGTAGAATATAATACCTTGCCAGCAAAAATGCTCTACGAGCTTGTGGGTCGCGAATATTAGACAGGTATAACGCTGGTAGGCCATATGTTAGAGTAACCCTGCTCGCTTACAATGGTGGAAAATTTAGTATGATAGCCAGATAATAGCTCACTTTCCTCACTCTAAAAACAAAGCACGCAAATGCTTGGAAAGCATTGGAGAGGCTCTGGAAGATGATGACATTGTGTAAAGCACCCACAAACTACTGTAGGTGAGGAATCACGAGAGCACAATAAATGCCTTGTGTAGAGAAGCCCTTTTCTATTCGTTAATGAGAAAAGGTCCTGTCTCTCAATATCAAGCAGCCTCTGCGATAACAGTCTAAGCACTTGCTGGGGACGAAGCAGAAGAATAGAATCCATGGGGATGCCAATTGATCTGATTTTTGATTGAACCAAAGAGGCCCATTTACTAGTATAGCTGTCCCTGAGCATATCATGTACGTAACTGTGGTTCCCAGATGTAAAATGTAAGTGCAGCCAGAACTTGAGGGTCTGGATCCATGCTTTAACCTCTAACTGGCCTAAACCAGTTTCTAGGTACATGACTGCATAACTGACGCAATTGGGAACTCCCAGTATGCTTCGTAAGAATTTGGCTTGTACTCGCTCAATGGTCAGTGTGAGGCAAGTGGTCAATGTGACTCATGATAGGGTGAACCCTGTACCTGAATGTAGAACCAATGAAAAAACCACTAGACTAAAAGAATTATCAAGTTGCACTCTCCCTGTCACTCTACACATAAAGGGCTTCTCTACACAAGGCATTTATTGTGCTCTCGTGATTCCTCACCTACAGTAGTTTGTGGGTGCTTTACACAATGTCATCATCTTCCTGAGCCTCTCCAATGCTTTCCAAGCATTTGCGTGCTTTGTTTTTAGAGTGAGGAAAGTGAGCTATTATCTGGCTATCATACTAAATTGCTCTGAAAAACCACATGTATTTCCACAATTCCGCTATACTGCAGTGCCACCTTGTGGTTATGTAATGGAACATATAGGAAGGCAATGAAAGAAAAACCCAGGAGAAAAAGCACGTGTAAAGGAGCCGATCTTAACCCCACAAAGAATGCAGAAGCAGAAGCCTCAGTAAAGTGCAGGGTAAAAAGCACTTTACTTGCCATTAGGGCAAGTAAAGTGGTTTTCATTTCAGTTTTGAACCCTGGCTTCAAACTTGATTATATGGTCCAAAAAATAGTATCATATAGGCTTGCTAGAGCTGTCTCTCCACATATTAGTGAATGAATAACATTTCATTTCTTTATTTTAAGGGAGGAGATCAGGAATTATAGGAACTTGTGAGCAAATGCATGCTAATGGGGAAAGCCAGTGGAAGGGAGTTCTCTGCATGCATGAAAACCCTAGTGCCCACAAGTGATTGCTGCAGCAGGGCAAATAACACTTCTCACACTGGAATCTCACATTATTTAATAACCAAGGGCACAAGCCAGCCAAACCTAAGTACTCGTAAGCCCCATCGATTTCAATGGGAAAGTTAAGCACGTTCTTACATCTCTCCCATAGAAATCAATGGGGTTTAAAAGCAGTTAAATCTGGCCCGTGTTCATGACCTAAATCAATAAGCAACAGTAATTGCTGAGAAGTGAACCAAACAAAAGAAACCTGGCTTAGAATCCAGCTTTTGAATGTTACATATATTTCAAGGGCTGGAGGAGAATGAAGGGAGTGAGATCATGTTTTTTAGTTGCGGCCATCAGCAAACTGCAGCTTTTCAGATTTCATAGCTCAGCACGTCCGGAGGAATATGTGCCAGATCGGTGCAGCAAACAGAACCTAATGTGCTGCTCATGCAGTGGAGTGTGACATGACAAACTACCTGAAGCACTGGAAGACCTGTTCAATGCCTAGGATGGAAATTCCTGTATACTGCTAGCAAATCACACTTAGCAGACTTGACCTGTACAATCGAAAGAATGCATGGGAAGGAAAGGAAGCAAGAGGAATCTATCTACAGAAGATAGGTACAAATGGGACTCGGGAATAGACGGATTGCACATCCTTTTGATGCTGCCCTTATACTGAGTCAGTCGTTTGGTCCATCTAGTCCAGCAGAAATGCGACCATCTTCTCTCCCATTCCACTATCCAAGATTCTGGCTTTGTGTTGGCGTTGTTTGTGGAGATGCAAGGAATTTATTATGAGACATTCTGCATGCAGACAGTGGGCTCTACCACTGAGCAATAGCTTCTTATTGAGAGTTGCTGACAATGTATACTTTCTTTGCTATGCACATCTGTCCCGAGTTCATTCCTAGTCAGTCCTGCAGTATCATGCTTTTTAAACACACAAAAAGGTTGGGATCTGGATGAGGATCTCTTGGTTATGCTGCTGGTTGGAACTCTAGGAGTTTCTTCCTCCCCATTCTTCTTGCCCCTTTGGCTGCCCTTCTTGGGAACTGGATCTTACAGCGTCGCTACTGCATAATGAACTGGCATTCATTCATCTTGGGGGAAATTACATGTTGCATTTGGGGACAACATTCCCATGGGGAAGCCAAGCCTTTATAAAAACGGAACCCACAGCAGGGCTGTCCTCTGCCTCTGTGCATACATATAAATGCATTGCACAAAGTCCCCTAAGGGGCTCCACAATGGACAGGGGCTACACGCGCGCGCACACACACACACACCTCACATTTGATTGGTATTTTCCAAATTATTCATATGGATATGTGTGTCTCTCTGTGTGTGTGTGACACAGAGAGAGAGAGAGAGAGAGAGAGAGAGAGTCATTTTTGGGACATGTTGAATCTCTAGCATGTGAACACCAGAATATTTCATATGGCTGGGGGGAGGTGCAGAAGGGACAAAGAGCATTTTGGGGATATGTTAAAAGTGCCTTTCCTTCAAGTAGCCACAGGGGTCCAGCAATGGAAGAGGAATAGCCAGGAGGACCAACTACTTGGTATGGGGGGGGGCATCCTCCTCCTGCCCTTCCTCTGCTATGCCTATTGCTGTGGTCTAGCTACCAAATTTGACAAGCAAAATAATATAAGATTTTGCATGCTAGATTAGGTCCATCATGTCCTGCAATCAGTTTCTGACAGTAATCCATGAGTTAATTGTGTGCCATATGAAGCAGTACTTCCTTCTGTCAATCCCTAACCTACTGCCCATGAGCTTTACTGGGTAAAGTTCTGGAGTTATGAAAGAAGGAGAAAATAAACTCATTCAAACATCATACAGCCAGTGTGGCGTAGCGGTTAGAATACTGGACTGGGACTCAGGAGATCCAGGTTCTAGTCCCCACTCGGCCATGAAGCTCACTAGGTGACTTTCAGCCAGTCACTGACTCTCAGGGCTTGTTCGCACGACACGGGAACCGCAAGTTCCCCGCGGTTCCCGTGTCATGTGAACGCCGACCGGGGGTGCCCCCACGGGAAAGCCGCGCACAGGACGCACGCAAAGTGACCATGGTCGGTAGAGGGGTAAGCCCCTACCGCGTGTGGTCACAGTGCCGTGCGAATAGCGGGCGGCCGTCCCATGGGGTCCCCACAGAGGCGGCAGCCCTGAGTGGCCGGAGTGGCCACTGCTCCAGCCTGTAGGGGCAAACGGCCCCTCTGGGCATCCCGGGCCCCTGCCCCCTAGCGCCAGGAGGCCCGCACCGTGGTGTGGGGTCCGCCCACGCGCGCGGGGCGCAGGTCGTCTGCGGCGCCCCGCCGGACCCCGCAGGCGGCCCCGTGGTGCCTCCCCCGCCCGCAGCCTGGGTCGTGCGAACCGGCCCTCAGTCTAACCTACCTCACAGGGTTGTTGGGAGAATAAAGTGGAGAGGATGAGTGTCATGGAAACTATCTTGGGTTGCTTGCAAGAGGGGAAAAAGTGGAATATAAATGTAATAATTAATAAAATAAATAAATAATACCCATGACCCATTTCACATCTGACAGACTCATATATGATCACACGGTTCTGCAATATGAGTTTCAATGCTCCACTGGTGCAATGAAATTATTTATAGACAGCATTGGAGATAATGCAATATTCCTTGCTTTCGGAGAGATCTGTACTAGCACTGGACCAATCTGTCAATAATGGTTTCTCTCACTTTCTCATTTCCCCCCATCTTAAGTTCCAGTCATCTTGAACTGTGACAATTTATCCGGTCTTAAGTTCAGTTCATACCGAACTTTGAATTTTTTTCAAGAAAATTCATAAGAAAATTTGTAAGTGTTTTTTTGTACAGACTTCTGCTAATGCATGTATTTTTGTACAATTTTTGCCTAATGTACACATTTTTGCAAGCAATTTTCCTAACATAATGAATTTTTGAATGATATTTTCCCTAATATATGCATTTTTGTATGCATTTTTTGATTGATGAACTCCATTGCAAAATTTGAAGAAGTGCACATTTTGAAGGAGAACTGAGTTTCAACTCAGAAATTCATTCAAAACTGCAAGACTGGCCAACCAGATGCCTATGGGAAGCCTGCATGCAGGACCTGGGTGCAACAGCACCCTCCCAATCATATTCCCCAGCAGCAGGTATTGAGAAGCAAACTTCCTCTGACTCTGATACTGTACCAGTAGTCATAGATAATCCTATCCTCCATGCATTTCTTTCATCTTTAAAGCTATCTAAGTTGGCAACTATCACTGTTTTGTGGTAGTGAATTCTACAGTTCAAATATGCATTGTGTGAAGAAGTCGTTCCTTTTATCTTTCCAGAATCTCCCACCATTCAACTTCATTGGATGGCCCAATGTTTTAGTATTATGAGAGAGAGAGAAATCTTCTCCCTATCCACTTTCTCCACACCATGCATACTTTTAACACCTCTATCATGTCCCCACTGACTAGCTTTTTTCTAACCTAAACAGACACAAATGCTGTAATCTTTCCTCATAGGGGAGTCGCTCCAGCCCCTTGATCATTTTACAGAGTGATCCCCTATCCAGCATCTAGAGGGCTGTAGGATTGGTCAGATTCCCAGCTCTGAGGTCAGAAAAGAGCTCCAACCTCAAAGCTGGGGATCCGCGCTCAGATCCCCCTTCCTCCACCTTGCGGCTGGCACAGAAAGAACTGTATCAGCTACATCTCCAAGGTCATAAGACCTCAGAGAAGGGCAGGGGTGAAGAGGGCATTCTGTGGGGCGGAGAGGGGAGGAGACTGGGTCCACCAGGATATGATGTATCCTGGTGGCACTCCAGCTTTCTTCCTTCCCTGCCCAAAGTGCCTCAGCTAGACTCACCTGGCTGATTTGCAGGGCAGGAAGAGCACACAGGTGAAGATTGCCTCCATGCTCCTCCCACCCTGCCTAGGATGCCTACAATCCTCCGGCTTACAGTTCGGAGGCTTACATTGGACTACCCTTAGTTGCCCTTTTTCTGCAGTTTTTCCAGCTCTGTACAGTAATATCCTTTTTGTGTGTGTGTGGCAATCAGAACTATGCACAGTATTCCAAGCCATTTCATAGATTTGCATAAGGGCATTATGATATTGGTGGCTTTATTATAAATTCCTTTCCTAATGATACCCAACATGGCATTTGTCTTTTTCACTGCAGCCACACACTTGCTGTTTTCATCAAGCTGTCCACCAAAACCCCAGGATCCCTTTCTGGCCAGCCACAGCAGTAACATATGTACTGTGAAGGTATTCCTAACAAGGAATTTTAATTAGCTGATGGATACCATCAAAGGGAATGTAACTGTTTAAACCTCACAGTACTTGGCAGTGTTCTCTGCTCCAAGATACAATAATATGTCATTCCATGACATTCCGAAAAATGCTGGATGGAAAGCAGTCCCTGTGCTTTGCCAAGTTTTATTTTATGTAGGGTGATTTCTGATTCTGCTGACTATATATTAAGGAGTGTTGACAGATAAATACTGATGTTTTACTTTCTTGGAGATTACAAGGTGGTGCTGTAAGGTTTCTCATGCCTGGTGAGGCAGATTAGGTAAACCACTATTACTTTTTTAGTGGATTTTTATGTGGATTTTCCAGAATCATCATCTTACTTGTGCTATTCTTCCATTACTGTCAGCTCTGGTTAAACATATTGAGGTGCAGGATATAATATTGAGCTTTTCCTATCATGGGCGACAATTTCAGTTTAACTTGATACCAAAATGTGGTGTGCGCAAAACTGTGACTGCACCGAGACCATGTGCATTGTGCAATGTCTTACTGTGGTGGCAGTCACCATGTTTGTATCAACTGGGAAACTTAAACTCACAGTCTCTGGCATGATATTCTAGCATCATTTGTCATGAGCCACTTGGGGTTGGACTCGATGGCCTTGTAGGCCCCTTCCAACTCTACTTTTCTAAGATTCTATGAAGTCTCCCCTGTGTTGATGCATATTTTAGTTCCACTCCACACCACACATTTTCTGCACAGCAGTTTCCCCCACATCTATCCTTTGTCAGGGGCATTGAAATGCTTTTTAGCCTGAGGGCTGAATTCTATTTCAGAGAAGCTCTTGGGGGCCACATTCCAGTGGTGAGCAGCGCCAAATTACCAGCATATTTTAGTTTAAAGCTCTTACTGCTAGTAATTAAGATTTAGAAGAGACACTTCAACCTTTTAGAATTGGGGTGAGGGGGGCACTGCACAAAGCCAGGAAACCACCAAACATGAGGTGCTCAGGGGGGAAGTGAGCAGGGTCAGGGAAAGGGGATCCCAGGAGGGCTAGATTTGGGCTCCCAGTCTGAGGTTCTGCACCCCTGATTAATGTGGCATAGGAGATAATCACACATCCAGAGGTTTACAGCTGAGATAGTTTTTAGCAGAGTTAGTTAAGAGTCCAGCCTGCTCCACAAAAACTTCCACAGTGAAATGTGGAGCAGGTGATCTGAAAGAGCGCCTTCTCACATATTATCTACTTGAACCTTAAGATCTTCTTCAGGGGGCTTGATCCGTGTGCTCTGCTCTCACCAAATGAAGTGAGATGGGCAATCCACACCAAATGAGAATGCTGCCTGACTTGTTTGTTGTGTGGCACAATCAAGGTGATAGGGGAGAAGAGCACCTCCTACTGGTATGGGGCCTTTACCATGCATCCCTGTACTATGAATTAACACTCTCTAATAAAGGAAGGGACCCATTCCCTCCTGCACCTCATCACCATGATCTTTCACCCAATGTGTATCACACCTGGTTTGATTACATGTAAGTCCTGGATGAGTGTGCCTGATAAAGTAATTTACAGGGTGATTTAACTGTTATACCCTCCATATGAAGACTGTTGTAAAATGATTCCATGTGGTACAGCCATAACGTTTGACATCTGTTTGTCACCTGGAAAACCTCTGCTGTGGTAGTACACACACCCAGCTTCTACTAGAGATGGCAAGGATATTCTCCACATAATCAAAATTGTCTGCTTCATTTAGAGGTATGCAAGGGATTTTTTTTAAAAAAAAATGATGATGCATTTTTATTTTTTAAAAGTTTCATTGGTTTTATTTTCATTTGTTTCAACTTCATTGGTTCATTGCTCCCCCCCCCCCCCGTGATCTCAATGGAAGGTCCAGACAGTTTTCTGCTGCTTGTAACTTCTGTATTTTCCATCCTAATGGCATGAAATCAGGCATTTCTGAGAAGGACATTAGACCTGCCAAATTTCAGACAGATAAGACAGGGGGTCCCCAATTCATAAGTAATTTAAAAGGTGCACAGATGTAGCATATCCCCCTAAACTAAATAGAGAGCTCTCTCTCTTCCTCACTCCACAGGACCTTTCTGTGAATGGCACATAGAATTCTAGCCTATTTCTTCAATGCAAATCAATGCCTCCACTGAAAAGCAGGTAAAAACAAATGAACATATGAATGAAAAATAATAATTTAACTTTCATTCATTCAAATTCATTTTTTTAAAAAATGTTCTATAAACAAAATGAATAAATATGGATGCATTTATTTTGTTTGAATCCACGACCTCAATAAGCATATTTAAAATCCTTCACATGAATCACTGCCAGCCAGAAATGGAATCTGTGAACCTGTTGACCACTTTACATAAAGTCAACCAAGTTGAACAAACATGCCAAGCCAGATTAACAGCAAGTGTAGATGTGCTTTGGAATGTGACATGAGAATGTTGTGCCCAAAAAATACTTCTCTATTTTTAAAACCATTCTCATTCAATTTGATAAAAATGGAAATTACTTTAAAAATGTAAAAGGAAAAGAAAATTTGGGTGAAATTCTCATGGGTTCGGTATGAAGTTTTTGTGCTTCCCTTAGTTATGAGGTAGAAAAGAAATTACTTTTATTAAGTATTTAATTTATTTATAATACTATATACCACTTAATATCTAAAAAAAATCCCTAAGCAGTTCATGTTAAAATGAACATATATCACAATATAAAAAGCAACATAAAATAATAAACATTTTACACCAAGAATGGCAATAAAACAGGACAGTGACATATTCCATTATAAGTGAGGAAAAGCCTGTGTGAAGAAGTATGTTTTCAAGAGATGTTTGAAACTTACCATAATTTCTGCCTCTTGAACTATGGAAGAGTGTTCCAGAGGATTGGTGCACTGCCAGTTCCAGCTTTCTGAGGGCCCTTGGGCAGGACACACTCTATGGGCCCCTTCTCTCAGTGAGTCTACTTTCTCACTGCCATTGTCACCACCTACTCTTGCTACTCATCCTCATTCTCATCATTACTACTGCTTGCTTGCTTGCTTGACAGGCAGAGAGGCAGTGGGGAAGTAAACAGTGGCATCTACTGCTCTTCCTTCTCACCATGACCTTTGTCTGCACCACAATGAAAGGCAGGTGAATAAGTAGGTGTAGAGGAGGAGAAACACCAGGAGGCTCTTGACAGTGGGCCTTCAGCAGGTACCTGCACTAGGTGTGGGCCTTCAGCAGGTACCTAACCATGCCTACCCTTGATGCTGGCACTAGATTGGTGCCACACCTGAGACAGCCTGCTTATGTGTTTTACGTGGATACATTCCATTGGTCATGTAATGATCAGCAAGTAGGGATGTGTGACGATTTTGTTTGGGGGGTGGAAGTCCAGCAAACTCACCAGGCTTGACCACCCCAAACTCCATCCCACCTACCTGTTTCCCTGGCTTGACTTGCGTTCTTCGGGTTCCTGGTGGTGCATTTTTAAAGTGGAAAATGGCATAAGATACATTAAAAATGGCCACAATTTGCACAAGTTATGCAAATTGCATCTGCTTTTAACATATCTTACACCATTTTCTACGTCAAAAGCACACCACTGGGAACCTGGAAGTCTGGCGATCGTCTTGGCTGGCACTCGCTTTTGGCCTGGCTCGGCAGGTGTAGCAGCAGTGCTCGCCGAGCGACCTGTGATTCTGCCCACCACTATCAGCAAGGCCTTCTCAAAAGATCTCAGGGGTCAGCTGGATGCATACAGGGAAAGACAGTCTGCTAGGGATCCTGGCCCCAGGTTGTTTAGGGTTTTGCATGTTAACAACAAAAGCTTGAACATGGCTCCTTTTTTCAAAGGAGAAGAAAATTTGAGTGAAGTTCTCATGAGTGGGGTATGACGTTCTTGGCAGTATCTTAGTTGTGATATTGCTGAGGGGTGTGTATGTCTATCCTTTCTCTGTACAAATAAAACTCAAGTAGGATGCACCCTCCCCTGCTTCCTGTGCTACAATTAAACCCAAGGGGGAAATGTCATGAGGTAACTCCTCCCATGGGGCCTTTTCAGAACAGGAAGCATGGGCAGCCAGGGAGGCTGCAGAGTGATGAAGAGATGTATGTGTGTTTTTTCTTTCTATTACACAGCACCCTTGGTCATCTTGCAATAATAAGGTAAGGTCAAAAACCCCACCCAAAGAAATTGAAAAGAAATTCTAAAGTGTGCTCAGAATGAGGCAGAAAAATAGAAAGCTCTTTTGGGAAACTGGAGGACAAATTTCAGGACAGCAACTCTCATGTTACTTGTTCTGAGCAGCTTCCAAGCGTATACAGAGAGCTCAAGTTCTTTGTCTCAGAATGCAAACACACAGCTCCTATAACATGTGCTAACATTACAGTAGGTTGCTTTATCTGGAGAAGGTCAGGCAGGACAACATGCCCATTAAAAACAGTGAAGAAGGGGAAAGTTACAATGCTATGGCCTCTCTTCATGGCTCAGAATGTAAATGGGTCTACCTTCTTTCATTTCTGAAGAGCATTCACAGTGATATTTATCGTACCCCACTATCACTGTCTAGGTACCAAAGCTGAGTGGTACAGCAGCCTCTTTGCCTGCAAGAGGCCCCAGGTTCAATTCCTGGCATCTCCAGCTAAATGGGCTTGGAGCAACCTCTCCCTGTTGAAACCTTGGAGATTGGTTGCCAATTGACAATACTAGGCTATATGGACTAGTGATCTGACTCAGTGCAAAATAGATTCATATGTTTGAGGGGAAAGTGGTGATCTGGTGGACATAATAAAACAAGAGAATTGTGATGGGAAAGAGGTGATCTGGTGGACATAATACCCTTCCCTCTACTCAAGCTGGTAGTAATCCACATCTGCTGCTCTGATGTACCAAAGATCCAAAATAAACGGATCTTGGGAAGATCAGAGCAGCAGATGTGGATTACTGTTCCCTCTCCTCTGACCAGAACTATCTGACATAGATGACATGACAGGCATAGCAACTAGTAAATTGTAACATCTACAGCCCTATGAAGTTGAAAGGCACTTAGGAACCAGACAAATCTGTGGGGCACGAGGGCTTCAGCGCCTTTTATTTAAGTGTATCTTAGTGTAGCCTTCTTGAACCTGCTGCCCTCCAGATGTTTTGGACTTCAATTTCCATCAACCCCAGCCAGCATGGGCAATGGTCAGGAATCCTGGGAGTTGCAGACCCAAACAGCTGGAGGCAGGGATGTTGAAGAGTCCTTGGTCTCGAGTCACGAGTCGAGTCACGAGTCTTTGGACCCGAGTCTGTCTCGAGTCCGAGTCCTTGGTCCAAAATGGTGACTCACAAGTCACGAGTCACTCCCAAAACTGACTCCACGAGTCCCTATTAAAATCAATGGGGTTTCCCCCCAACAAAATAAGGCTACTTCAGATGTGTGGCTTAAATAAATTCTAGGCACAAGTGTGCCTTTTTATTTCAAAACTCTGCCACTGATTTTGGCAAGAACAGCCCAGGCAGACAAACCCAAAATAACCAGATAGGCAGAGGAGGCAGGGAACCCCAAAGCAGGCAGGCAGAGGCCTTTGTCTTGGACAATTCAACTGCTGAACAGGTCAAGAAGAGACCAGGCAGGCAGAGGAGGCTGGGAACCCCAAACAGGCAGGCAGAGGCAGCCAAACCCAAAATGTCTGACCCTAACCCAAACCCCCCACAACAACACATCAATCAAAATAAATCTCAACACATCGTTGGGGCTGCGCTCCTGGTAGCTGTCCATAGTGGCTGAGCAGCGGCGCGCCTCGCTTCCATGCGCTCTTCACCAGAAGACTCGTCAACAGAAGACTCGTCAACAGCCCAGGGATGTTGACGAGTCCTTGGTCAGTCCGAGTCGAGTCTCGAGTCCCATTAAAAATATTGGGACTCGAGTCCGAGTCGAGTCAGAGGGGGGACTCAGTCCGACTCACGAGTCGAGTCCTCGAGTCCGAGTCCCCATCCCTGGCTGGAGGACACAAGATTGGGGAAGGCTGGTCTTAGGGCATGGTCAAACAGCCCTTATAGTGCATAGGTAGCCATCAGACTTGCCTGAGTCAAGGTCCAGTTTTTGGCAGAGCGCTGCAAGTGCTCCGAAAACAATGTTTATGTTGGCTGTGTGCAAAAAATAAAATTTAAAAAAGATATTAATCCTTCACAGATGGTGCATGCATACAATTGCTTGGCTGGATGCTGGCACACAAAGACATTTCAAGAGATTTCCCTGTGGCTTTCCCAATGGTTCATTCTATAGGCCTTTAAGCACAATTAGCTTTCTCATTGGGATTATGCCCAATGTATGCATGAGACTTCATGTTCTACATTGAATACTCAGCATTTGAGCAATTAAAACCCTAAACCCCAAATGGAGATAGATAATACATGGAATGGGAATAGGATATTACCACAGCTTGGTATAGATCATGCTGTTTAGTCTGACTCCTTCCCAACAGAAGGCTCAGCTTGGCTATTTTTATGATGTTGCCTAAGGGATTTATGAGTGTTTTGTTACCATGCAGGAGGCCCAAGGATATATCATGTAACTGCATTTGAATGTGAAAACTTCCATTTGTGCTATCTGGAATGGACAATCTGGAGTAGCCCTGAAATAAATATTTTTCAGTGGCACAGCCAGCTGATAAAAATAGCCCATAGCCAGGAATGGAATTGAAAGTTTGCATGAGAATTTGACAAGCAAATGGAAGAGATTGAATAATATTAAAACAAGCAAACAAACCCTGAACGTAAATAAAACTACAGAATTACAAATTGTGTTTGGTTGATGAAACTATCTTGTCATATTACTGGGAATGTCTGTCGTTTAAAGATGATTGTTTGGAAACAAACTAAGTGATGCTTAGGGTAAATACATTGAACTCAATGGGACTCCAGCTAGTCACGACTAACTGGCCCCACTAATTTCAGTGATTTCTAACCATGACTATATCTGGATCCAACCCAGAAAAAAATGGCATATGAGCCTCAAATATTATTGTTCTGACTCTGGGCTGAAATGTACATCTTATATGTTTCCACTATCTGAACTGTGCAATCTGAAGCAGCTCACTGGAAGCCATTTCAGAAACAATTTATTCAGAAGATAAAACTAGCATGCCAAATTTGACATCACTGTTTCCCAAAACTTGGATTCTAGGTATTAGCATGCAAATTCAAACAGCCAGAATCTGAGACCTTTCCTCCACAAATTCATTTAAGCCACAGTTGGAAAGTCTTATTGGACATCATCCAACATCTGTAAATGATAATAGATGTGGGAACAGACTTTGAAACAGTCTTCATAATTGCTAGCTCCTAGTATTTAATATTTAAAACCCACAAGTTCTCCAACCTCTAAGACCTAATTACTTTACCCAGTATTTTGAACTTGTAATGCTAATTGCCCAGTTTGTTAAGAGTTCTTAACTGTGTGGTGCAGTGCTGGATTTATCAAACCATTGTCCTGCAGTTAATCCCTTCTTCATGAAAGTGTAATACCATTCCTTTATTCAAACACACCAAGTAATTAGTTTTTTTAAAAAATAAAAAAAATAAAATAAAAGGAAAGGAAAGGAAAAACCAGCGTTCATATGCAGTGTCATTGCAGGTTCAGGTCAAACACAAAAAAGCATTTTATCCGATAAATATTAAATCTTACAGTACTTTTGTCTCGTCCTGATTTATATTCTCTGCCTTTCTATTGTGAAAGGAAATTTACATCAAGGCACATATGATCTTAGCAGTTTGAAAAGCTGGAGCATTTTTGTATCCCAGTAATCCTCAGCAGTGGCCAATACAATAGGATTCCTAGTCATACATTTACTAATTATCACTCTGTGACACTCTAGGTGAATTTTGACATATACTCTCTAATAATGTAATTAAAAATGTATAAAGGGATTAAAAATGAATTAAAAAGAGATCAGGATGGGGGGAAACTTAGAAATTTGGAATAAATTAAACAGCTTGGTTGAAGTCCAATCATTTGAAATCAGTAGATAAATAACCAGGTTTTTTTGGAGGTTACTAGCATTTCAGTGTCAAATAGGCTACCAAAGAAAAACATAAATCTGGGTCATAAAAAGTAGTGTTGGGCAAACTCCCCTCAGGTCAATTTGGAGTTGGCTTCATATTTATGAGTTTATTTGGAAAAGGTTCATCTGTTTTACACAAGTTCTCTCCTAGCTCATAATATTGGTGCATGCACACTGGCGGTGACATAAACCTGTGTATTATTGAAATAGCCTCCTGGAAACTATACTTTGGTAAGTTTGGTTTCTCATGCCATCACACCGGGGGGGGGGGGGAGACGACACCTCAGACCTGGCAAATCTGGCCCTCCTGGGGTTCCAATGTGGCCCTCTGTGTTTCCCCAGAGGGCCACAGCCCCTTTCCCTACCCCCAACCCCCTTCACCCCAACCACCAATTGTTTGGTGATTTCCCACCTTTTGTGCAGTTTCTTCCCCCATTAAAAAAAGGTTGAAATGGCTCCTATGGCTTAGTTACTGGCAGTAAGAGCTTCAAGCTACAATATGCAGGGATTTGATTGTATTCTTGGCCCCACCCCTTTCACCTCTGGCTCTGCCCCCTTTTGCCTTCAGCTCTACCCATGACTGGAATGTGGACCCTGAGAGCTTCTCTGAAATTGAATTTGGCCCTAGGGCTCAAAGAGGTTCCCACAGGGCCGGATTAAGTTAGGGGCTATTGGAGCTGCAGCTCCAGGCCCCTACCAGAAAATAGGCCCACAATCAGGACCGGTGCAGGGCAGTTTGGCGCCCCAGGCGAAATAATATTTAGCGCCCCCCCTCTCCAAAGCAGCCCTGCTCTGCAAAAAAAAAAACCCTGCGCCGCCACCACCAACCTACCTTCCCCCTGCCCTGCCCTGGCTGCTGCTGCTGCTGCTGCCGCCGCCGAGGAGGAGGAAGTGACGCGATGGGACCCCCGCGCTGTTTTTTGCCGGGGAAACCATGGCAACAGGGCTGTTGCCCTGGTTCCTCCCGCCAAAACAATGTGGGCAGGGCTCCGGAAGCGACACGCCGCGGAGAAGGTAGGTGGCGGGGAGGGGGTTGGGGGGTCGTGGTGATGGCGGCGGCGGCGGCGGCGGCGGGAGGCGCAGCGGCAGCGAGCGGGAGGGTGGGGGGAGGCGCAGCGGCGAGCGGGACAGGAGGGCGCAGCGGCGGCGGGCGGGCGGGAGGGAGGGAGGGGAGACGGAGGCCTGGCGGGGGCGGCGCAGCGGAGGCAGAGGCCTGGCTGGGGCGGCGCAGCGGCAGCAAAGAGGAGCGCAGCGTTTCTGCGCCCTCTTCAGCCGTGCGCCCTCCTCAGCACCAGGCCCATAATGCTCTTAATCCGGCCCTGGGTTCCCAGCCCCTGCCGCAGCACAAAGCATGGCATAGAGCTTCCACAGCTTTCCTCCCCCATCAAACATATCTGGAAACAAGAGGGGTTTGGGTCTATGTGGGACAACAACCACATACAATATTTGTAAGAAATAGTCAGAGAGAATTGATAGACAAAAATAGAGAAGTTACTGAGTAAACAAAAAGCCTGCTCTGCTGGATGATCTGGTTCCATAGTACACAGCAATAAATGAAAGTTTGAAAGCAAGGAGTTAAATATTAAAGAACATCTATGCATGAACCTCCAAATCAGCTGACTTAGGAGATAACATATCTCCTAAAAATAAAAAATTACATATTTATTAAAGAGATTTATTTTATACTCCATCCTTCAATAAAACTCCAAGAGTGGGGATATAAACAACATTTATAAATTTAAATGACACTTAGGGCGCAGTCCAATGGGGATGCCCATAAGCCTCTGAACTCAGAGGATTATGGGCATCCTGTGCAGGATAGGAGGAGTGCAGAGGTGAACTTCACCTCCCGACTCCTCCTGCACTGCAGGTCAGCTAGATGGCTGATTTCGGCCATCTAGCTGCAGCACTTCAGACGAGGAGGGAAGGAGGCTGGAGGATACCTTGTATCCTGGCAGCCCCCATCTCCTCCCCTCCCCATCCCCCAGAATGCCCCCTTTACTCTTTCTCCAAGGTCAGTCTTACAACCTCAGAGAAGCAGCCAGTGTGGTTCTTTCTGCGCTGGCTGTGAGGGGGGGGGAATCCGAATGTGGATACCCAACTCCGAGGTCGGGGCTCTTTTCCAACCTTGGATCTGGGAATCTGAGGAATCCTATGCACCCCCACCCGACACTCTCTAGGGTTAATAGAATTGTTGCTCTCTTAAAAACATAATAAAATAAATTGAAAATGTAAAGAAACAAAAACAAAAATATGCTAAAAACAGTAAGCTTACTAGAAGCAGCATTAAAAACACAAACCCAGTCTAGATCAAACATAATTTTAACCCTGAGAGAATAAAAATATTTTTTCATGGTGCCAAAATGACATCAGGGTAGGTGCCAGGTGAGCCTCCCTGGGGAGAGTATTCCACAATCAGGGTGCCACCACTGAGAAGGCCCTTTCTCTGATGGCCACCTGCTGTACTTTGTGGCAGGAGGAACTTGAGAAGGGCTTCTGATGAGGGTCTTAGTGTACAGACAGGCACCCATGGAGACTGGCAATCCTTCGGATACCCTGGTCTCAAGCTGCTATGGGCTTAAATTTCAAAACCAGCACTTTTAATTGAGCCCAGTAACAGACAGGGAATTGGTGTGATTGATGAAACACTGGCATGATGTGATTGCAATGCCCAGTCTCAGTTCACAATCTAATTTAGGGTGGCCATGTGTCCTCTTTTACATAGGGTGGCCATGTGTCCTCTTTTATGCAGGATGATCTTCTATTTGAAAGTGTCCTCTCTTTGAAAGGCTGACCATTCCAAGTCTGGTTTAATGATAAAGAACCATAAAAACTGTTGCCCAT
The DNA here is from genome assembly GCA_021292165.1 of Shinisaurus crocodilurus. NCBI lineage: Eukaryota > Metazoa > Chordata > Lepidosauria > Squamata > Shinisauridae > Shinisaurus > Shinisaurus crocodilurus. The sequence goes on from CM037878.1 coordinate 27,497,226, forward strand.
CAATAGTTAGCACCTGAACAGGAGACTGAATAGGAGGTGTGTCAGGCCTGTGGCTCACGCTGGCTCAGCTTGTCTAAGTGTGGAAAGCTAAGCAGGGTCAGACCTGGTTATTACTTGGATGGGAGAACCCTCCTCTAGTTTCCTGCATTGAACAGGGGGTTGGACTCGATGGCCTTGTAGGTTCCTTCCAACTCTATGATCTATGAAATCTATAAGGTCACCTGGCCACCACTTCCTCGCTATGGTGAGATACTCTGTATTTCTACTTAAAGTATAATAATTATTTCTAAATTCGCATATGAAAATTTTATGAAACTCTGTGCTCTCTTTCTGGCAATTTGTAAGTGGCCATCTTAATCCAGTGCCCGTATTCTGAACTAACTGTAGTTTCTGAAACGTGTTCAAAAGTAGCCCTGGTTTGAAATGAATGCATCCAGTGATGTTAGGGTCTCATGCCAAGCATAAACAAACACAATGAAGAAGAATTTACTTGTAAAAATGTGAAAGAATGGGGAATAACACAAGACAAATATCTGAAGTAAAACTTCAAAGCTAAAATAGACTTCACACACTAAGCATAGGGAGAAAATGTGTTTAATTTATAATATTACTTAACATGCAGAACACCTTAGCTATTCTATTACAGTTTCCTTCCTTCAGGTGTCCTTTTGTGTATCTATACTTCTTTTTTAAAAAAAAATTCTACTGAAGCAATGTTAATTGGCTGCTTCTTTTGAATTTAAGTTATTGAAAAATGTCCTTGTAATTTTTAAAAACATCACTGTCTAAGGCAAAACCTCCTCTTTTTGTAGCTGAGAGGGATTCAGTCTATTCTTACATCAAATATTATCTCCAATGGCCAACTAATATTTTTGAGAGAGGGAGAGAGGGAGAATACAATGAAGATGTGTTGAACTTTGGAGATGACATGCACCTTATATTTCTTTCTTTTTTCCTATTTCAGGAAATACATTACGACCTATAGCTTTCTGGCTTGCATGTATTCTGCTCCATAACCCGAAGAATGTAAAATGTCAGCTAGAAACAAGTATTCTAGACATTTCTCTGATTGAACTTAATACAGAAACGTACATTCTTACAGATCCTTCAGGAAAACAACAAAACAACTGTTTACCTAAGAGCATTTTCACGGGGAAATATTTCTACAGTACCTTAGCAACACAGTCCTGTCATCACAGAGACTGAAGGAGGGAAAATGGCATTAAAAAAAAAACAAACATTTTCATTTTCCTAATATCAGCCCAAATGGCTTGACTGGGGGAAAGAATGCACTTAAGGGTTGTGGCACACCTGCCTCTGCCCCCACACTCGTGGAAGCCCCCAGTAGCGTGCTTGCCAGGTGTTTTAGCCACCTCACTCTTTCATTTTATACAGCTCCCTTGCTCGAGCTATGGGCCTTTACACTCAGACCCTGTACCCAGGTCACTATGTTCCCCTCAGGTATCTTGCTGGCCTCCTATCCGGGATTCATGGAAGATACTCAGCCTCTTTCACTCAGGCTCTCCTTCCCAATCCCATAGAAACTCACCAGCAGTTGCCTGGGACACTCCCCTCTCCTCACAAGCCTTTGGCCCTGTTAAGGAAAAACTCCATTTGTAATCCTTGGATGCAGAAAGAGAGAGAACTTTATTAATTAACACAGCTGTGTGGAAGCTGGACACACCCAGTTCCCCAAACTAATCCAGGAAGGAATTTTTATACTTTCTGGTAGGCAAGCAGAAAAGGATGATGTTAGCAAGAATCAACATTGCGATTGGTTATTAGCATGGGAAGAATGTGGTCTCAGTTCTTATCTTGTTTCCTCACAACTTCTAACACGTTACATCTTCACTCAGTTTGTACTGGCTTAAGCCCGGTCTGCAAGTTTACACAGTCAGCAAAGAAGTTACACAGTCATTCACAAACTCCAAAATATTGCTTTTTACTAGCAACAAGCAACCTGAATTTCACCTTCACAGCCCCAACCAACTTGACTAACAAGGGCAGTGTTCTCCAACCTTGGGTCGCCAGATGTTTTTGGCCTATAACTCCCAGCATGCCCCAGCCAGCTACGCTGGCTGAGGCATGCTGGGAGTTGTAGGCCAAAAACATCTGGGGACCCAAGGTTGGAGAACACTGAACAAGGGTAATGACCTGAATACTGTTATTTCCCTCGCTGCCACCTTTCTCCTCTGAGATGGTTCTCTCAGGTGTGTGTGTTCCTTCCCTTAGTCACTCACTCCCACACTAAGGGTTAACAGTTAAATAAAACGACTTTATTTTTACAGATGGAAACATAAGTTACATTCAGCTGCTTGCTTATCTTAAAACCAGTTACAATATTTCAACTTAAGGCTGAGGTAACTCCTCTATCCTCCACTACTGATTCTGAGTTGCTCTCTAGATGTCTTCCCTTTTCCACCCGCAACCCAGAATGACCGTCAAAGGCCTGTCTCACAGCTCTCTGCCCCTTGCCAACATTCCAAGTGCTGTGATTGGCTCTGCCCTCTCAGGGAGAGAGAGGCAGAACTCTAGCTGTCTGTCACAAGGGTTGTTCCTCCCCCCCCCCCCCCGTCCTAGCTGGGCATCTCCACCTTTAATGGATGCATGCCAGGCAAAAATTCATAGGATAGGATTAAATAATGCTAAGTTGTATTACTAGTATTATGTAGTTTACAAGTGGGACCAGGGTGGAGTGCTCCTCTTCAGGAGTCCAACCAGCCAGCTATGCTTTTTAAAATTTATTTGGAATATTTATGTACCTCATTTCAACAAATATATCTATATCATCTATATCTATATCTATATCTATATCTATATAAAAGTGCTTTATGTATTAAAAGGGGCCTTACAATTTATTATTATTTATTATTTTTATTTATTATATTTATACCCCACCTTTTTTTCCTGCAAGGAACCCAAGGCAGCTTACATAATCCTCCTCCTCCTCCTCTCCATTTTATCCTCACAACAACCCTGTGAGGTAGGTTAGGCTGAGAGTCAGGGACTGGCCCAAAGTCACCCAGTGAGTTACAAACATGTTTCAGTAAAGTTGTTTACAGTCTCAGCAAGGGCAGGCTTCCACATGTAGATCTTCTCCTCTCGAGCAAAGGAAAAGACTCCCTCACATCATGCCTGATGGTCTACACTATACACAGAGACTGGGTGTCTTAATTTTTTTTTGTTTTTCTTTTCACACTGTAGTTTTAAACGTTTATATTATATTTTATTTTATCATGTTGTATTTCGATGGTTTTAGTTGTTGTGAACAACCCAGAGAGGTTCGACTCCTGGGTGGTCTAGAAATGTAATCAATCAATCAATCAATCAATAGAAAGCCCACCCTGGAAGCCCCACCCTAAGACCAAACTCAGAAACAGATCAGATCATGTCCAGGCCAGGAGGGCAAGGCTGCTCCTGCCACAACAGTTCTTCCCTCAGACAGCTGACATGATAGCACTTAGAAGTGGGAGGAAATGAGTTTGCTACTAATATATAGGATCCTAGGTACTCAAAGTGCTTCACATATAATATCTTCATATTATAAATCCTGCAATCGGTTTGAGGTGGCAAGGAGGTGAGTAAAAATCTCCATGGGCCACTGGCCTTTGCAAAGCCCAATGACAGAGTTTCACAGTTGCCAGAGAACTTGGTTTTAGTCTCACAAACTACTAAGTGACCCATTCTTTTTTACTGCCTCCATGCTATCTCGTTCATTACAATAACCATCAATGCATGCTTTGATCTGAATGCAAAATACTTTTTCATCCATTTACTGGTAATGGTTGCATTGTATTTTATTGTACATTTCAAATAGAGTTATTATTTTAACAGTGTTCATGTATTGTATTGTTTTTATATGGGTTGTTAGCCACCCTGGGCTCCTAATGAAGAAGGACAGCTATACCCACGTCAGTTGTAAATTGTGGAAATTGCATTACATTACAGCAAAAGTATTGACTGGAGAAAGGAATGGACACTGGGGAAATCACACCATCCACCAGGAATAACACTTGAGTTCATGTCTCTTGCTTCTTTTCAGTTCTCTGACTTGCTAGTCTACAGCACCAGGGTTGAGGACATCATGGAGCAGAGGAATGCTCTTCCTTATCACTACATCCCTCAACAGTCTGGGAAGAAGAAGGGGCAAGAGGAGTTGAGTCTTGTCAGCCACAGCCATCATATTGCTGAAGTTGATTGGTGCTTTCTTTACATGGCTGTTAGCAGGGATGTTGAAGAGTCCTTGGTCTCGAGTCACGAGTCGAGTCACGAGTCTTTGGACCCGAGTCTCGAGTCCGAGTCCGAGTCCAAGTCCTTGGTCCAAAATGGTGACTCACGAGTCACGAGTCACGAGTCACTCCCAAAGCTGACTCCACGAGTCCCTGTTAAAATCAATGGGGTTTTTCCCCAACAAAATAAGTCTACTTCAGATGTGTGGTTTAAATAAATTCTAGGCACAAGTGTGCCTTTTTATTTCAAAACTCTGCAACTGATTTTGGCAAGAACAGACCAGGCAGACAAACCTAAAATAACCAGGCAGGCAGAGGAGGCAGGGAACCCCAAAGCAGGCAGGCAGAGGCCTTTGTCTTGGACAATTCAACTGTTGAACTGGTCAAGAAGAGACCAGGCAGGCAGAGGAGGCTGGGAACCCCAGACAGGCAGGCAGAGGCAGCCAAACCCAAAATGTCTGAAAGGTTGCATTTTAGAAAAATGATTTTAAAAAATAAACTTGCTGTACTTCCTACAACTTATCCATGTTGCATTTGAGGAACACGATTTTTTCTAAATGTTTGGCCCCCATTCTGGAATGGTGAGATCTCATCACAATCCCACCCTCACTGAACACCCGCTCCACTGGTGATGAACTTGCTGGAACCAGAAACACACTCAGAGCAGCCACACAGAGTAATCTCAGGTCCTTCTTCTGCCTCTCCCAAGTACGCAACACATCCATCAAAATAAATCTTGACACACTGTTGGGGCTGCACTCCTGGTAGCCGTCCATAGTGGCCGAGCAGCGGCACACCTCGCTTCCATGCGCTCTTTGCTGGTAATCACGCTCCTCTCCACTCCTTCTGGCACAGCCCAGGGATGTTGAAGAGTCCTTGGTCTCGAGTCCCGAGTCGAGTCTCGAGTCCCATTAAAAATATTGGGACTCAAGTCCAAGTCGAGTCAGAGGGGGGACTCAGTCCGACTCACGAGTCGAGTCCTCAAGTCCGAGTCCCCATCCCTGGCTGTTAGAGAAGCTGCCTGAGGGTGATACTGTGATTAGCTAGGAGTTGCACAATTCCAAAGAAAGGTTTGGAAGTGGTCGCCAAGGTTGCTGAATTGATTTTTCTGCCAAGAATATGGTGATTGTGTGTTGTTGACTTGCTGCAGTTCATAGACAGGATCCTATCTTGTGATAATAGAAGTGTATAATAGAAGTGTAATCATTCAGATTTCAAAGCTTTCTTCAGAACTGTGCGTTCCCAGCTAATCTCAGTATCACCCCCAGGCAGCTCCTCTAACAGCCATGTAAAGAAAGCACCAGTCAACTTCAGCAATATGATCCTATCTTGTGCCTGTGCCAGCAGTGGCAGCCATGTTGGTGGATCTGTCTGATCGGGCTGTCCATGTTTCTTTGTATAAATGACTTAATTGTAACATCCAGTACTATCTTGCTGTGAAAGGAGTTGAGTTAGAAAAATGAGCCTACTGGTCACTATTCATGTATTATTGATCAAGGTTCTTCCTAGAAAAACAAGCACAATTCAATAAAGCTAACTATCTATCCAAGCCTAGGAAAGACAAATGGGTAATCAGCAGGGAGACCAAATTGCATCAACATTTAAGTAATAAAACACAGCAGGACACGCTGTTGTTACGGTAGACACCCTGAGGTGTCTTAATGTGATTATAATGTGGCTTTCTTAAACAAAACAATTATAACTATCCTGGGTAATCCATAGTACTGATGCTAATATACAGGGTTAACTGTAAATCTGAACAATTACACTTCTAATATACATTTTTATACACTTCTCTTACAGATTGTGTCCATCCAACCATATAGTTTTATTTATTTTTTTGGCAGGGTGTAGCGGAGAGAAAAAAATGCCAGGGTTTTAAGAATGATATGGGTGGCTCATCGCTTTTTTGGGTATTACCTATGCTCAAATGTACACTCACTAGAATGAGTATAGTTCTAAATTATTGATCACTCCTTCTGCACTTTTTCTTTCGAATTGCTCTACAGATCTTCATTTGCTCATCCTCAGAAATAAAGCTGCAACTGAATTTAGATCCTTGCCTAGGCAAGATGGCCAAATACTTTCAAGGACTGCAGAACAAGTTTCAATAAGACTAATGAAATGTCTATGACGTTTCCTCACACCCGTACTTTGGGATCTCTAGAAAACATTAATATGGACTATTAGTCAAGCTGTGCTGTGAGAGTTATCCTCTGTCTCTCAACACATCAGCACTGGATAGGAAGAACCCTGTTGGGATTGGTGGCAAGACTGTTGATACAGTGGATCTAGATCTGGATAGGTTCTTGATAACCTAATGTGAAATTGCAAGATGAATTGGAAGTTCCTGCAAAGAGAATCTTCTACAGCAGCCTTCCCAATCATCTCCCATCTACCTAAACTAGCATGGCCAATGATCAGCAATCCTGTGATTTATAGTCCAAGACATCTGGAGAGCACTAGGTTGGGGAAGGCTGTCCTAAGAAACGGGAAAGAAAGAAAAAGAGTTTCAACTTCCTAGCAACTTTCAGAGGGTGTATGTACAGATGCCTATTCACAAACATCCTAGAAGGTAGGTAATGTTGTTATTTAATGCATAGAGAGGTGAAACAGGGTGGAAGAAAGAGAGTTGCACAAATTAACACACATATACATACACTGTGATCCTAGCTAAATAGGGTTTTAGATCCAAGGCTCCCAGGTCCAGTTCTAGCATAATCTATTAAACCCCAATGCTGCTCTCTTGTACAGAAATCCCCAACTATTTTGGATTGGTGGGCACATTTGAAATTTTGAGTGTCATGGGCACTCTCACAAAATGTCTGCCATGGGGGCCTTGCCCATTTATACAATAGCTGCCATAATGGGCATGGCCAGTCACAAAATACTCATCCCCAGGAGGAACACTGGTGAAACTAAAAGAAAAGTGACCTACCCTAGAACTTAAGTATAAGACAGAAGTGGGGTCTGAGTTCCAAAACAGAAAACCATTCTATTGAACCTAAATAAAGATGGCACTGGAGTGCAGCAAGCCAGCCTCCCAGTTAAAAAGAGAATTAGCCTTAGAAAGAGAAAGCAGAAAGAGAAAGCAGAAAGAGAAAGCAGGAGGGGCAAGCAGACTGGTGGGCACCAACAGATCTCTTCATGGACATACCAGTGCCCATAGGCACCATGTTGGAAACCCCAGCTACAGTATGGGCAGGGTGATACTATGGCCCTCTAGAAACTCTCTTGGGAGCCATAGGATTTCTCAGATTACCAGATCCATGGTCAGAAAATGAGCTTCAACTTCAGATCTGGGGATTTGTGCTTGGATCCCCCTTCCCCCTACTCACAGCCGGCACGGAAAGAACCATTCTGGCTGCTTCTCCAAGGTCGTAAGAACAACCTTGGAGAAAGTGTTTAGGGGCGGGGAGGGGGGGAGGAAAGTAGACCAGCACTGCCAAGATATGATGTATCCTGGCGGCGCCTCAGTCAGCCCCCTTCCCTCCCGCTCCAAAGCACTGCAGATAGATGTCCAAGATCGGCCTTCTAGATGCTTCACAGAGCAGGAGGAGTGCGAGTGAGGAGGTGACCTTCACTTCCACACTCCTCCCGCTCTGCATTGGATGTCCATAATCCTGAGTTCAGAGGGTTATGGGAAGCCCCATTGGATTGCGCCCTTAGCTAGTAATCTTCCTTTAGGATCCTAATGGGGACCAATGTGTAGGGGTAATAAAGGGTGGCTTAAAATTATGGCTTTTAATTTCATACACACAACACAAAAGGGAAAGGGAGGGTTGGGGAATAGGAAAATGAGCAAAGTTGGGTACCACGGCCACTGCATAAGATAGTCCTGGGGTGGGGGGGAGAAGCCTGGTCAATGGGAGACTCCTCACTCCTTCACCTCTCCCTCTGAGGTAGGCAACTAGAATGGTTAGAAAAAGAAAAAGAAAATATTTGTTTTCTACCAAGATTTTGTGGAAACTGAAGTGTGACAGTGAGCACTCTGGAGTCTGGTACTTTTAAATGATCTGGCACTGGATGCTTTTATGACTTGGTTTACTTGCTGAGGTATAGTTTATCTCAAATGTATTTTTCTTGCTGGTTTAATATTGTGTTTTCCATGGACTTGAATCTGTGTGTGTGTGTGTGTGTGTGTGTGATGACCCCCCTCCAGGAATCCTCCTCTGAGGACGAGTGTGACTCACCCAGGGCCCTGGACACTCCTCAGGAGCAGAGTTCAGACACTGCTGCTCCAGACGGGGCCGACCGGGCAGCTGAAGAGCTGGCAGGCCCCTCTGGCATGACCCGTGGGAGTTCCGCAGCCCAGGAGGAGTCAGAATCAGAAGTGGAGATGGTGCAGGCCCCGAGTCCCAGACAGAGGAGGAAGATGAGACGGCAGGAACAGATGTAGGCCCCTCGACGCAGCGTCCGGCTGCAAACCAGGACGTCGGCCTTGTGAGGCTTTTGTACTCAGCCTGCTGATAAGGAGCTCCAGCTGTGAGATGGGCGTGCCTAGGCAGCAGGCAGTATAACAACACTCACTCACTGAAGCCTGGGTATTGGGAAACAACGTCCTCCTTGATTCGTGTTCCTGATCCCTGACCTTGCTCCAGAACCCTGCCTTGCTTCCTGGACTCTTGGACCCGACTTTGGACTGACCCTGACACTGCCTCTGCTCGACCCCTGGACTTTTGAACAACACTCTCGGCTTGACTCCTAGGATTGTAAGACCACGCTTCTGTTACCCATCCCGCTGCAGCTCCCTTATCTTATCTCAGCTGGACATTTGGCAGTGCTCCCAGGAGTAAAGCCAACTGCTGGCTGCCGGCCAGCCTTAAACCGGACTCTGTGTGTGTGTGTGTGTGTGTGTGTGTGTGTGCGGGAGGAGGAGGGGAGCAAGGTTTCCACTAATAGTGGCAAGAGATTCTGTCATTTTAAAATTAAATGATTTAAAAAACACACAATACAGGTCATGCATAATTTGGGACGTTGGCCTCATTTTACATATAGGGAAATGTTTACTCATTGTTTTAGTTCTTTTAAAATTAAAATGTCTCTTTAGGTTACAGAGAGAAGCAAGGTGACATTAGAGAAGAAGCACTGATTTGTCATGAGTGGGCTAACTGATGCATATCGTAGAAACAATAAGAATGGTTTCCGAGAGCAGTGGAAAGAAAGATCTTAATTGCTTCCTTATCTGAGCATTGCTGAGTGGGTTTAATATATTTCCCACCTTTTAAAATCGCCTGTGCCAGCTGAGCTTTTTAGAAAGACCACTGAGATTATCAGAGAATTAGACTCCCCCTAGCACTTGATCTAATGTTTTGTATGTGTTCAATACATAAACAGAGTCTCTGCACATTGGCGGTGGAGAAAAAAGTTCAGCACAAACACGCACGTCCCTTCGCACATTATAGAGCTGTCTCTTCCCCTGACATGAATGGGGAATAAGATCTGCCGTACCCACAAGAGATCACAGGATCAGATCAAGGATGCCCACCAGAATTACCAATAGTGCTGTGCTGAAAATCACTTCCACATTTTTTTTCAACCATTCTCCTTCAATTTGATATAAAAGAAATTGCTTCCGAGGAGGAGGAGAAAGTTTTGGAGAAATTCTCATGGGTTGGGTTCAGGGCTCCTGTCCTATGCTCACCTTACTTATGGGTGTCCAAGGAGTGTGCATGAGTGCCCTGTCTTTCATTGTACAATCACATCCTTGGTAGCCTGTAGCCTCCTTGGCTTCCTTCCTGCACTTCAGTTAAAGCCCAGGGGAAGACACCATGAGGTACGTAATTCCTCTCATAGGGCTTTTTCAGATCAGCAAGTACACAGAGGCTGGGAGGCTGCAGAGCAATGGAGATACTTGTAATAAAAAGAAAACACACACACACACAGCACTGTTGGCTTCCTTGCAGTGAATTAGGCATGTTCAAATAAACCACCAAAAGAAATTCAAAATCAATTATAAAACACATTGAGAATGTGGCAGAAAAATTGAAGCCTGTTTCATGGGGGAAGAAAGCTTTCAGGAAAGGGGAGGACAGGTTTCGGCCCAGCAGTAGCGCCTCCACCTCTTCCCTGGAGCTGGACACAACACTGCCCCCCTCACACCTGCTTTGTGAAGGATGCAACATGGGGGGTCAAGCTGCTCACGCCGTTGATACTGTTGCCACTTGCAGTGGCAGCACAGAAACACCAAGTTTTCAAACTTTTCTAGTTTCCATCAGGGATGGGGACTCGGACTCGACTCGTGAGTCGGGCTGAGTCCCCCCTCTGACTCGAGTCTGACTTGAGTCCCAATATTTTTAATGGGACTCGAGACTCAACTCGGGACTCGAGACCAAGGACTCGTCAACATCCCTGGGCTGTTGATGAGTCTTCTGGCTGTGCCAGAAGGAGCGCGATCACCGGTGAAGAGCGCATGGAGGCGAGGCGCGCCACCGCTGCTCGGCCACTATGGACAGCTACCAGGAGCGCAGCCCCAACGATGTGTTGAGATTTATTTTGATTGATGTGTTGTTGTGGGGGGTTAGGGTTAGGGTCAGACATTTTGGGTTTGGCTGCCTCTGCCTGCCTGTTTGGGATTCCCTGCCTCCTCTGCCTGCCTGGTCTCTTCTTAACCAATTCCACAGTTTGAATTGTCCAAGACAAAGGCCTCTGCCTGCCTGCTTTGGGGTTCCCTGCCTCCTCTGCCTGCCTGGTTATTTTGGGTTTGTCTGCCTGGTCTGTTCTTGCCAAAATCAGTTGCAGAGTTTTGAAATAAAAAGGCACACTTGTGCCTAGAATTTATTTAAGCCACACATATGAAGTAGCCTTATTTTGTTGGGGGGAAATCCCATTGATTTTAATAGGGACTCGTGGAGTCAGTTTTGGGAGTGACTCATGACTCGTGACTCGTGAGTCACCATTTTGGACCAAGGACTCGGACTCGAGACTCAGGTCCAAAGACTCGTGACTTGACTCGTGACTCGAGACAAAGGACTCTTCAACATCCCTGGTTTCCATTTGAATGTTCCTACCACCTGCACAGGACCACAATTCGGAACGAGGGCAACTGCTCTATTCCTATTTCTTTACCCTGCACATTCAGTTGTGAACCAGAACTGTTGCTATAGTTTTGCTAGAGTCTGGAACTCCTTGGTATAAACTGGGGTGGGCAACATGTGGCCTGTGTGTCTCCCCACCCCCCCATGGCCTTCCCAGATGGTGTAGCAGTGGCAAAAAAAAAAGCCACTTTTCCCCTTAAAACAAAGTGTGTGGGGAGCACATGCCTTGTTTTAATGCAAATTCGCATTCCTCTGGGCTTATACTATAAACCATCCCTTTCTCAGACACCATTACAAACTCCCAGTAACCAGATTTTTTATTATTTTTTGCTTTCTTTCCTCTCCTTTCCCCCCAGAGTTCACTAAATAGACAATATACAAAAATAATCAGGAGAGAACAAAATCTCAGTTTGAAGAACTACTTAAAATCTTTTTAAAAAAATCACAACCGAGTATAATCATCAGTATGGCCACTAGAATCTTTAATCAAACTTATTTTTATATGGAAAAATACAGTGGTTTTTTGTCTCCACTGAAAACCTTGAAATGAGAGGCTTAAGGGCAATCAATAATTTAAGCCATACAAACGATTTCCACTCTTCACTTTCTTTGGAACAAGGAGGATATTAATTATGTGGATGTTGTTGTTTTTCTCCCCCAACCTAAAGTGATGGGTTTGTTACATTCCATAATAACTAAAAAATGTAGCTCAGGGATGTGTTTTGTTTGACAGTTGTGTGGCACAGAGGAATGGAAGCGCATTTCAGTTTTTCTTGGATCAAAGGAGGTGAGAAGTGAATGTAGCAATGTTTGCTGTAAATTGGATTGTTATGGCTTGTTTTATTTATGCAAATATTGGGAAAGGAACAAAATTCACTGAAATGAAACGCCTTAGTTGCAAAGCTGTCTTCCTGGAAACTGAACATGGAAGATAGAAAGGTGGATAAATTTCTGCAACACCCAAGATGATGCTTAACCACATTAAATAAAAAGGAACAAACAAATTACATTTTTAAAGCCATATAATAGAGATATCAGCTGTCTCTCTGTTTTAAAAAAATATCTCAGCCAATTTTTGTGGGGCTCTCTCTCTGCCTTGAATTTGGGCGAGCCATACCCTAGTGAAATTTAATAGGGATAAATGCCAAGTGCTGCACCTAGGGAAAGGAAACCAAATGCACAGTTACAGAATGGGGGACACTTGGCTCAACAATACTACAAGTGAGAAGGATCTTGGAATTGTGGTAGATCACAAACTTAATATGAGCCAGCAATGCGATGTGGCTGCAAAGAAGGCAAATGCTATTTTGGGCTGCATTAATAGAAGTATAGCTTCCAAATCGCAGGAAGTGATAATTCCCCTTTACTCAGCATTGGTTAGGCCTCATCTAACCAATGCTGAAGGACGTAGACAAACTGGAGAGGGTTCAGAGGAGGGCAACAAGGATGATAAAGGGACTGGAAACAAGGCCCTATGAGGAGAGAGTGAAAGAACTGGGCATGTTTAGCCTTCAGAAGAGGAGACTGAGGGGAAATATGATCGCACTCTTCCAGTACTTAAAGGGATGTCGCACAGAGGAGGGCCAGGATCTCTGCTCAATCATCCCAGTTTGCAGGACACGGAATAATGGGCTCAAGTTACAGGAACCTAGATTCCACCTACACATCAGGAAAAATTTCCTGACTGTTAGAGCAATAAGACAATGGAACCAACTACCTAGGGAGGTTGTGGGCTCTCCCACTCTGGAGGCATTCAAGGTGCATCTGTCAGGGATGCCTTGACTTGAATTCCTGTGTTGCGCAGGGGGTTGGACTCGATGGCCTTATAGGCTCCTTCCAACTCTACTTTTCTATGAATATGATTATCCCAGCTATGAAGTGAAGGCAGTATAGTAATTCTCCCCTCTTCAGGTGCTGAGGGAGTCCTTCCTGACTTGCTCATCCCTGAGCCCCTCTAGGTGGGTAAGACAAGCTGTCCCCAAAGGGTGAGAAAGACTGTACTGTGCCCTTCCAGGTTCCACAACCCTGAGTGTGGAACCTGGAAATCGCCCATCAACTTAAAGTTGCCTCACAGATATTCTAACCTCTCTGTGTTAATTTCCCACACAGCCCTGCCCTTGTCACAGAATAACAAGCTTAAAAATGTTGACCAGTGGTGGGCAATTTCCAGGAGTCGAGGGGCTGATCCAAGACCCCAACAGGGGCTGCATCCCTGGGCTTACATCACTGAAATTGGGTTCTGTGGCAGCAAGGGAAAATTGCCCTTTTCAAAGTCACTGAAATGTGGTGGCGCCACAGTGGAAGATCTTTTTCACCATGTGTTGCCCAATTTAGGGATGTGCGATACTGGAAAACTCATTCAGTTTGAGCTTGACAGACTTTCAACACATTTCCAACCTGATGAGCCAAAAGCGGGCCGAGTTGGGGGGGGGGCTGCTCGGCTTCTGCAAAATTGAATGAAATATTTATGCAAATTTGGAGCTGAGAACTGCGTATCTCTAGCGCAATTTGCGCAAATCGGGGGCGAAGCATTAGATTCAAGTCCTTGTTGTTCTTGTTCAGTGGGGATGTGTATCTGCTCTGGATATTACTCCAAACTTTTAAGAAGTGATCCATGGTGCCAAACCTATTTTGGGGACAGGGTCCAGCACCATGGATAGCTCCTTAAAAGTTTGGAGTAAAATCCGGAATGAACACACAGCTCTGCTGACATTGGAGCCACCAGCCTCCACTGCGTGTTGCCCTACAATGATTTAGGTATGGACTGGGAAAACAATATATCTGCTTTTCCAGTAAATGTCCTGACCATGTGATGCCAGGCAGCATGCTGTAAGGAAAAGGTGTCTGTCAAAATAAAGAGGGAGGTGGCAGAAATGTTTTGGAATGTGGTCAGACTTGGGTTACTTGCGCCTGCCTGATTTAGCCAATCAGCAACCCCAGTGGAAGGATGTGGAAAGAAGCTGCTGTTACTGCCTTGTAGAACATGATAGTAGTGAATTGCAAGGAAAGTTTTAACTAAGATTTCTGTCCTGAGTGTCTGACCCTGATCTGGCCTGGTCTAGAGTTGTGCACCAACAGACTCTCAAAATTGGCCAACCTATTTGTGGGCAGAGAAATTGGAGGGACAGTTTCACCTAATTTATCCTGGGGGAGAGGAAATTCTCCAATAGTTTCTCACTGACAGGCGTTGTAGTGCAGCTTATTTTTTCCCCCCTAGGGTTTCCCCCCACTTTTCTTTTTGTGCTGCTACTGGAAGTGGCAGCAGCATCGACTGTGTTGGCAGCCTAGCCCTCATTTTGCATTTTCCACAGTGCAGATATGATGGTGGGCATGGGCGGTATTGTGTCTATCTCCAGGGAACAGGTGGAACTAGTGAAATGCCAAAATCAATCAATCTCTCCTCCACTTTCCTGAAAAGTGTCTTCCCCCATGAAAGAGGCTTCCATTTTTCTGCCTCATTCTCAGGGCATTTATAATTTGTGTTGAATTTATTTTGCTTTTGCTGGTGGTTTTGAGCTTAGCTAATCACTGCAAGATGGCTATGGATGCTGTGTTTTATCTGTCTATTATACAATACATCTATCTCTCCATTGCTCTTCAGCCTTCCAGGCTTCCTGAGTTTCCTGATCTGAAAAAGCCCCATGGGAGAAATTACCTCTTTAATTGAAGTGCAGGAAGCCAAGGAGGCTGCAGGCTGCTGGAGAGATGATTGTACAAGGAAAGAGAGGATACTAATTACACACTCCTTGGCCACCTCATAAGTAAGGTAAATGCAAGAACCCTGAACTCAACACATGAGAATTTCCCTGGAATGTTCTTTCCCTCTGCACTTCTTTTTGAAGACAATTTCTTTTCTATCAAATTGAATGAGAATGGTCAAAAAAGTGTGGAGCAAATTTCCGACACAGCACCAGTCTGGTCCTTGACAAGGATTTTTGTTTAAAATCAGTTTCCTTGCTTTTTGGATTAGAAGGAGTTAGTCTTTTGCTTCTGGGTATCGGGATAGGGATATAATAGTTTACCTGGAGGCCAGGATAAGTAGCTTACACACACTGGCATTACTTTTTGCTCTTTTCTCCTTTTTCTTCACTGCCACCAGCCCATAGAAGTCTATCACAGCACAATATAAGTGAAATATTTAGGGGGCAAGTATCTAGTCAATAGAAGGAGCAGTACAATAACTGGTGTCACATTTGTGGTGTAAGGAATAAAGTATCACATGGTGCTGCAGGGCAGCACTAGCCAGGAAACAGGAAGACACGGTCAACAGAGCTGGGAGCCTAGACCTGACCTTTCTGAAATGTGCAAAAACCCACTACGGAATTTTACTCTAGAATAAGGCGTCTCAATTTATTTTACAATCTATCAGTGTCAGCAGGACATTCTGCTACAGCAATAGCCACCATAAGTGCCTGACCTGTATAATATCTTGCCTAGGCAGAACTTCCAGCTACCAGGCAGAATACAGAGCAGCTGCAGGTAGCATTCCTACGCTGCTGCTAGGGATGTTGTTGGAGAAATCCACAACAGACTCAAATGAGTTTGAATTTCTAAGAACCTGACCCAACGATTCTGCAGTGGACTGACTTTTCCAGAGTCGCATGGATTCAGCAGGTTTGTGAACCCTTTTTAAAAATTATTTTATGTAATTGTACACAAATTTAGTCATACAAAAAAAGTATAATGATAATTTTAAAAAAAACATCGACCAAAACTGTGCATTCCTCCCATAGGCCACATTGTGAAAATACACATTTTCCAGGGATTTGCAAATTTTGGTGGGGATTTGTGCATTTTTGGGAGTGTAACTCTGAATTTACTCAAATGCGTACAAACCCATTTGCGCAAAATCAGATTCTGTCAGTGAGTGGACAGCTGAATGAAAGGCGTCTGACCATCCGCAAAAATATAGACAGAATTGATTGTACAATGTCCGTACATCCCTAGTACTCTTGTGTTTTGTCAGGGGCCCCGCACTTGCGATTTCTATTGTGGAATAGTGACCCATTAACTTCAATAGATCATGATTTTGCAATATAATTTGCAAGTACCAGGGAGCTGATCCAGATCATAGTGGAGGGAAAGGTTTAAAGACCCCCTACCCCAGAGCATGGATCCAGATGAGGAAGTCTTGCACTTACACTACGGTAAAAAAAAAGAACAAACCATGTAGTTACTTGCTACATCTTTAATGTAACCTCTGCTTTTGCCCCTTTGTGTTGGGGCACTGGCAGCCAGGAGTACAGGGTGCTGGAAATATGAGTTCTGGCAGAAATGGTCCATATTTCAGAAGGAAATTCTGTGGCAGATCTTGCAGGATTTGGGAGGGCAGGCAGGCAGGCAGACAAACACTAGGAAATAATGGAGAATGCTGAAATGTGCAAGTGCTTGGAATGTTACTAGAGAACATGTATATTTGTATTGGGGGAAAATATATATACCCTGCCTTTAAAAAACAAAAACTTAAATAAATGTACATAATCTGGCTATTTTTTAGGCACACCCAGGTCCAATTCAGTACAGAGATGGACAAATCTGCCACTTTCTCTTTCTCCTGCATTCAATTTCTTTTTGTTTTTTAATCTCAAGTTCTTAATGTCCCATATATGAAGACATTTGTAAACTTTGGTAAATTCTTATCTAAAACAAACTGAAATGAAATTCTCACTCATCTGCACCAGCCAAATTCATTATGTAGAGCTATTCCTGGCATGGAGAGGACCATGTTATACCTGCCTGCCATGTCGCTGTTAAATGTGAGAAGCCTGTGAGAAAAAAAAAGAGAGAGGTGGCAACCCAAATTCATTCATTCATTCATTCATTTATTTATTTAATACATTTTTATACTGCCCAATAGCCGAAGCTCTCTGGGCAGTTTACAACAGTTAAAATCATAAAATACAATATAAAATATAAAATTTAAAACCACAGATTAAAAACAAACAGCAGAGCTAGCAGCAGCAGTTACAATAACGGAATTAAAAACAATTACAAGATTAAAATGATTAAAATGCCTGGAAGAACAGAAAGGTCTTCACCTGGCGCCGGAAAGAGTACAAAGTAGGCACCAGGCAAACCTCTTTGGGGAGCTCATTCCATAACTGGGGTGCCACAGCAGAAAAGGTCCTCCTCCTAGTAGCCACCTGCCTCACTTCCTTTGGCAGGGGTTCTCGGAGAAGGACCGCTGAGGAAGATCTTAGTGTCTGGGCAGGTACATATGGGAGGAGACGATCCTTCAGATACCCTGGCCCCAAGCTGTTTAGGGCTTTAAATGTTAGCACCAGCACTTTGAATCGGGCCCGGAAACAGACTGGCAGCCAGTGCAGATGAGAAAGCACTGGCATAATATGTTCTCGTCGGCCAGTCCCGGTTAATAATCTCGCTGCCCTATTTTGGATCAGCTGAAGTTTCTGGACCGTTCATCACCACGAACCTAGTTGAATACACAGGGATTCAAACACACTCTTGTAGGACCTAAGCATGCAAAGACCTGAGGCTGGCTGGATGAATCTGTCAGTTTCAGTTTGTCAATAATAATAATAATAATAGTAGTAGTAGTAGTAGTAGTAGTAGTAGTAGTTGTTTAAAAAAAACATCAAGTTTTTCCCATCTCATTTATCAGACAATCAGTATAAAGCAGGTACAGCACATGTTAAAGGGGGGAGGGAGGGAAATAACTATTTAGTGATCACTGTGAGGCACCTTTTGAGGGCGAAGGGGGCATCCTCAGGCATCCTCATCAAGGCTGCAAAGTTCAAGGAATGGAGACAGGAGCTCCACTTGATGACTGTCTGACTCAAAGCAGCAGGGCAACAGGAGCAGTGATGTGGACAGAACTCTCTTGGCACAGCAAACAGAGCGCTCAGAGGGGCTGTGAACAGGAAGACAGCTACTTCAGGGCCCTGAGCCAGAAGACCTCTCCTGTACGTTGAGCCATAAGGAGGAATGCTCTAATGCCTCAGACCAATAGGGACTTACACTACTGGGAGGGAATTTAGTAGCTAAGGTTATAACCCATTGCAGGTTCTTTAAATTTACACTTAAAGAACCTTAAAGAAAAGTTGTTGCCCTTTTAAAATTCAACATGGTGTCTCGTCTCATCATTACAGGGCTCCAGATCCAAATGTTCGTTTAGTTAACAATCATACAGAACACTCTCATAATGGGGCAGGAGAACATAGATCAGGAGGATGCAAGTTGCTCCTGGTAAGCCCTTTTAAAATGCTCCATGACTCTTATGATAAGTGGTGGTTGAAACCCACCCATCACAATTTGGAATTGTCTTAGGATATACAAGCATTTGGGGAGAATTATCCGAGGGAAAATGTTTTTTCCTGATCGTTCTGCAAAGCTTAGAATTAGGAACAGGAGAGAAATGTGTTCAATTTGCATTTTAATGCAAACTTACCTAAATTTGCACTTTTGAACCATTATACAAACCGGAATTCAGTTGCCCTTCAAAATTCAGTTTTCTGAATTTTCCAGTGGAGTTCTCCAATCATAAAATGCATACAAATATGTGTATATTGGGGGAAAACTGTTTAAAAATGCATTATATGAGGGAAATTGTTTGCAAAAAATGTTTACATTTAGACAAAAATGCATGTATTAGGAGAAATATGTATGCCTAAAAATGCTTACAAATTTTCATGTGAACTTAAAAAAAAAATTCTCATGGTTTGGGATGGACTGAATCACTTCTGCTGCTGCTCCTCCCACTCTGCACTGGATGAGTGTGAGCCTCCAAGTTCGGAGGCTCCCACTCATCTTGATTAGATTGAGCCCTTACTATTGGAAAAATGAGAAACTGGGAGAAACTGAAAATGGCAAAATTGTCCAAGTCTATTCCTACTTGGAGGTAGGAAGGGAAGAACGAGGGATGATGATAGATTCTGAGCTAATGTATGCTTTTATTGTATTGTATTATTTGCATTGTACCCTGCTTTGGGATTGTTTTATCATCAAAAATAGGCAATAAATTTTATAAATAAAGATTTCTACCTGGTGGCAGCTGAAAAGGTCAAACAAAAGATTGAAGACTGAAAAAATGAGAAACTAAAAGAATCCATAATTGACCAATCTGTCCATCCCTGCTTAGAAATATCAGCCTGAGAGAGTTCATTCCCTCTCATCTGACAGTTTCTAGTCTTACCCCACTTTCTCACACATTCCCAAATATATGAAGTTGGAAGTGGAGAAGAGGGCAAATCATTACTTGGAGACTGCAAGGAAAAGCTGGTCGTTTCTAAGCTACTCCTTACTCTCTGCAATTTTCAGTTGCTACACCATTAAGGCAATGCATTTTGAGCCATCACTTTACAGCATGGAGAACCCTTCTGACATGATTGTAGATAGGAAGTTGCATTTGGAAACCAAACAACCTCTCTGAATTTCAACCCGCCTTCTCCCTCAGCAACAATGATAATCAAAACTCATTTTCATTTCCAGAATAAAACTGGTGTGTGTGCAGTAATGCATGGAGTTACAGTGGTGGGCAAAGAACTCTGTGCATCTGTCTTTCTATCCACCCGTCAACTCTATTTCTTCTTTACTGTACATCTGCTGCCAATGACAAAGTCACATAAAAATTCCCAGCCATTGCCAAGTGTTTCAGGAAGGGTGGTCAGCACATCTGAGGCACATTTACCATCTGCTCGCTCTTTGTGTACTGAAGAGCCACCACAGTAAGTGATCCAGAAATTTACTACCCAGTACTTGAAGTTAAGACTATCTAACACTCACTGGGTCAACCTTATGCATGCCAGATAAAGACAATGGGCAATGAATGATCCGAAGTTAAGAACAACATACTTTGTCACAAACATTCTACTAGCACATGCATTTCATTTTCAATTTCCTTTCCACCATTTGATTCATATTTTGGTATATGGAAACTGTGAGCATCCATTGCCCACATGCCATTAGGTCCACTGTTGTTTGAGTTAGATTTCAAAACATGATCACTCAAGCAAGGAAGTATACACATAGGGATGAACTAAAACTTCTCACCATTTTTTGCAATAAAATAAGATTAAAAATGCTGCAGTGTCTCCCTTTTTAAATGTTTTTTTTTTATCACTCCTTGTCCCCAAAACGTTTTCCTGTTCTAAAAATTGTCCACATTTCCCTTACTCTTAATTGTCCTCACTTTCCTTATGTCAAACAGTATTTTAAAAAAGCAGCAGAAGGAGGAGGAAAGAAGGAAGGAAGGAAAGAAAGAAAGAAAACATTCACATAGTATGCATTTTTGGAAGAACTTTCCACCCCTTAGAAATCTCTAGGTTTGACTGAAAAATCCACAGTGGAGAATATTCAGCAGAACAATAGATACAATATATATTTTTTAAAAGTTACATGTAACTGTCATGCAACAAAATACAAATACTTTCCTGATTGCTCCTACATAGGATGTTGTATGTGCCTATTATATGACATATAAAAGTCATAACCATAGTATGTTCAGATTAGAGGTAGATGAATCTGTCAAATTCAGTTTCTCTAATTTTCTTAAGTATGATTCATCCCAAACATTGAGATTTTTTTTAGAAAAAAATCACATGAAAATTCATATGCATCTTTGTGTGCATTTCTCCCAATATTCTCATTTTTGTCATGATTTTGCTTAATATACACAATTTTTCAAGCAATTTTCATCGTTTAATGTATTTTTTAGCATTATTGTCACTAAAAAACTTATTTTGTGAGTACTTTCTCCTAATACATACATATGTATGTTTGTATTATGTATTTGTATTCTGTATTACACATTTTGATTGGAGAACTGCATTGCAAATTTCAGAGAAATGAGACCTTTGAAGGATAACTGACTGAGTTGCAATTCATGTATTGGTTCAAAAGTGCGAAATTAGCTAAGTTTGCATTATAATGCTGACTGAACAAATTTCTCCCCAATCCCCAGTTCAGATGAAGGTAGAAGATTGCAAGATTGACCTAGTCCAAAATACTGTACACAAATATTCAACATGTCATCTGCACAGATATTAAATAGTGTGGAAATATTAAATGGAAAGGATTCGTCCACAGAAGAATTGCCTCGCTTCATCAGATCAAATTGCAGTATTCAGATATCCCTGGGAAGCACACAGCAAGCAAGAGATGAAGGCAATAGCTATTCCCCTCTTGTTTGTCCCGTGAATCTGGTGCTTAGAAGCATCCATGAAGATCTCAGTTAGCTATGATGGGCATAATGCCATTACTAGGGAGGTATGAGAATTTTGGTTTTGCTCACAAAACATTCTGGCATGCCCCATTTGAAGTTTCAAATACAAGTGCAAGCACATATCCACCAAACACATTCATAAACTGTCAAACATGCTTGGGTTTGTTTCGTTTCCAATTCCCAGTTCGATTTGCACAAATTTTGGCAGAAATTGCACAAATCTCCCATTCGAATGCTGCTCGATTCGTGCAAGTTTTCCATTCATGCAAAGCGAACAGTGCTTCCAAACACGAACAGGAATTGGGCACGAGACAAGTGGCGAGACGAATAAATCAATGATATGTTATGTGAAGAAATACTTCATTGTTTTTTCTGCAATTTCAACCCTGACAGGTTGGCTTTCTAACATCTACTATTCTGAAAGAAAGAAAGAAAGAAAGAAAGAAAGAAAGAAAGAAGGCATATTAAATGGAATAACACATTTACAATGGGACTTACTTCTGAGTATCTATGCATATGATTCTGGTTAAGGTATCATCTGTTTGACCTTAAGACAGTGGTCCCCCCCAATCCTTTTTGGGTTGGTGGGCACATTTTGAATTTTGATGGTGCTCTCACAAAATGGCTACCATAGGGTGGCTTGTCCCATTCAGAAAATAGCTGCTAAGGTGGGCATGGCTGGTCACAATACACTGATTTCCCAGAAGGCAAATTGGTGAAACTAAAAGAAATATGTCTTTCCCAAGAACCTAATAAAGGGAGAAGTGGGGTCTGAACTCAGAAACACAAAACCAATCCTTTGAATCCAAATAACACTGGAGGGTGGCACTTCACTTTGCAGCATACAGGCCTCCCTTTTTTTTTTTTTTAAACAGGCAATTAAAAAAAAGAATTAAAGTAAAAATCAGGAGGGGTAGGAAACTTGGTGGGTGCCAAGAAAGGTGTATGCTGGCACACTGGTGCCCATGGGCACTATGTTGGAGACCCCAGCTTTAAGATAACAGCATGCCAGAATCCTATGCCCCTCCGAAGCACCTCTGGCTCTGGGTCAGTTGCTGTTCTCCATCTGGCTCCTAATTGGCAGGAGGCATGTCCGAAGTAGTAGTGATTCATTCAGAAATGCAGTGGGTGACTGCCTATGAGAGTAGGTAATTTTGGTGCATCTGCATTGGGTGCCATTGGATCATTCAGTCCCTTGTGATGTGGAGACAAAGATCAGAATTACCTGCCCTCATAAGATGCTGATTGAAACACAAGAACATTAAAAAAAAGCCCCGCTGGATTGGACAAAAATGCCTACCTAGTTGAGCATCCTGTTTCTCACAGTGGCCAACCAGATTATGATTATGATGATTATGATTCTCCGCGCTGCTCGAGCCCACCGAGCTGGCCGTGCTGGTCCCATCAAGTCACTTCCGGCTGGGCGGAAGTGACGCGACAGGACCGTGCGCCGGCGTGCTGGACCCCCGCGCTGCATATTTTGTGGAGAAACCAGCCGGAAGTGACGGGACGGAACCGGCGTGGCCGGCACGGTGGGCTCAAGGCGGTAAGCCGAAGGAGCACTGGACCCGGTAAAGCCCCGCAAGCCTCGAGGTGGGCGTGAGCGGGCCTGATTTCAGCCCGCTACCCCACCTCGAGGCGAGCAGGCACACCCCTATGACTTCATGCATATATCTGACCAGGTTTAGCACTACATATGGTGCACAGCATAATAGTGATGGATCTCCTTTGGCCATAATACAGAATGTGCCTCAGTTGTACCTTTCTTGCAGAGAGCTAAATACCCCTCTGAGTGTAATTCTTGCACTGCCAAATGCAATCAAGGTGACACCTGGTGGAGGTTTTTCATTGTGATGGTATAGCTGTCTTCTGACACATTGTTTACATTAGCACCTACTGAAAACTTTTGTGGTCCCTTCTCCAGCCAGATGCAGAAACAGAACGCTCTGGAATCTTTCATCCGCACCATCCGCACCATAAGAAATATGGTATACTTTGAGCTCTTTTTCAACTTTCTCCAATTGTTGACCACATTGCCCTTTTCTGGGGACACTATTTGTGCCGTCACCTAGGTATGTGCTGACACTGGGAAGTCCAATTCATTTCAGCTTGACAGACTTCCTGCCCACTTCTGATCTGATGATTGGAAGTGGGCCAAGTCACACACACACACCACCGCAGACTTCCGTTTCTAAGACAGGCCATGGTTTATACATATTTTTAAAATGCTAGGGAAATTCGCACAAATCGCAAATTTCTATTTGCGCAAATTGCAAGCTGGAAACTACATAGTTCTAGCGTGATTGGCACAAATCATGCTAGAACTACATAGTTTTCAGCTTCCAATTTGTACAAACAGTGCAAATCGCATGTTTTGTGCAAATTTCCTGAGTATTTTTTTTTTAAGTGGAAACCATGGCCTGTTTTAGAGACAGAAGTCTGGGAGCTGGCTTGACTCACACAACAGCAAGTTGGAGCCAGCTCCAGACTAATGAACCAGAATCCATGGGGGCCAAATCATGAAAATCTGTTGGATTTTCACCCCCCCTATTGGATTCCTCACAAAACTACTATCACCATGCAGCTGAGATGGCAATGAAGAACAGGCCCACCATTGGCACCATGTAGTATTCTTTTACATGCAGATTATAATATAATTATTATTATTATTATTATTATTATTATTATTACTACTACTACTACTACTACTACTACTATTACTATTTTATTAATTACCCGCCTCTCCATCTAGATCGAGGTGGGGAACAGCAGAAAATATAAAATACATAGAATAAATAACATAACACATACTATTGAAACATCTTAAAACATCATAAAAACATCTTAAAACATCTTAAAACATCTTTAAAACATCCTAAAGGCATCCTAAAATTCCGGATAGGCCTGCCAGAAGTGATCAGTCTTTATGGCTTTTTTAAATTCCAAAAGACTGGTAAGTTGACGAATCTCCTCTGGCAGGCCATTCCATAATCTGGGAGCAGCAGAAGAGAAGGTCCTCTGGGTAATACTTGTCAGCCTAGTTTAGGCTGACTGAAGTAGATTCTTCCCAGAGGACCTAAGTGTGCGGGGCGGACTGTACGGGAGAAGGCGATCCCGTAGGTAGCCTGGACCCAAACCATGTAGGGCTTTAAAGGTAATAACCAACACCTTATACTTCGCCCGGAAACTGATTGGCAGCCAGTGGAGTGCTTTTAAAACTGGTGTGATGTGGGCACCCCTAGGTGTACCAGTAACCAGTCTGGCTGCCATATTTTGCACTAGTTGAAGTTTCTGGACTAGGTATAGAGGTAGCCCTATGTACAGCACATTGCAGAAGTTGAGCCTCGAAGTTTCCAATGCGAGCACTACCATCTTTAGGTCATAGAATCATAGAATCATAGAAAAGTAGAGTTGGAAGGGGCCTACAAGGCCATCGAGTCCAACCCCCTGCTAATTGCAGGAATCCAGGTCAAAGCATCCCTGTCAGATGGCTGTGCAGCTGCACCTTGAATGCCTCCAGATTGGGAGAGGCCCACCACCTCCCTAGGTAGTTGATTCCATTGTCTTATTGCTCTGACAGTCAGGAAATTTTTCCTGATGTTTAGGTGGAATCTGGGTTCCTGTAACTTGAGCCCATTATTCTGTGTCCTGCAAACTGGAATGATCAAGAAGAGATCCTGGCCCTCCTCTTTGTGACAACCCTTGTCACAAGTACTGTGACAAGTACTGGAAGAGTGCAATCATATCTCCCCTCAGTCTCCTCTTCTGAAGGCTAAACATGCCCAGTTCTTTCAGTCTCTCCTCATAGGGCCTTGTTTCCAGTTCCTTAATCATCTTTGTTGCCCTCCTCTGAACCCTCTCCAGTTTGTCTACATCCTTCTTAAAGTGTGGTGCCCAGAACTGGATGCAGTACTCAAGATGAGGCCTAACCAGTGCAGAGTAAAGGGGAATTATCACTTCACACGATTTGGAAGCTATACTTGTATTAATGCAGCCCAAAATAGCATTTGCCTTCTTTGCAGCCACATCGCATTGCTGGCTCATATTCAGTTTGTGATCTACCACAATTCCAAGATCCTTCTCACTTGTAGTATTGTTGAGCCAAGTGTCCCCCATTCTGTAACTGTGCATTTGGTTTCCTTTCCCTAGGTGCAGCACTTGGCATTTATCCCTATTACATTTCATTCTGTTGTTTTCGGCCCAGCGCTCCAGCCTATCGAGGTCACTTAGAATTTTGTTTCTGTCTTCCCAGAGTATTAGCTGTTCCACCCAACTTTGTGTCATCTGCAAATTTGATAAGCATTCCCTGCACCTCCTCATCCAAGTCATTAATAAAAATGTTGAAGAGCACTGGGCCCAGGACCGAGCCCTGTGGTATGCCTGCTCATTACCTCTCCCCAGTTTGAGAAGGAAACATTGATAAGCACTCTTTGAGTCCGATTCTGTAGCCAATTGTGGATCCACCTGATAGTTGTTTCATCTAGCCCACTTTTAGCTAGCTTGCTAATCATGAGGCACTTTGTCAAAAGCTTTGCTGAAGTCCAGATATATTATGTCCACAGCATTCCCACAGTCCACAAGGGAAGTTACCCGATCAAAAAATGAGATCAGATAAGTCTGGCAGGATTTGTTCTTGACAAATCCATGCTGGCTTCTAGTAATCACTGCATTGTTTTCAAGGTGCTTGCAGACTGACTTCTTTATAATCTGCTCCAAAATTTTCCCAGGGATTGATGTCAGACTGACTGGCCTATAGTTCCTAGGTTCCTCCTTCTTGCCCTTCTTGAAGATGGGAACAACATTTGCCCTCCTCCAGTCATCTGGCACTTCACCTGTCCTCCATGATTTCTCAAAGATAATAGACAGTGGTTCTGAGAGTTCTTCTGCCAGTTCCTTTATTACTCTTGAATGCAGCTCGTCAGGCCCTGGAGATTTAAACTCGTTCAGAGTAATCAGGTGCTCCTTGACCATTTGCCTATCAATCTCAAGCTGCAATCCTACCCCTTCAGTCTGCACTTCAGGTTTGCCAGTGGGGTCATAGACCCTCTTTTGGGAGAAGACCGAGCTGAAGTAGGAATTGAACACTTCTGTTCTGCCTTTTCTTTGTCTTCTGTTATCAATTTGCCATCCTCATTGCATAGTTGAACCACCATTTCTTTCCTCTGTCTTTTACTGTGCATATATCTGAAGAAAGCTTTCTTGTTGTTTTTAGTATCCCTCGCTAACCTTAGCTCATTCTCAGCTTTAAGCCTTCCTGACACTATTCCTGCAGTTCTGTGCTACCTGCCTGTACTCTTCCCTTGTAGCCTGTCCTTCCTTCCACTTCCTATATGTGTCTTTTTTTGTTTTCAGGTCATCTTTGAGTTTATTGTGAAGCCACATTGGCTTCTTCTGTTGCCCTCTGCCTTTTTTCCTTGTGGGAATTGTTTGCAATTGCGCCTTTAAAATTTCCTTTTCTAAAAACTCCCACCCATCCTGGGCTCCTTTCCTCATTAGAGTCGCTTGCCATGGAATCTTACTTATCATTGTTCTGAGTTTGTTAAAATTGGCTTTC
Organism: Shinisaurus crocodilurus; assembly: GCA_021292165.1. Classification (NCBI taxonomy): domain Eukaryota; kingdom Metazoa; phylum Chordata; class Lepidosauria; order Squamata; family Shinisauridae; genus Shinisaurus; species Shinisaurus crocodilurus. The sequence continues at coordinate 27,524,226 of CM037878.1, forward strand.
CTAAAATCCAGGGTACATGTTTGGCTACACTCAGCTTTTGCTCCCCTTAGAATCAAGAACTCAAGTATAACATGGTCACTTTCCCCCAGAGTTCCTGAAACTGCCACTTTATCCACTAACTCGTCTCTGTTGGTTAGAATCAGGTCAAGGATAGCCGATCCTCTAGTTCCTTCTTCCACTTTCTGTAGGAGGAAGTTATCAGCAGCACAACTCAGGAATTTCTTGGAGGGGCCATGTTTGGCTGAATAAGTCTCCCAACAGATATCAGGGAAATTGAAGTCACCCATTACTACTACATCATGCCTCCTTGAAACATTTGCAATTTGCTTTTCAAAAGTTCCATCCTCGTCTTCTCCTTGATTGGGTGGTCGGTAGTAGACTCCAACTGCCATGTTCGTTTTATCCTTTGCCCCCTTTATTTTAACCCAGATGCTCTCAATGCGGCTGCCAAGGTCCTCTTCCTGTATCTCTGTGCAGAGATTCATATCTGTAACATACAGCGCAACTCCACCTCCCTTTCTGTTGCTTCTGTTCCTTTTGAACAAGTTATACCCTTCAATTGCTGTATTCCAGTCATGGGAGTCATCCCACCAGGTTTCAGTTATCCCTATCATGTCGTACTTGCCCTCATGTATCAAGAGTTCAAGTTCGTCTTGTTTGTTGCCCATACTCTGGGCATTAGTATAGAGACATCGAAGACTATGTGCTTTATACTCCGACTTTTTTCCTACATTTTGTGGTAGATTATCATTGGGCACTGCTGGAGCTGTTCTCTCCGTTGTGGCACAGAGGCCTTCTTCCATTGGAACTCCTGAGTTTATGTCTCCCTCCCCTGTTGGATTCAGTTTAAAGCCCTCCTGATTAAGTTCCTCATGCTGTGGCCAAACACATTCTTTCCAGTCCTTGTGAGGTGCAACCCATCCTTTGCCAGCAGTCCATCTTCCAGGAAGTGTAGCCCGTGGTCCCAGAATCCAGAACTCTCACGTCGGCACCACCTTCGTAGGTCTTCCAACTCTAGGAAGGGGTGCAGCTGGTGTATCAGCTGAAGCTGATAATAGGCACTCCTAGCCATCGCATCTATCTGGGATGTCATTTGGAGCGACGGATCCAGAAGCACCCCCAAGCTGCGAACACAATCTTTCAGGGGGAGTGTAACCCCATCCAGAACTGGTTGATATACCTTCCAACCCAGGTTGTGGCCTTTGACAGCAAGCACCTCCGTCTTGTCTGGATTCAGTTTCAGTTTATTTTCCCTAATCCAGCCCATTACTGCCTCCAGGCATTTATTCAGAGGAGACACACTGTCCTTAGCTGACACTGTTGCCGTTGCTGAAGGCATAGAGAAATATATTTGGGTGTCATCAGCATACTGATAGCACCCCACCCCATGCTTCCGGATGATCTCTCCCAGCGGGTTCATGTAGATATTAAATAGCATTGGGGAAAGAATAGCTCCTTGTGGCATGCCACATAGCAGCTTCTTTTTGGAGGAGAAGCTATCCCCAAGCATCACCATCTGGAACCTACCTGAGAGGTAGGACCGGAACCACTGAAGCACAGTGCCCCCGATTCCCAGTCCCCTCAGGCGTTCCAGAAGGATACCATGGTCGATGGTATCGAAAGCCTCTGAGAGGTCCAAAAGCACCAACAGGGACACACTCCCCCTGTCGGTACTCAGGAGTAGATCATCTACTAAGGCGACCATAGCAGTCTCAACTCTGTATCCTGCTCTGAAGCCAGTTTGAAATGGGTCTAGAAAATCAGTGTCATCCAAAACTGCTTGGAGCTACACACACACATGGTTGCACACCTCCAGGTTGACCATGTGCCACAGCTGACTCCTGGAGAACAGTTGAGCTTTATTCAACAGATAAGCATCACTGGCCTTGACACTCGCAAAAAGAGAAATGAACTGGTGGAGTGGAAGAACATGAAAAAGTCCCACTGACTGAGTCCATCGGAGGAGTGGTGGCTATAGCCAATCCCCTTTTAACCTTTTACACACCATATAGCATAGCCATCATGACTAATATGCACAGTTTAATGTTTAACTGTGTTCTCTGTGAAGAAGTTTGTGAATTGCTGTTTGTGAATTACTGTTTGTGAATTACTGTTGTAGACCAGAATGATAAAACACTTGCTCTTCTAAGTCAACAGGATTGGAAGGATGCAATTGAGTCATTTTAGGACACTCATCCAAAGTAAGAGGTAATTTAAATATATTTTAGATATGGTAAAGAGCCAACGGCATCATTTATTATCTGCTGTCTGAACACAAATGTACTAGCAATAGGTCAGTAATGCACATACTGCATTCTACTAGAAAGTAACACAACATAGTCTGCTGCAGCGAGAAGGGTGGGCTTTCGTTGCATCTGCAAAAGGGAACGTACAAGAGTACCTCTTCTGAAACAAGATAAATTAGGTCCCAAATCCTTAGAAGATTTTTTTTTCTTTTTTACCACATTATACTTGCAAGGCATATTTAAATTGATTTAACCCTCCCCCATGCTTTAGTTAAGATTAACCAGGTGGGCGGCTGTCCACTTCATGAATTTACTTGTGCACAGCTATAAAAGCCCAGATAAATACATTTTAAAAAATGCATTGTGGTGCGGGGGGGACGGGACACAGACAGACACACCAGGCTATTATTATTATTATTATTATTATTATTATTATAATTATTATTATTATTATTATTATTATTATTATCTATTTTTTGCTTAAGGGTAATATATAAAAGGGTAAATCATTGAAAGAAAATTTTCAGAAGGCTTAGAAATTTTACACTGATCAAAGGCAAATAGACTCCAATTCAACAAGGAATATAAAACTGCTGTATGAACTCCCCTCCCTTTTTTCCTAGTTGCAGATGAAATGGAAAAGCCTTCCCCTCTGAGTCATATCTAGTTTAAAATCCATTAGCTAATACTGTGTGCCCTAAGGTTAGAGAAGTGGGGGTGGGGACCAAACGTTGAGACTACATTTTTGATAGATTTTAGATCTCCTTCCAGTTTTGCATATACTTTTTCTACCTCTTATCTCCACATAGATACAAAGAAGCCTGGCTGCTTTAGGCTGCAAGACTTCTGAGAGGTAATTAGGTAACTGAACTCACCTGATTCTAAATTTAAAAGACAGGCTCGCCTGTATATATTTTTTTGCCACCAACCAAATCATTCCCTCTAATAGTGAACTCACTTGATGAGTACTAGCAGGTCCGTAGCCCAATGGGGCCACTGAGAAGCAAGTGGTGTGTATCAGCAGGTTCAGGGTTTGCAGAAGTACCAAAGAAATAATAAAAATACTCCATGGAGGTAAGCCCCCATTGAAAAACACAGTCCATTAAGGACTGTGCATGTTCAGTGGCCACATAATGTTGAGTGTCTTTTGGAGCAGGATGGAAAACCAATAATGGACTACCCCAGGGTCATTGAGTCTCAGGCCTGAGGTCCCAATCCAGACCTCTGGGGATCCTCAGATGGTCATGCCCCCTTCCCCACATTGCCAGGTGGTTTTCCCCTCCGCCCAGTCATCTGGTGCCTACCCAGCCTTTGCACATCCCATGCCCTCCAATTCTATAAAGTTGAGTTACTGGCAGTACGAGCTTTATGCTAAAATATGCTAGTAATTTTGGCATTTTGGCCCTGCCCCTTTTTGCTTTCAGCCCTGCCCTCCACTGGAATGTGGCCCTTGAGTAGGGGTGCTAATCCTACCTTTGGGGGGGGGTGCTTGCCTTTGCTCACCTTTTCTCGGTGAGCACCCCCCCCCAGAAGGCCCAAATTCCTGTGCCGCTCGATCCTCCTCACCAGCAGTGCGGGGTCCCATCGCGTCATTTCCAGCTGCCAGGAAGTGACGTGACGGGATTCCGCACTGCATTTTTGGTGTAAAAACCAGGGCAACCTAGCTTAAAACGGCCGTGGTTTGTTATTCGTGGCCATTTTAAGCTAGGTTGCCCTGGTTTTTATGCCAAAAACGCAGTGCGGGGTCCCATTGCATCACTTCCTGGCAGCCGGAAATGATGCGATGGGACCCCGCGCTGCCGGCATGGCATGGAGCGATGGGATGAGCAGCGGCCAAGTAAAGCGTGCGAGTGTCAAGGGGGCTGAAAGCGGTCCGAGCGGTACGGTTTCGACCCACTTTCAGCCCTCTCGAGACTCTAGGATACATCCCTACCCTTAAGAGTTTCTCCAAAATGGAATTTGGCACTTGGACTGAAAGAGGTTCAACACCCCTGGTGTAGACAATACTGAGTTAAACAGACCAAAGGCAGCCTTCACTGTTCCTACATTCTGGCAATGATACCCATGAGCTCGGGTTGGCTAATGGAATACAATGAGTTGATGCTTAGGAATGGGCCTCCTGAGAGCTTCTCCAAAATGGAATTTGGCCCTTGAGTTGAAAGTGGTTCCGCAACTCTGCTCTATTGGGAATCCATGTATGGTCAAGAAACTCTTCAAGCAGCGGGCAAAGCTGATAAGAGATTCAGTATTTGACTTGCCATTGGATATCTCCTAAAGCAAATTTTCAGATTGAATTTGGAAGTTCCTGCCCAGGAAATACATCCAAGGAATTCTTAATGAAACAAAACAAAAACTGTTTTGCTTTTTTTAAAATAAAAAGAAAGAAAGAAAGAAAGAAAAAAGAAAAAGAAAAAGAAGATGAAGAAGACGAAGACGAAGACGAAGAAGACGAAGAAGAAGAAGAAGAAGAAGAAGAAGAAGAAGAAGAAGAAGAAGAAGAAGAAATGTCAATATTTCTTATTCTTAGAGTTGTTCTACACATATCAAAGACTGCCTTCTCCCATTACAAACCCACCCATTATTTAAGGCCATTTGGGGAGGGCCTTATTTGGGTACCCCTACCTAACTGAAGAGAGCCATGTGCTGATCTCTGTTGTAGTGACAAAATCTGGCATGCCCTCCGTTCTTGTCATCACAACTGAAAAATGATATTGTAGAGCTAGAAAAGGAACAGAAATGAGCAACCAAAATTATCAAGCTTCTGGAGCAACTCCCCCATGAGGAAAGGTTATAAAATTTGAGGCTTTGTAGCTTAGAAAAACTTTGGTGAATAGGGGTAAGGGGTTTATGATAGAGGTGTTTTAAAATATGGATGGTGTGTGGATAAAGTTACGTTTTTCTCCCTCTTTCATAATTCTAGAACCTGGAGTCATCCCAAGTGGGAGATTCAAGAAAGATAAATGGAAGTACTTCTTCACACAATGAATAGTTAAACTATGAAATTCAGTAGCACAAGGTGTAGTGATGGTCACCAACCTGGATGACTTTAAAAGAGTATTACACAATTTCATGGAGGATAATGTTATCATTGGCTATTAGGCATGATGGCTATATATTACCTCTGATATAGGAGGCAGTGTGCCTCTGAATACCAGTTTGTTTGTTCATTTATTTAATACATTTATATTCTGCTGAACATATTTAAAAATATATCTAAGTGGTTGCTGGGGAACATGAGTGGGAGGGTCCTATTGTGGTCATGTCCTACTTGCCAGCTTCCCATTGGCTTCTGGGAATGGAATGCTAGACTAAATGGACCTTCGGTCTGCTTTAGCATGTATTTTCTTATGTTCTCAGTGGGTGAACTTAAACTACTAACTATCTCTCCTCCTAACCTAACTCACAAGGTTGTTCTGAGGATAGATGGGGAGCGGGGATAAATTAATGCTGCATGGAGCTCCATGGAGGCAAGGCAGGATACAAACGTGATAAATTATTCCCCTAGGCTTTGATCAGATACTGCTGTAATTATTTTAATGTTGTTTTTATAGATTTGCAGATTTTAGATCATTTTATGTGTGTGTTATTTTGTGCTGTTTCTAATATTTCATTGTAAGCCCTGATAATGTGCTTGAAGGGAGGGGTATAAATCTTCATAATAAACAAATATAAATAGTGTGGGCTTTTTTGTTGTTGCTGCCTGTTTTATATATTCTTTTGTTTTTGTTTTATTTTTTAATAATACTTTTATATGATATGGCAGAATATAAATATATCTATCATAATAAAGGAGAATGTCTGTCTGTCTGTGTCATAGCTCCAAGACCATGAAACCAAGAAACCTGAAACTTGACATGCATACTAAGGGGACCCTAGGTGTGTGCACCTGAGAGTTATCTGGGTTTAAAAAAAAATATGCATCAATTAATTGTAATTATTTTTAATGTGTCCATGTGCTTAGAGCCTGAAGTACCATCTTTAGTCACTAGGTGGGAGACTTCCCTAACCAACAGACTTTGCAGTCGATACAGTTTGATGCCATGGGGGGAATATTCTGAGGGACAAAGTTATATGGCTACCCCCTTTCCCCTTCTGTGTAGCAGCCCCCTCAGGGGAATGGGGTGGACAATCCCCAACCTCAAGGAGCTATAGGGGGCACCATGGCAGGGGCCATGCCTAGGGGTGCCAGCAATGTGTCCAACTCTGACACCTGGGTATTATTGCTTGAAGGCTTTGCTGTATTAAACTAGGAGCTATTCCAACCCATGTGAAGCTGGATACATTCACTAGTTAATAAATAACAAATAATCCTTATTTACGCACAAGCCCCATTGAAATGAACAGGAACTTTGGAAGAGTAGGACAGTATGGGTCTATGAGCAGCTGTGTCTATTGTTTTGCTTCTGAGAACATCTATGTATATTGTGCCCTTTTAGTGGGAGAAAATATGACTAAAGTTTACATTCAAGAAAATTGTATCTTTTTTTTTTAAGCTGGACAGCTTAAAACAGGCTGGACTGAGTTATTGTGCACAGATCCTTTTATACAACAATGGGATTTCTATATGCACAGTGGCAAGATTACACCCTAAGGCTGCAATCCTATAAACACATACCTGGGTGTAAGCCTCATTGAACTCAGTGATCCTTACTTCTGAGCAGAATCACATAGGATTGCACTGTAAGAGGAAAACTGCTTAAAACATCCAAACAATGAGAACCATTAGCTCTCCATTAGCTTTAATAGAAAATGCCCTGGTTAAAAAATACGTAGGGTGAAATCCTATGCAGGTTTAGACAGAAAATCTCCTACAACTCCCAGCATTCCCCAGACAGCAGAGAACTATCCTCTCCTGACTGGCTGGGAAATGCTGGGAGCTAAATGACCTTGTTTGTTTGTTTGTTTGTTTGTTTGTTTAAACATGCCTAGGATTGCGCCCTTAATGTTGCCATGCATTTCTTTGACTTCCTACTATTCAGTTATTGCTTCAGTTTATCCTTCCTGTTCTTTATTTGGGTGAATTCTTGATCCCTGCATTCTCCCATTAGGAATGCTGACCCTCAGTGTCAGGGTGACCAAAATATTTCCCCGCCAAACACAGAAACTTCTCACCTCATTCTAAGGAGAAAGCAAAATATAGTAGTACTACTAAGAACGGTGAGGCCCCATGAACAGAAAACCCTGTTTGGTGGCCTACCAGGCCTAGCAAATGCCAGTCTCATTTAGGATTGTCCACTCTCCACTATTTTATTAATCTAAAGCCAAACTATATTCTAATTTCATAAACAATCTAGAGGCAGTTTTTAGCAATTTGGTAGCCAAGTTTGTGAATGATACCAAATTACTCAGGGTATCCCCCCAAAAGAGGAAATGCATCACCAAAAAAATAGGACCAAAGAGGACACCAATTTGCATAACATTTGCATATGCAAATGTATACGTATAGGTGCAAGTTTTAAATATTAACTATTATTTAAATAGAAATACAAGACATCTGACCATAATAGAGAAGACTGAGTAGGTGACCTGTGTACCTGCTTAGTCTGCTGTCGAGATACTAACTGTTGATGGGCAACTTCAAGGCCCCTGCTCTCACCTTCTTATGGTTCCTTGAGTTTAAATCAGACTTAGACTGGATAGCTGTAGTGGAAAAAGCCGGAAGACCATTGTAATCTCGAGGAGACAGTGGTGTATGACCATTATTGTACCTGTGTCTGGGTCTCTGTTGTATGAACATACGTGCTCTTTGTGTCTTTGGTAGGCCTAAATTCACTAACCATGATGTTTAAAGTTTGTTATTAGAAGATTCCCACTTAGAGTCTGTCATGGACAGGTTTACACTTGGCAAGGATGTTAGTTGATGATTAGAAGCACTCCAGGCATCCGTGGGCCAGACTCCCATGGCAGATAATTGGGAGGAACCTGGTTATCAGCTGGCTAGATTTCCAGGACCTGGGTAAGCGGGGGCTTATCATCATCATCATCAGGCGATCACTCGTGACCGAGTAAGATTGTCTTCCGGGATAAAAGGAGGAAATTCTAAAGAAGATTGTGTAGACTCTAGCGATGGGTCTGTAAGTGACTGTGGAGGCCAATTCTAGATCCACACAGCTTCCCACAGTGAGGACACAGGTTATCAGATAGAAGATGGTCCTGTAAAGGATTCATTTGACGCGCTTTTCGCTTAGCACGTTTCTCCCTTTCACCTTGCACTCGGGCTTCTTCAAAGTCCATGGAACCTTTGTGAAAGGCCAACCTCCATTTAGATCGTTCCAGAAGGGTCGAGAGGACCTGGGAACTGAGTGACTCCAGATTGTTTCATTGTCAACTTGAAAGGATTGCTTATAGTTAGATAGTCTGGGAAACTGGTATAGAAGAGCCTATCAAGACAAAACACCTTAATCTTGCCCCATTAACTGGGACCAGGTGTGATTATTATAAACAGAGAAAATTTATATAAGATTAGAGAATCCTTAGGGGGGGGTGAACCTAAACACAGACCTAGCTGCACAGAAGGTGCTGTGTGCCAGCCAAGGAGTCCAACCGTTGTTGTTTCTTTGAGGGGTTCCCGGCAACAGAAGGGACGTAAGCATTGTGCTCTGCATCTACCTCACTGTTATAATCTCTTTTCTGTGGTTTGCTAATAAAGCTTCTCAACCTTCTCCCATAAGTGTGTTCATTGTCTCTAGATCCTAAAAAGAACCGCTGCCCTTGGCAGAACAATAGTCTATCATCAAACAGAGGGTATCTTCATAAAGAGGACTGTCTTCTACAACATCTCGAAAATAGAAGACACTTTTCTGTTAAGTAGGACACCTGGCCACCCTATGAAAACTTAAACAGACATTGCCCTCCATGTGTTCCAAGAATGTGTGGAGAGGGAGGGGAGCTGCCCCCATATTTCCCACTTCCACCCCCCAGACTTTCACACATTGGGTACATTCAACTGAATGCACACAAGCCCCTCCACATGTTCAGTTGAACTCATGTGTGTTGCCCCATCAGACTTTCCGTCTAATGCACGAAGGTCTGAGGGTGGAGTTGGGTGGTCACGTGTCCTATTTTTACAGAGGACAGTCCTCCATTTGAAGGGCTGTCTGGATTAAAAGGCAAAGAACACTAAGAAGGGAGAACAAGCAAGGGCCTTGAGGTTGCCCATCAACAGTGGGCACCTGGAGAGCAGACTGAGCAGCAGGTACACAGTTCACCTGGTGGTCACAGCCATCTCCACTATGTTGAGATACGTTGCATTTCTATTTAACTTATAGCAACTGTTTCTAAATTTGCATCTCTACATCCAAATTTACAGATGTAAATTTTATACAAATCTGTGTCCTCTTTCATCTCTTTTGGTTATCCATTAGTGGCCACTCTAGGGTGGAGCTGGTGGAGTCAAGGATATTGGGGAAGGGGCTGTGTGCACTGCCCCGCTCTCCCATCCACATATTCTTGGAACATGTAAGGGTAATATCTGAAGGGCCTTGAGAATAGCTCCGGAATGATGTCTCCAAACTGACTGAATGGGCAAACAAGATAGAAAATGAGATTTGGTGTAAAGAGCCCCCACTTATGGCCCAGAACAGACATTGGCACCGGTGGGCCCAGCCGGGGAGCTGGACCCCAGGCAACTACCTGAGTATACTGTGTGCTAACATGGAACCTGACTTAAAGCCCTATCCATGGCATGCCAGATCCTGTCGTAGCTCCATCCTCTGGCACTAGCTAAGCTAAGGGGTCAGTATTTTTCAAAGATAGGTTGGCTACCCTATCCATCCATGCCCACCAGATTCTTCCAGGCTCTGCTCCTCAGATGCCAGAATTCTGCCCATGGCCTAGTATAGACAGCTGTGAGCCGGGCGGCGCTGTATCAACTCCATCTGATACGGCAGCTGCGCCCCTACCTTCCTAATCATCTGCTCCCATCGGTGGTTCATGCCTTGGTCTCCTCTCACCTAGACTACTGTAATGCGATCTATGTGGGGTTACCCTTGAAGATGGTTCGGAAGCTACAGCTGGTACAGAACGCGCGGCTCGCCTGGTTAAAGGCAGCCGCCGGCGGGATCACATCACGCCAGTGCTTAATGAGTTGCACTGGCTACCAGTTGCTTGCTGAGCCGAATTCAAGGTGTTGGTTTTGACCTTTAAAAACCTACACGGCTCCGGCCCAGCTTATCTCAAGGAGCGCCTCCAGCAACATCAAGTAGGCCACTCAACAAGGTCTGCCACGGACGGCCTTCTCCTTATCCCATCAGCCAGAGCAGCCAGGCTGGTGGGGACTAGGAAGAGGGCCTTCTCTGTGGCGGCCCCCACATTATGGAACTCCCTCCCTAGTGACCTTCGCCATGCCCCCTCTCTGTTGAGCTTCCGCCCGCTCACTAAAAACATGGTTATTCAGGCGGGAATATGGGGTGGGTTAAGATTTTAAAAGTTATACTGTTTTATGCTGTTTTAAATGTATTTTATATAATGTATTTTAAATGTATTTTATCATGTTGTACATCGCCCAGAGTGGCCAGTTTGCCGGCCAGATGGGCGATTCAGAAATACAATAAATAAATAAATAAATAAATTTAAAGAAATAAATAAACAAATAAATCCAAATTTCACAATCCTATCCTGCCTTATCTTGCAACCCCTTAGCACTATTCATGCATTTATCCATGTGGAGTGAATATGCGGCAGGGGGAGCAGGATTTTGTATGCACACAGGCTCTGTTCATGGGTATGGATGGATGTGATCTTACTCCCCCCCCCATAACTCTGGCTGGATCATGTCCAGTACTTGAAGGGTTGTCACACAGAGGAGGGCCAGGATTTCTTCTTGATCATCCCAGTTTGCAGAACACGTAATAATGGGCTCAAGATACAGGAACCCAGATTCCACCTAAACATCAGAAAAAAATTCCTGACTGCTAGAGCAATAAGACAATGGAACCAACTACCTAGGGAGGTGGTGGGCTCTCCCACACTGGAGGCATTCAAGGTGCAGCTGGATGGCCATCTATCAGGGATCCTTTGACTTGGATTCTTGCATTGAGCAGGGGGTTGGACTCGATGGCCTTATAGGTCCCTTCTAACTCTACTTTCTATGATTCTATGATTCTATGTGTTCATTCTGCATGGATGAATGCCTGGATAGGGCTCTTGTGTGTACAGAAACTCCAATTGACTTCTGGACTTCCCTTCTCCACAAGGCCATCCCTATTCACTTCAATAGAGACTAATGTTGCATTTAAAAAAAAAATACTTTGGAATAACATTTTAAACGATTAATGATTATTATAATAGTGGCAACACTATTCTCCAAGTGACAGCTATATTTATTCTCAGACATGGTAAGGTGTAAGGATGATCATTTCCCCCCCCCAGCATGACAGGGATTTATTTAAAAGAAAAAGGCCCACACGCATAGTGTGTGTGTGTGTATTCTTGGGCCTAAAATAGTTCAAAACACTACATCATATTTTAAGCCAGCTAATTAAAATGGAATATTCAGTAGGTTCATGATGGAAGGAATCTGAATTCTGCCAAAATGTCATTTAAAATCTTGAATCTTCCTTGGAAATCTTGACAGGTGTCATTTAAAGATTATTTTTAATTTACCACTAAGAGCATAGAATGCAGATAGCCATGCACAACTGTTCCAAATTGTAGATAGAGCTGAATATACGTTTTCTCCACATGGTTCCACCACGGTTAAGCACTTCTAAGTGCCAGGCCATATTGGTTTCAGTGGAAGAGGAACATTCTATGGATTGCATAAAAATCACTTTCAGGAAATTGATTTGGAACCCACTGTGCTTTCCATAGAAACCCTAACATCCAAGAATCAGTGCCTTGGGGCCAAAGCTGAACAACAACCATGTACATTAGACACATAATATTATCCTCATAGAGGGGGGAGACAACAGGGCTTACTTTCGTAGATTTCATAGATCATAGAGTTGGAACGAGCCTACAAGGCTATTGAGTCCAACCCCCTGCTCAATGCAGGAAACTAGAGGAGGGGTCTCCCATCCAAGTAATAACCAGGCTTGACCCTGCTTAGCTTTCCACGCTCAGACAAGCTGAGCCAGCATAAGCCACAGGCCTGTATATCTTGCCTAAGGCCACCTAATCATGACTGAGGTAAGATTTGAATTGGGTTCCTAATGGGAGAGAATTAAACATGCTTTTATTGAAACTAATGGGACTTAGTCGAATGGATCATGTCCATTGACTAAGTTGCCTTTCATTTGAATACATGACCAATTATTGACCTGGGCTATAACATTGCTAACAGACTTATGTCACAATTCTCTTTTAGGACCCATTGATTAAAGCACGTCAAATTAGTGGGACTAAAAAGGCTTCCTTGCCTAGATCTTACCTATAGCATTTTTCGATTCTTTTTGTACAGTCCATGCAGCTATTCACAAAGTCACATGGCTTCATGGTCACAACTGATCTGGAAGATAGGGTTGGGAAAACAAGGACCATAGGTCACCATTTCAGAAAATATCCCTGAACATTTCAAAAGTGAACTTCTGCATGACTGCGCAGTGACATTTTAAGAAGATGCCATTGCTTTCCATGAATGGGAGCACTCAGTAATGAGAACAATATTGTTTCACACTTATGGTGTTTTATGTGTTTAAAACCTTGTGCTTTGTGCATATAAACTAGTTAGCAGATGTACCGCATGCTAAACAAGCTCCAGAAATTAGCAGTGCTGCTGCCTACGATTATACATTCAATTTATTAGTTATTTCTGAGTTGGACATAAGCTGGGCTTCCTATAGCTGTTACAGTCTTTAATGATCACTTCTGGGGAAGCAGGGAGAGTCCCCAATCATCCCATTATGAACTTTCCACAAATTCACCAGCCATCATGCTGTCTATGTGGAACCATGGCAATGAAATCCATGAATCTTGTGCTATAGTTTCCTAAGCTTCTCATTATCAGATAGATAGCATAGCATTTCAATAATAACAACAACAACAACAACAACAACAACAACAACATTTGTTCTGATTTAGAAAAATATGGTGTGACGTCACAGTCCCTTACACTTTAGGACCAGACACATAAACCCTTCTCAGACTAAGCACCAATACTTAAAAACCTGACGGGGAGGGTCAAATGAAACCTTTCCCCTACTAATGAGGGGAAAAATTAATACTGGTTATTAAAGATCTAGCTTAAATTTATGATACTGTGGGCACAAAGGTGTGTGTGTGTGTGTAGATTTAACAGTAATGCAGGTTAATAACGCCAAGCTGACACGTAGGATTTGGGTAGCAAACAAAATAAAAATAAGTTTATTTTAATTCTCAAAATCTTAGTTCCAGAAAATAACTTTAGACCTGCCTACCCCAAACACTTTGTAATTAACCTAAGTCCCTATAACTCCTAATACTTTCACTCTTCAAACAAGCACTGATTTCTCTCAAAGCTCCTGACAGCAAAGACACAAATAATCCCTCTAACATAACTCCCCAACTCTCCCCACACTCCAAACACACTCCAAACACTCTCCCATAACACACTAACTAACTCAACATACAAACTCCCCTGATATCACTCAAACACTCCTTACTCCTCCCCCCACCCTTTCCAAGACAACACAAACCACACCCACTCAGTTCAGTGCTGCTGCCTACGAATGTATAATCGTAGGCAGCAGCACTAAACATACTAATGCAGACATACACCAGGGAACTGAATTGTGGGGTTACGCCACAGATTGGTCATCTTTGAAACCTTTGAACATGTCCGGAAGCTAGGGCTGGCTCCTGGAAAAGTGTTCTCTACTGGGTCCCTTACTCCACTGCTGGGCCACTTTAGGCTTACCTGGCAGCTTGCAGATGCCATTTTGATTTCCTGTGATGGTCCCAATGTAGTTTGGCTCTAAGGCATTATGAGAAAAGTGGCAGCTCCCCAGACCCAGTCACCTGGTCCTAAGGGCAAAAAGCAGTGGTGGCGCTTCTGAGGCCCTAGCTAATGCCCTTTGATGCCTTATGATGGTGCCAGTCCTACTGACACCTGTACCCTGCAACCCTAAATAGGTGAGGTTCACCCATCATTCAGGGAACATTTATTTTTTTAAAGAAAAATTATTTAGTTATTATAAACTACATACAAGACTGTAAAACAAAAACATACAACTACAGTAAATCATAAGGTGTACCTCCCACCCGCCTAGGGACCGACTAATGTACTTCCATCCCCTTAATCAATTGAATTCCACATTCCAAAAATATAACATGTCCTGACAAGGCATACTCCCCTTCCCCTTGATTAATACATAGTCTAATAATTGATTCCATATATCTATAAAATTATTCTCCTTTGAACTTTCCCTTTTTGCATTTTTATTTATTATATTTAGTATCCCGTCTTTTTTCCTGCAAGGAACCCAAGGCGGCTTACATAATTCTCCTCCTCCTCTCTGTTTTATCCTCACAACAACCCTGTGGGATAGGTTAGGCTGAGAGTCAGTGACTGGCCCAAAGTCACCCAGTGAGTTTCATGGCCAAGCAGGGACTAGAACCTGGATCTCCCGAGTCCCAGTCCAACACTCTCACCACTACACTACACTGGCTCTACTAATACTACTAATACTATTAATACGACAAGTTAGTTTATCGTTTAGGGCTATATCCCAAACTTCCTTATACCAATCAGTTATAAGAAAAACATGCTGTACTACTACTACTACTACTACTTATTATTATTATTATTATTATTATTATTATATTATTATTTCTTATATTTATTAATCGCCCATCTGGCCGGTCACTCGGCCACCCTGGGCGATGTACAATTAAAATAATACAATAAAACAATACAATAAAATATAATAATTAAAACAGTATAAAAAATTCTTTTGAAATCCTAACCCACCCCATATTCCCGCTTGAACAGCCATGTTTTTAATGCACGGCGGAAGCTCATCACGGAGAGGGCATGGCGAAGGTCACTGGGGAGGGAGTTCCATAATGTGGGGGCCACCACAGAGAAGGCCCTCTTCCTAGTCCCCACCAGCCTGGCTGCTCTGGCTGATGGGATAAGGAGAAGGCCGTCCGTGGCAGACCTTGTTGAGCGGCCTACTTGATGTTGCTGGAGGCGCTCCTTCAGATAAACTGGGCCGGAGCCTTGAATTCGGCTCGGCAAGCAACTGGTAGCCAGTGCAACTCATTAAGCACTGCCGTGATGTGATCACGCCGGCGGCTGCCCTTAATCAGGCGAGCCGTAGCATTCTGTACCAGCTGAAGCTTCTGAACCGTCTTCAAGGGTAACCCCACATAGAGCGCATTACAGTAGTCTAGGCGAGAGGAGACCAAGGCATGAACCACTGATGGGAGCAGGTGATTAGGAAGGTAGGGGCAGCAGCTGCCGTATCAGATGGAGTTGATACAGCGCCGCCCGGCTCACAGCTGCCACCTGAGCCTCCTATGGACAGCTGGGAGTCTAGAATGACCCCCAAGCTGTGGACCTGGTCCTTCAGGGGTAGATGAACCCCATTCAGCACCAGGTCAACATCCCTAATCCTCCCCTTGTCTCCCACCAGAAGTACCTCGGTCTTGTCGGGGTTCAGTTTCCATTTCCTCACTATCATTAACCTAGCCTGCTGTTAACAAGTTTACAATTAGTTCCTTCGTATTTGGGGCACATCGGGGAACATTTATATTGCTGCTTTTCTACTACCACTAGTGATTAGTGATACAGGCCTGTGGCTTATGCTGGCTCAGCTTGTCTGAGTGTGGAAAGCTAAGCAGGGTCAGGCCTGGTTATTACTTGGATGGGAGACCCCTCCTCTAGTTTCCTGCATTGAGCAGGGGGTTGGACTCGATAGCCTTGAAGGCTCCTTCCAACTCTATGATCTATGAAAAATCTGTGATTGGTTTAGGGGTCCACAGCCTTTTTGGACCCATGGACACATTTGGGTATTTGAGAAACTGCTGAGGGTCCCACTACAAAATGACTCCCATGGAGGATGTGGCTAGTCACATAATGGCTGCCATGATGGGGGCCTGGCAGTGGCTAATCAAAAGAGGAGGGAGAAATAGCAAGGATAGAGGCTGGGAGGGAGGGGGAAATAGCAAGGCAAAGGGAGAGAGGAGGGCGAGAAAGCAAAGCTAGAGACTAGGTGGGGGAGCAACAGTGAGGTAAAGAGGTGTGTGGGGGGGGGAGTAGCTAGGCTAGAAGCTGGGAGTGGAGAGAAACAGCAAGATAAAGGGGCAAGTAGGAGAGAAAGAGCAAGGCTAGAGCTAGGAAGGGAGAGAGAAAAGAAGGCTAGGGACGGGGAAGGGAGAGCAATAGTAAGGAAAGGGATTGGGTAGGGAGAAATAGCCGGACTAGAGACAGGACCGGTGCAAGGCAGTTTGGTGCCCTAGGCAAGTTTAGCGCCCCCCCTTCCCACTTGAGTGCGCTGTATTTTTTTTCAAGGCGTTTCTGGTGCCCCCTTTAGCCTTGCGCCCTAGGCAGCTGCCTAGTTGGCCTAATGGTAGCACCGGCCCTGACTAGAGACTGAGAGTGGAGAGATAGAGAGCGAAGGGGGAAAGTCTGTGCGGACAGAAGAAGACTGGGTGGGGCCAAGAAGCAACTCTTTCTTTCTCTTCCTGCTCTCTGAACAGCCAATTGGTGGCAGGTTCAGGAACAGAAAGGAGAATCTGGCGCCATGATGTTTTTCAAGGTTTTTTAAAAATTAAAAATAATATTTTGAAGGGGACAGGGAGTGGAGAGCTTCATGGGCACCATTGGAGGCCCCCACGGGCACCACCTGGACCAGTAGATACGTTTATGGGCTGCTTCTTATGTTACAAGAGGTGTGATGCTCACGCTCAGTCTTGCTACTCCATCCACATTATAATGAGAGACATTAAATTGAAGGGGCAACAGTGTATTATTTCCTATGTTCACATCACTTCCTCTGGGTGAGATGCATGCCTTGTTTCCTCATGTTATAATGTTGCCAGGGTGGCATGTTATGGAGAAATGCTGTGTAAAGAACTGTTTATCTTTTGTTATGTTTTAAAGTATTCTAAGCATATTGGTGGCAGTGGAAAAAGGTAGACTTAGGGAACTGTGAGTTATTGTTGCAGGGAGTTCCATATACCTTGTAATATAAGCATGAAGAAGAAGAAGAAGAAGAAGAAGAAGAAGAAGAAGAAGAAGAAGAAGAAGAAGAAGAAGAAGAAGAAGAAGAAGAAGAAGAAGAAAGGAATTCTCCAGATGAGGTGGCTTAGGTATGATTGCCCAGTGAAGCAGCAGCCACTCCATTCCTGCAGTGTACAGACTGGCTCAAAATCATCTCATGTTAAGATTCATATGGAACGGGGTCTTGCAAAGATTCCAACATTGTTTTAATGATTTCTTCCTTCCCACCCCCATTTTGTTGGCTTGAGGAAAGGCATGATTCGTCACATGAAAAATGGGGCATAACTAAATAAATACATTCATTTGAAGTAGAGATGGGTGGAATCCCTCCTCCGCATGGAAATTGGAATAGGTCTCAAGGGTTCAAATAGTTGTGTAAGAAGTGTCCAGGAAAAATAATGAAGGCAGCTATGAATGAAAAACAAGACTGCTTCCTTTATTGTCTAGTTTCTCCACAGCTGTTCTCTTTTCAGTGTGTGTGTGTGTGTGTGTGTTAGAGGTGTATGTCAATGGCCTCTTGAAACTTTCCACCCAATTTGTGGGAACCATTTCACCAAATCTCTCCACCAGAGGGACATTTTCTTGAGACAGGACTCACTGTAAGCAGGGCAGTCACACAGCAGCTTTCTTTTTCCCAAAGGGTATTCTTTCCCCCCCCCCTCATTTTGCTGCTGCCGCGAGTGTCAGCCTTGACACCATTTTGCATCCTCTACAAGGCCCTGGACATTCTAGGGTACTGATACAGGGAAAGGGTGGTCACCACTGGATGCATGTGAAATTCATTTCAGTTCATTTTGGATCAGGATTTCACACCTTCCAGACTGCAAACGCACTCAGACACAATCTGTACCCAAAGTCCATACATTTCTGAGCTTGCAATGTGATTTGCATATCAAAGATGTTTGTGCGCGCCAGCATGCATACATTTGAAAAATGTGCATGGAAAAAAAAAAGTACTCTTGAAAAATGCACACAGATATGCTTTAATTAATGGGAGAAGAATGCATACATTTCAAAAGTGCACACAAATGATGTGTACATTTGGAAAAAATGCACATGAAAATAGGGATGGATTTTCATGCGAAAAGGGAAAAAAACAACACTCACAAGCTGATACAGACTCAAGTTGGAACAAGCTTTGAGATGGAATTCGGAAAACTTTGGCGAACTTGGGTTTTGCTGATTTGTACATTCCCAGCCACCTTAGCCTCGCACGCACATAGACATACACAAATACGGTGGAAAAAATGCAGAGAAAATTCAACACAGTGACCTTTTTCTAGGAGGTTGAGAAAAAGAAAAACCTAAGGACAGTTTCTAAGAAAAATGTCCTTTCAGAAATGTTGGCTCAGCTCTAGGTTTCATTTCAGTGTGTGTTTCTCTACCAGAAACCTTTGAGAGTTATGCCAGTGGGTCTAAACATATAACACCAATTCTTGCCTGCTTGCACTGGCTGCCTGTATGTTTCTGAGCCCAATTCAAGCTGCTGGTTTTTACCTATAAATCTTATATGGCTCAGAACTGAAATACCTGATGGAGTGCCTCTGCCAGTATGGAACTACCTGTACAATATGATCATCATCTGAGGCCCTCAGTCTAGGTGCCTCCTCTGAGGGAGGTTCAGAGAATGGCAACAAGCGACAGGGTCTCTTTGGTGGTGGCACCCAAATTCTGGAATGCCTTCCCCAGTGAGATCTGCCTGGTGCCAATATTGTCAACCTTTTGGCACCAGGTTAACAGGCTTAAATAACATCTCCAACAATGCAGATAGCCTAGTCACTACAATATCTATTGAGCATCAGTAATATGTAGGGATACCCTCCTTTATGAAGCAAAGGCTAACTCCTTGAAAGAAAATCACATTCCATTTATTCTGGACTGCCCTCCTGCTGCCCCTAATTACCACCAGATAATGAAAGATAGTTACCCTATTATATCCTATTGTGCTCATTTAACAGAAGCCATTAATTCTCCACATTCAGAAAACCACCCAATTGTTAGTTAAAGCAGCACTTAAACAAGCTATTTGCAACATAGGATGTCAACATCAACAATGAAAACCAGTGTGTTGCATTGCCCACAGTTAACTCCAAGAAACCACTTCTTTTAGGAGCACAGTTACTAACAAAACTTTCTGTATTAGACAATTGGTAACATGCATGTCCCTTAATGTGATTTATTTAACTGAATGTAAATTAAAACAAACCAAAAAAAGGATGTTGTGTGCAATATGTAGGGAAAACTACAACGGACCTAAGAACAAGATTCCATAACCACAAATCTGCAATTCTTACCAAAAAACTAGAGCAGCCTGTTACAAGACATTTTAACTCACTTGAACATAGTATCTCAGATTTAGAATTGCTTCCAACTGAATAAACAAAGGACACTGACATGCTTGACAGAAAGGAAAACTTCTGGATCTACAGACGCAGAAATTTTAGTCCAAATGGCTCAATCTGGAGGACAATCCATAAGTTTTATACCACTCCTACCTCTATTTTTATTTTTCTCCTTAGGAATTCTCAATTCCCAGGGTAGAAATATATTTTAAAATAACTCTGTTGTTAGTCTATCCGTCTTTCTTATATATTTAAGACTGACTGCATCCATAGTGGATTTGGAGCCTCCTTCTTACTTTGCTGTTGTGCCACTTTTTACATCTCTCTCTATATATATATGTGTGTGTGTGTGTGTGTGTGTGTGTGTATAGACTGAATGCAGGAGAAAACAAAACTGACAGGTTCATCCATCTAGGCCCAGGACTTTGAGGGCTTAGCTCTTAAAGGTCTGGGTTTGGATTCCTATGTGTTCAACCATGTTTGTGGTGGTGCTGAATTAGGGTTGCCCTCCTCTTTTTTCTGACAAGCTCATCATCTACAATAGCTATATGGCAGGCAGGTACATCATGTTTTTATGCATACTGCGAGTACCTGTACCTGTTGAATTTGGCTGGTGCAGATGAATGAGAATTTTGTTTCAGCTCATTTTTAATAAGAATTTACAAAAATTGCAAATTTCTTCATATCCGGGATGGATAGAACTTGAGATTTTAAAATGTTGAATTCAGGAGAAAGCAAAACTGACAGATTCATCCACCCCTACCTGGGAACTGTAGTTTGATGAAGTGATGAGGAATCTTTTAGAGATCCTTGGGCTAACTGAGGGCACTGCTGTTCCCAGTTATCCCATGGAAGAGAGGGCCTTATGGTTAAACCAGTTTACATTTGTAGTGGGACTATGCCCTATGAAATTCACCCTGCTGAGATATTGAATTTGGCAGCCACCTGCTAAGTATCCAAGCTGAAGCTGAGCTGTCAAAATTACAATTTCCAGCTGGCTAAGAAGGATAAAAATAGAAGGAGGAGGAGGAGGAGGAGGTGCTGTTAGTATGGAAGGTTATATTGACTCATATATGCAGTAGTGGAATAATAGAACAAATTGAGGAAGCATGTTAATGTTTTCATTGGGAAATTGTGTATTTCACTGGGTGAATGGGTATTTCTCTGTGTTTTCTTCCCTTGCATGTTAATATTTTCTCCCTTTCATTCAAAGATAGCTTCTTCTTATAACACTAATAGTCAGCCTGTATGAAGCAACAGTGAGCCAATGATTTCCAGTGTGGAGCCAAGTGGAGATGGAAACATTCCTGGGAACTGCAGAGCAGCTGCAAGCTGCAGCAAGCCTGATAGACTGAAATCTTGAAGCTGTAATGTAACTATGGCTGCAATCCCATCCCACTCTGTGACGATCAAAGGGAATTTTGCTTTAGAGTTCAGTAGGAGCAGAATTGGACCCTTTGGGTGGATGGCACCACTTTTGGTGGCAAACAATACTGCTCTTCAAATGGAAGTGGAAGGAAACAAAGAGGCAGACATTGATCACTGAGATTAAACAGGTCACAACTTTATTAATGGAATAGGGTGCACCATGCTATCAAACCAATGTGGAAGGGGTGGTTGTAGTGTTACACCCAGTGAGGCAGGCATGTGCCCCAGCTGCTCACCAGCAAATGCCCCCTGTGGTTCTGGAACCATACCCTGCCTGGCCCACAGCACAGTTTGAATGGTCCTGCAAAAAGAGCCATTTCACCCAGATTTATAGGGCCAGTATCAAAGGTTGATATGGCCAAGCAGCTGCACAGGGCCCACACCGAGCATGTGGCTCACTTGTTGTGAGAGCCCCCTCAACCTCTGCACTATTGCAACCTGCTTGTTTGCCCATCTCTCACTCCGGCCCAGACAATAGTGGTGGTGTGAAGGAGGAGCAGGAGGTGTCACTACCTGCTTGCTCATTGGCTGGCTGTCTGTCTGGTAAGCAAGCAGGTGGTAGCAACGGTGAGAAGGAGGATCCACAGCAGCTGTTAACAAGGCTGGTGCGAAGGCAGACTCACTGAGGGAGAGGGGCCCAATGAGGTCGCCTTGCCTTGCCCAAGGCCCCTCCAAAATCTGGATCCAGTGCCGCAGAATTCAGTGGAAATCCAGAATTAAAATAGAATTCCAGATACTCCACTTTTGGCTGCTAACACTTCTGACCTACCTCACAGGGTTGTCTGACCTACCTCACAGGGTTGTTGTGAGGAGAAAACAGAGAGGAGGAGGAGGAGGAGGAGGAGGAGGAGGAGGAGGAGGAGGATCATGTATGCCGCCTTGGGCTCCTTGGAGGAAAAAAGGTGGGATATAAATGTATAAATAAATAAATAAATAAATCATCCTCTGCTCCCAAGCTTCCAACTTGCTCTGCAAATTCTGGAAAAGTCCAAGCACAGTTTCCAATTAGGGTCCAGATTCTTGGGCTCACCAACAGAAACGGGAAATGCAGTGGAGGTTGGTGACTCCTGTGTCAGTGAGGCTCCTTATCCATTGCATCTTTTTGTTTGAGCTCTGTAGGAGTGATGCTCAAACGTACGTGGTGCTCCATGGCAGTGACCCTATTTGGGGGATGGAGCTCAGCACCATGGATAGCTCCTATTCCCCTTTCCTATTGGGGGAATGGCCTCTGCCATCAGAGCCTAGGGTGGCAAGGACTCCTTAGCCTGACAGCATGTCCACATAAAACCAGAACTGCCCCAATTGAAAGGTCAGAAACTCTTTGATCAGGTTCCTCTCCAGTAGGATGAATAGAACCCATAGGAAGGGCTGCTTAGTAAGCATTCAAGATATCCCCTTTACGTAGACTCCAGTTATTTGATGTTGCTGTAGCTGTAATCTTTGCATTATTATTTATTATTAAATACATTATACCAAACTGGGGAACTAATTATGAGACTAGCAGCAGACGGAAGATTACAAAAGAAAAGAAAAAGAAGAAAGCACATTTTCACACAACACATAACGAATGCATGGGATTTGTTGCCACAAGATGTCGTGATGACCACCAGTTAGATGGCTATAAAGGGGGGATTCAGCAAATTATGTGCTGAACTATGTAGTGGTTCTTGCCAGTAAATGATAATATGATTGCATATATGTTATGTGTATATATAGTCGGTGTGGTATAGTGGATAGAGTGTGGGACTGGGGAGACTGGAGTTCAAGTTCCCCACTCAGCCATGCACCTAACTGGGTGACTTTGGACCAGTCACTGACTCTCAGCCTGACCTTCCTCACAGGGTTGTTGGGGAGGATTAAATGGAGAGGAGGTCTGGAGCATCATGCGTGCCGCCCGGGGTTTCTTGGAGGAAACAGTGGGATATAAATCAAATGTAACAAATAAATAACAAATAAAATGAATGCATACTCATACATAACGAATTCCAATTATCTGAAGTTTGGTTATTTAAAACTTGCTTGCATCTGATTTTGCTCTGTGTCCTTTGTATAGCATCCTGCATGTCTCTTCCCACATAAATAGCTATCCAATTCATTTCAGCATCATATTATTCAAAGTTGTAATCCTGCACTCAATTAAACTGCCTAATTCATATTGACTACAAAGGGATTTAAGCAGCCTAGGCATGCATAGGAAGGCAGCTCCACTGTTTACATGTCCTCTGGATAATTTGATTATAATTGGTTTGCTGCACTCTCTGACTGGGTTTGCGTGACACACTAAGTCATGGTGGTTTATAAGCCACCAGTGGCTTAGGGTGCCAACTGAACCCAGCACACTTCCCATGGGGTGGTTTAGAAGCCACCCTGGGGTGAATTATTAACCACCCTGAAAAACCACAGCTTGCTCTAGGGTTTAGCAAACCCTCCGTGGCTTAGTGTGTCATCCGACCCTGGATGACATGCTAAGCCACAGTCAAGCCAAAAGGCTATACAGAGCCATCTAACATAGTATCAATATAGGTTTATTCTGTGTATTACATTTGTTCATAATGAAGTAGCTTTCTTTTAACCTGAGGGATTGTATTGAATTCTAAAATGATTGGAAATCTCCCTAAAGTTCTACCCCCCACACACACACTTTTTTTATTTCATTTGCAAATGAAGCTCTAATACTTGGAAATTCTTAAATATTTATGGATTGACTTATGAATCTGCAGGCATTTGCAAATTTCCCATGAGAGCGTGCATTCCTGTATTAAAACTCATCTGGTAACTGCAAGTGTCAAAATTATTTCTCCTCTGCTGAATCAGCTTAAGCCTGTCATCCTATCTCAGAGGAGAGTAAAATTAAAAAGGAATTCCTTTGCTTCATAGCTTTGAAATAGGAAATATCTTGTAGAAATGAGATGCTTATGCCCAAACATAGATTCCAGATACGTGGGGAAGAACACTAACGGAATCCCTCAAGAGTAGACATCTCACAGGTTGCCAATTTCGCTTAAGGCGAAATTTCAGATAACTTTGGAGGGTCCTACTGAGATGAAACAGTAGTAGAAATGGAAGCAGCAGCTGTAGCAAACCCCCCAAACCCCCCACCTTATTTCTGCAAGATAATCAGCACTGGATGAAGCTAGCTAGAGGACTCCTTATTCAAGACCTAGCGTGAACAACTCAGCTAGGAGTCCTGCATGTTGCCAGATGTCAGGAAGAGGAGGGGTGAAATAGGGAGGAGGACAGAGAACCCCCCTCTCTCACCATGGAGGTGAGTGGGGAGAAAGAGACCTGCTGCCTTCACCAATATGGCACCCCCCCCCCCGAGTAGCAGCGAGATGAGATGCTGGGAGGAGTTATCTTGCTTAGATTAAATTCTGAGCTGTCAGAACTCAACAAGCTGTCATGAGAGATGCCGGTGAAACTTGTTTCTCCAAGGCTTGGCAATAAGATTTGGAGGGTCAAATGTTCACCTCACTGAAGAGAATGGATCACTATTTGCACACATGGGACCCCCCCAATCCGGATTGTGACAGCAGGTAATGGGTTAAAGCCCATTAGCCTCCATGTTGGGGTCCTGATCCATATCAGACCCCCTGTGCTTACATCGTGCTTATAAAGAACAAAACATGCAGCTGTGTCATATCTGCTTTGGCCCTCAGCAATATCATGAATGGGATTGCATTTGCCACCACCTGACCACCCGTTTCGTTTGTCCCACTTCTGGGCTGGCTGTCCATATTTGTGATCAAATCTGCATCATGCTTATGCAGTATGTGTATCACTTTGTCGCATTATTCAATGTGCACAATAGCGCATTGTTCACTTCTCACATAACTGTGTTCAGATCATATATACACATTTTCATTTTGATATCTCAGTCCTAAAGAGAGATGACGTATTGCATTGTGTTTTCACATTTTTCCTGTCTTTATTTAAAAATTGGTATGGGGTTTTTAAAAGCTGATTTTTATCCTTGAAGCACAGAATGATGTCCTGAACATGCACCCCAATGTTAACTCCAGTGTCTCAGTCTTCAAGGAAGATAGTGCATAGTATTAAAGGGGCATAGGAGTGTCCCTTTAATTTAGTAACCCCCCCCCAAAAAAGGTTCTGACATTATAAGCCCCAAATTCTGCTGCTTATAAAAATAACACCTGTAGAGCTAATAACTTGAATCATAGCATCTATAATCTAGCTGATGGCGTCTACAATTGTGCAAAGCCTCAGACCAATCTGATACAAATTGCCGCAGATATAGCAAATTAAAAAGTGCTGAAAATTGACACATTTGTAATTTTTACTCCCAAGCTGCAGCTCAGTATATCATATATTTCTTTTACATTCCAGGGAAAACTACCGATGTACTTTATTCAGGCTTGTCAAGGAGGTACGCCTTTCATTGGTTTGGTGACCTGGTTCCCTAGGAAGGCTCCAGGAATCAGCCGCCTGTGTCCAAAGGAGATCTCATTGTCACCCTCAGATTCTAAGAACTCCAGTCATGAAGATTAGACAGCCACTTCCATGTCAACGCAGCCTGAGGCTGCTGAAACAGGCCAGGCCCCTTTAAGAGAGAAAGTCTGAGTCAATATGGAGGCAGGGCTAACCAGCCTAAATGAAGCCAAACCCCTACTTAAGGCTCATTCATGATCTGCTGCTTGCTAGAACAGCATACAGGCAAACTTGTCTGACTTCCAGCCCCAGCATCACATAGGAATGCCTAGAACCCTCCTGAGAAACCTATGTAAAAGAGAAATGCTTCTTGCTTCCATAAAATTTCTTTGGATTTGCCTGAATAAGAAGACGTTTCACTTGTGGAGACCTTTGCCTTACAATGTCAGTTAGGCAAAATTAAGTGGTAATTCTACATGCAAGCACATGTATCTCAAGATTTTGAAATCAGTGATCTTGAGTATTCAGAACTGTTTAACCCACCATTCTATTAATACATGTATATAGTAGGTGTGGATATTTATTTTTATTTTATTTTTCCTGAATGGAAGCTTAAAATGAGAACTAAATTCATAATGAGATTGAAAAGTCTAAGTAAGTCATCCTAAAATGAACTGTATGTATTTGATACTTGTTGAAATCAGGCTATTTGCTTAGGCTTTTTTACATATGGATTTGGGTGTCTGGCTGTAGGCATTCATTTATGGTAATACTGATGCTCAAATGGATTATATGATTTAGCTCTGCCAACTGGGATATACAATTTGATAAGAATTCCTTTTTCATATTTATTTTCTGCAGTTATTCCATGCAATGTTGAGCATGTAGCATTATGCAAAAGATCTAGTTGATTTTTTTTAAAAAAGTGAGCTTTGTCGTCACTGATGGTAATAAGATATGCTTATCTTATTCTCTTAATAACACCCTTATTCTCTTACCAAGGATCAATCGCCAAGTCTCCCGCCACCATGAACATGCAGTATCCATCCACACTGCAGTAACCTATCCTGCACTGATTTAAAAGACAAACACAACAATGCTTGTTGCTAAATATGTATGAGGGTGGAAACACCAATTGCCCTACAGAATGTTAAAAGTTGAAAGTACAAGTGGGACCTGCAACAGAGCTAGCCTTTTGTGGGACACAAAAACAATGAAGCAAGAAAGGTGCCCCTTCATGAGGCCTGCCCAACTTGCAAGCCTCCAAGCCAAATGTGGCTCATCAGCCACGTACTGCAGGGTGTGCTCGGGACACCCTGGTTTAAACTGCTCCAGACAGAAAGCAAGAGCAGGCAATTTGCCAAGCCCCTTGGTGGGGCCACATACACAGGGACAAAATAAACGTTCTCCCCATCATGCATAGTGGAGCGATGAGTGCTTGTTTTCCATACTCTCCTGCAAGCATGTGCAGCCCTGCCCTGATTCAGCTTGGGACCATGGTACTTCAGGAGAGGAGGGTTGAAGCTTCTGCCCCACCTGTTTTTGTCCTGAAATTCCACCACCCCATGGGGTGGGGGATGTTAAAAAAACAAAACAAAAAGCTCTTCATGGGGTGTGTGCAATTTCAGGATGAAAACATGGGGAGAGAAGCTTAAATCCTCCTGCCCCAGAGCACCATGGCCCTGATCCAAATTGGGGCCATGTATCTTGCAGGGGAGTAGAGAAGGCTAGCACGCATATCTCCACTATGGGGGCTTTAACAAACATTTAGTTTGGCTCAAAGCGAGTGGTCTGTGTTCAGCACATTGGGTTCTAGTTGTGTAGGGCTGCTTTATCAGATAAGAAGCAACTCTGCTTCCCATTTTCGAGCTAAAAAGGGATCAGAACAGTGAAGCTAAGAGACAGTCATTATCAAACTGAAGCAAACTTATGTATTCCCTCCAAATTTCATTCACCTATTATCACCTCCCTTCCTTTCAGCCTCTGTATGGAACAGGTTCATGAGAGACATTTCAGTCCGCCTAAGCCCTGCTTCCCAGAACACTGTCATGTGGCCCATTGGAAAACACATGATAAGAAAATTTTACATTAATCCAATAAATGACTTTGGCATGTATTTTAGAAAGAGATTGCCTTCACATTGTTCAACATGAGCCCTGCACAACTGGTGACTCACCAACATTGTTGTTCTTGTTATGTTTTAAACTTAAGGTTTTTGTGCTATGTTTTATGATATTGTTTTATTTTATGGTTTGTTTGTGATCCAGCCAGAGACCGGATGGTCTCTGATAATTCTACCAACTTGCCCTTGGGTCTTGTGGTACTGCTGGTAAATGCGAGGTCAGTTCAGAATAAGATCTCGCTCATTCATGGTTTAATAATGGATGAGGGGGCTTACCTGGCATGTGTAACCAAGAACTAGGTGGGTGAAGAAGGGGGAGTTAGTCTCACCCAGTTGCGGCCACCTGGATACTAGGTATTGCATCACCACAGTCTTGAGGGTTAGGGAGGGAGGTTGCTGTGATCTATAGGGATTCCATTTCCATCTCCAGGCTTCCTGTCTGCCAATTTTGAGTGTTTCTATCTGGTGTTGGGAATCTGGGATAGGTTAAGGATTCTTCTGGGTTTTTTTACTACCCACCTTATGCCCAGCTGTGCAACTTAGGGGTGCTCCTGGGCCCAACTTGAGGACCAGGTGGCCTTGGTTGCTGGGAGAGCCTTTTATTAGCTTAGGGTGCAATCCTATAGCAATGGTCATAAGCCACTGAACTCGGAGGCTTATAGTTATCCAATGCAGAGAAGGAGGAGTGGTGGAGGTGATCTTCGCCTCCCCATCCTCCCACCCGGCATTTTTTGCTTGATGGGCTTTTTTGCCTGTCTACCTGGAGCATCTCAGTGGGGGGAGAAAAGAGACTGTAGAGGCATCAGGATAGCTCATATGTCGTATCCTGGCCTCTCCAGTCTCCTTTCCAGACCTCAGAGAACAGCCGACATAGTTCTTTCCATGCTAGCTGGGAAGGGGCAGAGGGAGAGAGTGCCAATTCCCAGCTCCGAGGTTGGAGCGCTGTCTCTGACCTTGGATCTGGAAATCTGAAATATCCTCTATGGCCACTCAGATGCTGTCTAGGGGCCATAGGATTACTCCCTTAGGTTGGTATATCAGCTGTGACCCTATCTGGACAAAGCTAGCCTGGTGACAGTTATACACGCTCTGGTAACCTTCTGGTTGTATTACTACTGTGCATGTACATGGGGCCCACTGTGCAGCCGCTGTGAAAAAGGCAAACTCCTTGTTAGGCACAATTAGGAAACAAATTAAAAAGAGGCTGTCCAGGTCCTGGATTAGTACCTGAACTCAGTGATGGGCTGAATGAGGGCCAATAAACTGAGCCTGAATCCTGGCAAGATGGAAGCCCTGTGGGTGAGTGGTTCCCGAGTCTGGGAGATAGGCTCATTACCTGTTCTGGATGGGGTTGCACTCCCTTTGAAAGATCAGGTTCATATTCTGGGGGTACACCTAGATCTATCATTGTCGCTGGAGTCCCAAGTGACTGCAGCGGCTCGAAGTGTCTTTTACCATCTTCGATTGGTTCACCAGCTAAAGCCTCTCCTGGACAGGGACAGCTTGGCCACAGTGATACAGGTGCTAGTAACCTCAAGACTGGATTACTGCAATGCACTCTATGTGGGGCTGCCCTTAAGGCTGCTCCAGAAGCTGGAGCTAGTGCAGAATGCAGCAGCTTGGCTTTTGTTAGGAACTGCCCCTTTTCAGCATGCAGCTCCTTTGCTGAAGGAACTGCACTGGCTACCTGTTCACTACCGGGTCAGGTTTAAGGTTCTGGTACAAAGCCCGAAACAACTTGGGACCAGGTTACTTGAGAGAGCGCCTCCTCTCATACCAACCTGCCTGGTCAGTGAGGTCATCAGATGGCATGCTCCTGGTGGTTCCTCATGGGCCTTTGGCCCAACTGGAGTCCACCAAGAGAAAAGCCTTCAGTGTGGTGGCTCCATTTCTGTGGAACTCCCTGCCTCTGGAGGCCAGGCAGGCTCCGACATTGTGCTGCTTTCAGCGCCTGCTGAAGACCTCCTTGTTTCAGGAAGCCTTCTCTGCTCTCCAACCACCACTGTAATTGTTACTTTGTTTTCAATGTGTTGTTTTTGTTTCTTTTATTTGTTTTTGTCTTTTTATTGTTCACTGCTCCAGAATCTACTAGATGTGGAACAGTATACAAATACTGTAAATAATAATAATAAAGTAAAACTGTGAATATCATACTGCCCTTATACAAGTCTATAGTGTGACCGCACTTAGAATACTGTGTACAGTTCTGGTCACCACACCTAAAAAAGGACATTGTAGAGTTGGAAAAAGTGCAGAAAGGGGCAATGAAATATGAAAATGATCAGGAGGCTGGAGCAACTCCTCTATGAGAAAGGTTACAGCAGCTGGGATTATTTAGCTTAGAAAAAAGGCGAGTAAGGGGAGACATGAGAGAGGTGCACAAAATTATGCAAGGTGTGGAGAAAGTGGAGAGGGAGACATTTTTCTCCCTCTCTCATAATACTAGAACCCAATGGGGTCATCCCACGAAGCTGATTGGTGGGAGATTCAGGACAGATCAAAGGAAGGACTTCTTCACACAGTATATAGTTAAACTATGGAATTCACATCCACAGGATGTCGTGATGGCCACCAATTTGGACGGCTTTAAAGGGGGATTGGACAAATTCATGGAGGAGAAGGCCATTGGTGGCTTCTAGTCCTGATTGTCTATATGCTTCCTCCAGTATCAGAGGCAGAATGCCTATGTAGTTCAGTTGCTGGGGAACATGGATGAGAAGGTACTGTTGCATTCATGTCCTGCTTGTGGGATCCCGTGGGCAGCTGGTTGGCTACTGTGTGAACAGAATGCTGGACTAGATGGACCCTTGGTCTGATCCAGCATGGCTCTTCTTATGTCCTTATGGCTACCTTTAAAGATGGTTTGGAAACTTCACTTAGTTCAAAACAGAGCTGCTAGGTTACTAACAGGGACTGGCATTTTATGATCATGTGATGCAAGTGCTTAATCAGCTGCACTGGCTTCCAGTTTATTTCTGAGCCCAATTGAAAGTGTTGGTGTTGACCTTTAAAACCACAAATGGCTTGGGACCAGATAACCTAAAGTAATGTTTCCTCCTGTATATACCTGCTTGGAAACTTAGGTCATCTTTGGAGGCCCTCTTCAAGGTGTCCCTACCGAAGGAAGCTAGGCAAGTGGTTACAAGAGAGACAACCTTCTCAGTTGGGACACCCCATTTATGGAATGCCCTTCCCAAAGAGGTTTGCCTGGCACCTACATTGTTATCTTTTTGGTGCCAGGGAATAACCATTCTTTTCTTCTAGGCATTTTAGAGATGTAGTTCTAGATTTTTATGGTTGTTCTTACATAGCTTTATTCCTGTGCTGTTTGTTGTTTTGTTTTGTTTTGTATTCTATTCTTTTTTAATATTTGCATTTTATCTTATATTTTAACTGTTTGTATTGCATTTTAGCCTTTTAACTGTCTGTAATCTTCCCAGAGAACATTTGTTGTTGGGCAGATTACCAATATAATAAATACATACATATTATTCAAAATGTAGCTCTCAGCCATGCACTGCAGTCCACCACAGGGACCAATACATTTCCTGTTTTCACTGCTTCCCTTTGAACAGATGGGCAACCCACAATATATGACTGATGGGCTGAGTTGGCCCCTTTTATGGCAATTATAAGAAGCATTTTCTGATGAAAGCAAGCTGAGTTACATCTAATATTCCCACTCTGTGAATGCGTGGTTCAGAATGCAACCCACATAAACATCTCTTTCTGTTCTAAAACTGGTGTTAAATTCCTGACATGA
The DNA here is from genome assembly GCA_021292165.1 of Shinisaurus crocodilurus. Classification (NCBI taxonomy): domain Eukaryota; kingdom Metazoa; phylum Chordata; class Lepidosauria; order Squamata; family Shinisauridae; genus Shinisaurus; species Shinisaurus crocodilurus. Next base: position 27,555,655 of record CM037878.1, read on the forward strand.
GAAATACCCAGTGCTTTTATTATATACGATTATTTTCAAATCCCCAATGAGCTAATTAAAGCCATTATGAAGGCACCATGGCATGAACTACAGCATGCTCAAGGGATGGTTTGAGGCAGGCAGATGATTGTAGTGGAAGCAATCCTTCTTCTCATTTTAGGTCAAGAAGAATCTGTGTCGCTTCCAGAATTGTCAGAATCTGTTCCAGGGATTATTTATAGCTGAAGTCATTGTCACCAGATTCCCCTTTCAGCTTTGGCAGGCTGGGCCAAAACAGCTGTAGCATTGCAATTATCTGTCAATTAAGCAAGGGTCATAGCTGGATGCTGGACTATCTTTAAAAATGAAAATTTCCCAAACAAATGGAGTATATGATGAAGATGTGATTCATTCTCAGTCAAGGATTTTTTAAAAATGCATTTTTTTTAAAAAAAAAATCTAATTAGATTCCCAGGCTTCAAATGATGAGTTAATAAAAATATTAATATTTTATGTTTATCTATCATCAGCTAATAATGGCACTCACCCAGTGCCGACTAGACTGTGGTTAAGTGACATGTCCATTTTGAACTCTTTTCAGGAATGTCAGCTCAGCTCTTTATAATTTACAATTAGTCCATTTCCCTCACAGCCCTCCAAGGTTCCACCAACACATCTCTACACACTCTCCAACTTTCTCAAGTTGCCTTGGAAACATAAGAGTTGATGGGGCCTTAAGGGCTATCTAGTCCAATGCCTTGATCACTGCAGGAAATATAGAGCAAGAGCATCCTCAACAGATAACAGCCCAGCCACTGCTTGAAGACATCCAGCAAGGGGGGAGCCCCCCACCCCTTTAGGTAATTGGACCCATGGTCAAATTGCTCTCGCTGCCAGTTTCTCCTAATGACCAGCCAAAATCAATCCTCCTGTAACTTAAGTCCATTAGAGCTTCAGTGCTTCTAGATGGAGAGCTCCTAGCACTACCAATGAGAAGGTGTTGTGTTGTGTAGCTATTTTGCCTTTTCTTTCTTAGCGAATTCTCTGTGGTAAGAGAAAAGATGGGGAAAGTGGTGAGAAAACATGAGAGGTTTACAAGTTGAAGACAACATTGTTTGTAAACTGCTCACCCCATAAAATTCCATGAATGGGAAAGTGTGATGGTACCATAAAAGCCTCATGTGGAAACACACCTAGTCCTGCCCTCTGGGGGAGCAAAGAACAAGTCATTGCCCTCTTCTATGTGACAGCCTTTCAGAAATTTCAAACGGGCCTGCCACTTAATGCCCTCAAGTATTCCCAGCAGTTCAGGCTTCTGCAATTGCACTTCACTCACCCTTGTCTCTGTCCTGCAAGACCTTCAAGACTTTCTCCCTCACTACAAAAAGTAAGTCTAGTGCTCAAAGCTAAGAAACAGCCTTGTTCTCACATGGCTTGTTGTGCTGTCAGGGGTGATGGCCAGGCCACTTTAAACTGCTGATCAACTCTGACCAGATGAATTTCAGCTTTTCTCAGTACCTTCGGCTCCTCCCCTTTGGCTCCTCTCATAGATGGGCAAATCAGGTAAAATCCAAGTGTGGTGCTCTAAAGTATGAGAGGTTGATTAAGGAGGCATTTAAAAAGTGTTGGGAAAGGAGAAATCCTGCTGCCTGTTAGCCATCATGTGCTAGAGAGTTGGATTAGAAACTGGAAGGTAGGATTTCAAATCCCACTTTAGCTGGGGATTCACTGGTTGACTTGAAACAGGCTATCATGTCTCATCCATAGATTTGCTTAGGAAAACACAACCTTCCCTTTGCTCACCCTGAAATGGTGCAACCCTTGTGAAAGTTCAAATTGCTCAGTGGTGGTACTCCCTGTGCTCCTCCAGAGCATCTTTCTCCACTAGGAATGTGACTTGGACTATTAGACACAAAATTCCTGGCAGGAAGCAGATATTATTTATTTCATTTACAGCAGGGATTCTGGGACTGGTAGTCTTAGTCCCATACACAGCAGGACAAGCAACTCCACCAGGGTCTGGAGGGATCACATACCACTGTTTCCAATGCACTCCTCTGCCCTATCCTGCTTAATTAAAATGCTGGGCCCTCAGAACACAGAAGAAGGGGAAGCAACTATGGTAGCACTCACAAAACCCTGCATGTGAGCATTCAATCAAGGGTGCTCACTTTTGTGAGTGTCCCCATCTGAATGTTTGCTACATCCCTAATTTTTGTGAATGATAGCCACTTACCTGCACAGGGTTGTGGTAAAGTCCTTTGTACCATTACAGCCTGATTCTATGCTTCTGTGTAATGCAAGCAGAGAATTGTGTCCCCCAGTTGCTAAATCAACATCCAATGTGATGCAGTTTTGCCTCACTTGCTTTTAAATAGTCCTTAATATTAATTAATTATGGAGTTGTTCTGCCAGGGAAACATGGCTAGTACCACATGAGATGTAACGCCGTCCCTCCTATAGCTCTTTCCCATAGCTCAGTGATTTCATCTCTAGAAATTTGAGGATATCTTTTCACTCAAATGTGGTCCCCATTGGTTAAAATGAGGATTGGTTAGGGCCCATAAATGTGTTTAAGGTGGCTCCAGACAGTCCAGTATTGAATTAAAAAATGAGTTCAAGAGGGATCCTAACTGTACTGAAAAGACACAGTTTGTGAATATTATAACATGGTAGAAGAACTAGAAGCCCTGTGTTCAAAGCTTGCCCTCTTCATTCTCAACCTCAACCCTTCCTCCCTCCCTCCCTCCGCCTGCACTCTCTCCACTCAGTAGATCACTCAGCTCAGCTCAGCTCAGCTCCTCCCTCCACAGCAAAGCTCTGCTCTCAAGGCAAAGTAAGCAAGCTTGGTTGCCGGATCCTAGAATATGAGCTGCACTTCTCCTTCTTTATCAAAGCTTCTTTGTTAGCCTTAACTACCATAGAAGTCTCTTTATACCTGATCATCCATGGGGTCTTTAGCCCCCTCTTTTCTAGGGGCTTGGGGATGTACAGATTTTGTTAAATCCATTCTGTCTGTGTTTTATTGATTGTCAGGTATCTTTCATTCTGTCATCCACTCATTGATAGAACTGGATTTTTTTAAAAAAAACCAGAATTTCATTCTACTTGCACTAATTCACATGAACACAAATGTGAATTAGCACAAACCCTCCCCCCATCACCAGAATAGTGGGGGGGGGAATGGTCTGCAAGTCCATGGGATCCACGTGACTCACAAAAAGCTGGTCCACTGTGGAATCTGCAGGTTAGATTCATAGAGATCCAAACTCATTTAAATCCATTGTGGATTTGGCCTCCCTACTTGGGGCCTCCCTACATGTCAGCCACAAATGCATCTAACCAAACCTCAACTGCACTGCCCCCCTTCCCACCAAGAAAATCACTGGAGAAGCAGTGGGGAAAGAGCCATTTCCCTGTACATTGCTCTAGGTCCCACTCCCCAAAACTGTTTTCCCCCTTTATATCGACACACTCATTTTTTAGCATTGTGTGTGCATGTGGGTGGAAAGCACAAAGTCTACAGATCACTGCAGAAAAGCAGCATCTAAATGAACTTCTATGAATACGAACTAAGAAAGAAGTGGCCTGTCCTTCACTTCATGTTTCCCTCCACTAAAGCTACTTTTTCGTGGCATAAATGTGGCTATACAGAGCATGTGACATGCATTTCCATGCTTCAGTCCCTGGCTGCACAATGCAATCCAGGGGGGAAAAATACTTCTGAGCCCCAGACATCTTATAGACAAAGAGAGCCCACCAGTGACAGAAAGATTTTGGCATTCTCCTAACTTCTTTTCCAATCTGTCCCTTGCTGTCTCTGGTATTGTCTGAACATTGTCTGCTTTGATAGCTCCTGTTTACAGATTGTCCCTGCCGCTCTGAACTTTAAATGCTCTATGCATGTCTAGGCTTAATTTAATTAAACACATGAAACTTCTCAGGAAAAAGCTGCCCTTTTCAGTTCTCAGCGGTCAATGGGGAGCAATCACTGTGTGTGTGCATTTAAGGGCAGTAGATCATCAATCAAGCTCGGAATGATCTTGTTGGCTCTGAGAAAGTTTTAGTCAAAGTTGAGAACTGAACAGTTGACTTCTGCGATGCTCCGGATGTCCCTGTGTCAGTTTAACCTCAAACATATTTTTATTAACACTTTATTGCATTAATTAGATTAAAATAAAGTTACCTGAGAGCCAAATCATGGAATAACAAGAGGCCTCCACATACTCATGTGCCACATTCTAGTTTCTCATGCTAGCTTGCTGAATCAATATATTTCCATTAAATTGGAAGTATTAATATGAAAAAAGCAGTGAAACACAGCAAATAAAAGTAAGAACAAAGAAGGAGGGAGACCTGGGCAGACCAAAATTAAGTGAAGGAGGGAGGAGACATTTCAGTTTTGTTTTGAACTCACTTCAACGTTCTGTTCCAATGGAGATAAATTTCAGTAGCAACTCTCACGCAGTCTCAGATATATGTCAAAAGTTCCAAGACTCGATGAAAAGCCTTAGCTTAGGTTGAGGTAGGAGATCGCAGTGGTTGTATGGACAATAGCAGGATTACTTTCTGAGTCCTGGACTAATCAGACTCTTGTAGAAGGCAAAAAAGTGTCACATTTATATCTTCAATTATTCCACGCAGTATATGAATATTTGTGAGTAATGGTTCCAGGAATTGCTCTTACAGTAGTAAATGTGATATAGGAACATTCTGAAAACTTTTGAAATATCTTTAAATTCCATGTTTTCATGACTGCAAAGGTCATAGACTATAAAGGCTTAAAGAGTGGAAGAGCAATTTAAAGATGAGCTGCTTGGGTTACATCTCAATTAAAAATGAATAAATGGATCTTAAAATGCCAGTTAAATGCACCAGTTGGTCTGCTGTGCAATCATCGAAGGACAAATGCCAACCAGCGTTGGATGGCTTCAAGTGTTTTTATTGAACTCCTGAACTGGTTTGAATGTAATTAGGAACAACTATAACTCTGAAACTTGTTGCAAAATATCACACCTTATCATTCCATCCAATGGATGTTTCAAGTTTATTCTCTCTCCCCACCTTTATTTGTACAGTGGTGTACTGAGTATATGAGAAGGGTTTTGGATTAGGAACGGGTAAATCAGTCTATTTCCAATCTGTGTCACTTTTGCATGTGTTCACCCTTAGATCTGTTCCATTCTGATTCCACATTTATCTGAGACTTTTTTTAAAAAAAGATCCACATGAAAATCCACATTTAGATACATATTTAAGCAGTATTTTCTCCCAAGATGCCTTGACAGAACTATGTCATCTTTTTGGTGCCAGGTGAATATATTTCTCTTCTCCCGGGCATTTGGCTAGTTTAATCATCTGGTCTTGGTGGCTATTTTTGTTGTTAATTCCTATGGGAGGTTTTGTATAGTTTTACTGAATATGCTGTCATATATTCCTTTTTAAATTTTATTCTTTTTTGTAAATTGCTTTGGGACTCCTTTTGGTGGTGTGCAGTGATATATAAATGTAATAAAAGTATCAAACTAACTATATACTTTGACACGTTTTAAAGCCTAGAACTACATAAGAACATTCAGGAAGTGCAAAAGTCAGCATATAACTGACTAATGTGTGACCTGATCTGCATCCACACATTAGTCTGTGAGATGCAGATCAGGTCACTTCATAGTGGAATTTACGAAGCTCAAATTCCTCAAGCATCCCGATATGGGATTTTACACAGATATTAGTCATTAGTAGGAATTTCAAACAATTAAAGAATATTATTTACCATCTGCCATTTATCTAATTAGTTAATTAAATTTAATTACATTTGCATATTACTAAAAGTCACAACATAGATGCCTTTTAGAGATCTTGAAGGAGGTTTATGTTAATCTATATTCAATAAACAAAGGCTGTTACTTACTGATAAAAGGAAAGACCACTTTTATAATTTTCGTGTAACCCAACACAAAAATTGCCTCAGAAATTTAAAAAAGCACATGCCATTCATGTGCAGCCTCACTGATTTTATTTATGTAGTATTTGTTTTTAAAAAAACTGTGAGCTGCATTCTCTGCCAAAAAAATGCCACCTGAAATGACACAGAAATAATGAAAACACAATCTATGCCTCATAATAAAAGCACAAGCATAACACAAGACTAGTAATGAGTTAGAAGACTAGTAATGAGTTAGAATTAGACTGGAGGCCAAGTGATGTCAGATTCGTCATTGGATAATTCAGTGTGCCTGTTTAACTAGCTACAACACAAAAGGCATCGCTGAGCCTCCTTAGTGGAATGATGCAAATGCTCTCATTTTCCTGTTGGGTATTAAGGGATTGGTAGTCCCACTCTCATCCCTGGCTAGGAAACATGCTTTTCTGGGATCTCCATGGGGCCTTCTGACACTTCTGCTGCTGCCACAGCCTTCCCTGCCCCCGGTCAAGGTTGGGAAGGAACAGTGGAAGGTGATGGAGGAAGCAGCAGTGGGTACTTCGAGCATCTGTGGCTCTCAATTCACGTGCTCACCAAAATATGACACTTGTCTATCCTTATTGCCTGTGCTGCTATTGATGAGGCCTGTATAAGCCCAGTGCAAACAGGTTGTGGATAATGCCTTTAGTCTGATGTCTTTCAAATGTACTCCCAGGAAAACTTGGGGTTTCTCAGAAGTTTGGAAGGGGTCTGCAATGAAATGATCATTTATGGTGGGGCAAGCTTCCTGATCAATACAATCTTCCCTGCAATAATCTGCTGCAGGGGAGTGTTATCTGAGTTCCATGGCATATTCTCAGATTACTTGGGGCAATGCTCTGTAGGAACTTTTGGGGAATGGCCATAGTTGTAGAGAAGATTCTTTGCATAATGATAGCAAAGTACCAAAGCAAAGCACCATGTTAACTGAATACAAAGATAAAAATCTCTCTCTCTCCCTCTCCCTCTCCCTCTCCCACTCCCTCTCTCTCACACACACACACACACACTGCAAGGGAGAAGGCATTTCCCATGACAGCTGTGTTACCAACGACAGCACACTGCTCCGTGCTTGCCCAAAGATATTGTCATCCTCCTTGTTTCTTATAGTATTTTCTCAACTATCAGGAGATGCATTGCTGAACCCTTCCACTTCCACATCCTTTGTTCTCTTGACCACAGGTTGTCATCGTCTGGTCAGAGTGATGCCAGCTCCGTACTGCTGGTAGTCTCTTGGGGCATGCTTTGGGTGCAGGTCAAACAGGCTGGGGTCTCGCTGGGTTCTGTTAATTTTGCTTCTGGGGATATAGGCTCTGAAATAGATCTTTGAAATGTGCAATTATTTTTCAGCCAGTATCTTATCGCATGTAGGTCTTTGCTGACCTAGAAGCAGTGGCCTCGATCAGGCATTCTTACCTTGTTTTGCAATGTTTGCAGCAAATGTTCCTGCCTCAAAAAGGCAAACAGTGTGCTGGGGGGGGGGGGGATGTCATGCTGATTCCTTCCCTATAGCAGAGGAAATCATTCAAGCTATCCTTTCTTTCTCCACATATAGTTTGATAATTAATAATAATACACTGAGGAAAATAAAGATAGGTACAATATTGTAGGACTGTAATTTAAGTCTACCAAAAGAAAAGGTATAGTTTATACTTGGAAGCTTGACTGGAGGTATTAAAGACCCCTCATAAAGGATGAACATATATAAGAACAGACATAACATTATTAGTAGGGATGGGTGAGAAATACATTTCAATGTGAAATTACCAAATTAACAGTGCAATCCTATGAGGTTGCCCCTAACCCTCCAAACTTGGTGGATTACAGGTATCCAATTGAGGGCGGGAGGAGTGCAAAGGATGGGATATCCTCCATACTCCTTCCACCCTCAAAAAGATCTGGATGGCTGATTTCGGCCATCTAAATGTTTCTCCCCTCCTCCCAAGGGGGAGAGGCTGAGGCACCACATGGATTCTTCAGAATCTGGCAGAGCCTCACCCCTCCCCTCTCCACCCCCAGGAACGCCCCCCCCCAGGGGGAACTGAGCACAATCTTCCGTGCTTGGTTCCCTGTGGTTTCCTTCCAGCATGGAATGAACCGTGCTGGCTTGGAGGTAGGGGGGGCAGGGGCGGCGCTCCAAGGTGCTGTGACCTTGGAAAGGATTTCTGAGGTGGCAGAGCCTTCTATGCAAAATCCTATGTGTCCCCCCCCCCCAGGCAAGGTCGGAGGGGCACAAAATTGTGCCCTAAGACTTCTTAGACCTAAACATTAATCAGAATGCAGTTAGGTGTCAACATCTGTAATTTACCAAAGTTTGAATTACAGTTCACACACACACACACACACACACACACACATACAAAATGCATACATTTTTAAACAAAAGCATGAAGAAATGCATGAAAAAATGCATACAAAACTTGGTATATTTAGAAAAATGTGCATGAATGCATGTGCATTTTCACCTAGACTAAAAGAAAAAAAATCACAATCCATGCAGAAATGGGACAGAATGAACTTAATGGCGGAAAAAATGAGACCTTGAGTGAAATCGAGTTTGACAGATTCACCCATCCCTGTTTAAAAAGCAGAACAATGTGCATGAATTCCATATTTATTTATCACATTTATATCCTGCCTTTCTTCCACCATGGAATTCAAGGCTCTGTACATAGGCTTCCCAGCTGGTGTTCCATTCAGGCACTGATAAGAGCCAAACCTGCTTAGCTTTAGCAAAGTTGTTGCATCATGTTTCTTCAAACCTTGCAATAGGTTCTTAGCCGATAGGACAGTGTAGAAAAGGTTCCTTGAAACCAGAAATTTTGAATAACACTGTGTGAAGAAATGCCTATATCTATTGTGGTTCTGTAATATGTGCTTTGTGTGGCCTCTGTGTGGAGTTACAATCTATCTGAGTAGGCTTGAGGCCTTGGTTTATTTCTGTCAAAGACCTGTGTTGCTTAGTAACATTCTGAAGGAAGGGAGAGAGACAATCACTTTGAATATTGTTAGATGGGGGCTGGATCAGGTAAATTCAATTCTGATTGAATTTTGTGGATTCTAGCTAGGTGGAAAAGAGCAGTTGGGAAATGACATTTAAGGTATGACAGTTGACAAAGGAGTTTAGTCAAGGAGTTAGTCTGGGGAGAGAGAGGTAGAAGGTCTGCTGGTTGTTATGTGGTCTTTGAGAAGGACTAAGAGAAAGCTGAGGAGAAAGGGAATAGCTATTCTTTCTCTGTGGGATAACCTTAGGTGGCTGGTGAAGATCAGGAGTAGGGAGCAGGTGGTTGTGTTATGCCAAGAGGCTGCTGTAAGATCTTGCCAGGGGAAGGTTATACAAGCAGGCAGTAAAAACCCAGATAATCCATTCAAGCAGCCAGTAGGAGCTTGGGTGTCAGAGGAAGACTGTACCCAGAAGCTGGACCTGGTTGTAAGGGTATTTGCCTAGGGTGGAGGTTTAGGGAATTTGACTTGAGGTAAAATAAGTCCTTAGAGGCTTGTAACAGCAACAGCATCTCTTGAGTCCTAAAGAATTTTTTGAAAACCCCAAAGTAAATATTAGTAATCCCTTATGTATAAAATATCCCTATATTATTTGTTTAATTCTTCAACTTGTCTCTAGTGATGGTGCCCATCTCACACCTAAGCCTCTTGTACGAGCTACTAGGAGGTTTTCATAGATCATAGAGTCGGAAGGGGCCTGCAAGGCTAGGCTTGTGTAATCGAGCCTCGCCAGGCAGAACGAGGCCGAAATTGGCCCCGCTTACACCCAGCGAGGCCTTACCTTGTTCTTCGGGGCGGCTCGCCTGTGTGGCCCGTTCCGTCCCGTCGCGTCACTTCCGGGACCTGCGCAGGGTCCCGTCGCATCATTTCAGGTCTCGGAAGTGACGGACGGGGCCTGAGAAGCCCGATCGAGTGGTGCGGAGAACCTCTCCGCGCCGCTCAGAAAATCGAGTGAGGGTCAGCGCCCCCGCGGAAGATCGGGTCAGGGGCGCGACCCGGCCTTGGAGACATGCCTATGCAAGGCCATCAAGTCCAACCCTCTGCTCAATGCAGGAAAATAGAGGAGGGGTCTCCCATCCAAATAATAACCAGGCCTGACCCTGCTTAACTTTCTACGCTCAGACAAGCTGAGCCAGCATGAGCCGTTTTAAAGTATTCTAACAGAATTGGTGTCAGTGGAAAAGGGTCACACTTCTGGTACTCTGAGTTATAGTAGCAGAGAGTTCCTTAGGCCCAGAAATATAAGCATTTGCTATAAATAAGAAACCCCATAGGGGAGACTCAGTGAAGGAGCAATTTCCCCATAGATGGTGGTAGTAGTGGTGAGAGAAAATCCCCATAGACTGTCATGTGAAAATCATGGAAAAGGTGTTGTAGCATCTCTACTACTGTACGGTATAATTGCTTTGCCCTGTTCATGTGTGTGGTTCCTAACTCTATTCATGAATTTCCCTAGACTATTCATGATCCCTCTCAATCACCTACTGTAAAGCTTAGTTAATTATTATATTTAGGAATTTAAACCATTGGTTTTATTCATGGATTCTTTAAATCTTATTATATAAATTACTCTAAATAACAGTGTGTGTTGGAAGCTGGAAAGCAAATAAAATAATCTGAAAGAACAGTCCTATGCTCTCAACGGTGCACTCCAAGATCAGTGTTCCATTCCTTTCTATGCCCTCTCAGCTCTTGGCAACAGGGCAGACATCAAGATGGTGGTGGGACTCATAGTATTTTTCTTCTATCCATGGATGGAAGAAATATCATTCCCTCCCACTGCCATGCTGGTGAGCATGTCTAAATGCTTTCTGGGGACTGGGCATGGTCAGGAGCTGGGAGTACTTAGGATCCCTTAGATCCTTGGCCACTCTTCTCCCATCTATTGGCACATACCCATAATGCCCATCCCGCCCTCTTTGAGGTCAGAGTTCAAACCTCATAGAGGAAGTGAATGTGGAAACCTCTGCTGTGACAGGGCGGAGTCAAAATGAGGGCTCACATCAGGAAAAACCTTCTGAGGTCAGAGCTCTGTCTACAACCTTAGAGGGTTTTTTCCCTCCTGTGCAATTCTGTAGGTCCTAGGACACAGTCTAGGGCGCATAGGATTAGTCTCTGTATGAGATTTTATTGACAGTGAACTATCTTATATAAACACATCTCTCCATCTAACGTAAAACAGTACACAGTATCAAGTTTCTATTATACTTGCTTAATCAGTTATTTATTGCAACAGTTTGCACCGGTTGGTGACTTGCCCCTTTATTTTAAATACTGCCCAAAGGCATGAATAACTGGTGATAGATTTTTGAAGAAATGAAGAGGTTATTGAGGAGATGGCTCAAAGGGATGGATAAAGTGCCTCCATTAGGTGACATGAAAATTGTCACTGACATTTCCATAGAAAGCTATAACATTAATAATAGTAACAAATCAATTTATTGTAAGTGTTATTGCAGCAATGAATATAAAATGTCCTTCTTTATAGGATATGTTAAATCTATTAGAAAGAAAGGTAAATGAAGAGGGTAGTAAAAATAATGGCAACTTTGCAAATTTGTAAAAAAATAATAATGTAGCTTTCCCTATGATTAATTCATTGCATAGATTAAGAAATCTTGGGGAAAACTTTAATAGATGGATATAATAATTGTACTCATTCATTGTTTAAAAAACTGACCGCAGACCTTACATGTAGGGATGTGTAGTGTTGGGAATTCCATTCCATTTAAGCCCGATGGGATTCTGCAGCATTTCCATTCTGGTAAGCAGTGGAGTGTAGCAGATTCCCCCCCCCCCCAATTTCGGAAACATTTTGTACCTTTTATTTTCCAGGTTCCACCATTTGTGCACAAATTGTAATCTGCACAAATTGTAATCTTGCACAAATTGTAATTTGTGCAATTTTGGGGGTGGATCTTGAAATTTGTGCAAATGGTGTCATAATTTTTTTTAAAGTATTTTTTCTTGGTGATCTTGCACAAGTGCGCACGACTGCAAGTCCGCCTGTCCAATATGTAGCCCAGCAGAGGCATATTCCTCTCTTGTCAATATCCTTGTCAGTTTTATCCTCGCCACACACTTCTTTGTTTAGCCCAGCAATCATATTCTGTACTTGTCAAAGAACTTGTCAATTTCATCACCCACTTTGGCACTTCCCAAGCACCTGTGGTGCTGATGATGGTCATGGGAATTGACAAGTTCTTTGACAAATATGGAATATGGCTTTGTTGGGCTACATGAAGTAGTTTGTGAAGACGATAAAAGAACCATGCCGGTTGCTTCTCTGAGGTCACAAACACGACCTCGGAGAAGGGGTGGAGTGGACATTCCGGGGGGAAGGGAGAGGAGGAGAATGGCGCCCCCAAGATATGAGGTATCCTGGCAGCACCTCAGCCTCTTTCCCTCATGCTCTGAGGTGCCACACTTAGCCAGAATTGGCTATCTTATTTATTATTTATTTATTTATTTATTTATATTTATTAATCGCCCATCTGACGGGCCACCCAGCCACCCTGAGCGATGTACAATTAAAACAATACAATAAAATATAATAATTAAAACAATATAAAAATTCTTTTAAAATCCTAACCCACCCCATATTCCCGCCTGAAATACCATGTTTTAATGCACGGTGGAAGCTCATCACGGAGGGGGCATGGCGAAGGTCACTAGGGAGGGAGTTCCATAATGTGGGGGCCACCACAGAGAAGGCCCTCTTCCTAGTCCCCACCAGCCTGGCTGCTCTGGCTGATGGGATAAGGAGAAGGCCATCCGTGGCAGATCTTGTTGAGCGGCCTACTTGATGTTGATGTTGTATCTACATTTTTTGCAGGGTAGGAGGACTTTCCAGGGCCGGATTAAGAGCATTATGGGCCTGGTGCTGAGGATTTTGGTGGGCCTTTTTATGGAAATAAATAAAATGAAGACGCAATTTTATATTAAAACAAATTAAATATTTTAATTACCATTAAAGTGCCAAAACAGAAACATATTGAAAATATTTCTTTTTTTGTAAACAATAAGCTTGTTAACTCAATAAAACCGTTCATCACATATCGTTGATGATAAGTACCTCCACGTTTTTTAACCTCTAGGGCAGTCTTCCCCAACCGGGGCCCTTCCAAATGTTTGGGGGCCCAGCTCCCATCTTCCCCAGCCACTGGCCATGCTGCCTGAGGCAAATGAGAACTGTAGTCCAAAATATCCAAGAGGGATATTTGGTGAACTCTGTTCTCTGGGGTTTTTCAAAATAAAACTTAAAATGCCACACAATTCCCCATGAAAGCGCACGTGCACACACACACACACACACACACACACAGTATTAGCCAAGCACACACACACACACGTGCACACACACACACACACACACACACACACACAGAGAGAACTCTGTTCTCTGGGGTTTTTCAAAATAAAACTTAAAATGCCACACAATTCCCCATGAAAGCGCACGTGCGCACGCACACACACACACACACACACACACACAGTATTAGCCAAGCAGGTGACATTTTGCAGGCGGCAGGAGGATCAACACCCCCAAAAGGCAGACACATTCACATAAATAGAACATTCACAACAACCATTTTTAAATAAACATAAACCGTCTTCCCCAGCCACTGGCCATGCTGCCTGAGGCAAATGAGAACTGTAGTCCAAAATATCCAAGAGGGATATTTGGTGAACTCTGTTCTCTGGGGTTTTTCAAAATAAAACTTAAAATGCCACACAATTCCCCATGAAAGCGCACGTGCGCACGCACACACACACACACACACACACACACACTATTAGCCAAGCAGGTGACATTTTGCAGGAGGCAGGAGGATCAACACCCCCAAAAGGCAGACACCCACACCCACAAACACACAGCCCTTACGTTCAGTTTGGCTCACAAAAGAGGGAAAGCCCTTTTACAGAAAAGAAGAAGGAGAACTTGCAGAATTTCCCCCAAATTATTTATTAAAAAAAAAAAAAAAAGCCACAACAAAAAGCCAGGAAGCTTTGCTTGACCAAGAATAATTGTGTTGTTCTTGTTGCTTTTTGTTGTTGTTGTTGTTAAACTAGCATTTGAACAATTGAGCTGCGAATCAGAAAGATCTTTTGCTCGAGGCTGGAGAGAGAGGTCCCTTCTAAATCTGAATATTACAGACCCTAGCAAGCCCCCCATGTGCTAGACGTTCTCACAAAGAAATGTAGTAACAGTGATTGAAATGCAAAGATACTGAAATGCTAATTTGAGAACAACAGTTCTTGCTAGGTCTTGCCTCAAGCCTGTAATGCAGATGTGCTTAGAACACCTTTCTAATCTTGAAAAAATCATTAATTATGCTGAATGATAACGATCAGAGCTAGCTCCGAAGGGGGAAAAATCGCCTCGTGTCCCTATAATTGCGGGCCGATTGTCTGTTAAAGGCCTGGAGCGGCCGCTCCCACAGCCCCTATGTTAATCCGGCCATGGTACTTTCGCCTCTGTGATACTTCTGTCCTGCATAGGATGCCTGTAATCTTCGGAGTTTGTGGGGTTACAGGCATCTGGAGTGGATTGCACCATTAGAGATTTTAGGATATCATGTATACAAGTAGTTTAAATAAATACATTCATAGATAAACGTTCATATCATCTATGTTTATTTACTGCAAGCTGTACTGAGAGAAGCAACTTTAGAATGTATAAATAAATTACTGTTTGGCAAATTTGTCTTTTAAAGCGCAATCCAATGAGGCTGCCCATAGCCCTCTGAACTTGGAGGATTACGGGCACCCTATTCATGGTGGGAGGAGTGTGGAGGCAAAGGTCACCTGTGCGCTCCTCCCACCATGCAAAATTCATCGGCCACCAAAGTGTTCGGCCTCGGGGCGGACGGGAAGGAGTGTGAGGTGCCGCCAGGATACTGCATGTGCTGGCGGAGCCTGTTTCTTCTCCTTCCCTCCCCCTGGAACACCCCCAAAATCCTGTCTCTAAGGTCACTCTTGTGACCTCAGAGCTGCAGCCAATGCAGTTCTTTCTGTGCCAGCTGTGAGGGCAGGGGAGGGTGCTCTGAGTTCAGAGTCCCAGCTCTGACCTAGGTGCAAGTTTCCAAGGTTGGAGAAGGGACTCTGAAAAAATTGTGCTGCCTGAAAACTAAGCAGAGAAGCATCATTTCATTTCATTTCATTTCATTTCATTACTTTTCTATACTGCCCAATAGCCGAAGCTCTCTGAGCAGTTGACATAGATTAAAAACCTTAAAAACACAAGGTTATGCATAGTATAAAAAAAATGTTTACATACAAGCATATAAACAGAAAGCACACACATCAACAGAAAGCACACACATAAATGCACATGCACACACACACACAGATAGATATCGAAACAATTTAAAATAGCATTTCAGTTTCATGGACCATGCTTCTCCTCGTAGTGCACAAAATATAATTAAAGCAGATATTAAAGCTTAGTTAACACACAAACACACACACACACACACATATAGAATCATAGAATAGTAGAGTTGGAAGGGGCCTATAAGGCCATCGAGTCCAACCCCCTGTGCAACGCAGGAATCCAAGTCAAAATATCCCTGACAAATGGCTGTCCAGCTGCACCTTGAATGCCTCCAGAGTGGGAGAGCTCACCACCTCCCTAGGTACTTGGTTCCATTGTCTTATTGCTCTAACAGTCAGGAATTTTTTCCTGATGTTCGGGTGGAATCTGGGTTCCTGTAACTTGAAACCATTATTCCGTGTCCTGCAAACTGGGATGATTGAGAAGAGATCCTGGTCCTCCTCTGTGTGACAACTAGTGGTGGGGCCGAGCCTGGAGTCGGCTGGAGGCTCACTCCGGGCTCGGCCATCCGCAAGTGGCGGTGGTGGCCCGATCCCGCTCTTCAGAGTGGCACGGAGCGTTGTCTGCGCCGCTCGCGCCAATCTAGCCGCCGCTGGAGAAAACCCCCCGCTGCTGCCGCCGGACCCCCCCCGCCACCTACCTGGTCCTGTGTAGCGGCGCTGGAGCCACTGCTCCGGCGCGCTGGACCCCCGCCCACGCTCTGTTTTGGCGGGAGGAACCAGGCCAACAGGGCTTAAACAGCCCTGTTGCCCTGGTTTCCCCAGCCAAAAACAGAGCACGGGGGTCCAACGCAACGGAGCAGGGTCCCGTCACGTCACTTCCTTCGCGCCGGAAGTGACTCGACGGGACCCATGGCCGTCGGACAAGGGAAGAAGGCTCTCTGCTTCACAGAGAGCCCAGGTAAAGCCCGCGCGCATGGCCGAGCAGCCCGTCGGACGCGAGCAGGCCCAGTTCGGGCCTTGCTCCTGTCTGACGGGCTGCTCGGCTACATCCCTGACAACCCTTCAAGTACTGGAAGAGTGCGATCATATCTCCCCTCAGTCTCCTCTTCTGAAGGCTAAACATGCCTAGTTCTTTCAGTCTCTCCTCATAGGGCCTTGTTTCCAGTACCTTTATCATCTTTGTTGCCCTCCTCTGAACCCTCTCCAGTTTGTCTACATCCTTCTTAAAATGTGGTGCCCAGAACTAGACGCAGTACTCATGATGAGGCCTAACCAGTGCTGAGTAAAGGGGAATATATGTGTGTGTGTGTGTGTGTGTATGTATGTCCCAAACCTGTGTGGCTGACTATGTAAAATATAATAATAATAAATCTTCCGCTCCTCTGGTCAGAAAAACCATCACTGATCCAATTTCAAATATCTGAACTGGTAATTGAAGGCTGTGGGAGGCCATTCAGCAAAACTGAAGATTAGAGCTTAGTTGCACGTGTCAGCATGCAGTAGTATCTCTGCACATCTCTTTCCAAATCCCTTGCAGAAAAGTGCCATGTAGTATGACTTCCTGTTATTACGAACTGAAAATTCAATCCAGGGTGTATGCCGAAGAAATGGAACACCACTAGATGAAGCTGCAGAAGCTTGGGAAGTTTTCTTTTGAGTCAGAATGAGTAACAGTGGATTTCCACTACATTGCTGTGGTCAGGTCTTAAACACTGCCTTCGACGCCAGGCCTGCAGGTGTTGTAATTCACCAAGCCCAAATGCAGCCCACTAGCAGTGACCCACAAGGGCTTGAAACCGTATTTACAAGGGCTTTCCCTGCAGCCTACACCCCAGTTGCTGAATTCTCTCCCATGGGAGGTTCATCTGGCCCTCTCCCTTTTTCGCTACTGCCACCTGGTGAAGATGATTCTGTTTTGGTATTTGTCATACTGTCTCTTTTTGTTATTTTAAAAATTATTTTAATTGTTATAATGGTTTTATTGTATTTCTAAAAATGTTGCTAGCCACCTAGATAGGTATTTGATCATGGAAAAGTGGGATATACATTATTGTAATAAATAAATAAATAAAATTAATACCTGCCAGGGGCTATAAAAACAACTGTCTAGTCAAGAACCTAGTAGATGACAATACAGGGCTGTTGGACTGATTTTTGTTTGATGGGTTACAAGTTAGTTTGCCACCCTGTCCTATACTAAAGGCAGAGAAATTTGTTAGCATGAGGCCCATAATGACTATTTTAATTTGTTTGTATGAGGGCCATAATGACTATTCTAATTTGGCGAGCTAGTTGAAAATGAACACACACATACATACACACACACACACACACACACACAGAGAGATCCCCTAGATTTCAAGGGGGGTTACTTCCAAGTAAACATGCATAGGATTGCACTATAGGGGTGTGTGTGTGTGTGTGTCAGAGAGAGAGAGAGAGGGTGTATGTGGATCTCTCTCTCTCTCTCTCTCTCTCTCTCTCTCTGACACACACACAGAGTGCAATCCTATGCACATTTACTTGGAAGTAACCCCCCTTGAAATCAAGGTGCCTTACACCGAGGTAAGTGTAAGATTGCACACACACACACACACACACACACACTGTTCACAAGCCAGGAAGTGGTTTTTTTTCTTTTATTTTCTTTTTATTTCATATATGTCCCATAATTGGATGAACTTGCTTCCCGTTTTGGAAGAATGCAAATTGTTTCCAAGCAAGAGAGCCACTAAGGACTACTCAGTACATCTCCAGGTGTTGTCTCATATTACTAGCCATTTCAGGATGCATTGAACAGATCAGTGTCAATCTGCCTCTTACCTACGCACTTCTCAGATACGCTGGTGATAATTAAGACAAATACACTCTGTGTGTCAAAGCTGACTTTTCAGAAATAATCTGTGTTTTTCATTCTTGACACACACACAAAGGACTCATGTTGTGTGAAGATACAGCTCATCATTCAATTCTTATCATTACCTTTGCACTAGTAGTTTACAGCTAGGAGTTCAACTGTCTTCCTGGGTTATTTGTGGTTGGTTGTCTATAAATAACAATAGGGTCAATTTTGGTCAATCTTTGGTCAATTTAACAGTTTGATTAATTGATTAAAAATCTTTTGATTGACTAAAATGAGACACCAATTATTTGGGCAACATGTTATTATTTTCCCTAAAAAAAACACACACATGCATTCAGGGCAAAATCCTAATGGATTGATGTCCAACTCCAAATGACAGAAGCCTTTGAGATTAGAGGCTTCCGATCATCCTATGCCAGCAGGAAAGGAGGAATGATGGAGGCTTTTTAGCCTCTCAGCCCTCTCCATCCTCCTTTGCAGAAGGAGAGGAACTTAATCAGGAGGGCTTTAAACTGAATCCAACAGGGGAGGGAGACATAAACTCAGGAGTTCCAATGGAAGAAGGCCTCTGTGCCACAACGGAGAGAACAGCTCCAGCGGTGCCCAATGATAATCTACCACAAAATGTAGGAAAAAAGTCGGAGTATAAAGCACATAGTCTTCGATGTCTCTATACTAATGCCCAGAGTATGGGCAACAAACAGGACGAACTTGAACTCTTGATACATGAGGGCAAGTATGACTTGATAGGGATAACTGAAACCTGGTGGGATTACTCCCATGGCTGGAATACAGCAATTGAAGGGTATAACTTGTTCAAAAGGAACAGAAGCAACAGAAAGGGAGGTGGAGTTGTGCTGTATGTTAAAGATACGTATCTCTGCACAGACTTTGGCACTTCCCAAAGATACGTATCTCTGCACAGACTTTGGCACTTCCCAAAGATACGTATCTCTGCACAGACTTTGGCACTTCCTTGGCAGCCCCATTGAGAGCATCTGGGTTAAAATAAAGGGGGCAAAGAATAAAACGAACATGGCGGTTGGAGTCTACTACCGAGCACCCAATCAAGGAGAAGACGAGGATGAAACTTTTGAAAAGCAAATTGCCATTGTTTCAAGGAGGCACGATGTGGTAGCAATGGGTGACTTCAATTTCCCTGATATCTGTTGGGAGACTTATTCAGCCAAACATGGCCCCGCCAAGAAATTCCTGAGCTGTGCTGCTGATAACTTCCTCCTACAGAAAGTGGAGAAAGGAACTAGAGGATCGGCTATCCTTGACCTGATTCTAACCAACAGAGACGAGTTAGTGGATAAAGTGGCAGTTTCGGGAACTCTGGGGGAAAGTGACCATGTTATGCTTGAGTTCTTGATTCTAACAGAAGCAAAAGCGGAGTGTAGCCAAACACATACCCTGGATTTTAGGAAAGCCAATTTTAATAAACTCAGAACAATGATTAGTAAGATCCCATGGCAAGCGACTCTAATGAGAAAAGGAGCCCAGGATGGGTGGGAGTTTTAAAAAAAGGAAATTTTAAAAGCACAATTGCAAACAATTCCCACAAGGAAAAAAGGCAGAGGGCAACAGAAGAAGCCAATGTGGCTTCACAATAAACTCAAAGATGACCTGAAAACAAAAAAGGACATGTATAGGAAGTGGAAGGAAGGGCAGGCTACAAGGGAAGAGTACAGGCAGGTAGCACAGAACTGCAGGAACAGTGTCAGGAAGGCTAAACCTGAGAATGAGCTACGGTTAGCGAGGGATGCTAAAAACAACAAGAAAGCTTTCTTCAGATACATGCACAGTAAAAGACAGAGGAAAGAAATGGTGTTTCAACTACGCGATGAGGATGGCAAATTGATAACAGAAGACAAAGAAAAGGCAGAAGTGTTCAATTCCTACTTCAGCTCGGTCTTCTCCCAAAAGAGGGTCTATGCAAACCTGGCAAACCTGAAGGGGCAGTATTGCAGCTTGAGATTGATAGGCAAATGGTCAAGGAGCACCTGATTACTCTGAATGAGTTTAAATCTCCAGGGCCTGATGAGCTGCATCCTAGAGTAATAAAGGAACTGGCAGAAGAACTCTCAGAACCACTGTCTATTATCTTTGAGAAATCATGGAGGACAGATGAAGTGCCAGATGACTGGAGGAGGGCAAATGTTGTTCCCATCTTCAAAAAGGGCAAGAAGGAGGAACCTGGGAACTATAGGCCAGTCAGTCTGACATCAATCCCTGGGAAAATTTTGGAGCAGATTATAAAGAAGTCAGTCTGCAAGCACCTTGAAAACAATGCAGTGATTACTAGAAGCCAGCATGGATTTGTCAAGAACAAATCCTGCCAGACTTATCTGATCTCATTTTTTGATCGGGTAACCTCCCTTGTGGACTGTGGGAATGCGGTGGACATAATATATCTGGACTTCAGCAAAGCTTTCGACAAAGTGCCTCATGATATCCTAATTAGCAAGCTACCTAAAAGTGGGCTAGATGGAACAACTATCAGGTGGATCCACAATTGGCTACAGAATCGGACTCAAAGAGTGCTTATCAATGGTTCCTTCTCAAACTGGGGAGAGGTAACGAGCGGGGTACCACAGGGCTTGATCCTGGGCCCAGTGCTCTTCAACATTTTTATTAATGACTTGGATGAGGAGGTGCAGGGAATGCTTATCAAATTTGCAGATGACACAAAGTTGGGTGGAACAGCTAATACTCTGGAAGACAGAAACAAAATTCATAGTGACCTCGATAGGCTGGAGCGCTGGGCCGAAAACAACAGAATGAAATTTAATAGGAATAAATGCCAAATGCTGCACCTAGGGAAAGGAAACCAAATGCAGAGTTACAGAATGGGGGACATTTGGCTTAACAATACTACAAGTGAGAAGGATCTTGGAATTGTGGTAGATCACAAACTGAATATGAGCCAGCAATGCGATGTGGCTGCAAAGAAGCAAATGCTATTTTGGGCTGCATTAATAGAAGTATAACTTCCAAATCGCGTGAAGTGATAATTCCCCTTTACTCAGCACTGGTTAAGCCTCATCTTGAGTACTGCATCCAGTTCTGGGCACCACACTTTCAGAAGGACATAGACAAACTGGAGAGGGTTCAGAGGAGGGTAACAAGGATGATAAAGGGACTGGAAACAAGGCCCTATGAGGAGAGACTGAAAGAACTGGGCATATTTAGCCTTCAGAAGAGGAGACTGAGGGGAGATATGATCGCACTCTTCCAGTACTTGAAGGGATGTCACACAGAGGAGGGCCAGGATCTCTTCTTGATCATCCCAATTTGCAGGACACGGAATAATGGGCTCAAGTTACAGGAACCTAGATTCCGTCTGGACATCAGGAAAAAATTCCTGACTGTTAGAGCAATAAGACAATGGAATCAACTACCTAGGGAGGTGGTGGGCTCTCCCAATCTGGAGGCATTCAAGGTGCAGCTGGACAGACATCTGTCAGGGATGCTTCATGGTTTGACCTGGATTCCTGCATTGTGCAGGGGGTTGGACTCAATGGCCTTGTAGGCCTCTTCCAACTCTACTTTTCTATGATTCTATGATTCTTTCCCTCACACCCACCTGGATGCCCTCATCCCTCCCTCTTCTTCTTCTTCCCGAGCTTGGAGCTTTAACCTCAGGAAAGGGAGCCACTGATAGGGATGTATGAGAGCCCTGTTTTTCCTTGAAAAACATGCAAACATCCCTGTTCAAAGCCCTAAACACAATCATGAGAGCGTGTATGTAAAAAAAAGTTTGCAAATTGCCGTACATGTGCTCATTCGATTTACACAATTTTCCTAGTTTGCTTTTGTGCAAATTTCCTATTTGCACAGCTTTCCCTTGTAGACTGAATCAGCCTGCTTCAGTCTATGGAGGAAAGTTGCACAAATTAGAAAGTTTGCGCAAATCTGGGAAATTTGCGCAAATTTCACGTTCGTGCAGAACGAGCAACTATTGCAAATGCAAATGGGAATCAGGCATGAGATGAGTGACAAGATTATGTTGGGAGAATCGTAGCAACCTTGAACATTGCTTGTTCAGCCATCCCTACGGCACTGCGGAGCTTTCCATGGCAGCTGGGAGGATCTTGGGGGTTGGGGTCAGAAATTCCCTCTTGGTTTTCCCTCTTTGAAGTCATAGCTGTGTCTGTGACCTTGGAGAGGGAAATCCCCAGCATCCTATGTCCCCTCTGATGCCATGTAGTGACCATAGGATTGCGATCTTAATTACTGTTAATATAAAAACTGCTGGTGGCAAGTGTTATTTTAGAAGAGGCATTCCCACTCACACAGTGCGGAATACCTCATGCTTCTTCACCTTTTTTTTGGGATGTACAAATTGGTCTACATACAGTTCATGTCAGGATCATATGTGTTCAATCATAAGTCTGTTCCATTCAAATTCTGCATTATCTGCAAAAAATTTTTTTTCAAGAAAACTGCATAGTAGGACAGCAAAATAATGGGACAAAACTGAAGAAATTCACTTATCTCTAGTTCATACCTTAATTACCTGTCCTTGAATTTAATGCTTGACACTAGCTCTTCTACCACATGCCGGAACTCATAATTCAAATCCTAATTATCCTTGTTCTTGGTGGTCTTCCTGCCTTCATCTTTTGTTATCAGAGATCTCCAATCCAGCCAAAGTTAAGAACTCTACAGTGTATCCCCAAATCCTCTATCCTAGGCTTTCTATCAGAAGATGGAACTCATCATCCTAACCAAGTGTAAGTTTTTGATTGGTAGACTTATTGCTGTTTTTATGGGATCTGGTAGCTTTTGGTGCAATTCAATCTATCAGATATTAAAACTAATCTGTGTGTGTGTGTGTGTGTGTTTAATTAATAAAACTCTTCCAAGCCATGCAAACCTAGCAGGATTTTTTTACAGTTCATGTACTTTTTCTTTGCTTGTTTTCAAATGCCACCCCCTCCCCAAACCTAAGGCTAGAACCCAAGTTGCAACTTGAGATACAACAATGTTTTTTTTCTCTTTTTTTTTTTTAACAAAGAAATATTTATTAGGCCCCTGAATTTTTTAACATAATATTAAAATTGCTCTGAAGTTTACTTGAGAAATATTTATTATGAAAGACATTTATGGTGAATTTTAATATAACTAAATGTAACTTGCAAATTCCAAAGGCATCAATCTGTAAATGCAGTCATTTATAAAACTCTTGCATATTCATGATGTCATATTTTACACTTTATGAATTACATTAGTGATGTATTCCATCATTTGGTGTAAAATGTCCCACATTTTCCCAACAATACTTTTCTCCACACTCTGGCTTGTGTGAGTGCAGAACCTTTAAACCAGGGCTCTCCAACCATAGGTCCCCAGATGCTGCTGGACTACAGCTCCCAGGATCCCTTGTCATTAGCCATGCTGGCTGGGTATGCTGGGAGCTGTAGGCCAGCAACATCTGGGGACCCAAGGTTGGAGAGCCCTGCTTTAAACCAATAACTTTGTAGGCCTTTACAGAAGGCAAAACCCCTAGCCGGGATCATGGAGATGCCAGTTGTATGCACCTACTATTACCTGCTATTACTGAGGAGCTCAGTCTCACTGCCATTTTGAGTATACTCTTAACACCTTGCCTCTAGAAACTCCTGTGTTGCCTAGGTGAGGTAAGTGAAGCAAAAGCTTGGACATACAGAGCAGATATGAAGCAGATATGCATGGGCTGTTCTCTTTTGGGGTACACAATAGGTTGTATGTTCACTCCTATGCAATGGATATGGGACCTCTGGAATATGCAGAGACCTTCCAGTCCCTAATCTAGTGAAGCCATAAAAACAAGTATCTCACTGGCCATCCAGACTCCAGAGCCATAAAGAGAGAAAGCTCTTCAGAAAGAACACTGCCACTACTGGTAAAGGCAACAACATTCATTAGCATCGGTATAGGTTAGGGACCTACACCCAATATATATTCACTTGGAACACCTTTTGCACTCTGCACGTTTGCACAAAACTTCTGTGACAGGAGACTTAAGAATAGCATCTCCAATATTGAAACAAAGTTGGAAAAATATTTGGGATAGGCGTATTGTAAGAGTTATGTCAACTAGGATAAAAGAGAACTTTTACAAAGTGGTATGGAGATGGTATTTAACTCCAGTAAGATTAAATCGGATAGATAAAAATTGCTCCGCATTGTGTTGGAGAGGATGTAAAAGGTACGTATGCCCACATGTGGTGGAGCTGTAAAAATGTTCTGGAATTTTGGCAGAAAGTATTTGCAGAAATATCAGAAATAATTGGAATGGAATTAGAAGTCTGCCCAAATTAGCATTGTTAACAATTACAGAAAAGTTAGTTTGTTTAAAAAATACAAAAGAAATTGATTGTGAATTTGCTAACAGCAGCAAAATTAATGATAGCTAGGAATTGGAAGGTTCAACATGTGTTTTCAATTAATGAATGGTATACAGAGGTATGGGATATCGCGTTAAATGATAAATTAACTTGTAATATTAAGTGTCAAAAAGGACAATTGGAGAAAGACACCTTTGTGAACATTTGGGGTAAATTTTTGGATTATGTGTTGGTAAAGGGGAGGGGGAACAAACCTTGTCAAGATTTGTTATATTTTTGGAATATAGAATAATAGTTTGTAAATATACACATAAAAATAAAAAAAAATAAAAAAAATTGGGGTGAGAAATATAACTTGGTCCCAAGAGGTGGGGGGGTGCACAATGTTTATGTTGTATTTTTTGTTGTTGTATTCATTATTTTAAATAAATAAATAAATAGAAAGGAAAAAAAAAAGAATAGCATCTCCATTTATTTCCCTCTTACTTTCTTTGTACGACAAACCCCTTCCCAAACTCAATGTTTCTTTTAACTCTTACACTTTAGCCCACTTTCCCTTAACTTCCAACCAGTAGCTGATTTATTCTCGTTCCTTCCTTCACTTGTCTTCTTCAGTCACCTCTCCCACCTCCATTTTTATTATTTTGTACTCTGAAATTTAGTGTTCAAGGGAACATAAGAAGGTATCATCAGCTTTCAGTTCCCCACCATTGCCTCTCTTTGCCCTTAACGGAGGTACTTTGAGGGGTGGGGTACTTAGTAATTCATAATTCTTGAAGAACTATAGTCACTATGTCAGAGTCCTGGTCTACCAACGCCCTGAATCACAGCTAACCCCCTTGATGGAGAAACCGTTCTGCCCCTCTCCGAGCCAGGGGAAGCGACTTCTGGTTTCTGACGCTACGTTGTTTACATAGAAAATGGCATAAGATACGTTAAAAACGGCCGCGATTTGCGTAATTTGTGCAAATTGCAACCTAATTTGTGCAAATCACAGCAATTTTTAACGTATTTTACGCTATTTTTTTATGTAAACGATGCAGAGCCAGGGATCCAGAAGTCCGGCGAGCGCCTCAGCTGGCGCTCGCACTCAGCTCAGCTCATGCACCACGAGTCGAGTGCTGGGTGGGTTGCCCACCTCTATCTCCATTCCATTGCACATTCATGTAGTTCTGAGTCCAGATTTTGCAAATTATATTTTATCTGAGAAATTTTCTACGATCTTTCATTTTCTCAACTCCCTAGAAAATGAAGTCTGCACTGCAGAATTTTCTCTAAATAATTGCCATTTCTGTCTCTGTCTCTGTCTCTGTCTCTGTCTGTGGTAGCTGCCATTTCCTCCTGTCAATGCCCCAGAATGCCACATGGCCTGAGGCACTGTGGAGGATGCAAAATGGAGGCTAGGCTGCCAACATAGTTGCTGCTTCCACTTGCAGTTGCTGCTGCTGCATTAGGAAAGAAAGAAGAAACTGTGCTCCTATCACTGCTAACGAGGAATATCTCCTCCCCCTGGAGAAATTGAGTGAAATGGTTGTCCCAATTTCTCTGTCCACAAATAAAGTGGGTAATTTCAAGGAGCCATTTTCACACAGCTCTATACAAACCCAACACACATCACCTTCCCAGCAGGAGAACAATTACAGAGCAAATCCTCACCCTTCTTTTCTACACTGGAGAGACACAAGGAACATGAGAAGAGCCATGGTGGATCAGTCCAAGGGCCCATCTAGTCCAGCATTCTGTTCACACAGTGGCCAACCAGCTGCCCATGGGAAACCCACAAGCAGGACATGAGTGCAATAGCGCCCACCTACCCATGTTCCCCAGCACCTGGAGTACATAGACAAACTGCCTCTGATACTGGAGGTTGCATGTAGCCATCAGGATTATTAGCCATTGATAGACTTCTCCTCCATGAATTTGTCCAATCCTCTTTTAAAGCTATCCAAATTGGTGGCCATCACTACATCTTGTGGAAGTGAATTCCGTATTTTAACTATACACTGTGTGAAGAAGTACTTCCTTTTATCTGTCCTGATTCTCCCACCATCAGCTTCATGGGATGACCCTGAGTTCTAGTATTATGAGAGAGGGAGAAAAATGCCTCCCTATCCACTTTCTCCACACCTTGCATAATTTTGTACACCTCTGTCATGTCTCCCCTTAGTACTTACTTGCCTTTTTTTCTAAACAAAACAATCCCAGCTGCTGTAGCCTTTCCTCATAGGGGATTTGCCCATGAGCCTTGATCATTTTAGTTGCCCTTTTTTGCTTTTTATCCATCTCTATAATGTTCTTTTTTTAGGTGTGGTGACCAGAACTATACACAGTATTCTAAGTGTGATCACACCATTGATTTCTATAAGAGGAGTATGATCTTGGCAGTTTTATTTTCAACTCCTTTGCTAATTATGCCTATCATGGAATCTGCCTTTTTCACAGCAGCCACACTGCACACTAGGTTGACATTTTCATCGAGATGTCCGTCACAACTGCAAGATCTCTTTCTTGGTCAGATCCCCTAGCTCAGATCCCATCAGATTATACTTTAAGTTCAGGATTTTTTGCACAAACATGCATCACTTTACCACTTGCTTACATTTGCCATTTTCATGCCCATTCTCCTAGTCTGGAGAGATCTTTTTGGAGCTCTTTGCAATCCCTTTTTATTTTAACTACAATAAATAATTTGATGTCATAAGCAAACTTGGCCACCTAACTGCTCACTCCTAAATTCCAGATCATTTATGAACAAGTTGAAATGCATTAGTCCGAATACAGATCCCTGTGTGACCTTACTATTTACATAGTGGAGAATTTACCATGTATTCCTACTCTGCTTTCTGTTCTTTAACCAGTTACTGATCCATAGGACAACCTCTCCTCTTAATCTATGACTGCTAAATTTGTTCTGGAGCCTTTGGTGATGGACTTTGTCAAAACCCTTTTGGAAGTCCAAGTAAAGAATGTCTACCAGATCACCCTGTCCACATATTTATTGACACTCTTAAAGAACTCTAAAAGGTTAGTGAGACAGGACTTACCTTGGTGGAATCCATGTTCATTCTTTTTCAGTGTGGATTCTCCTTCTATATGCTTACTAATTGTAACTTTAATAATGCTTTCAACTAATTTACCTGGAACAGACATTAAGCTAACCAGCCTGTAATTTCCCAGATCCACCCTGGATCCCTTTTTAAAAATTGTTGTGACATTGTTTGGCCATTCTCCAGTTCTCTCTGGTACAAAAGCTGATCTTAGGGACATGTTACATATTTTTGTTAGAAGATC
This sequence comes from Shinisaurus crocodilurus, assembly GCA_021292165.1. NCBI lineage: Eukaryota > Metazoa > Chordata > Lepidosauria > Squamata > Shinisauridae > Shinisaurus > Shinisaurus crocodilurus. Next base: position 27,583,367 of record CM037878.1, read on the forward strand.
AGCAATTTCACATTTGTGTTCTTTAAGAACTCTAGGATGGATACCATATGGGCCTGGTGATTTAATAACTTTCAGTTTGTCAATAAGGTTGCGAACTTTACCCTTTGTCACCACTACTTGCCTAAGTTCCTCAGATTCCCTTCCTGAAAACATCAGTCCAGAGACACAGGTATTTGTCCTATATCACTGTGCACTGTGGTCACTGTTTCCAATTGGTTCAACAACATTATATCCCTTACTAGGTCCTGGATGACACCACTTAGGATTAAGTCCAGGGTTGCCTCCCTCTGGTCGGTTCCATGACCAACTGTTCCAGGGCACAGCCATTTAGGACATCGAGAAATTTAACCCCTTTGTCGTAACTGGAACTTGCATTTGTCCAGTCAATGTGGGGGTAATTGAAGTCACCCATTATTACACTTCCTTATTTGAGTCCTCCCTGATTTCATTTTCCATCTCAAGATCACCCTGAATGTTCTGATGTGGGGGACGATAGCATGTTCCTAGTACTAAATTAGATTTGGAGCATGGTGTTGTCACCCACAGCACTTCTGTGGAGGAGTGTGCTCCTTGTAGGTTTTCTAGTCTGCTCAACACTCTTTGAAGTACAGAGCAACACCTCCTCCTAGGGATGTGCGTGGAGCTCGACTGAGGGGTGGAAGTCTGGCGAACTTGCTGGTCTCGACCCCCCGAGCTCCACTCGCCCTACCTGTTCCCCGGCTCGGCTCACGTTCTCGAGCCGGGAAAGCGACTTCCGGTAGTGGTGAGCAACCTGCCCAGCACTTGACTCACGGAACACGAGCAGAGCATGAGCACCAGCTGAGGCACTCACCAGACTTCTGGGTCCCTGGCTCTACGTTGTTTACGTTAAAAAAGCATAAAATATGTTAAAAACAGCCACGATCTGCGCAAATTAGGCCACGATTTGAGCAAATAATGCAAATTGCAGCCATTTTTAACATATCTTATGCCATTTTCTACGTAAACAACATAGCGCTGGAACCTGGAAGTCACTTTCCCCGGCTGGGCTCATGAGAACATGAGTCGAGCCAGGCAAAAGGTAGGACAAGCGGAGCTCAGGGGGGTCGGGCCCAGTGAGTTTGCCGGACTTCCACCCCCCAATCAAGCTCCATGCATCCCTAACTTCTGGTTTCTGGCGCTACATAGTTTACGTAGAAAATGGTGTAAGATACGTTAAAAAATGCCCATGATTTGCGTAATTTGCGTAAATCGCGGCCTAATTTGCACAAATTGCAGCCGTTTTTAACATATTTTACTCTACTTTCTATGTAAGCAACATAGAGCCAAGGTCCCGGAAGTCTGGCGAGTGGCTCAGCTGGTGTTGGCGCTCGACTTGGCTCACGCACCACAAGTCGTGCACCAGGCGGGTCACCCACCCCTACCAGTATGCCCTTCTCTGTCCTTCCTATAGAGTTTATATCCAGAGACGACTGTATCCCACCTGTTCTCGCCATTCCACCGGGTTTCCTTTATGCTCAGTATATCTTCTTTCAATATCTAGATTCTCCTTTAAAACCAGTATCTCTGTTCTCCTCCAAACTATAATAGTTAGGTCTGTATGTGTAATTTAAATGCTACCTGTTTGTATTTGCTTGTTACATTTATGTTCTTCCATTCTTCAGAGAAGAATTGTATCCAACTGCTTTTGGCATACATTAGGCTGGGTGCAGGGATCAACAAATTCACCAGAGAAATTAGCTAATCATATCAAACCTCTTTTGCCATCCCTAAAATTTCCTCAGAATGTTTAGCTGATGAGAAACACCATGGCTATGAGTGACCTCCACAGCCGAATGGCCCTGCATTTCATTCATCCAAACACTCTAGACATGTACTGCACATGCTCTAAGGTTAGCACATTTGGCACAGTATAAACCATCCACAATGAATGCCTGGAGGTGGGAGCAGGATCGCAGTTATTGTCCCCACTCCCAGCCTGCACTGACTCTGTGTGCACTCAGCCTGTACATTTCCATGTGCTTAAGTTCTGTACGCGCAATCTGGGAACCTGAAAAAATAAGTGCCTCTGTTAATACAGAGAAAACCTAAGTGAACCCAACATGTACATGTGATGCTCTGTACACACATGAAATCATAGAGGTTGAGGGCAGAGGTTGTGAACCTGATCCCTCTCCACACATTCATTAGACATGGGTTCAGATGATGTAAAAAGGGCTAAATATAAGGTATGCCGCAACATGACTCAACCAAGAACTTTTGCTTACAGTAAAGAAAAAAGAGAATAGTCAGAAAGCCATCATGGTGTAGTGGTTAGAGTAGGACTGGGAAGATCCAGGTTCAAATCTCCACTCAGCCGTGTGGGGCTCACTGGACGGCCTTGGACCAGTCACCAGCTTTCATCATAACCTTCCTCACAGGATTTTTGTAAGGATAGAATGGGGTAGAGGACAGTGTATAGCCCACCTTAAGGAAAGGTGGAATATAAATGTAATAAATCCAGAAAAACCAACTAACCCCAAATGTCCTTTGTCCCAGCATAGTGCCTGTATATGAATGCAATGCCTCTTATCTCCCAATTTTTTTCTTTCCTCTTCTCAGAGTCAAAGAAGAAATCAGTTCAAGCTTCTGGCTTCATATTATCACCTCCATCCATCATGTACTTTCAGGGTGCCGTTCATGTAATGCTAACACTCAGCGCGATGACGAGCATGTGGTTGCTGAGTCATTCTGTTGGGCAGGCAAATAATACGATGCACCTTGTTCTGTTATATGTTGCTTTCAAAGATTTCTAATTGTGTGCCGGGGTGGGCGGGCAACATGTGTCTGAAAGAGGCTAAGGGTGAAATTCTATGCATGTGTAGACAGAAAAAAAGACCTACAACTCCCAGTATGCCCAGCCACCATGTCTGGCTGGGGCATACTGGGAGCTGTAGGACTTCTCTCTCTTTCTCTCTCTCTCTCTCTCTCTCTCTCTCTCTCTCTCTCAAAATGCATAGGGTTGTGCTTAAGCCTATTAAGTTGGTGAGGATAAAAAATGCTAAAGACAAGCTGTCTAGATCTGCTAGGCTTTGCTGTGTGGATGAGTGAACCACATACCTGCAATATATAAATATCATTTTATCCTCATCTCTCCTAGCCTCTAAGGTAGCAGATTTGGTTGATGAACAATTTTCCTGAAGCCAACACTGCTATATCTGGTGGAGTGGGGGAAATTATTTGCAGTTAGGTAAAGAAACGGCCTTCATTATGTTTTCCCACTTGAAAAAGGATGATGAAAATTGGTCCTTGGAGAGAAAGCAAACCTTCCCAAACCTTCTATATACTGTATATTACTGCCTGCGCCTAAATATGATGCTATATAGGTCCTACCTGCTTCCTGATGAGCACATGATACTTCTTAGACCATCTTCCCATATATATGCAACCTTTCAGATCTTCAGAGGGGGCATTGTTTGCCATTCCACTACCATCAGAATCATGCCATGTACCATCATGAAAACAGACCATCTCAGTAGTGTTGTCCACCCTCTGGTACACCCTCCCCCATATGGTTTGGGAGGCAGAAAATGTAGTGAGCTTTAAATGACTTCTAAAGACTTGCTCATTTATGCTAGCTTTTCCTGTTTGTAACAAGTCATGGTGCTGCTCTATTGTATTGTTCCTATGTATGTATGTATGTTGTTGTAAGTTGTAACCATTTATTGTTATATGTATTATACATGTATTTTTACAGTAGGTTTTTAATTTTTTTTAAAGTAATTTTGTATGTAAACTGCTTGGAGATTTTCTTATATTAATCCATATATAAGCATTATTAAGAAATGGGCAGACCCATCCTATGTGGGTGCCTGCCTGCAACTGTCTGAACCCAGAGGAATATGGACATCCTATTGAGTGCGGGAGGAGTGCGGCGGATAGGATTGCCACTGCACTCCCTCAAAAATATTTCTGCCGTCTAGATGTTTTACAAAAGAGAGTCTGAGGCACCGCCTGGATTCATCATAAGATGGTGGTGCCTCGCCTCTCCCCTCCCCAGCCCTGGGAACACCCCCCCCCCATGGGGGAATCAAAGACAGTATTCTACCTTCGGTTCCCTGCTGGTGGGAAAGAACCATGCCGGCTATGAGGTGGGGGTGGGTCAGTGCTCCACGCCCAGACTCCCCACTGCAACCTCGGAAGGGATTTCTGAGGTCGCAGTGGGGAGCCCAAATTATCCTATGGCTCCCCAGGCAAGGTCGGAGAGCCATGGGATTGTGCCTAAATACAATAAATAAATGACTCAAGAGATTGTATGGACTGGGACTGTGGTATGCATGTGACAGTGGGGGCAAGTTACAAGTTTGTACTGGGGACAAAAAATAATATGCTTGGGCCCTTAGTGGGGTGACCCACACTCTGCACTGCACTGACCTTTTAAAAGGAAACATAATAGAAATGTGCTAAATGAATGAATGAATAAATAAATGCAGTGCTGGGAAGTACATACCCAGAGGTACCCTAATCTTAGCATTAATTCCCATGTTCCAAGGCAGGAGTCCAAATATGCAAATAAAAATTAACTAGCTGCTCTGCTTAAGCCAGACTCAAATTATATTCTGTCTCAATGTAAAAATTGTTGTGCCAGATCAAGAAATCAGAAGACTTAGTATCTTAGTATCTTTCCCTTCAACCATGCAAAACTAATCTATCCGTGAAGTTTACTATAAAGCTATAGCCTGGCCCAAGCGTCAATTATTGTGACAGAGCATTTCAATGCTTTTACAGTAGCAGTCTGTATATCTATCTTCCAGCTCAGAAGTCAATGGAGAGTTCTATCAGTGGTTCTAATAAAATGCATCTCTGCAATTACTTACAATATGGGTGTGTGTGTGTGTGTGTATACACACATATACACACACACACACACACGCATGCACGCACCCCCCCACACACATTCTGCACAACAGGTGGTAGGTTTTAGCTATAACCATAAAATCTACTTTGAGTAAAGGTTGTTTAGCAAGTCCCAAAGGACAGCTTTTAAAGTTACAGAAATAAAAAAAAATGAGTGTAGACAAATTTGCACTGCCTGGCCTGGTGAGTAACAGATGGGAAAAGGTATGAATGGAGAATGATCTGGGTCTCAAAGCTAGCTGTACTTTTGGTAGTGGTTAGCTTCAGACTCTTGATCTTGATAATGATACACTGATAATGATAGTTGGAACATAATCATCTTCATAATGACACACTGCTACAAACAAGAATGGTGTCTTAGATGAAGCACACACTAGAAGAAATAATTTAACAGTAATATCATGGCTACGTTGGATAACACAACGTTTGGATTCAATTAGCCTATTCGTGTCAGTCTGAAGCCATCTTGCACTTATATGGGAACATCTGTAAAACAGGTCCTCCCCAGATGTGCAGTCTATTCACAGCAGCAGATTGTGTGGGAGGGAGGGCAGGATGGACCTTCATGGGAACTGATCTATCCCTTGCGCCTTCCAGGCAGCATGTGCACACACAGCATGTGACCAACACTTGGTGGATACCTCTTATTTTAATTGCTAGATGAAGACAGGATCACTTTTCCACCTTTTCCTTGGGGTATGCTTTCTCAATACAAGATGGTTGTGTGTGTGTTTCAAATAACAATAAATGGCATTGAAATGCTGTGTTATCCAATTAGATAAGTGACAATTGCAATGACAGCAGAAAATGGTACCATAAAGTGAATGGGAATCTTCATCTGCCAAGAAAAAATATCCCCAAAGGGGTCACATCCAGCTTTTACGGATTGTGAGAGAAGTAGGTCTCAGTAATAAATTAGCTGCCTGTTTCTATGATCCCAAAATGTCTTCTTCTTTCACACTCGTATTTTCAGCTTGTTAGACTAGCAACATGACAGTACAAAGGGATGAGATATATATCTGTTCATGCATACTGAGAAAATCATTTTCCACTACCCTGAGTCAGGATTTTGCAACCAAACAGGAAAGCAACAAGAATAGAGAAAGAAAAAACCATCTTTCTTAGAACAGAGAAGACCATATTAGAATCATTTAGAAGACAATTTTAAATAATTTAGAAGACAGTTTAAAGGTAAACGTGAACAATCCGCTTTAACTCACAATGATTGTTTCCTTGGGGAACTAGGTCTCCATGACTCACAAACGTCTTACTTGATTCTCATTCATTAGAGCGGAGGAAGTAAATCTCTTCCCCTTCCATTCCAAAGTTAAGAACATTAGCACATAAGAACATAAGAAGAGCCATGCTGGATCAGACCAAGGATCCATCTAGTCCAACATTCTGTTCACCCAGTGGTCAACCAGCTGCCCAAGGGATCCCACAAGCAGGATATGAGTGCAACAGCACCTTCCTGCCCATGTTCCCCAGCAACGGGAGTTCATAGGCATACTGCCTCTGATACTGGAAGTTGTCCCATTAAAATGTATATTTGTACAACTAATGGGTGTGATCCATAGATCCCCCCTCTTTCAGGAGCAGAAGCCACTTCCACTCATGCAAGGAGGGTCCTCTAGGCAAACATGTGATGTTCTAGCTCCTTGAGGTTCTCCAAATTCTTCCTTGAATCTCATTTCACCTCATTTGCATTCCCAAACATGAGCATCTTTTTTTTTTCCTAATTGGGAAAAATGTGCATTTTTTAAAAAACTGTGCATTTTTCCCACTCAAAAAATGTGCATTTCCTCCCATAGGCTGAAGTCTGAAAATGTGGATTTGCAGTTGTAATGGCTGTAGTGGGTGGAGGAAAGAAAGCCCCATTCATGAGCATACCTCCACTAGGGGTGAGCAATTCTTCTTTAAATGTAAGCTATCATGTCACAAATGCAAAAGCCTGCTTTTCAGTTTCTTTCTTTTTTAAAAATTAAAATGTTTAAAGCCTGGATTATTATTTTTTAAAATCTTAGTACAAATATGGAAAGGGTTTGGTTCTGTGTGTTTTTAAGGAAAATACATATACAGAAAACAGCAATAACCACTGTTTCTTGTAAGTTATAAACAGTAAAAATGGCAATTCCACTTACGCTGGCTCAGCTTGTCTGAGTGTGGAAAGCTAAGCAGGGTCAGGCCTGGTTATTAATTGGATGGGAGACCTGCATTGTTTCCTGCATTGTGCAGGGGGTTGGACTCGATAGCCTTGTAGGCTCCTTCCAACTCTATGATCTATGAAATCTATGAAATAGAGAGAGGTAAAATATGTTGTTGTTGTTGTTGTTGCTGCTGCTGCTGCTGCTGTTGTTGTTGTTGTTGTTATTATTATTATTATTATTAAAAGTAATATGTCTATCCTTCAATAAGATAGCCAAAGGCTAGAGAATCTCAATCTAGACAGGCTGAACCACCAAGTGCTATCCTCAAATCAATTTCTCTTTGACTGCTTCACACACCAATCCAAACTGGATCTCATCCAATTTCTCACTGCAATCGCTTACGGAAGTGGAGAGAAACTCGAATAGAGGAAGAGATGTGCTGTTTTTAAATGCTTTTTTGTAGTTCTTCTCTGTGCTCTGAAACTGCCACTAAACAGAAGCTGCCGTTTGCTTGTTTAGGACTCTTCAAAGGTAATGAATATCTAATTGCACCAAAAACCTGTGTTGAATGTGCCACTGTATAAATCAAATAAAGGAAACACATTATCTTTTGCTTTCTTCAGAAACTGATCTAACTCTTGTCATGATTAATGCAATACAAATCTAGAGAAATGGCATCTCGGCAAAGAGAATGGGGGGGGGGGGGGGAGAAGTAGGATAAATGCATTTACATAGATTATACCTTCCTAAGCCACTAAGTGTAAGGTGTATGTATGTGTTTAAATCTAAGCAGGAGGACTATTTGGAAACTCTAGGAATGCATGTACTTTACCTGCAATCTGTTATCAAAACACACAGGATGATTGCAATTTAATAAGGGAGGGGACACCTCACATTCTCTTCTGCTGTTTGTGAATATTTTCAGGATAAAAACTGCTTGCCGGGACATCAACAGAAGGTCTTGAAGAGAAAACATTTCCTCGGAACACAGATAGGTTGTTTAGTACATGGCAGGGGTAGGGGACTTTTTTCAGTCCAAGGGCCAAATTCCCATCTGGGCCTCTAGGGCCAGATTCCATTTGTAGGCATGGCCAAAGGCAGAGTGGGCATGGACTAAAGAATAAGTGATTCTTACTGATTTTAAGCCTACTCAGAAGTAAGCAGGACAAGCCTCTGCATGTCTACTCAGAAGTAAGCAGGACAAGCCTCTGCATGTCTACTAAGCAGGACTGAACACTCAGCAGCACTTTCATATAGCTTCCCTAATGCCAAACTATGTCTACTCAGAAGTAAGCTGGACAAGCCTCAGCTGTAAGCATAACTGAAACACTCAGCAGCCCCTTCGACTCTCCCCAGCAGTCATCTCCTAAGTTTTTTGTTGAACCAAATTCTTCCTTCCAAGGGTCCCAGGCCCCTGGACACAAAACTGGTGATGAAAGTGTAAAAGAACCCCAATATAGAGGAAGAAAACAAAACAAAAAGGACCGAAACTAAGAGCTATTCATACATACAGGTATTTTGTTTCCTATGCTTTTTCTAAACAAATACATACGTACGTACATATTTATCTAAGACAATTGAGCAGTTTCCTCCAAAAGATCATAGTCTGTTTTAAAAAGGGAGGGAAGGAAAGAAAAGAAAGCCATCTTATTCACCCCAACTGGCAACAGAACCACCACAAGAGCTTTTTAGAAAAGGGGTTTGGGCCCAGTTTTGCCAGCACAAAAACAAGTTCCTCTCAGTTGAAATATCCTCTGAATTCTTCATGTTTCTGCCAATTTGTGACCCTGCTTTCAATATGTTCCGTACCTTTCCTGAATTTCCTATACATGAATCTCACTGTACTTTGAGGCCTAGATGGGAACTTTGACTTGAATGTTTGGAAAATTTATTTCTTGGAATGAATGACCCTACCACTAAACAGGCAATATTACTACATTTTTGCAGCTAGTGAAGTACACTAAAATTTCAAAATATGATCTGACACTGAAGATAGTGATGATTATGGAAAAGCAAAGCTGGCACTTCCCTAGTACTTTAAACCACACAAAAACATAGACTTTGAACAGTACACTTTTTGGCAAACACCAAAAGAAAAGAGAGAATACTGATAAATATCATACCCATTTACAGCATCTTGTACAAATATGTGAATTTACAAACACAGATCACGAGATAAGGGCACAAATAATACAAGGATTTTCGTCAGCCAAACTTCAGAGGTAAATTTTATGAGAACCCCAGATGACCCTCACCAAAATACTGAATACTGCTTAAGCTAATGAAATGTCAGAAATACATGCTCAGCTAATGGAGCAAGGAAGCCATTCTACACAAAAGAAATTGCACATGCATTCCAGAAGCATTCCAACAGGAATCAGCAAACACATCTTCGAGGTGGCATTGGCCATCAGTCTCACAAAGCCCAGCACATGTCCACGAAGACAGCACAGGGAACCTGGTACAACTGTGGAGGATCCGATCCTCACAGAGGCAATTGCCCTGCCAGGGGTACAATTTGCCAAAATTGTGGAGAAAGAAACCATCATGCTAGAGCAGTGTTCTCCAACCTTGGGTCCCCAGATGTTTTTGGCCTACAACTCCCAGCATGCCCCAGCCAGCTAGGTTGGAGAGCCCTGTGCTAGAGTCTGCAGATCACCACCACAGCTTACAGCAAGCATTCACAACCAAGGCCAAAATCAAGCAAATGCTCTTCAGGCTGACCCTTTAGAGGAGGACAATGCAGATGTTTGCACAGTGTACTCTACACAAACAAGTGCTTCCAAACTGAATTGTCTGCCATGTTGCCACATTTTCATACAAGGAAATTGAAATTGAAATTCCTTTATTTGCATCAGCCACATGCCTTAGCATTTGAAATAAAATATACAAAGATAAAAAACCAAGTTATACTTGACTAAAATTACCTTAGTTACGTTCTAAAATGTACATTAGATAAAATGCCATTATTAGTACATAGTCCTTCACACATAAATAATATAAATAAAAAACAAAGTTCTGCTCAGTCAAAAAAAAACTGTGAGAAATTAGGACTCTGATAAAATGATAGATCTTATTTTAATAGCACTTGCTAAAATATTTTTTTGCTGTTTTTGCTGTGACCTGTTCGTTTTGATCTGCAAGAAGAAAAGACACAGAAGCAATAACTGACTGCCCTGGAATAGATAACAGTAGTGGAGTAATCACCTCTTTCCTTAAATCTTTATAAAAAGTACAAGATAATAATACATGAGCTACTGTTTCAATACTGCCATCTCCACATGGGCGTAAGCGATTCTTCAATGGATTTTCATACAAGGACATAAGAGTCAAGTTTTAATTGGCACTGGTGCATCTATGAATGTGATGGCTCAGTGTGTATATGATGCATTCCCTCAGAAACCACCACTTCAGAACCCAGCAGTAAAGATATATACCTATTGCACCCCAGAACCATTATCAGTGTGTGGCATATTCCAAACCAGTTTTGCCTTCAGGGGCATATCTGTTACAAAGTCTACTGTACGTGGTGGCCTATGGCAGTGATACACTGCTTAGTTACAAGACAGCTAGTGCATCAGGGCTGATTCAAGTAATCCAAGAAATACATTTTGACAGACAGACTCAAAGCTTCCAAACTCATGAAGAAATGTTTCAAGGAATTGGAAAGCTAAAAAGAAAGCAAGTAAAACTTTACAATGATGAAAGTGTTTAGCCAGTGGCATTACCACATAAATATATTCCTTTCCACATCAGAAAACTAGTTGAAGAAGAACTAACACATCTGGAACAACTTAACGTTACTGAGCAAGTAGAAGGTCCTACTCCATGGGTCTCTCCAATAGTAGTGGTTCAGAAGCCTAAGCAACCAGGCAAAATCTGGATTTGTGTGGACATGTGCCTACCCAGTCAAGCAACAGAGAGACATCACTCCCACTGGGGATGATATCATTGTAGATTTAAATGGGGCAAAATTTTCTCTAAACTTGACCTGCTGGTTACCACGAGTTGGAGCTCCATCCAGACTCCAAGTATATAACAACCTTTTCAACTCATGTTGGCCTTCGCTGTTAGAAGCACGGCACCTCAGTTTTGGCATCTCTTCAGCTGCAGAGATATTTCAGAAGAAAATCCGCTAAGTTCTAGCTTGACTCCCAAGAGTTCTTAATAAAGTGATGATCTTTTGTACCACATCAGAAGAGCATGATGTTCAACTTGAAGCAGACTGCAGGAGGAAAACCTGACATTAAACCAAAGCAAATGTGAGTTCAAAAAACCTACTTTAGAATTGTTTGGATACATCTTCTGGGATCTCACAAAAAGAAAAGAAAAGATAAAATATGGGGATGGTCAGAAAAACACCCAACTGCTTTTGCTGAGTTAAAGAATGCACTTTCAAGTGATGTAGTCATGTCATACTTTGGTGCAGGCAAGAAGACCAACTGCTGGTGGATGCCAGCCCTGTTGGCCTAGGAACTGTTCTCACATAGGTTAATCAAGATGGTCACATTTCTTATACATACATACATACATCATAGAGTTGGAAGGAGCCTACAAGGCTATCGAGTCCAGCCCCCTGCTCAATGCAGGAAACTAGAGGAGAGGTCTCCCATCCAAGTAACAACAAGGCCTGACCCTGCTTAGCTTTCCACACTCGGACAAGCTGAGCCAGCGTGAGCCACAGGCTTCATATTCCACTGCATATTCCAGAAAAGCTATTTCATCCACAAAACAATGATATTCTCACTCAGACAGAAAGGGAAGTTCTTGACATGGCCTGGGATGTTCTCATTTTCATTTATACATATATGAGTGCCCATTCACAGTTATGAGCACTCACACAGGCCTCTTGAGCCCATGTTTAACAATCAGTCCTTTCAACCACCAGTTCATATTGAATGATGGATGCTCAAATTGCAAGACTATAACTACAGAGTTATCTATCAAACAGGTAAAGACAATACAGCTGACTATTTTGCTAGGCATCCCATATCTAAAACAGCTGCCAATCATGCAGCTACAAATGAAGCAGAGGTACATGTCTTTGTCTCCCATGCTGTTCTTGAAGCTCTTTCTCTACCGGAAATAGAGACTGCTACACAAGCTGACACTTGTATACGGACAATTATCCAGACTGTCTCCAGTGGCCAGTGGAAAGATCTCCTGAGTAATCTAGCACATCTGACTTGTGAAGCACAACAAGCAGTCATCCAATCATTTGCTAACATGAAGGGTGAACTTACCATCACAGAGAATGACCTCCTCCTTCGAGGTACTCTGTTATTTCATGTTCTCTATGGAACCATGCAACTGATTTGGCTCATGAAGGTCATCAGGGAGTAGTTAAAACCAAAGCACTGCTCAGAGAGACAGTCTGGTTTCCTGGGATTGACTTTACTGAACAATATGTAAAATCCTGTACACTGTGCCAGGCAGCAGTCCTTCAGAACTACTCTGCACCATTGCATATTTCTCCTCTTCCTCAATCACCATGGGTGGAAGTCAGCGTTGATTTCTGTGATCTCCCTCCTGGGGAGACATCTTTTGGTTGTTATTGATGATTACAGCCATTATCCAGAGATAGAAACAGTCATTACCACTTCAGCAAATGCTGTCATTCCCAAATTAGAGAAGATTTTCTTGCCTTATGACATACCTGCTATCATGAAAAGTGACAATGGACCACCTTTTCAAAGCCTGCAATTTACTCAATTTTCAGACTACCTTGGATTCAAACATTGAAAAATTACACAAGCGAATGGGAAGGTTGAGTGATTTATGAGGACCCTAAAGAAAGACTTACAGATTGTTCCAGCAGAGGGAGCCAATCTGAAACAAGAATTATTTCAATTTCTCTGCAGCTACCAAACCACTCCCCATTGTTCCACCAGCATGGCACCAGCTACCATAATGTCTAACAGACAGGCACAGACAAAGTTACTTCAAATTGATGTTCCAGTCAAGAATGCACCCCTGTGCCAACATGATGATGAGGCAAGCCTTGCAGTGAAACATTATATTGACCAGTTTAGGTGAGCCAGAGTAGTACTATTCAAAGTGGGGGACGTGGTCCTTGTTAAGAACCTTCAGCCTTGAAACAAACTTTCAGTGCCCTTCTATCCTGCACTATATCAAATCACAATGATAAATTTATTTATTTATTTATTTCATTTTTATACCGCCCAATAGCCGAAGCTCTCTGGGCGGTTTACAACAATTAACAAGACAGTCCATGCCCGCAGGCTTACAATCTAAAAAGACACGACACACAAGGAAAAAGAATGGGGAGGGAAGAAGGGGGAATATTAATTATTACTTCTGTAATTCTCTGTGTCTCAAGAAGCTCCAGCCTCCTTCTTCTTCCCCACAGGGCTGTAGATGTCAGTTAGCCCTGCGGGGGGGGGCAGCAAATGGCATGATGGTCACTGCACAGAGACCCCTGGACACAACATAAACTGCCCAGAGAGCTTTGGCTATTGGGAGGTATAGAAATGTAATAAATGAAATAAACATATGCTAGGGGAAATTGTTTGCAAAAATGCATATATTAGGCAATATTAATGCATAGAAATATATATATATATATATATATATATGCTTACCAAAGTGCATATGGATTTTCATACAAACTTATTAAAAATATTGCAAGTTGATGCAGAAACAGGATGAAACAAAGTTAATATTGGAAAAATTAGGAACTGAGAGAAACAAAAACTGAAATTTCATCTATCCTTAAGCCTCCCATAGGTGGTCGTTGTTGTTGTTGTTGCTGCTGTTAATGAAAAGCAGGCACAAGAGGCAGCAACATTGGATGGAGGACTGACAAGTGAAGAGGAGTTGCTATGAACCAGGAACTTCCTCCTCATCACTCTCTGGGGACATTTTTTCCACTCAAAAATGCTCCCCCCTGTTATCTGCCTCTGCAAAGGAAAAGATATAAGGACCTGTATCTTTTTCCCTTGTAAAGAGAAAAGTCACCTGTGGCCAAATTTAAGGAGAAAAAGGATTGTTATGGAAAGGGCTAAGTAGTCCATCTTCACTTGCCAGTCCCTCCGTGCAAGATCACAGCCACCCACAGTCATTTTCATTAAAAAGAAAAAAATCAGGAGGAAGTTGCCCAGGACTATGCAATGTGTCATTTCATTTTGAAATTCAAAGCAAATTTGGAGGTTCTTTCTCAGGCGAAACCTGGGAAGAAATAACATGGAGGGAACCCAAAAGAGGTTGATAATGTGACTGACACAGGGGTAGTTTTGTTCAGCACCCCTGCATCACATGGAGGTTGGAGATGGGGCTCACAACAGTGGAGCTAGCAGAAGCCTGGCCTCAATCTCCCACTGCACACAATTCTTATTTGTGCGAGGTGAATGTCTGAACAGGTATTGAATTGTGGCCCATTCAAAATATCCATTGCATGACAAATATGAAGTAAGTCACCTTATATATGATCAAATATTAAGGTAAAAAGTATGATTAAATATTTAGGTATAGATATTTTTTTTTTGGTCCAATTTTTTTTATTTCTATATAAAACAAACACATAATATCAAACATATAACAATTAACAAAACAAAATAGACCTCCGATTTTTCTTCTACAGCAAATACAGGTAACAATAATTTTTCTTACTCGATAATCCAAATGAGAAATCTCTTTCTTCCCATTGTCCCAGATTCACTTATTATTCCATAAATCCACAAACAAACAAATCATTATTTTCCAGTCTCTGCAAAAAGTCAATTAGAGGTTTCCACTCAATAATAAATGCAGATGTTGTCCTTTCTCTAATTAGTGATGTAAGTTTGGCCATCTCTGCCAGCTCCAGCATCTTGACCAACCATTCTTAGGTATAGATATTTTAAAAGAGTTAGAAAAAATAGTAGAACAAAATTTTAGTAAGTTATAGAATGAGGTAAAAAAAAAAGATAGAGGAATATTAGAAAATTGGACTTTCATGGTTTGGTAGAATAGCTTTGATAAAAATGAAGATATTACCAAAGATAATTTTTTTATTTAGAATGATACCAAGTAGTTTATCAGAGAAGGAAATTAGGGAATGGCAAGCAATAATTAATAATTTTTGTAATGGGGGGAAAAAGGCGAGGATTACTAAGAGTAAATGGTATAAATCCCAAAAAGAAGGGGGGCTTGGCCTTCCTAATATCAAGTGGTATTATATAGCTAATCAGTTAAGGTTTATTATGGATATTTTAGTTAGGAAGAATATTTTGTGGTTAGAAATAGAAATGCAGGAAATAGAAATGGGGATGGAAAAATTTTTATTTTCAAAAAAAAGTATTACTAGTGTAAAAAGAATAGAAAATCCCTTCTTGAAAAATATGGTAGGGATTTGGAATAGTAACAGACAGATCTTTATACCAGGGATATCACCGTTAACTCCAGTTGTAGCAATGGAGGACTTTCCAGTAAATGCACAGCATTGGGAGGCAATATTTAGGGAAAATAAGGTTATCAAATTAATGGATTGGATGGGAAAAATTGAGACTAAACAACAAATATCGGAAATGATTGGGCCAGATAGAATTTCGTGGTTAAATTTAATGCAATTAGATCAGTGGACTAAGAAATGGAAAAAGAAAAACGAGTATGAGAGGAGTTTACTGGATTTGAAAAGAAAGTGTTGTCTAGAGAACTTATAGAAGGGAATGTTTCTTCTAGAGGGTTAACTAAGGAGATATATAAAATGATGCAGAGGATTGAAGCGAAAAAAGACAACCTTAAGATGATGTGGGAAATGGAATTTGAGGAGGAGATATCGAATGCGGGGTGGATAAATATTTGGGGCAGACGTATATTAAGAAATATGTCAGTAAGGATAAAAGAGAATTTTTTAAAAACTATTTGGAGATGGTATTTGACTCCAGTAAGATTAAATAAAATAGATAGTAATTGTGCTCCATTGTGTTGGAGAGGATGCCAGGAACTTGGTACTTATGCTCATATGTGGTGGAGCTGTAAAAGCGTATTGGATTTTTGGAATAAAATTTTTGGAGAAATTTCACTAATTATTGGTATTAATGTGGAGGTCTGTCCAAAATTAGCATTGTTATCAATAACGGAGAAACTTTTGTGCTCACAAGAGAAAAAGGAACTAATTGTAAGTTTATTAGCGGCAGGGAGATTATTGATTGCAAGGAATTGGAAAGTTCAACATCAGTATTTAATAATAGACTGGTATAAAGAGGTTTGGGATATTGCTTTAAATGATAAACTAACATGTAGTATTAAATGTAAAAGGGGACAATTAAAGAAAATAATTTTAAGGAAATATGGGGGTCATTTTAGATTATGTTTTAGTAAAGGGGAAAGGGAGTAAGCCTTGTCATGATATGATGTATTTTTGGAATATAGATTAATAATGGATTATGTGGATAGAATTGGTTTTGGCCCTGGGGTGACGGGTGCACTTGTAGTGTATGATTTGTAGGTTTATGTTTTTTTGTGTGTGTATGTGTGTTCTTTAAAAATATAAATAAATTTATTTTATTTTTTTAAAGTCACCTTATGGGGCCATAGAGTCCCCTCATTGGATTTTCCCTCATTGGAAAGTAATGTGAAAATTGAGTTTTAGGAACATAAGACTCCACTGATGTTGTAGGGAT
Source organism: Shinisaurus crocodilurus (assembly GCA_021292165.1). Taxonomy (NCBI): domain Eukaryota; kingdom Metazoa; phylum Chordata; class Lepidosauria; order Squamata; family Shinisauridae; genus Shinisaurus; species Shinisaurus crocodilurus. Next base: position 27,600,012 of record CM037878.1, read on the forward strand.
CGGGCCCATTGCTCCTGCAAAAGTGCTTTCAAGGAATCTGGGAACTGATTGTGAGTCGGGGTTGGGGGTTGGGGTTGGCATCTGTAGCTGAGATGCCAAGGCCAGGGGACTCAAAGATAAACTAGGCAGTGTTTGGGAGTGAATCAACTCCAGACACCATGGGAAGGCAAATGGAGCATGCTAATGAGGAGGAGGGTAGATCAGTCATCGCTAAACCCAGTGTATAGTGTCAGCTAAAAAGGGCAGACCAGCTGGCAAGTGTCAGACATTCCAGGCGATTGGCCCTTAAGCAAGAGGATCCGCCTTAGAGGCGGAGTGTGGGTAATTTGAGTTTGGAGGAGAGGAGGGGAATTCTGTTTGGAATCAACTTCTTACCTATAAGTCACACTTCTTTAATGGCTAGTATTTTAAGTGTGCTTGTTTCTTTTGTTATTGACTTCTGCAGTACACTTCATTTGTACTTTTAAGTCAGTCTGACTGGCTGGCATTATCATGATGAAGCTTAAGTTAAGAAGCCCTTGTCTGTGTCTGCCTGGGGAAGGAGTGAGAGAAGGACAGCCTTCCTTCGACAGATGTATTCAGTGGAACATATGTGGAGGGGAGTTGCCTGTGTATACTTGTCCTGTGATTGAGAATCATGTGTGATTGGGGTTCCTTATTTGGGAGAGCCTATATGCCTTATACTGAATCGGACAATGGGTCCATCTAGCCCAGAGTATTGTCAACACTCACTGGCAGCGGGTCTCCAGGGTTTCAGGCAGGGGTTTTGCTAGCCCTACCTGGAGATGCCAGCGATCAAACCAAGCATGGGTTCTACCAATGAGCCATAAGCAATGACACAAGAAGACTTGTTCTAAGATAAGCATAATTTCCTGCTATTAGTAGTGAAACACCTGGTTTGACCCCATGGCCCAAATCCAACCCAGCTATGGGATATGCATGCTCAGATCAGGCTTCCTTACCTATATAACCCTGCCTAGATGAGGAACCATGACTGATGCCTGTTCATTTCTTCCCCTGATCCAGCTGTGAGGGCTATGCAGATATAATTGGTGTGTGTGTGTGTGTGTGTGTGTGTGTTTAAGTTCAGTGGCAATGCTGAGCAAGGGAATATGAATTAATCTCTGGTCTTGTTGTTTGACCCTGCCAAATGGCTGGATTTAGGGTGGCCACGTTCCCTCTTTTACAGAGGACAACCCTCTATTTGTCCAAATCTGGTTTAAAGATAAAGAACCACAAGAAAGGAGAGCGGGGATACTGGAGTTGCCCATCCACAGGTAGCACCTGGACAGCAGGTTGAACAGGCAAGCAGAGAGGTCACCTGGTTACAGTCTTCCCCACTATGGTGAAATTGCATTTCTATTTAAATTATAAGAATTATTTCTAAATTTGCATTTACTCATATGAATTAGCATGTGCATTTTTTATGCAAATCTGTGTCCTCTTTTTTGGTGGAGCATTTCCTCTTTTAGGGGGATGCATAAATGGCTACCCTAGCTAGCTGAATAATTTTCAGTTATTTGAGATAGGCCAACATGTATACAGTTCTGGCTGCTGTGCACACACACATTTAGAGCAGAGTCCAAGGTTTCTTATACCACATTTTTAAAAAAAATAATAATCCACATGATTAAGCCAAAAGTTACACAAAATGTGTTTTGGAGGTATTAATTTTTATTTTTTAGAGTGTACAGATGTGGATTGGATTCTATGAAAGTAAACACATTCAAGTCTCCTCTCTAAAGACATTTCCTTGCCTCCTTCCTGCCTCCAGCCCTCATTATATCATGTAAAGATCAAATATCCTAAGTTATTATTTCAAAACTCATTTTATTTTATATATGCACATCCCTTCTCCTTTCTTTTGGAACAATATCACTGCTAATAATGATAATAAAATGTTCATAGCTCCCACTGAAAACATTAACCTTGGAAAACTCAGTAAATCATGTCTTTCTAATGGATTTTTTTTTCCCTGGTAAATGAACACTAGTAATGATGACCCTTAGGCCTTTCCTTGTCTCCCTGCATTCTAATATGCCATGATCAGGAACTGGTGTTTACATTGGTTGACTTTGGACTCATGCAACCAAGTACTGCTCAGGCTCTATATAAATGAATGAATGTTGACCAGAAATTATTTTGGTTCATAGTTTGTTTCAAGAATTAGGGTGCATGGCTGGCTGGGGAATGGTAGGAGTTGTAGGACTTTTCCCTGTCTAAACATGCATAGAATTGGGCCCTCAATTAGCTATAAATAAATTTTGTTTCCTCACTGGAATCCTGTGGCCTACTTCCCACACTGTGGCATAAAAACACTGTATTTCTCTAGAAAACCAATGTTTGCATTTGGCCCCTAGCAAGATCTATGAACTCCTAAACTCTTCCTGGAGTTTTGACATACACAGATCTACCTGGGGAGCCAAATATGTAATGCTTCTTCTTGTTTTTGTTTTAAACATGAATCTCATTTCTTTTTCACACAGATCTATATCCAGGCAAAACCTTTGCATGTAGTGACTCACAAGAATACATAAGAGGATCCTTTCTGAATCAGACCAAAGATCCATCTAGGACAGCATCCTGTGTCTCACAGTGGCCAGCCAGATGCATTCGCACACATTTGCACTTGCACTAATAAACATTAGAGCAAGTGCGAATTTGTGCAAACCCTGCCCAAAAAGTTTTTTTAAAAAAAAACACAGCCCATGACTCGTCCATGCAACTCAGAAAAAGACAGCCTGCTGTGGAATCCAGAAGTCAGAGTCATAGAAATCTGAACTCATTTGGATCCTTTGTGGATTTCCCTGGCATCCCTAGACAGGCCTATATTCAAAGTGCTCATCAAATTGCTTTTGCATATGGAAAGTGCTGGTCTGTTTCTCATCATCATTCTATATTCAAAACACTGTCTCACCAGTCTGTTATAGCATGGGGTGACAGACTGTTTCTCATACTTGTTCCTTATTCCAAGTGCTGACCAGTTTGCTATAGCATAGGGTACTTGGCTATTGCACATCTTCCATGATTACATAAAATAGACTACTTTGCAAAAAAAATAGAATTCCTTGCAAAAGAAGTCACACTTTATTCCTCCCCCCCCCCAATCATCTATAATAACTGTTCCAAAATCTGTTACTATATCTGGGACATTCATCTGCAACTGCAAATATGCAATTTTAACCTTGGGAAATTAAAATTAGTATTTCTTTTGTCCCTAATACACATGTTTAAATTAATTATTACACACTTGAAGTATTAAAGATTAGGTAAATGAAATGAAATACAAAATACACCCTGGTCCCGTCCCCCCCCGCACATTCTCTGGTTTGACTACTATTTGTGAATGTTAAAAGCTGGTTCATTCCTTCATCCATTACCCAAATGTGTTGTTGGGAAAGTTTGTCATGATGATAGTGGATCAACCTCTGTGGGGCTCAACATAACTCTCCAGATATGATTCAACCATCATTTATTTCCCAGGTGTGCTCCTTTTTGTTTTTGTTTGTTTTTAAAAAAAATGTAGGTGTGTGCCTGTTGAATGAAGTGCAAAAAGAAGGGAAACTGTTAGTTCTTCCATCTGTGCACCAGGCACTGCATGAATTTTATTACAATTCTATGTCAGCTTCAGGTGGAAGAAATAATCCCCAGACTTGCCCTGAAGCAATTAGCATTGTCTGTTTTTGTAAATGCATTCTACCCATGCTCGTTTGCCATATGAACTCTACAAATATTGTTTTCACTGTATTTTTTTTTTTTTAAAAAATGCCTGACCAAAGTTGCAGAGCTAACTAGGAGACGGAGAGCCCATAAGCTGAATTGACATTGCCACCTGTACCCTTGCCATGCTGCTAATGAGCAATATTCCAGCTCCAGGCGAAAGCAACTTGCCTGTGTGACAAGAGGATGGAAAATAGTAAGGAGAGAGTGGGGGAGCAAGAAAGAGATGACCCTTCTTTGAGTGATCCAGTCATTATTTCTTTTAGCAGAGCAAATTGCCTAAGGATCTTGATTCAATTTTTTCTCCATAGCAGGCAACACAGATTAGCTACCTCTTGACACCACTGGAGAATTCCATTCGCTTCATAATCAGGGTGCTCAAGCAGGGTTGCAAAGAATCAAGTCACCTAGTTATCTGTTAAAATGCCCCCCAGGTGACCAGTTGAACCCCCCCACGCACACACACCCTGTTCTCCTTTCAGCCTTAAAGACCTTGCTAGTTCTTATTTATTTATGTATTTATTTATTCATTCGTTCGTTCATTTTCTGTACCGCCCAATAGCCGAAGCTCTCTGGGCGGTGTACAACAATCATTTTTTTTTAAAAAAAAAATACAATAAAATACAGTTTAAAAATATAAACAATAAAAAGATTATAAAAATGTAGCTCTTTACATTTAGATGGGAGAAGATAGTCTCTGTCCAGCCTAGAGGCTCCAGAATACAGTCTCCTGTGTTCTGGAAGTCAGATGCTAGTATCTGGTTGCTTCCACACTTGCTGTTTTCTCTGTTAACACCTTTCTTTCACTCACGGAGAATCCAGACGATGTTGCTGCCATGGTGTTGCAAGCCAGTGTTGCCCTCCAGACCTTGTATAACTTAGTTTGTGGTGATTCTTTTTGTGAGCTGGGACTACAAGAATTGGGATCTGGGGTGGGGAAAAATATATTCCACTGTCAGGATCCCACCATGTGACCTCCTACTCCTACTACCACAGAAGGCCTGGAGGAACCTGCGGCCGATTAAAGGCAGCCTGAGGATGCCTCAGTGCCTCCCATCCCAGTAATCCCTTTGCCCCTATACTGAGCCTTGCCTCAATCCTTGACTCTCTTCCCTCAGCTTCTGGGTCTCTAGAGCAAAGGCAGCAGTGGACCTAGTGGGAAATTCAGAGTTGCCGGAGGAGGACCCACCTGGCTGCCAGAAAGCTTTATCACCAGGGGTCTACTCAGAAGGAGAGAAAAGATCCAGCTGTGCCTGTGAGTAATGAACCAGGAAAAGGAGGAGCTGGAAGTGTGTATATAAAGGAGGGGTGAGCAATGTGTGGCCCTGAAGATGTTTTGGACTCTAACTCCCTTCGTCCCTCACCATGGGCTATGCTATTGGCTAGGGTTGGTGGGAGTTGTAGGCCAAAACATCTGGAGGAGTCACTAGTTGCCCACCCCTGATATAAAGCCTTCAGTATACTCTGTCTCTTTCCTGGGTTAATAGCTCCTTTTGAGTCTATTATGTCCAGCTCCGCCACTGCTGAGGGTTGAACTACACATTCTTCAAATTAATAAATTACCTCAGTGTAAGCACATGCAGACCCAATTTGAGTCAGGACCGGTGTGTGTGTGTGTTTAAAAGAATAATAATTTAAAAATCTGCATTGGAATTATCACCTTCCCCAAGGTAGGTTCTTGGGCCTTTGGGGAATGGGGCTGGGGGCTGGCAGACAGTGCTTGAAGGGGTCTCTTATTCTCCCCCCCCCATGTTAAAGCCCCTCATTGCTTTTTGAGTGTTCACTCAGAACACTTGTAAAGCTTCACCCACATTTGGGGTGACCAGTAGGGCACCATGTCACTTTTGTTGTCATTGTAAAATGGCTATGAAGTAAATGGATGGAATGGGACCCCACCCTGAAAGAGCTAAAATATACATGAAGCGGTAAAAGCCAGTGGTGAAACAACACAGTCCATCTCCAGCTCATGGCTTGCAACTCTAGTGCTGCTTCTCTGGAAAACAGAATCATCTATATATATAAAAGAAGAAGTCTTGACTGACTGACTGACTGACTGATTCATCAATGCCCAGCTCAAACCATTTAATCTAGGAACGTGAAATTTTGAAGGGACATTGTTTTTATGACGTAGACAGCTCACTAAGGGAGGATTTTTGGAAATTCCATCACTAAGGGGGTGGAAAAAGGGCGCAAAATCGCCCCACTCTCATATCTCCTATTGGCAAAACAACAGGGGAGCAGTTATGCAAATTGGCCTCACCTCATAATTGCTGCAGGAGCCAATAGGAGCAGTTACACAAATAGCCCATATGACACTTAGAATGTTCGTATGAATTCCTGCAGGGGCCAATAGGGGTGGGTATGCAAATCTCCCCTAGGCCATTTAGAATGTTCTCTGAGGTGGTGAAAAGGGAGGGAAACTTTTTAAATGACTGCATGACTGTTGTGTGTGGGGTGTCGTCGCATAGGCTCCATCATGTTTTTTGACGGATCTACCCCAAACTTGGCGCGGTCACTCTTCATCACCTGTAGACTCTCAGGATTAACCTGATTTTTCTTTAAGATCAGATATTTCTGTCAGAAAAGTTTTCTGCTGCCAGCACGCAGCCTAAACATTACACTTTCAGTCAGAGACACTGTATCTTTTCCATTGTACCAAATCCTAAAATCCACACGAGCACAGCCGCAGGTACCAGCTAGTAAGAATATAAGAACCACGGTGGATAAAACCAAGAGTCCATCTAGTTCAGTATTCTTTTCACACAGTGGCCAACCAGCTGCTCATGAGATCCCACAAGCAGGACATGAGTGCAACAGCACCCTCCCGTCCATGTTCCCCAGCAACTGGTGTACATCATCATCATCATCAGGCGATCACTCGTGACCGAGTAAGATTGTCTTCCGGGATAAAAGGAGGAAATTCTAAAGAAGATTGTGTAGACTCTAGCGATGGGTCCGTAAGTGACTGTGGAGGCCAATTCTAGATCCACACAGCTTCCCACAGTGAGGACACAGGTTACCAGATAGAAGATGGTCCTGTAAAGGATTCATTTGACGTGCTTTTCGCTTAGCACGTTTCTCTCTTTCACCTTGCACTCAGGCTTCTTCAAAGTCCATGGAACCTTTGTGAAAGGCCAACCTCCATTTAGATCGTTCATGGGCCAGAGCTTCCCAGTTTTCGATGTTTATATTGCATTTTTTAGATTAGCCTTATGAACATCTTTAAACCTCTTATATTGACCACCGATATTCCGCTTTCCATCCTTGAGTTGGGAGTCAAGTAACTGCTTTGGGAGACGGCAGTCAGGCATTCGAACAACATGACCGGTCCACTGAAGTTGGCGTTGAAGGATCATTTTTTCAATGCTAGTAGTCTTTGCTTCTTCCAGTACACTGACATTTGTTCACCTATCTTCCCAAGTAATTCGCAGGATTTTCCGGAGGCAACGTTGATGAAACCTTTCAAGGAGGTGGAAGTGACGTTTATAGATAGTCCATGTTTCGCAGGCATACAATAAAGTTGGTAATACAATGGCTTCATAAACCAGTGTTTTTAGCATATAGCCAATCAGGACTATTAGCCATCAGTAGCCTAATCCTCCATGAATTTGTCCAATCCACTGTTAAAACCTTTCAAATCTGTGGCCATCACCACATCCTGTGGATGTGAATTCCATAGTTTAACTATGCACTGTGTGAAGAAGTACTTTCTTTTATCTATCCTGAATCTTCCCACAATCAGCATCATGGGGTGACCCCATTGGGTTCTAGTATTATGTGAGAGGGAGAAAAATATCTCCTTATCCACTTTCTCCACACCATGCACAATTTTGTATACACCTCAGGAGGAAAACCTTTCAGGAGAGAAGCTGCAATTGGGGTGGGGTACTTAACATGTTGGTTTCCCTCTGCAACTTCCCCTGCAGCCTATTTCCTCCAGCAGCAAGTTCCCAACCTGTGTTTTCATTGCAAACCTGAGGGGAAAATGGTAGGGAAGCAAGTTATGGGAAGATGGCAGCTTGTCCTCCTCCCCACCGCTTCTCCCTACAAATCATTTCCCATCTGTCACTGTTTTGCAGAAGAGAAGGAGCAACCAGGGTTTCAAGACCACCTGAGATGGAAGCCGAGTGTGTCATTCTGTCCTAAGAAGAGGTATTGGATTAGGAAAACCAGACCACACAAACACAAATCTAAACCCCAGCTGGGGTGGGTAGGGGGGTGGAGGGGAAGGAAGTAATGGGAGGAAGGCAGACCCTCTTCCTGTCCACCACTTCTCACCCCCAGTGGTGTAGCAGAGCCAGGGTTTTCAGGGACGTAACGCCAGCACTTTTTCATTAGCAGGCGTGCTGATGTCATCTGCCACTCCGCTTCAGAATTCCACATTCCTTCCGAGCTTACAGTAGCTGCTATTTATTTATTTTTATTTATTTATTATATTTATACCCCGCCTTTTTTCCTGCAAGGAACCCAAGGCGGCTTACATAATCCTCCTCCTCCTCCTCCTCTCCATTTTTATCCTCACAACAACCCTGTGAGGTAGGTTAGGCTGAGAGTCAGTGACTGGCCCAAAGTCACTCAGTGAGTTTCATGGCCGAGCGGGGACTAGAACCCGGATCTCCCGAGTCCCAGTCCAACACTCTCACCACTACACCACACTGGCTCACAGTAGCTGTGAGGAAATGGATTTTCCCAGCAACAATATATTGTTCCCTGTTGTAATGCAAAGTATTTTGTGTGCTGCTTTGGTCTTGACCCATTCGGTTTACTAAAGACCTTCTCCTGGTGGTGATGAAAACTCCCAGAACTAGTTTGTTGATACGGAACAACACAGCTGCCTACACATTTTGAGCTTTCCTTGGGGGGGGGGGCTATCATGACTGTCATTATCAGTGCCTTCCCTTCAAAATTTTCCTCCACACCACTGCTCACCGCTTCTCCCTATAAATCTCTACTATCTGCCACCACTTGGGCAGCAGAGGAGCGGCAGCTACGATGACATGAGGAGAGTTGAAAGTGGAGTATCTAGTTTCATCCTAAGCAGAGTTCTTGGATCAATACACAGGTCTTGGATTTACAGCCTTGGTTGGAACACTTCAGAAATATGAGAGAAACATTTGTCTGTGCTTTATTTTCTGTTTCTGTTCTTAATGGCTATTTTGGAAAATGAAGACTGAGCAAATATAGCTTGTGTTGCTCCCTTATTAAAGAGTAGAGTTTTCCCACATATTGTTTCTTTCCACATAGTACTCGGAAGGTAGGTGGTTGTGTTCTCCTGGTAAATATTTAATAGAGCAAGTCATGATGTTCTGTGATGTTCTGGCATGCATGGTGACATTTTGTTTGCTTTTGTAAATGTATAACCTTTACACTCAGAAGTAGTAAATGGAAGGGAAGAACATAACAGAGGCAGGCTAGCTCCCAGTGAAGATATGTGTACTGTCAGCAAACACCTGTACTATCCCCCTCTTGCTGCCAGAACCCTGGAGTATTTTCTAATATTGTTAATTTGATAGTTATGAGTTTGGCACAGCTGGATGCTGCTTTGGCCAGTTGTGCATGCGCTTCTAGGCAATTATAAGTTATTCAGTTGGGCACCTGTTGTATTTCATATCTATTTTTTTAAATGAATAAATTACCAGTGAAAGACTGGAAGAAAGCAAACAAAGATGGAATACAGTAGTGATGGGGGGAGGGAATCCCTGGGCTTAAAAATGGCTCTAGGCTCAGCAGATTTTTAATTCTACTTAAAGTATCATCATCATCAGGCGATCACTCGTGACCGAGTAAGATTGTCTTCCGGGATAAAAGGAGGAGATTCTAAAGAAGATTGTGTAGACTCTAGCGATGGGTCCGTAAGTGACTGTGGAGGCCAATTCTAGATCCACACAGCTTCCCACAGTGAGGACACAGGTTACCAGACAGAAGATGGTCCTGTAAAGGATTCATTTGACGTGCTTTTCGCTTAGCACGTTTCTCCCTTTCACCTTGCACTCGGGCTTCTTCAAAGTCCATGGAACCTTTGTGAAAGGCCAACCTCCATTTAGATCGTTCATGGGCCAGAGCTTCCCAGTTTTCGATGTTTATATTGCATTTTTTTAGATTAGCCTTATGAACATCTTTAAACCTCTTATATTGACCACCGATATTCCGCTTTCCATCCTTGAGTTGGGAGTAAAGTAACTGCTTTGGGAGACGGCAGTCAGGCATTCGAACAACATGACCGGTCCACTGAAGTTGGCGTTGAAGGATAATTTTTTCAATGCTAGTAGTCTTTGCTTCTTCCAGTACACTGACATTTGTTCGCCTATCTTCCCAAGTAATTTGCAGGATTTTCCGGAGGCAACGTTGATGAAACCTTTCAAGGAGGTGGAAGTGACGTTTATAGATAGTCCATGTTTCGCAGGCATACAATAAAGTTGGTAATACAATGGCTTCATAAACCAGTGTTTTGGTCTTCTTACAAATATCCCGATCCTCGAACACTCTATGTTTCATTCGAGAAAATGCGGCACTTGCGGAGCTCAGACGATGCTGGATTTCACTGTCGATGTTAGCTGTAACAGAAAGATAGCTGCCAAGATAGAGAAAATGATCGACATTTTCCAGTATTGTCCCGCCAAGCTGGATAGATGGCATCACCAAAGGATTGGCTTGCACTTGCTGATGAAGCACTTTGGTTTTTTTGATGTTAAGTGAGAGACCAAGTTTTTCGTATGCTTCTGCAAAAGCATTTAGGATAGTTTGGAGATCATCCTCTGAATGTGCGGAGACCACATTATCATCAGCATACTGAAGTTCCACAACGGAGGTTGTAATTACCTTACTTTTTGCTTTCAGCCTGCTGAGATTAAAAAGCTTTCCATCTGTTCGATATATAATTCCCACACCGGTGGGAAGTTTCCCCTCGACAAGATGTAAAACCATGGCGATGAAAATGGCAAATAATGTTGGGGCGATAACACATCCCTGTTTAACACCTGATCCCACTTTAAATGGAGCACCATGAGAGCCGTTGTTGTCCAAAACCGTTGCCGTCATGTTGTCATGGAGAAGTCGCAAGATATTCACAAATTTATTGGGGCATCCAATTTTCATAAGGATAGTCCAGAGAGCTGTACGGTCTACAGTATCAAAGGCCTTAGCCAAATCGATAAATGCCATATAAAGGGGTTGATTTTGCTCCCGGCATTTTTCTTGGAGCTGACGTGCAGTAAAATCATGTCTACTGTCCCTCTAGAGGGGCGGAAACCATATTGAGTTTCAGGGAGGATCTCTTCTGAAATAGATAGAAGACGGTTTGCGAGAATCCTAGCAAATATTTTACCTGCGGTTGCTAAGAGAGAATGCCCCGATAGTTTCCACAGTCTGTTCTATCACCCTTCTTAAAGAGGGTGATAATTATGGCATCCCTGAAGTCTTCTGGGATCTCTTCTCTTATCCAGATTTTTTCGATGAGTTTATGAAGATGTTGTACAAGTTCGGGGCCCCCTTCTTTAAAGATTTCAGCAGGAATCCCATCTGGTCCACTAGCTTTGTTGTTCTTCATTTGATTAATGGCTTTTTTTACTTCATCCAAAGTGGGGAGTATTGCAAGTTCCTCTTTAATTTGTTTTTGCGGGATCTGCGAAAAAATCTCATTATCCACCTTAGACTTACGATTTAAAAGGTCATAATAATGCTCTTTCCAACGCAGTGCAATAGACTCTTTGTCTTTTAAGAGTTTGGTGCCATCTTTTGATTGTAAAGGGTTTGTACCATAGGTTTTTGGTCCATAAATGGCCCTTGTGGCCTTAAAAAAGCCCCGTGCATCATGAGATTCTGCAAGTTGTTGAATTTCTTCAGCTTTCTTTTTCCACCAAGCGTTCTTAAGTTCTCTTGTTCTTCTTTGGACCTCAGCCTTTGCGCTAGCGTAGGTTTTTTTCTTGGCAGCGCAGTTAATATCATTTTGCCATATTTGGAAGGCTTTCCTTTTTTGGTCAATTATATATTTAATCTCATTGTCATTTTCATCAAACCAATCCTGATGTTTCTTAGTTTCATATCCAATAGTTTGTTCACAAGCTGCAGTAATGGAGGTTTTCAGCTTAGACCAATGGTCCTCAGTGTTGTCAGGAGGTTCCGTAGGTAGATGTTCCTTAAGAAGTGATTGAAGGTGAGTTTGTTTAATAGGATCTTGAAGGACTTGGATGTTCATTTTACGCCTTGGTTTCCTTCCTTGAAGCCTACGTTGGGGAGCAATGTTGATAACCATAGTGGACCGGATTAGTCGGTGGTCTGTCCAGCAGTCGTCGGCACTCACCATGGCCCTAGTAAGAAGTACATCGCGGCGATCTCTAGCACGGACAATTACATAATCCAGAAGATGCCAGTGCTTTGACCGTGGGTGCTGCCATGATGTTTTAAACTTATTCTTTTGTCGAAAGAGCGTGTTTGTGATAGTGAGATTATGCTCTGCACATATAGACAAAAGTAAGAGTCCGTTCGGGTTGCTATTACCAACTCCGTCTTTTCCAATAGTTTCTGGCCATAAATCAAAGTCACGCCCGACTCTTGCGTTAAAATCGCCTAGGAGGATAATTGTATCCTCCTTAGGTATCTCTGACAGGAGAGTGTCCAACTGGCTGTAAAAACTTTCCTTGATGTCATCATCAGCATCTAATGTTGGTGCATAAGCGCTCAAAATAGTTACCTGTTGGTTATTGGCGAGCTTTAATCGAAGAGTTATCAGGCGTTCGTTAATGCCAGTAGGAACTTCTGACAAAGAGTTCACTAGTTCATTTTTGATGGCAAAGCCTACACCATGTATTCGTCGGTCCTGCTCAGGTAGTCCTTTCCAGAAGAAGGTATAACCTCCTTTTTCTTCTTTCAGCTGTCCCAGAGGCATAGCGTGGGGGGTGCAGGGGGGGCCGGCCGCACCGGGCGCAACATCTGGGGGGGGCGCGCTCGCACTCGCAGCTCTCTGCCCCTGAATATCAGACCGACACCACCACCCGCCTTTTAGCCAGATGTTGCTGGACGTTTTTTATTTAGAGGAAGGGGCGCCGTTATTTTCTGCGTACTTTCGCCTGCAGGCTGACAAGCCTTCCCCCTGCCTTTGCTTTTTGACACACGTGTGTGTGTGTGTGTGTGTGTGCGCGCACACACACGCAAAAAGAGCATCGCTACACAAGTGTGCTGTGTTGTGTATGTATTGGTGTGCGTGCGTGCATGTCTAGGTTCCAAAAACAAAAATTGTTTTGTTGGCGTTGCATTTATGCTAGCGAAGAATCCCGCTGCTTAAGAGGGCTGGATTGTCTAGTGTGGACGGAGGTAAATGCAATTTTTTCAAAAAAATCTTCATTCCCTCTTCCCTCAACGTGTTTGGCAGCCTTTATCTATGTCATGAGAGCTTTGCAGGAGTGGCTTCCTGTTGGGGTGGTGTGTGTGTGTGCGCGCGCGCGCGTGTGTGTGTGAAGCAATGTTGGTGGCTTGGGGGGCGGAATACACTCCCCCCCAACACAGAATAGATCCCTGCAAAACAGGCATGGCTAGAATCTTTGTCATGCAGCGTGAAGCTGTCTTCCTTCCTTGGAAATGGGGTTTTTTTAAGGAAAAGGGGGGGGGTGCGAAGAAGGGGGGGCAAGAGAATAAGAAAGCAAGAGAATAAGAAGCAGCAATTTGCTTGTACGGAAAGAAATGGGAAACTGGGGGGGGGGGGCTGTGAGCTCAGCCCTGCCTTGGGGCTCCTAAAAAGGAAGATTGGCTGGTAGTTTTCTCTCCTTGCATGTTGCGGACATTTATTTTATTAATTTGGTGTTGTGGATTACTCAAGTCCAGCATTCATTCTCTCTCTCTCTCTCTCTCTCTCTCTCTCTCTCTCTCTCTCTCTCTTGTGGTGTGGTGTCCATCAAATTCTACCACAATGTCAGTGGCAATATAATATATTGAAGGGGGATTTTTCCCCCCAGAGATAAATTGAATATAATCTTTTAGCAATTTGCTTTTATTCGCAAGGGCCCTTTCCTTAGGATTAAAAAGCAGGAAAGCACAGAAATCCCCTTTCCCTCCTTGCAAATAAATAAAAACACTTCACGACTCCCTCTCTCTGGGAAAATCGTCTCCCTCCAAAGGGGAAAGCCAATTGTGTTGGATGGTGCTAATTAATTTTTATTAAGAAGCCAAAGGGATATCTGTTGGCCCCAAGAAGACGGCCTCCTTGGGGCTGCACCAGCCCAAGTCGGGGAGGTGACAACGCGGGGAGAGAAAAGAGCATGGCAGATATGTTTTCCAAGGAAGTGCAGGGTAAGAAATATGACAGCGGCAGGTATTTATGGCGGCTCAGGTGTGGGACTCGCCTTTGTAGCACACCTGCTGCAGCCTCGGCGTTTTGGCCCCAGGAAGAGGGAGGGCGAGCCGAGCGCAGAAGCACATGCGGCACTTCAAAGATTTCTGGACGGTACCTCTGGGATAAGGCTTTGGGGACAGTTTTGCAGACCCAGCCGCTGGGCGCTGCGCCTTGGCCCGGAGAAGAATAAGGCTGGGCTCCCTCCATGTGTGACAAGGGTGCTTTGTTCACGTAGGGAGATGGCAGCTCCCAGGGTGGGGGCCCCTCCTGTCGGGATGACAAGGCAGCAGTGTGTCCTTTTGGGACGGTCCCTGCAAAAGGGACCTCTGTTGCCCAAGCTATGTGTAGTAGTCGGATCCATTGGGAATGCTCTTTAACATTTCTAAATGGTCTCCAGCATATGGGGGCTCTGCAACTCTGATAATGTTTTAGTGTATCTTCACAACAGCCCTGCGAGGAGGGTTAGGCGGCGTCAGGGGGAACTCTCCCAAGCTAGCTCAGGTCTCTTATATTTGCCACCCCACAACACAAGATTCTATCCATTGGCCTGTTCTGTGGTTTTGAATTTGTCGCACCTCTTCCGCCCTGTAGAGGAGGTGGGTACTTATTCCCATTTTACAGAACAGGGAACTGAGGCTGAGAAATAACAGCCTGTTGAAGCTTGCACAGTTATCCCTTAATGCACCAACTGCTTTTATGGGGAGATTCTAATTGGCATTAGTGAGTATAAGAACCAAGCCAAGTTTGGGGAGGGATTCCAGGTTCAGTTGTCGGGTGCTAAGCAGGGTGTGAGCTTCTGTATGTGGCGTGTGAAGTCCACCTGTCAAGATTTTTCAAGGGCTCCTTGAAAATTGGTCACGCACATGGATGGCACTTCTGGAATGACAATAGACCAGCCTTCTCACACACCCCTAAGAGGGCTGTAATATACTAACAATGAGTGCAGCTTACCTATCAAGCAGGGTTTGGTGCATGCCAAGTTTATCTATCTTCTGTAAGTCACCAGGAAAGGTGGAATACAGTTGCCTTCAGTCAATCAACAAATCGAGCTATCAATCACGGACACTCCACAGGAATCTTGCTTATGTGCAATGCCAACATGCAGACAAACTTTGTGGCCCAATTGTGTGTGTGTGTTTTTTAAGATAAGTGATGAAAAGGTGGGGAGGGGCCATAGCACTGGCTTTGCATGTGGAAGGTTCCAGGTTCGAATTCCCCGCATCTCCAGCTAGGACTGGGAAAGACCCCTGGCTGAAACCCTGGAGAGCTACTGCCACTCAGTGTTGACAAAACTGAGCTAGATGGACCAGGGGGTCCAACTTGGTATAAGGCAACTTCCTATGTTCCACTTTAAAGCAGACCTTTGTTCAGAACCATGAGGACTGGAATCTTACTTTCCTTTTAGTAACTCGGTAGTAGAATACATGAAGGAGCGTCTTACAGGAAAAGATCTGAGGCTCAGGCCCACAGGACAAAAAAAAAAGTAGCACAAATTTGCATATGCTCTAAAGTCTCTCTCTCTCTCTCTCTGTGTCTGTAAAGGACTCTGTCTCCTAAGAACATGCCTATTTGTAAAAAGGGATGTATAGACAGAGGGGAGGAGGGCATTTGATTTCAGAAAAAGAAAGATTCAGGCGGAAAGATTCAAGGGGGGCAGCAGGAGGTGAAGCACATGTGGGCAAAAGCCAGCTAATCCAGGGGGATCCGATGCAACAGAGATCCTCAGGGCCCCTGGACCTTTATTTCATCAAGTGCCCCTGGACAGCAGGGTGGTGGGGCAGAGGGCCTCCCAGAGATTCGGGGCTCCAAATAAAAGATTTGGGGCTCTACCCATAGTGAACCTCCCCCTAACACTGCCTCTGGTGTCTTACCTTCCATACGTTCCTGTTAGAGTGCTAAGATCATCATTTTTGGAGTCTCTTCTCTGGATGCTGCTGTCCACATTGGTGTGTCAGATGGCTACCCGGGAAAGAGCCTTCTCTGTAGTGGCCCCCTGACTGTGGAATGTCCTTCCTAGGGAGTTCTGCCTGGCACCTTCACTTTATACATTTATATGCCAGGTTAAGACCTTCTTTAACTAATCTAGTGGAAGAGACTCGAGTGCTAAAATCCACGGGTTAGGGGGCGCAAATTACTTGCCTTGCCCCGGGTGCTGACAACCCACGCTACGCCACTGAGCTGTCCCTCTCCTGCCCTTCGAGTTTCTTGAAGTGCTGCTATGTCAATTTTAAACCGTCTCAGCTCCCTTGCAATAATAGCAGTCCTACGCTCAGGGCGTTCACTATCTATGTTATCCAGCAATGTCCGTATATTCCATGTTCCAAAATTCAAATGTCTTTTTCGACCGCTAAAATGGTGACCCCACTGGACGCGGTAATCCAGTCAGGGGAGAAAGAGGTAGACTATGTTTAGGGCACCTTTTCTAGCCCCCTCCCCATACGGGGTGAGCAGAGTGGATCCTAAATAGGGCTGCTCAGTCATGGATACAGCTGCCGAGCTGCTCGACTACCTCGTTCCTTGAACAGGGCGACTGAGTCTGCATCCACCGCCCATGTGCTGGTCCATGACTAGGGGCTTCCAGATTCACAGTCCTGCCCCCGTTGCCATTCGCCAGTCGCCATGGGACTTTTTTTTGTTTGTTTGTTTGTTTGTTTGGTTGGGTTGGGTTGGGTTGGGTTGGGTGGGTTGGGTTGGAAGACGCCTGTGCGTGAAACTGTTTTATGTGGGGAGATCGGTGCACAACGAATCACCACACAAACTTGACAGAGTACGGCAGAGATCCAATGGCACGGTTACCCTGACGATTGGAAAACCATTCTCTGCTGCAGCCTTCATCCGCCTTCACAGCCGTTGTAATTTAGGTTTAATTATCTTCCGTCTGTTCTGCCGTTGAGGACTTTATGTTTTGGATCGTTCTTTGTCTGGTTCCTCTCCCCGGACCTTACCGCCATGGGTGACCCTACTGGGAGTACATAGCTCCCGACGGCATTGCTCACAGGATTCATCGGAACACGCAAGCCCACTCACCACTTCAAGGTGACGATCCGGCGAGGGGACTTAAAGTATATTTGCATTACAAACTTAAACAAGTGTAACAATTATTCCATCTCACCTGAAACCTTGGGAACTGCAGTTCTGTGATGGTGAGGAATGCTGCATGCTTTCCAATTGTCCCTTTTTACTGTGGACACTCCCCCTTTTTTGGGGGGGGGGGTTACCTATCTCTAGGAAAATCACTGTTCCTACTTTTTTCCTAGGTTGACCTTTTGGCTGTTAACAGTTTTGTTAGAGTGAGTTGCTAGAGGGTCCACTCCTTCCCCATTTCTCAAGGATTTCTTTTGGTCCACCTTGTTAACTGACCTGACCTGATTGGTATTTCCTGAATTAATACATGAATCGGAACTCAGTTAACCCTTAGATTAGACACCTCTCCAAATTTTGCAATCCAGTTCTCTGCTCCAGATATGTCCACAAGTTCATCCTTTTGGATAAAACACATAGTTTGTCCTGTCCCACTAGTTCACTCCAAACAATGTAGATGCCAGTAGGTCTTTATTGCCAATATGCATATCGGTAAGTCTACAAGCCAAACACCAGTACAGAAAGCACACCAAAGTCAAGACAGTCCAAGGTTCATGGGGAAGGAGAGTAAGGTGCAAGAGTCTAGAGTCCCAGTCCAAAATCGTAACCGCCAGGAGATCAGATTGAGGGAGTCCAGGAGTGCAGAAGCTTTGCCCGTGAACAGAGTCGTTGCTTTCTACACGGAGCGTAGGACCAAGCAAGAATATAAACCTTGACCCAGCCTCACTATCAGTCAGATCCCGATCCCGGATCTTGGCACGGGTATCTAGCCAGGAGGCGTTTGCTACGCCTCCTTCGGTTGATGTGCCTAATAGCCAGGCGTTTCTCCTGGCGTCTTTGGGAGGGCAGCATCCCTGAAGGGCCCTCCTCCCCCGAGTCCTCCTGACAGGCCAATTCCGGCGGCTGCAGCTGGGAATCAGCAAGCGGCCCTCCCTGCTCCTGTTGCTGAGGGGAAGGAGCGGAAAAAAGGAGAGAACTAGGTTCGCCACTGAAACAGTGAAAGACATTAGTTGTTTAAGTAATCTGCAGACTCTTTTACAACCCCTTGAGGAAGGCCTTGAAAAATACACAGGCCGAAACGCGTCAGGCTCCTTTAATAAAGATTTTTGCATCCTGAGAACCTAGTTCTCTCCTTTTTTCCATTGCATTTGGATGCTTATCTCCTCCTGTTTCTGTCTGAGGGGAAGGAGGCCTGTCCAAGGTCGACTGGCCTGGGCTGGAATCAGCCACAGCTGGGCACTCTTCTCCCTGCACCAGCTCATCTTCGCTGTCAGAGCTGGCTCTGGAGCGAGACCCCACATAGTTTAGGATACAAGGCGCACAAAAATGGTTATTTAACTAAGCATTTAAATGTGAATATTTGTGCAGTGATTTTATTTATTTATTTATTTATTTATTTATTTTAAATGAGATTGATGCAGAAACAGGTTGGAACGTCTTATGAATGAACACATGCAAAACTGACATGGACTATAATTAGAGTGATCTGTCCATATCTAGTGGCAGATGACTGCATCTTCTGTGTAGTTCACATGAATATAAAGTGTCATACAATGCACTTACAAGTCTCCCATTTCACACATGCAGTATATTTTGAACTGTGATTTCTCAATGTCGTAGAATCATAGAACTGGAGCAGATCTTGCAGGCTATCAAGTCCAACTCCCTACTCAATGCAGGAAATCCAGAACTAGAGCATCCCCAAGAGATGGCTGATGAGCTTCTGCCTGAAAACCATCACCAATGAAAAGCCCACCACCCCTGTAGGTAACTGGCTCCTTTATAGATCTGCTCTTACCTTTAAGAAGTATTTCTTAATGTTCAGCAGAAATTCTCCTTCTGTAACTCAAGCCCATTATTTCTAGCTGAAGCAGAGAACAAGTCTTTGTTCTGGTGAAACAGAGAACAGGTCTTTCCTGTCTTCTGTGTGATGGCCCTTCAGGTATTTGTGATGCCGTCTGTGTATTCCTTTCTCTAGGTTAAGTATATCCTCAACCTTTCTTCATATCATGCATCCTACCCCTCCCTTTCTGTTGCATCTTTGATTATTTTTTAACAAGTGATATTCCAACACAATCTTGACAATCATCCCGCCAAGTCTCAGTCATATCTATCAAGTCATATTTACCTTCCTGCACTAGATCATGCTCATCTTGTTTGTTTCCTATACACTGCACATTACTGTTTAGGATACTAAAAGCCTTGGATATTAGACAACTATGGGTTTTTTCCCCTAACATTCCTTTTATCAAGACAACAATAATCCTGTTTTAACTAGTGATGCCATTGAATTACATAATTAGTCAGCTCGCTGGTTGAACTTTGCCATTCGTAATGCTATCCTTTTTAACCAGCCTGGACCAGCGTCTTACGAATTCTCTGTTAAGTTCATAACTTATCACAAGCTTCTGAGCATGCACAGTCTATATCAAAACAACGCTATTTCTGCACATGGCCAGAGTTGGTTGGATTAACCCTTTTCTTGCACACAGTAAGCTGTGATGATGTCACTTTACTCCGAAACCAATCACATTCGAAGAAACAGCCAGGTTGGTGTATATACACCGTTTCAAGGGAGAACCCTTGTCTGAGCTTACATGGGTGAGTTTGTTATTATCCAAGGAAATAATAAATTCACCCAGGCTAAGTTCACCCTTCACTAGTTTTTATTGTTAAATCAGTGGTGGACAGGCTGTTTATTGAAGAGTAAATTAATGAGACATGTAGGGTATAGCCATAAGTAATGTGTAATTGGGAGGGTGGGGTCGGATGATGATCTTTGGTATGAGAAAAGGAGTGCTGTGAGTGTGAAATGCTGTAGGAATACTAGGGATTTCAAACAAGGAAACCACACCAATGTACACTTCCTAGGGTATTGGGTGGAAAGTAACATAGAAGTACGTTTGTAGTATATTATGCCCTTAAAATGTATACAAGGAGTATCATCAATATTTAAAGCTTTTCCATACATTAGCCTCATTTGGGCACAATGTGAAACTATGGATAAGCGTAACATGAATGAGTTTTTGGCTTGTGCACTCCCTGCTCCTCTCTTCTCCATCATGGCCACAAGGAGATTGGAAGCTTTTGCTTCCATTTTTAAATAACTGTAGTTTAGCATTATGCCCAAACCTGGATGAACTGTTTTGACTTTCCCCCCCTACTAAACTGTGGTTTATAAAACTGGCTTGTTCCACTAAACCATAGTTGAAGTTAACCGCAGTTTAGGTTTCAGGTGCAATGCTAAACTGCAGCTAATAAAAAATGAAAGCAAAAGTTCCTGATCCCCTCCTTGTGGCTATACTGGAAGGGTGGAGGGGAGTGCATAACCTGGGGCTCATTCATGTAATGCTAAACCAGGTCCAGGGGCCAAATCTGGCCCTCTGGATGTCCCAATATAATAGGAAGCAATGAGGCACTGGACTAGTGCCGGGCAGGAATGCTATGCCATGCAGAGATTCACAGGACTCCCTATTCCTGTCCAGCTGTCTGTTCCCCCACTCCTAATGTCGACTTCTTACACCTCTTGTGCCACCGGTTGGCCACCTATGCTTCACAAGAAGTCCTTTTCAAAGAAGATTTAGGTGCAATCCTATGGAGATGAGTGTACTGTAAGCCCTCGAACTCAGAGGCTCACACTCATCAATAGCAGAGCAGAGAGCAGTTGGTGTGATTCTTTCCATGCCAGCTGCGAGAGGGTGGAGGAGTGAGGTCAGAGTTCCCAACTCCGAAGACAGAACACTGTCTCTGGCCTCGGGGCTGAGAATCTAAAGTATCCTATGCCCCACACATACTGTCTAAGGGCCATAGGATCACTCCCTCCTTTGAGTACACATATATCCAATCCAAATGGCCGATATAAAGTGTGAAGGTACGTACGTTCAGTGAGATTTTAGTCAATACAACTCATACTGTGATAGAAGGATGGGCAAAGGGTAGATCTGATTCTGCTTATAGATCTCTGGGTGATTTGCAGTAGATTGCCAAGGATTTCTGACTACAGTTTTATTTTTAATAATAATTCATTAATAATAATAAACCACCCTATTGATTGCGCCCTCGACTCTCATAAGCCTCCGAAGTCAGAGGTTTATGGGCATCCAGTGCAGAGCAGGAGAAGCCGTGGAGGAGGCAATCTCTGCCTCCCCACTCCTACTATTCTGCAATTCAGCTAGACAGCTGATTTAAGCTGTCTAGCTGTGGTGCTTCGGAGCAGGGAAGCCCCCTTTACCTTCCTGCGCCCTTTACTCCCTCTCCAAGCTCAATTTTCCGACCTCAGAGAAGCAGCCGGCGCAGTTCTTTCCATGCCAGCCGTGCGGGAGGGGATCGGAACACAGATCTGCAGCTCAGAGGTCAGAGCTCTGTTTCCAGCCTTCGATCTGGGAATATGAAGTATCTTATGTCCCCCTAGACACTGTCTAGGGGACCATAGGATTGCTCTCTAGATTACACTGCTGAAACAAAAGCTTGGGATAACCTATAGTGAATTTTTGTATTACAGCACCATGGGTTCAGTTCAGTTCTAGTACTCAAAACAAAAGCAATTTTCTGCTAGGCTTCAGTTGGTGGATCTCAGGTGGTTAATAATAATAATAATAATAATAATAATAATAATAATAATAATAATAATAATAATAATATAAAAAAAACTCTTCAAGCCTGAGCTCTTTCCATCCCTGATGTGGCGAATTATGGAAAGATATAAAACGATTCAAAGAGAAGCTATTACCATTTCATCTTGTATACTTTTGGAGGCACAGGTAGATCTCACAATGGACTTTAAAAACCCAATATTTATCTCCAGACTTGCCTCAGTTTGCATGGAATGAGTCCATGTGAGAAATATCACTGGTTCGGAATTATTTTAGCATGCTATTTGAGTTTGTGGAATGACACCATTGGACAGTGCCCGTATGCATTTTTGAACACTATTTTCACTAAGATACACATGTTTATGAGCATTTCCCCTAATATCCAGTGTCCAATGGTGTCATTCCCCAAATTCAAATAGCATGAGTGGAGCTCCACCAGATCTTTCTGTTGCGCAAGTGGTTGCATATTACACTTTCACAGCCACTTGTGCAACTACTCATATAACCGCACTGGCATAAACATAACTTTACTTGGATTATCCTCTTACGCATAGTTCATAACCCAGTTTCCGCTAGCACAATGTCATTTGCACTAGTGGAACCACACAGTTGGATACTGCCCTCTATTTGCCAAAATTGCATACAAAAATGCAAGTGTTAGGAGAAATACACACAAAAATGTGTATGGATTTTCATGTGAACTTTAAAAACCTCAATTAACTGAATTTAAGATTGGAAAAATGATAAACTGACAGGTTCGTTCATCCCTAGTAGCAACTCTATACTAGAATAAAATTGACACCACCACCCCAGGGAGGGGGGGGAATCATATATCATACTGTTACAGAATGTGATCCTGTTGAGATATGTGTTCAAAGTTGTGCCTGTTCCCATGTGACTCACATTTCATCCCTACTTAACTACACATGTTAAACAAGCAAAAAGAACAGCTGCAGTTCTGACCAGGTTCCAGTGCAAGTATCGCTCTTAGTCTTCAGCATATTTGTGTTTTGCTTAATCTTACCCCCTACCTTGGGACTTGCATTTTTGTAAAGTCTGTTAGAAACTGAACTGCTCAATCTAGTCATCCATACGTGACCAATCTTAAACCATTCCTATGCTTTCCTGCCTTGCTGATGCTGAAGATGGAGATATCTAGCATATTGGCCTTCCCTCAAAATGGAGTCTGTACTGTTCACTCTGAATGAGCTACTTTGTAATGGTACCATACATGGGGGCAGAACTGACTTCAGCTCTATCAAGTTCTACTGAGTGACAAGCCCCATTTTGCCTTGTGTAACATTTAAAAGAGCCCTAAAACAACACAGCAGAGTTTTGTTCTTGTTCTTAATAATGATGCCTGCTAACACTGCAGACCATTGTAGTGATTTTGCTCTATGCTGAGAAATAATTGACTTCTTGCACCCCTGTAGTTTAAGAGATTCAGAATGGCATGAATCAACAAATCATGGATGTTGGCTGCCAAATTCAACGTAACAGACAAAGGGGGTACGATCATTTTTTATAGCCCAGAGGCAACCAATATGATCCTTTCATTAAATCACAGCATGGAACAAATTCCTTAAGCAGGTGGAACAGATTTGGGGGTGACCCCTTTTTTGCAAATCAGCAACCAACCTCTCTCCAATCGCTTAAGCAAAGGAATGAACTAGGTCAACTGGAGAAAAGGAATGTTTCTTAATTAGTGGCAGATACATTCTGAGTCTGGGAGCAGATGCTGCATGACCAGGAGCTAGAGAGGCACTGACAATTGTGCTAATGATGAGACCCATAACTAGAAGGCACTTTTGAGCAGCCACATTGTCCATGAGTCCGATCTACAGATGGTGGAATTGACCCCCAGGGTTTCATAGCCTACATGAGAAATGACTGGAAATCAAACAGTTCTGCTAGTTGTGTCATACAGAGAAAATGGATCTAGCAAGTGACTGACAGCTTGGCATAGCAGAGCAGACAGAGAAAGCAGACAAGAAGTGAGAAATAGAATGGACGTACTGAAACTAGGCAAACACAGCCTCCACTTGGGGGCAGGGGGGGTTATTCACACACACACACACACACACACAGAGAGAGAGAGAGAGAGAGAGAGAGAGAGAGAGAGTAATCCCTCAGATAGGTATTTTTGATTGGGCAGAAGAACAAACTGCGTGAAATTTGTGTGATACTGACAACTGCACCAAGGTTCAAAGAACAATCTCTCTCTCTCTCTCACACACACACACACACACACACACACAATGTATTTTGTCATTTTCTAAGCACCTAACAAACATTTTCAGTTCCCCAATTTATTTCAGTCCTGATCGTGTATGACATCCATCTATTGCTTATATTTGTATTTCTATAACTGCTGCTGGTTTGACAGAGAATGGGAAAAAAACACTGATTTTAAAATAGGTGATAAGCCTGATATAAAATGTTACCCAAACCACATATTCTGTTTATTAACTATGGCTGCAAACCAATACCAACTTGCCAGGGGAATAAGCCCCATTGAACTAAATGGGACTTACTTCCCACCCAGTAAATATGTGCAGGATTGTGCTGTAAGTCACTCCCTATTTAACTTGTGTCTTGAAAATGTTGCCTTCATCGGGTTTCTATTAGGGGGGTGAAAAAGCCTCAGATGAAGCACTAATCCAAAGCAAATAACTTCAGAGGTATTTAGACCACCTTAGAACCTGAAAAGATTAAGATGTGAAGCGGTCTGAGGCAAAGCAGACTGATCTCAACAACCTGCAATATTTGGAAACATCTCCAAACTTTCAACACTCACAGCATCCACACACAAGACTCAATCATACACTCAAAACCTCACACACTCTCCATTTACCCAGCCAACCATTCACAGCCAAGCCAAAACAATCACAAATCATCATCTGTTGCAGTAAGCCATCATTGTTTGGTAACTATATCCCCAGTTCTGGTTGGGGCCTTGCAGGCAAATGTATGTATTGTATGGCTTCTCTTGATTTGTAAGTATTGGGTTACATTTGCACAGGGGTTGCACCAAAGGAGGCCCAGATGGATAAGATACAGAAAGTAAGTTGCAGATTGGAAAAAACACATTTTGATGAGGTGGAATGCAGCATTAAGACAGGTTTCTGGGAGAAGAGGAAGTTGTGCTTGCTGGGTGGGAGTCTTGCTAGGAACCTTCCCAGCTAGAACTGATTATTTTTTCTTGGAAACCAAAAGCGAAACAAGTAAGAATTGATTTTTTTCATCCTGAGAGGTTATGATGAATACTACTGTGGGGGGTGGGAACCCAGTGAGGAGATGAAGTGAAATGAAATAAGCAAGGACTATTTCATAACAATTACCTATATCCTTTAAAATAATGATTTTGGAGATAGATTTTTGGCATTTTAATTGCAAACAGCCAAACAAAAAACAACAACACTATTTTATAATGTTTTCCTTCAGGGGAGTGGGGAAGGAAAGGTAAGAGGTTCTCTATCTTGAAGCAAGGTCCATTCAATTATTTGAAAACCAAAAGGGAAATTAGCAGGAAATGGGAGGAAGAAAAGGTTACTGAGGAGTAGCACACTGTTGCAGTACAGGAGTGCCAGAAACCAAGTCCAATCTCACTGAAACTGGCCAGAACACCTAGATTTTTTATTAATTTAATTTAATTTTGCAATTTTGCATTTATTTGTTTATATATTTATTACAAAGATTCTGCTGATAACTTCATTTCAAGCTGCATTACAGCTCCCTTTTTGTCAGAACCAAATCAAAACCACACATCTTCACTTTCCTCATGCTGTGCTGGTTTGGCTGATCTTCTGACTGCATGAAGCTGATAAGCAAAATTGTTCCTTTCTGCCTTGCCCACTACATATACTTATCCTGCCTCTGGGCCTGAGGCAAGTCAATGAGTGGATATGAAGTTGCATGGGACTTGCACACACATGAAAACTATGTGTGTAGCCCTGAGTGTTATTGTGGAAATCCCACAGAAGGAGAAACAAGAAGATTAGGGACCTGATGGAGCAGGCAGGTAAACAGAGGGACAGGCAGGCTGACAAGAAGAGGCACTGGAGGCAGGAATAAGAACTCATAGCAGGACCAGAGTCTGCCTGTTGCCCACACAATGACCCAGGCCTGGCCTGGAAGCACTTCAGCCCAGGGATGTTGAAGAGTCCTTGGTCTCGAGTCACGAGTCGAGTCACGAGTCTTTGGACCCGAGTCTCCAGTCCGAGTCCTTGGTCCAAAATGGTGACTCACGAGTCACGAGTCACTCCCAAAGCTGACTCCACGAGTCCCTATTAAAATCAATGGGGGGGGGTTCCCAGCAAAATAAGGCTACTTCAGATGTGTGGTTTAAATAAATTCTAGGCACAAGTGTGCCTTTTTATCTCATAACTCTGCAACTGATTTTGCAAAGAACAGACCAGGCAGACAAACCCAAAATAACCAGGCAGGCAGAGGAGGCAGGGAACCCCAAAGCAGGTAGGCAGAGGCAGCCAAACCCAAAATGTCTGAAAGGTTGCATTTTAGGAAAATGATTTTAAAAAATAAACTTGCTGTACGTCCTAAAACTTATCCATGTTGCATTTGAGGAACATGATTTTTTCTAAATGTTTGGCCCCCATTCTGGAACTGTGAGATCTCATCACAATTCCACCCTCACTGAACACCCGCTCCACTGGTGATGAACTTGCTGGAACCAGAAACACACTCAGAGCAGCCACACAGAGTAATCTCAGATCCTTCTTCTGCCTCTCCCAAGTACGCAACACATCAATCAAAATAAATCTTGACACACTGTTGTGGCTGCACTCCTGGTAGCCGTCCATAGTGGCCGAGCAGCGGCACACCTCGCTTCCATGCACTCTTCGCCAGCAATCATGCTCCTCTCCACTCCTTCTGGCACAGCCCAGGGATGTTGAAGAGTCCTTGGTCTCGAGTCCCGAGTCGAGTCTCGAGTCCCATTAAAAATATTGGGACTCGAGTCCGAGTCGAGTCAGAGGGAGGACTCAGTCCGACTCACGAGTCGAGTCCCCGAGTCCGAGTCCCCGAGTCCGAGTCCCCATCCCTGCTTCAGCCCTCGCCATATCGGAAGAAATTAATGGATTGACTATACGTTTACCACCTCTTAACTCTGATGCTAGGCATATACCTTTAAATCGCTCAGTGCAGCAATTGAGAAGGCAGTTAGTTCCTTGGTTGTGTCATCCACTGCTTATCCTTGGGTATTATGAGGCACAGTTGGAGGCTAGCTTACCACAGCCACTAAGGGAGAAGAGTGGGTGAGAGGACAGGAGGGAGGAGCTGTCCTCTCTATTGAGCATTGAGAAATTTAAAGCACATGTCTGGGTAAGCGCTGACACCCTTAGAGGTTGGGTGTGTGTGCATGCTTTCTTCTGGGAGGACAATACTGTTCCTTCTTCCATGCTGCAGCATCAAGTGTCTCACCACAGTGCATGAAAAATAAGAAGTGGAGCTGAACATGCATTGGGCCTTAATGAACTGTTTCAAGTGTACCTTTGAGGTGGCTTCCTCTTTTTTTTGTTCCTGTGCTGGTGCCTTCACTTTCTTGTCTCACTACAACAATCATCAGTGTGCATCCTAGCAGATAATTCAGTTACACTGTTGACTTCACCTTGGTTGGGGGGGGGGCTCTTGAGCAAAGTGGCATCAATGCCCCCCCTTCCTGAGTGGGCCCACTCCTTACCATTGTCACCCATTGCTCATTGTTTGTCCTTTGACTCTGGGCCCAAGCCACAGCACCGCCCAGAAGAAGGGAACATGCCAAGTGGAAGCAGCTTCTCTTTGCTCTTGTCACTGCTTTCAGACTTGCATGGACAGCTGAACAGGCAGCAACAGCAAGGAGGAGGAAGAAGAGCAGGGCCAGGGAGCTCTAGGGGTCGGAAATGGGCCCCTTTCTGGAGCGTGGGCCTTGACAGGTGTTCAGTGATGCTGACCCCTGATGCTAGTGCTGTTCAGTTAAATATAAGACTTGTTTAGTCTATATTTGGGTAGTCCTGGGCTAGGCAAGTCAGGTTGCTTCTGCACTGGGACCCTTTGATACTGCTGAGACAAGAGCCCTCTTCAGGCAAGTGCCTGCTCACATGTGGGGCCACACTAAGTATATGGACATGGGTGTGCATGTAGGCCCCACCCCCAGCATCCCCACATGCCCAGCTTCCATGTAGACCTTCACAGATTGAGCGCAAAGGCCTGAAGAAGGGTCTGTAAGCGCGTTCAGCTGAACCCTCTTAGAGAGTTTCCGTGATCAGAAGCCCTGATAAGTTTAGCCCTACATGCGAGCAGGCACATGCCTAAATAGGGCTCTTGCTTTTCTGCAATCGGCTGGAAGCAGAATTGCAGCAGTGGTTCCACATGGCACTGACTAAAATGCTCATAGAAATTGTACCATTTCATTATAAAAGAATGAAAAGAAGCCAGTAAAAGAAGCTAACTAATTAATGGGCAATTAAGGGACAATCCATCCATCTCCCAGCCATGCTGAACAGGAAGAAAGAAAAGGGCAGACCCCGCAAGAAAGAAACTTTCAATTAGAGGTGCCATACTCTTAAAAGTCTCAATAGCACTTTGCCTGCCTGCAGTGGACAGGCTGTCATTGCACATTTATTGCAAAATGAATTGCCCAAGTCAGTTCTGAAAAAAACATGGGAGGACAACATGGGAAATACTGGAATGTAATGATTTGGGGCAATGACATCATGACTCTGTAAAAAAAAGTGTGCGGCCAAGGGAAGGCAATTCAGAAGGAATGGGCTAGTGTGGAAGCAACTTCCATCTCATCAAGTTTATATATATATATATATATATATATAGTCAGGATTTTAATTTATCTTTGGCATAGGTCACTTTACTAGTCTCTTTGTCTGTCTGCCTCTCCTTTCAGTACAAACCCATACACCCTCAGCCCAGTTAGATAAGAGACTGCATAATTGGGATATTATTCAGAAGAACACATTTCCTGAATGACCTTTTTATTCTAGGTTCTGAATTCAGGAAATAGATGACTTTTTACTGACAACCTGAGTGGCAGGAGACACACTTTAACAACTAGAGTAGAACAAACTGCTCCCTTTCCTCCTATCCTTTCCTTTTTGCTGTGCCACATTTGTGGTTTATTTTGGGGTTTTTTTTCCCTTCTTCTCAGAACTAAGTGTAAAGTTGGTTGAAATGCAAGTGGTAGGAAGAAAACAGCCCTCAGCTAAGTACATCTCTACAGAACAGCTCTCCACATGGATCCAAATTGGCCCATGTGGCTACAGAGATGCATCAACTCTGATCTAAATCTCTCAGCAGACTCTCAGAAACCTTGGTAATGGGGAAAAGATAAGTTACTGAATCTAGTGAAATATGTATGAAGTATATCTGATAGTAGGCATTTCATTTGGTCATCTGCCTCATGCTAAAGTTTCAACAACTGTTAAGCATGAAGAGAGATGACCCAAAACAGTTCGATGCCCCAGGCAGAGGTTCAAATGACAGCTCCCTCATGGTGGTAAAAACATAGCAATAAACTAAATGATTAACAATTTGATGTCCTATAATGGTCACCAGAAATTTTTCACCTGTGGTGGGCTAACTCACCTTCCTAATCCTAACAGTAGAGCCAACTCTGCCACAAAGCACCTAATAAACATGAAGTAGGGCTACAGAAATTCTTTGAACTGAGGGCATTGAACAGAAGACTTCCACTATGTTGACATCACAGGGGAAATAACGCAGCATAAAGTAGACCCTTTCAAACCTTTTTGGTTTGTGCTGGGGCTGGGGGGCAACGTTTGGTTTCCGAAAATGGAAGAAACAATGGACCAGTTGGATGATTTATTTATTAATTTATTGAATTGCTATACCGCCCAATAGCCAAAGCTCTCTGGGCAGTTCACAACAATTAAAACCACAAAATACAACATAAAATACAGTATAAATTTTTTTAAAATTTAAAACTACAATATAAAACAGGAGTAAAAGTCAAGCTAAAACCTAGCAGCAGTAGAGAGATTTAAAATACAGTAAAGGATTTTAAACAGAGACTAAAAGACTAAACTTCCTGGAAAAATAAGAAAGCCTTCACCTGGTGCTAGAAGGAACACAATGTAGGCGCCAGGCAAGCCTCTCTGGGAAATTGATTCCCCAGCCAGGGTGCCACAGCAGAAAAGGCTCTCTTCCTAGTAGCCACCCACCTCATTTACTTTGGCAGGGGTTGCCGGAGAAGTACCACTTAGGATGATCTTAGGGTCTGGGCAGGTATATATGATCTTCTCCTTATGTTTGTTTTGGGGAGCAGATGTACCATCCCACCCTGCCCACTAGATGTGCCTGTCCTGCTTCTGGATACCCAGAGGGTATTGATTCATCTGTATAACGTTTTCTTCTTATTTATAGATAGAAGAGTTAGAAGAGAGTTTAAGAACAATGATTCAGCACCATGAGAATACACAGAATATTCTGACTAGGGTTCAGTAACCAAATCATTTTTGTTTCATTTTGCTTTCATATTTTAAGTTTCATATTAATTTAAAGACTTCACTGAAAATGTCTCCTCCTCACACACACACCCAAAGCTTATCACAAGCCTCGGAAACATACTGATTTGTTTAGCCAGATTATTTTTATTAATAATAATTTTATTTCTATACCACCCAATAGCTGAAGCTATTGAGCCTCAGTTAGCTCTCATCCAGTCTATTGTCGCAACCAGGCACTGGTTTAGCACATCCACAGCCTCACCTGCTCAAGATGAAAAGGAGAAATAGAGCTGCGTGTCATCAGTGTATTGATGGCAATGCACTCCAAAATTCTGGATGACCCCACTCAGTGGTTTGTTTATTTATTATTTATTTATTTAATACATTTTTATACCGCCCAATAGCTGAAGCTCTCTGGGCGGTTTACAACAGTTAAAATCATAAAATACAATATAAAATATAAAATTTAAAACCACAGATTAAAAACAAACTGCAGAGCTAGCAGCAGCAGTTACAATAACGGAATTAAAAACAATTACAAGATTAAAATGATTAAAATGATTAAAATGGTTTCATGTATGTGTTGAAGAGCACGGGGGATAAGACTGACCCCTGTGGAACTCCATACTGGAGAGTCCATGGGGCCAAGCAATATTCCCCAAGCACCAACTTTTGGAGCTGGCCATCCAAATAGGAGCGGAACCACTGAAATGCAGTACCCCCAACTCAGACAGCTGCCCCAGAAGGATATCATGGTCGATGGTATCGAAAGCCGCCAAGAGATCCAGGAGTATCAACAGGGTCACACTCCCCCTGTCTCTCTTCTGACATAGGTCATCATACAGGGCAACCAAAGCTGTTTCTGTGCCAAAACCAGGCCTGAACCGGACCCTGACTGAAATGGATCCAGATATTCAGTCTCATCCAAGAGTGCCTGGAGCTGATTGGCAACTACCCACTTAAGGACCTTGCCCAGGAAAGGAACATTCACTACCGGCCTAAAGTTATTAAGATCTTCCAGGTTCAGGGAGGGTTTTTTCAGGAGTGGCCTCACCACTGTTTCTTTCAAGCAGCATGGGAACACTCCTTCTTGCTAGCAGGCATTGATCACCTTCCTGGCCCAGCCGACTTCCCCCTCCCTGCTAGTTTTTATGAGCCAAGAGGGGTAAGAATCCAGTGCGGATGTAGTTGCACAAACCTGTCCAAGCACTTTGTCAACATCCTCAAACTGTACCAACTGAAATTCATCCAAGAAAATTTGACCAGGCTGTGCTCTGGGAACCTCATCTGATTCAACTGCCATAACATTGGAGTCCAAGTCCCGGAAGTAGTTTCCTGGAAGTGCCTGGCAAATATATTGCAGCGGGCCTCAGAGGGGTCCAGAATGTCCTTGGGGCCAGTATGTAATAGGCCCTGGACTACCCTAAAAAGCTCTGCTGGGCAGCAAATAGTTTTTCTCCATCTGCACTCAAGCTGTCTCCTAAGGAGCGATCATGTCAATCACCCGGGCCATCTCTGTATTCCAGGGATTGATCAGGGATTCAACAGGACCGCCAGCCATATCAGCAAGAAACCCCCTAAGGGCGCTCTTGAAATCATCTGGATCCATTAGCCTCTGGGGGTGGACCATCTTAGTAGGTCTCCCACTCTTGCACAGGGGAAAAAGTCACTGTCAGTCTAAATCTCAGCAGGCAATGATGTTACCGTGACAAAGGGACTGATTCAAAATCCTCCACCTTCAGATCTCTATGCCCGGCTGAAAAAACCAGATCTAGAGTGTGCCTGCTGTATGTGTTGGGTCGATGACATGTTGGGACAATCCCATGGTCGTCATGGAGTCCATGAAATCCTGAGCCGCTCCAAACAGGGTGCCCTAAGCATGGATGTTAATGTCTCCCAGGACTAACAGCCTGGGGGACCTCAACATTGCCACCAAGACCACCTCTGTCAGCTCAGATAGGGAGTCCATTAAGCAGTGGGGTGGGTGGTACACCAACAGAATCCATTATTATTATTATTATTATTATTATTATTAATTTATCGCCCATCTGGCCGGCAACCAGCCACCCTGGGCGATGTACACAGATAAAAACACAAGATAAAAACAATAAAATACATTTAAACAATATAAAATTTTAGGATAATTAGCCCACCCCATATTCCCGCCTGAATAGCCAAGTTTTTAATGAGCAGCGGAAGCTCAGCAGAGAGGGGGCATGGCGGAGGTCACTCGGGAGAGAGTTCCACAGTACGGGGGCTGCCACAGAAAAGGCCCTCTTCCTAGTCCCCACCAGTCTAGCTGCTCTGGCTGAAGGGACAAGGAAAAGGCAGTCTGTGGCAGATCTTGTTGAGCAGCCTACTTGGTGTTGCTGGAGAGCAATCTGTCTCACTGGTCTAACACAAGGTACAAACACTCCAGACCAGTAGTCAGATGGACAGGGAGCATGGAGAGAGAGAGAGAATTTCTATAGACCACAGCAAACCCCCCTCCCCGGCCCTCCGGTCTGCCCTGATGCTGCACCAAGTACCCCGGTGGGCTGAGCTGGGAGAGACTGACTCCTCCCTGTTCACCCTCCCAGGTCTCAGTAATGCATGCCAGATTGGCCACCTCATCCACTATTAGGTCATGGATGAGGGAGGTCTTATTTTGGACTGATCTGGCATTTAGAAGCAGCATCTGGAGCCCCGAGGGCAGGCTGAAAGGGCAACCACCACACCTGCGGATGCGAGGAGGGCCGGAACCATTAACTGTCTGGGCCATGTTCCTCTTACCTGGCTAGCCCTCCTCCCGACACCATATCTCCCACTACCCATCACTACACTGATTGG
The DNA here is from genome assembly GCA_021292165.1 of Shinisaurus crocodilurus. NCBI lineage: Eukaryota > Metazoa > Chordata > Lepidosauria > Squamata > Shinisauridae > Shinisaurus > Shinisaurus crocodilurus. The sequence continues at coordinate 27,633,032 of CM037878.1, forward strand.
TGTCCCCACAGATTCCCCCACTAGGCCCCATATCTGCCCTCCATGACACATCCTCATGGAAACGGGAAAAAGCAATCCCTCCCCCACAGGTAACTAAATAGGGAAATGTTAGGGACCCTTGACCTTGTGGCTCCCCACAAAGGGGTGGTGGTGGCCCCAAAGGGGTGGCAGCAGCTCCCCCACTCCTTGGACTGGCAGATGAAGGCTTGCCCCAGAGAGAGCAGCTGGCGCAGGTCCACAATCAGTCCAGGGGGCAGCTCCTGCTGGTTGTTGCAGACTCTTGAGGGAAGCAGGGCCACAGTCCAGCAAGGAATAACCAGGGAGGGGGGGAAAGTTGGCTGACAGACGGTAAGTTACCAGCTTGCCTCCCTCCCTGGAGAGTGTCCCAAATGCTGGTTGGGCTTGCAGATCTACATTGCAGTTTTCCATCAAACTGGGTATTCCAGTTTGTTCCATGAAACTGGCAATTCATATAAAATTGCAAACCCAACAAGTTTCTCTCCCATCCCTACGTGAAGTTCTGAAAGTAGTATGATTATAGAATAATAGAATTGGAAGGGGCGTATAAGGCAATCGAGTCTAACCTCCTGTTCAATGCAGGAATCCAAGTTAAGACATCCCTGACAGATGGCTGTCCAGCTGCACCTTGAATGCCTCCAGTGTGAGAGAGCCCACCACCTCCCTAGGTAGTTGGTTCCATTGCCATATTGCTCTAACAGTCAGGAAGTTTTTCCTGATGTTCAGCCGCAATCTGGCTTCCTGTAACTTGAGCCTATTATTCTATGTCCTGCACTCTGGGATGGTTGAGAAAAGATCCTGGCCCTTCTCTGTGTGACAACCTTACAAGTACTTGAAGAGCACTATCATATCTCCCCTCAGTCTTCTCTTCTGAAGGTTAAACATGCCCAGATACCAGATATCATTGGAGCATAGGGAACTGTCTTATACTGAGTCAGACCACTGGTCCATCAAGCCCAGTATTATCAATACTGACTGGCAGTGACTCTCCAGGGCTTCAGACAGGATTCTTTCCTATCCCACCTGCAAACACCAGAGGTTGAACCTGGGACTTTGTGCACTCAAAGAATGTGCTCTACCACTGAGTTTTGGCCCCTCCCCATACCTTTCCCTTTCCCCTTTAGCAAGGTTGGTCTTGGCTGGAAATGAAAGTAGTTAGCTGCTCTTTTTCAGAACTTGGGGAGCCAAAAACCTCTCCAAGTCCTAAGAATCTTCCCTCAGAGACAATGAAGAATCTGATTGTGTCCTTCTTTCTCTTGCACTTCTGTTGGTTCCATGGATAAGAACATAAGAAGAGTCATGCTGGATCAGACCAAGGTCCATCTAGTTCAGCATTCTGTTCACACAGTGACCAACCAGCTCCTGTCAGAAGCACACAAGTAGGACATGAGTGCTATTAATAGCACCCTCCCACTGGAATACCAGTTCCCAGGACTGGTATTCGGAGGAATACTGCTTCTGATAGTGGAGGTAATATATAGCCATCATAACTAGTAGCCATTGATAGCCTTATCCTCCATGTATTGGCCTAATCTCCCTTTAAAGCTGTTGAATTTGATAGCCATCACTACATCATGTGGTAGCAAATTCCATAGTTTAACTATGTGCTGTGTGAAGAGGTGCTTCCTTTTATCTGTCCTGACTCCTCCACCATTCAGCTTCATGGGATGACCTGGGGCTGCTAGTTCCCCCCCCCCTTAACTTGACATCTCTAGTAAAACTTAGCAGAAAGAAAGGATGGAATGCTTGTTCGTTTTCCAACAGTAAAATAAACAAGTGGTTGCAAGGTAGGGATGTATGTGAAGTTCGAGGGGGGAAAGCTCCGCAAAATCGCGGAGCTCCCCCGCATGACCAGCCTTCCTCTGCTTGACGCACCCCGTGACTTTCCGGGACCCTGAAGTGACACTTCCAGGCAACCCACCTAAAACAGCCGCGATTTGCCATTTGTGGTCATTTTTAGGTAGTTTATCCTGGTATCTACGTTTAAAACGCAGCGTCAGGGACCCGGAAGTGACGTGACGGGATCCCCGTTGCATCACTTCCTGGTCTGGGAATTTGCAGGGAGCGCGGATGAGTGGGTGGGGTGATCGGGAACACCCCCGCAAAAAATAGGTAAGGCCGATGAACGCGCTCGCGCGCAAAAAATCAGCTTTACCACATCCCTCGACAGATAGCACCTGGACGGCAGACTGAACAGGCAATCAGACAGGTCACCTGGTCAGCCTTCTCCACTATGGTGAAATTGCATTTCTATTTAAATTTATAAGTTATTTCTAATTTTGCATTTATACTTATAAATTGGTGTATGCCCATTTTATGAAGATCTGTACTCTCTTTTGTCCTCTGTTTTGGTAATGCATTAAGCATTTCTTCTTTTGGGGCAATGGATAAATGGCCACCCTAGATACCGCTGCCTCAGGATCTTCTTACCTTGAGGGACAAGACAGATCTATAGTGGAAAAGCCAAGCCTACCAGCCAGTTCATCTCACTAAATAAAAATGTACCATGCAGAATGGTTTTGTGGCCACAGCTGTGTGGAGGAAATGACATATGCAGCCAATTACTATATTAGCAAAACATAAGATGTGGTCCCAGTTAGGGAGATGAATGCCAGCTAATCATATGTGCATATGCACAAGTGTTGGCACAAACACCTATGATGTGGATATTGTGAGAATATCCAATCACCATTTGTTGAAACATGATGATTATATATCAAACTTATCTTGGCATTTGAATACAAGGTAATTTACTGGACTGTCCCATACTAATCTGGTGGAACAATGAGGCTAGATCAGACAACTGAGTCCCACTTGTGGAACAAAAGAATAATAAATGCTGGATAGTCTTAATTAAAAACAAGATAGGACAATTAATCCTCTACATTTCTACTTCAGTTTAAACTACCAACCTTACAATATGTTAGATTTAAATCACATGTAACCCTTTGTTGTTCAGTCCAGCTTTTCCCAACTGTGTGGAAATTGTCAAACCAACCATATAAATCAGAACCAAATTGACATTCTAAATGTGAAGAGTGTGAAGCACAATCTCAAGAATTAAACACTCTTTTTTAAACACTCTTTTAATGAAATTGATCATAGATATGGGACTGGATCCAGATTTAGGCATGTGCAACTAGGCTGGAAGAAGTTGACCTCCCTGTCCCTTCCTCCACGTGGCAGCCCCTCCATCCCCCTAAAAATGCTACACAGAGGAGGGAGGAGGCACTTGGGCAACCCCAAGTGGAATAAATTGTCCAATTACTGTGTTACCAGTCATGAGAGAACATAATTCCAGTAGCTTCAAAATACTAACAAATACCATCAGCAATTGATTTAAAACAGAATGGACTGGACCCAGAAGCTACCTTCCATAGGGCTCCATTCATGGAATGTGCCTCCACTAAATTTTCAGGCAGCCTCCTCCCCACATGACAGCTCACCATATTCAGCATGGAGGTCAATGTCCCCCAAGACCAACAGCCGGGGGGGGGGCCTCCACATCACAACCCAGACAGCCTCTGTCAGCTCAGGTGGGGAGACTGCTGGGTCGTGGGGTGGGTGGTACACCAGCAGAATCCCCATTCTGTCCTGCTGGCACAACAGAAGATGCAAACACTCCAAACCAGTAGTTACGTAGATGAACAGGGAGACTGGAGAGAAAAATATACCTCTTATAGACCATGGCAACCCCCCCATGGCCCTCAAGTCTACCCTGATACCAAACCAAGTACCCTGGTGGGCACAACTGGGAGAGACTAACTCCTCCCTGTTTGCCCACCCAGGTCTCGGTAATGCATGCCAGATCAGCCACCTCATCCACTATTAAATCATGAATGAGGGAGGTCTTATTTTGGACTCATCTAGCTTTTAAAAGCAGTATCCAGAGACCTGAGGGAGTCTGATAGGGCAACCACCAAACCTGCAGGTGCGAGGAGCAGCAGAACACAGAACAGCCGTTAACTGTCTGGGCCACATTTCCCTTACCTTCCAATGCCATATCTCCCTCTACCCAACACTACACTGATTGGGTCCCCCACAGGTCCTCCCACTTGGCCCTATATCTTCCCTCCCAGGCACATACTTAGACCTATGATGGGAAAAACAATCCCCAAAGGGCTCTGAGCAACCAACTGGACAAGATGTTAGGGGCATGGCCCTTGCATTCCCCCCCCAAAGTAACTCCCCCCCAAAGCAGCAGCCCCCTTTGGGGACACCCCCTTTGGGGTGGCCTGCCACTCCACAGCAGGCCTGTTTATATCTCCCAGGGGCTTGCAGGTTGCCAATGGTGCAGCCTCATTGGGGCTTCTCTGGCACTTTGCATTGATTATCAGCCTGAGACAAGGGAAGATTACTGGAAGGCAGGGGCGTGAATTGGCAGTTGCAGCCAGTTCTTTAAAGCAGCAAACAGTCCTCTTCCCCAACTGTATGCTTTCCTCAATAACTAAGAGCACAATCCTATGCATGTTTAGACAGAAAAAGTCCTACAACTCCCAGCATTCCACAGCCAGCCAGTTTCAGGTGCTGGTTGCAGAGAATGAAAGGGGCCTGTGTTAAGGTTACCCACATACAAGAAAAAGAGCCCATCAGAGTGCAGCTTTAGAATCCATTGATCTGTACTAATTCTGCTGCTCTTTGGCCCATTCTATGAATGGTTTCCTCAAAGATTGATTAAATGAATCACTGCAACACTTCCTAATGCGCTCGGTACGGAGCATGGTGTGAAGACATGTGATGCAACAACCTTTCTGAAGCGAATCAGGTCTGGTTCTGGTCAGCATGCCACCTTAAGTTCCATTATAGAAGGGAGGAAGGATTTAAGTTAAAATAAATAGTTGAAGTGAAATTTCTGAAAAGGAAGAGGCAAACTAGTCATGATGACAAAGGCAGCCATATTTATGTGTCTGTCCCAGTCACACACAAGGTTAGGTCTAATTTTTAAAAGAAAAGAACCATGCGGGTGACGTGTGTTGAATTCTGCACGTGCACACACAACACACACACACACACACACACACACACACGTGCTGTGTGTTCTAGTCCTCCAAGCCTAGTTCACTTCCAGTATCAGAGCTGGGATGGGAGAAAGATGCCTGCAATGAGGGAACACAGGGAGTTGAGGGAAGGGAGGGTTCCATTTTCCTCACCTAAGTACACTTTTGGGGGTGAAAATTAGACCTCCCTTCAAGCCCCACTTCATAGATCATAGAGTTGGAAGGAGCCTACAAGGCCATTGAGTCCAACCCGCTGCTCAATGCAGGAAACTAGAGGAGGGGTCTGCCATCCAAGTAATAACCAGGCCTAACCCTGCTTAGCTTTCCATACTCAGACAAGCTGAGCCAGCGTGAGCCACAGGCCTTCATACATTCAAAGGTGAACAAACATGGCTGCCAGTGGGTCAGACATCTTGTCTTACCCAATTTCACCTCTAGCAAGGCAGATGTGTTTTCTTGCTCACACTTTATAAATTCTGGATCACAAAGTGAAATGAGATTATGTTGCTATTTTTCATGGTGCAGTTTTAATGAGTAGTTTAGTTTTTCACACTCAGTTTCTTTCTTCAGCTTCCCTCAAGGGGATTCATATGTTAACCAAGCACACAGCTGCTGCTGTTTGTGAAATCGGCCTTGCACAAGCAGAGACTCTTGTTTAAAGATTTAAATGTTCCATTGTCCAGGTCAATGCACTATCTTATTGGCTCTCACTTATTATTAATTAGCCCAAAGGTGAATTTCTCTGCCACTAATTATGTCTCAGCTGGCTTGAGCTGAAAGCTCAAATCACACACACACACAAAACCCAAGTGTTAGGCCAATAATGAGTTATGTTTAAAATGGCAAAAGACAAAAGAACTAAGCTGCCCTGCAATTTTATTTTATTTTTTTGGTCCTCAAAATCAGAAGTGAAGATCAGCATACATGCAGGTTCTGAACACTCATATCATTGTGAGATGGAAGAGTTCAGTTGTTTTTGAGTTGCCAACTATAGAGCTGGCCCATGGAGCTAAGCCTTGAACAATAGTTTTGATCTGCGGCAATTAGCAGGTGATCTCAGTGCCGTGAAAGAGCAAGCTGCCAGGCATCTGGCATGATCTGGCAAATGCCAGGGGTGCCCACTGGGGCTGATGCCAGTAGCTGAATCTCTTCTCCCCGACTACATTTTTTTTAAACCAGGATGCACTGCAAAGCACTGGCAGAAGCTGTAGCTGCCTACCATCTTCATTTACCCAGAATGCCTCTGTGCTCTGCTATGTCAGGACCCAGAGGCATTCTGAGGAAAACAAGATGGTAGGTGGCTTCAGCCTTGGCTGGTGCTTTGCTTGCTTCAGAGTGCACCTGCCACTCTGATAAAGGAAGGGAAAGAACAGGAAAGGAGGGAGAAAGGAAGGAAAGGAAGAAAGGAAGAAGAGGGACCCTTTCCACCACCACCTGGTAAGCTTACTGGGGGTTGCAGGGGTCTCCAGAGGGCCTCCTAAAACCTAGTACCGACCCTGCTGTTAAGGGCACAAGAGCAGGCCAGGGCAGTTTTTCCCCCCTCACTTCAATAGGTATTTTTTTTATTATTATTTCATGAAATTTCATATACCACCAGGAGAGTCTGGTGACTCCTATGTCTGTGGGGCTCCTTAGCCATTGCAGCTTTTATTCTGAGCTTTATGGAGCTATCCATGGTGCTAAACTCTAATCTCCAAAATAGGTTCACCACCATGGCGCACCATGGATAGCTCCTACAAAGCTCAGAATAAAACCTGCAATGGATAAGGAGCCTCACAGACATAGGCATCGCTGGCCTCCCCTGTACAGCACAATTCAATAGGCAGTGACCCTAAGGCAGTGATGGTGAACCTATGGCACGGGTGCCACAGCTGGCACACAGGGACCTCTCTGTGGGCACTCGAGCCATTGGTCACCAGATCGCAAAAAGACCATCCCCTTCTGCAAAACACTAATGATCTTGTTCTTTCTCACAGTGTGGAACAGAATGATTTTATTCTAGAATTCCTGTTACAGAATTCTTTTCTACATTGTTATCACATTTAAAAGATTTTGAAGAATGATGCACAGAGCATGGCTTGGATGTAAAGCCCTAACAGTTGACCTGAGTGCTGCATGTGTTGCTCTCAAACTAACAGAGTATGAGCCAAGGTTTGACAAATTATCAGCATGCATGCAATAGCAAAAATCACATTAATTGTGCAAAAGCATGCCCAATGCAAACTTTTACCTAATGCAGTGTTTGCAGTCCAAGACATAAAGTGTTTAAAATGTGCTAAGCACGTTTAGTTTTCTTGTTTATCTTGCTCATCCTAGTACAGGTTGACTTTTACTTTTACTAATCCGACACCTGTAGAAGCAGGGAAAGGACCCAGGGTAAAGCTTGCCCCATACAATTTCAGTCTGGCATATAATCATATTACAAGTTGAGAATCCCTTATCCAAAAACACATGTGCCTAATTATTTAAAAAGTTTGTATAAATTCCCTTCAGGCTATGTGTACAATGTAGTACTATAATAATTTTTTGAGTTGATTTTTTTTCCAACAAAAAACTGTTTGTATCATTGAAAGCTCTGTTATTGTGTTTTTCTTTTAAGACAAAAGATGTCAATTAGTTCGGACAACTGTATGAGTTGTTTTTCTAAAACTAAAACCTCGGTTTTCAGGTTTAATTGCAGTGTTGGCACTTTGAAATAAATAAGTTGGTTTTGTGTTGCAGTTTGGGCACTCGGGCTCAAAAGGGTTCGCCATCACTGCCCTAAGGGCATGTTAAATGTGTGGATTAAATACTCTCCCCCACCACAAGATAAAACTACATTGGCCAGAATCCTTCAAGTTACAAATGGCACCTACCTCTCTTCATTTCTGTCGTGTATTACAGTTACACATACAGGTAGATGGCATGGCATAGCGCACGCATACATCACTTGCTTGGAGCATGTGTGAAAATGCCCTCAGTCTTGGAGCATGCTCAGCAGCCTCCTGTGTTCAAGGAGTCCTCCTGACCTGACAGCAGTGGCGTAGTGGAGCCAGGGCTCTCAGGGGTGCAGCGCCTTAACCTTTTTACTAGCAGGGATGCTGATGTCATCCATCCTACCCCCACCCTCTAGCTTAAAAAAAAAAAAAAAAAAAAAGGCCTGCTCCTGGTGGAGATAGAAACTCCCAGGGATGTTGAAGAGTCCTTGGTCTCGAGTCACGAGTCGAGTCATGAGTCTTTGGACCTGAGTCTCGAGTCCGAGTCCAAATCCTTGGTCCAAAATGGTGACTCACGAGTCCCGAGTCCCGAGTCACTCCCAAAGCTGACTCCACGAGTCCCTATTAAAATCAATGGGGTTTCCCCCCCAACAAAATAAGGCTATTTCAGATGTGTGGCTTAAATAAATTCTAGGCACAAGTGTGCCTTTTTTTTTTTTAATTATTTTATTTATTTTTCAAAACAAATTATAACAAAATATATATATATAACAAAATACGAGATTCTCACACAAATATAACATAATCAACATACAATAAATCATGAAGTGCTCCCCCCCACCCTCCAAGGGACCAATTAGTATACTTCTATCCTCTTGATCAAATAAATTCTAAATTCCAAAAATATAACATATCCTGACAAGGCATGTTACCCTACCCCTTTATTAATACATAATCTAGTAATTGATTCCATATCTCCATAAAATTCTTCTTCTTTAGCAATCCTTTTTTGCATTTGATACTACTAGTTAGTTTATCATTTAGTGCTATGTCCCAAACTTCCTTATACCAGTCTGTTATTAGGAAAACATGTTGTACTTTCCAATTTCTCGCTATCATTAGCCTGGCTGCAGTTAACAAAATCTTATTTTGATCACAAATAAGCTTCTCAGTTATTGATAACAATGCTAATTTTGGACAGACCTCTAAATTAGTACCAATAATTTTCGACATTTCTGTAAAAACCTCTCGCCAAAACACCAATACATTTTTACAACTCCACCACATATGAACATATGTCCCTTTTTCCTGACATCCTCTCCAACATAATGCAGAACAATTATTATCTATTCTATTTAATCTTACTGGAGTTAAATACCATCTCCAAATTAGTTTATAAAATTTTTCCTTTATCCTAATTGACATCATTTTCACAATCCGTCTATCCCATATATTGTTCCACCCCACCTTCGAGGTCACCTCTTAAAATTCATTATCCTATACTGCCTTAAGCTGATCCTCTTGTTCTTTTGCTTTTTGAATCAATCTATATAAATCCCTTGTTATAACTCTTGTTGATGCATTACCTGGTAGGCCATCTCTAGACATGACCATCTTTTCAAAATTAGTTAAATCTCTCTCGTACCTAGTTTTCCTTTTCCATTTCTTCGACCACTGTTCTAACTGTAGTAAATTTAACCACGATAATCTTCTTCTCCCAACAATTTCCATTATTTGATCTCTAGTCCCCATCTTTTCCACCCAATCGGACAATCTAATAACCCTTTCTTCTCTTAGTTTACCCTCCAGCTCTGATCTTAAGTTTTCAGGAAAATCCTTAAGAGCTACCACCGGAGTTAATGGAGATATCCCTGGTATAAATATGCTCTTCATAGTACCCCAAATCATTAACAAATTTCTTAGAAAAGGGTTGTCTATATTTTTTATCAATTTATTATTATTTTTTTGAAAAAAAATATTCCCCAAAGTACTACGTAATTCACATATTTCTAACTCCAACCACATTATTTCTTTAGGGCGTGCTATAATATCCACTATATGTCTTAATTGATTTGCTATATAATACCATTTTAAATTCGGCAAACCCAAACCCCCTACTTTTTGTGCTTTATACCATCTTGTTTTAGTAATCCTAGATTTTTTTCCTCCATTACAATATGTATTAATAATTGATTGCCAATCTTTAAGTTCCTTATCTGATATCGCACTTGGTATCATCCGAAATAAAAAAATTATCTTTGGCAAAATCTTCATTTTAATCAAAGCAATTCTACCAAACCAGCAAAGTCCAATTTTTTTATACTCCTCTATTTTATTCTTTACCTCATTCTTTAATTTCCTATAATTCTGGTCTCCCAGTTTATCTATATCTTTTGGAATTACAATTCCTAAATATTTAATTACATTATTAATCTTATAATTACTTTTTTTTTTACACATTTCAATCTCTTCTCTTTTACTATAGTTAAACAACAAAAATTTAGATTTATCCCAATTAATCTGTAGCCCCGTTACTTCCCCGAACTCCTTTAAATGATTCTCCACTCTATCCATATTTTCCATAGGGTTTTCGATTGTCAAAAGAGTATCATCTGCAAAAAGATTTATTTTTATCTTCTCCCTAATCCCTATCCCACCTCAAGTGTGCCTTTTTATCTCAAAACTCTGCCACTGATTTTGACAAGAATAGACCAGGCAGACAAACCCAAAATAACCAGGCAGGCAGAGGAGGCAGGGAACCCCAAAGCAGGCAGGCAGAGGCCTTTGTCTTGGACAATTCAAACTGTGGAACTGGTTATGGTTAAGAAGAGACCAGGCAGGCAGAGGAGGCTGGGAACCCCAAACAGGCAGGCAGAGGCAGCCAAACCCAAAATGTCTGAAAGGTTGCATTAGGAAAATGATTTTAAAAAATAAACTTGGATTGTTACTGCAACTAGGTCCAGACAGCACCTGTAGGTGGCATCAAGCAGGGATGTTGACGAGTCCTTGGTCTCGAGTCCCGAGTCGAGTCCCGAGTCCCATTAAAAATATTGGGACTCGAGTGCGACTCGAGTCAGAGGGGGGACTCAGTCCGACTCACGAGTCGAGTCCTGGAGTCCGAGTCCCCATCCCTGGAAACTCCTAGAACTGATTTGTTGATATGGATCAACGCAGCTGCCTGCAATTTTGGACCCTCCTTGGGGGCATGGATATGGCGGTGGACTGCCGTGAAGAGCATCTGCACTTCAAAGTAGGCTGCTGCATCACTGCCTGAGACATGTAGTTATGAAGGTGCCTCACTCTGGCATGCTGGGGAAGCTTACACGTTCAAGGTCACTGATGCCAATGGAGCTGCTCTTGCAGTGTTCAAGGCACAAAGGAGGGGAGAATGAAAACTAGGGATGGTTGAATCTATCAAGTGCAGTTTTGCTTCGGTTCTCATTTTTCCATTTTTATGTTAGTTTCCATCCCATTTCCACATCAGAGTGTGATTTTTTTTTTTTAGTTCACCTGAAATTTCTTGTGTATTTCTGTGCGCATTTTTTTTCAAACTATATGTGGTGTGTGTGTGTTTGTGTTTCAAATGTATGCGTGTGTGTGTGTGTGTGTGTGTGTGTTGACTCTTTTATTCTCAAACTGCATTTGGAAAAGTATGGATTTCAAGGTCTAACTGCATTCCCGATCGTGAAGTGCAGATTTGGTCATCATCATCATCATCATCAGGCGATCACTCGTGACCGAGTAAGATTGTCTTCCGGGATAAAAGGAGGAAATTCTAAAGAAGATTGTGTAGACTCTAGCGATGGGTCCGTAAGTGACTGTGGAGGCCAATTCTAGATCCACACAACTTCCCACAGTGAGGACACAGGTTACCAGATAGAAGATGGTCCTGTAAAGGATTCATTTGACGTGCTTTTCGCTTAGCACGTTTCTCCCTTTCACCTTGCACTCGGGCTTCTTCAAAGTCCATGGAACCTTTGTGAAAGGCCAACCTCCATTTAGATCGTTCATGGGCCAGAGCTTCCCAGTTTTCGATGTTTATATTGCATTTTTTTAGATTAGCCTTATGAACATCTTTAAACCTCTTATATTGACCACCGATATTCCGCTTTCCATATGAACCAAACAAATTTTTCACCTGTCCCTAATAGAGGTGTATCAGAGAAGCTTCTGGCATGATCTCCCTGCCACCACTGTGGGAAACAGGATCTTGAAATAGATGGACCTCTGGTCTGTTCCAGCAGGGCTCTTCTTATGTTCTTAGGATAGCGCAGTCATCTTTGCATGTCATTCATCACCAGTCTTTTTCTATATTGATTTAAACTTCCAGCATCCGTAGTCTTCTCAATGGATTCTCACTGTGAGAAACATTCTTCTTTTAAGCAAATCCCATCTGCTCTCAAATGTTGGGGCTGGTGTGTCAGAAATTATCTACATTGGCAGAATCTTTAAAGTGGCAATTCCCAACCTTTGCTCCCGAGATGTTGTTGGACTACAACTTACATTGGCTCTGCTGACTGTGGATGATGGGAGTTGTAGTCCAACAACATATACGAACCCAGTGCTTAAAGCTTTGGTCAACTTAATCAGCAGCTCAAGCTTAGACGTGTCTAATCTTGTTGATTTCAATTAGTCTTACTCCCCAGGTAAATGGATATAGGATTGTAGCCCAACTCATCTTGGGCTGTGAAGAGTAAAAAAGGCTTTTGCCCAAGAATGCATGTACTTTGCTACTTCTTATGCTTTTCCCATTATTAGGAGTCTTCTTTCTTTTACTTTTAAATGCCATGAAAATTCTGATTTCCTTAAATCAATTCTAATTGTATACTGTGCTTTTAATTACATATTGTGCCTTGTGAGTTTTCCCTCCCCATGTCATCTAGCAATCATCATGCTACTAAGTTTGCTTTCCAGAAAATATTGGTTCCGTTTGATCCTCATAATATTCATAAGAGGATTTTAATAAGGCATCCCTGGAGACCTGATGAACATTCAGATTGGTGGCAGCAGTGTACTAAGGTTTTTATAAGTTTCAACCCTTGTGTGTGTGGGGGGGTCCTATAAGCAAGAGCTTAGGAGAAGTCTCTGTCCCCTCCATGGTATTGCAGTAAGTAAGACTTAAGGACACCACCTGTTAACAGGGAACTCATATAGACTACCAAACTACCACAGGACAGACTCTCTAACTCTATGATAATGTTATTGTATGTATCACATTGGGGTCAGATATGTGATAAAACGTGGTGCAAAATGGTTGTCCATAACCATCCTAATCTTTCACACTTTTTCCTTTACAAAGTGATCCCTGGATCTCAGTGAAGGCCAAGTTTTGGGTCCCACATAATAAGAAAGGTACCGGTAAGGGAATGTCATATTTGATGAAATATCAGCACTCCTCCTGTATCAAAATAAAATGATTGTACAGTAGTTTAATGGCATAGCTCCTCCTTTTTATGAGCTCTGAAAATATCTCATTAACAGCTTTGCAAATTACCACAATAACTTATTCTGACACACTCATTTGTTCTCATTTGTGAATAAGTTCCATTGACAAGCATAATGAGATATTGTGGGGAATTCCCAACCTCATGATCAGAGTACAATTCTGTAACACACCTCCAAATGGAAATGATCTTGGGCACCGACCCTTGAATAAAATAAGGTGTAAGATGCAATTTCCTCCAAGCCCACACCAGCATTAGGAATGTTTTTCTGGCACTTGCATAATGAATGTCTTTGGAAAACATTCTTCCTACCCACTCATCTCTCTGGTGTTTACAATCTGGGCAAACACTACAAAGACTAAACCAATCTTGCAATGTCTAATTTAGATAAGTTTGTGGGAACATTATTTTCATGATTTTTGTGTCACTTAAGCATGATTAGTAATCCTCTGAGGCTTTGATGGTGGGGAGATTTTGTTTGTTTGTTTGTTTGTTTACATTTTAAATATTGTTGGAATCCAGCCAAATGAATGAAACATAAAAAGCTGGTTGTGGGTGGTGGGGTGGAATCACAAAATCTACAATATAGATATTCAGTGAGGACATTGCATTCCAATCATTTCTTCGTTTGATCTTACTGTAGTGCTAGATAAACAGAAATGAATTAACTAAAGATAATTACTAGTGAAATTTTACAAAATGCCAAAGAAATGTAGGGCATTATTCCAACAACAACAAAAAGTGTGTGTACGGGGGGAGGGGTCAGGGGAGTAAATGCTGGTGAACATAATTAAGTGAGGCTGTTTTCCTACTTTTATTGCAAGAGGGGTTGCTGAGCGAATAATATTACAAGGATCTAAGTGCTAAACCGTTGGGCTTCACAATATCTAAATGGAATTTTGCCAGAAGATATTTAATGCCACTCTCTTGTACAGTGTGAATGCTCACAAAATACATAGATTTGGAGATGGCGGCTGGCTTAGATTTTATTTATTTATTTATTTTATTATATTTATACCCCACCTTTTTTCCTGCAAGGAACCCAAGGCGGCTTAAATAATCCTCCTCCTCTCCATGTTATCCTCACAACAACCCTGTGAGGTAGGTTAGGCTGAGAGTCAGTGACTGGCCCAAAGTCACCCAGTGAGTTTCATGGCCGAGTGGGGACTAGAACCTGGATCTCCCGAGTCCCAGTCCAACACTCTCACCACTACACCACACTGGCTAAAAAGGATTAGACAGATTCCAGCAGGACTAGCAAGGGTAGGCATGGTTGAGCCTCTGCTGAGGCCCACACCCCAACAGGGCCCACTGGCAAAAGCCCCCTGGAGTTGCTTCTTGTCATCATTCCAACCTGCTCATTCACCTGCTTCTCAATCTGGCCCAGACAATGGTAGTGGTGTGAAGGAAGGAGGAGCAGTAGATGCCACTGACTACTTCCTTACAGGCTCTCTGCCTGTTAAGCAAGTAAGTGGTAGCAAGGATGAGAAAGAGGATGAGGAGTGATAGCAGCTGATTACAATGATGGTGAGAAGGTGGACTCACTGAGGGAGGGGGCCCATTGAGTGTGTCTTGCCCAAGGACCCTCAAAAACCCGGAGCCAGCACTGGCTGAAGGGAACCATCAAGAACATGCAAGATTTGGGATGCACCCTGATTAGTACCCCCATTTGGCCTTGGTTCAGAATTAGTTATCTGTTTCTCACCCTAGAGTGTGCTCAGGAATGAGGCTCAGACTCAGGGCCAAACTAGACAATATGTTACATGTGCCTATGCCTTATTTTTGTTTTAAAAATAACAGCTGTAATGCGTGGGGAGCCAACGTTAACTCTTTCCTTCTGCACTGTATACCTGTTGAAAATTGTGCCCACCCCCAGCTATTTCCACTGGAAACGAAGCTGCTGTTTGTGCCGGCGGTGTACAAAATGAAGTACTGTGAAATGCTTTAGTACGAGTGCCATGGTGCAGAGCAAAGTTTCCCCTCCTGGATCCAATCTGATAGGCAGGAATGGAATCTCCATACTTCAGTGCTTCCAGTTCCTATTTCCAACAGATGACCCAGAAGGATACTATGATTAATGGTACTGAAATCTGCTGAAAGGTCTAGGAGAATTACTAAGGTCATGCTCCCCCTGTCCTGCTCCCAGTGCAAGTTATCCAACAGGAAGTCTAAGGCAGCATCTTCCAATAAACTAAACTTTGTAAACTAAGCTTACATAGAAATGCCATTAAACTAATGTCAAACCTAGCCGACGACTTGTGTCCAGCCTTCCCTTGTATTTGTCGGATCTCCTCTCTCCCCAGAAAACTATGAAGTCAAGCTTTCCAAGCTGAAGCCCAATGGATAGCCAGCCAAGCAGTGAAATAGTTGAGGGATGGGTGATGTGTGGATACAGACACAAAGTGGAAGGTATCTTTTCTGAAACAGAGCTTGGACTGTTAAAAAGAAAAATTAGACCAGTGGGGAATGATGCACCAGCTCCCCAGTGGACTTCTCCTGAGCCAAAAGCTGCCTCATATGCTGAGCGGCCAGACCCTACTGCAGAAGGCCCAGGCAATGCATAGATTGTTCGATGGATCCCTTTCCTACTTGTGTTCTTGCTAGATCTGTTAGAGTGATATATTTGTTTGGTAAGTTATAGCTGCGTAGTTTCAGCGTGTAACTGGTGCAAGGCAAGTGCTATAGAGAGAAACACACACACACTGCTACTTCAAAAGCAAATAGCATTGTATTGGAAGTTCATAGCTCTTGGGGAAACAAATAGTTTCTGAAGAAAAGGTTGAGTGCAGCCATTATGGTTACACTGTTCAGACAAAGAAACACTTGCTACCAAAAAAGCAGGAAGGAAGGAAAGAAGGAAGGAAGGAAGGAAGGAAGGATGAAAAGCCTGAGAGCTGCAAACTACATCAAAAAGTAATTACAAGCATTACAAGAAACTAAAGCATGCATTAACAATAAGAGGTAATAATATGGATAAACTTTGTGATGGAATGTTCTTTAATATTTATGGGCATGCATGTTCTTCTTTACTTGTCTACCCGTCCCTTGGAACTTAATGCAAAGTCAACGTAAATGGATCCTCTATGCCCTTTTGACATCTAAAAGACTAATATTAAAGCATTGGAAGGACAAATGGCCACCTTCGATAATACAGTGGGTAGAGGACTTGACAATGCTTTCAATTTTTGAACAGGTGGTCTTTAGGCATAATCTATGAATGGATAAATATATGGATATCTGGGCTGCCTTTGTTGAAGGCTTTGCATAACTATGCCTAAGGATAGTACAGTAATACCTTGGATTGCAAGTAACTTGGTTTGAGAGCGTTTTGCAAGACAAGCAAATTTTTAAATATTTATTTATTTATTTTTTACTTGATATACAAGCGACGTCTTGCAATACAAGTACTGTAGTATGGCTTAAATTAAAAATCTCTGTACAAATTTTTTTGGGGGGATTTCGTTTTGATATAAGAGTGTTTTGGATTACAAGCACGTTTCTGGAACGAATTATGCTCTCAATCCAAGGCGTGACTGTAGTATGTTTTGCTATACATAAAATATATAGGGGTACATAGTACCTTTGTATTCATTGTAATAGATTTATTCAAATTTCACGTAAGAATACTTTAATACTTTATTTTATTTTTGTTTGCTTTTTATTTTTGTTTTTGTTTTGAGTTTGAAACTCACAATAAATAAAAGGGGGGGAAGATAGTGCATTTAAAAAATAATATTATTGTACCTCTTTCTATCAGATGCTGGAGATCAACAACAGAGTGTGTGAATTACTAATGTCCAACTTTTGCATGTCTCTGTGGCATATGTCTAGACACTGATGGTAGTTGGAATTCTGAGAAAGAACATTTGTTCTAGAACAGCAGGGCAACTGAATCCGACCCTGTCTGGCCCAAACCATAAGTGCAATCACCTGTGGACTGCAGTGTTTTTCGTATAGACTGCAGAATTTGAGTTCAGGTTCTTATGTATCCATAGATGCTTTCTCTATGTAACTCTTCCTGTGAGATTTTCCCCCCTATTAGAATATTTCAGTGTTATGTTTGAAAGCCATCATTAAGCATAGTTAATAATGTGTAGTTAAAACATTGCCAGGCTTCCTGGTAGCCTTAGCCTAATGCCTTTACCCGGAAGCAAGTCTCTTTGAGTTCAGTGGAACATACTTCCATAGATGCAGCAAAGGATCACAGCCTTGGTCTGCTAATGTGCCATTTCTTCTCAACAGCTTGTAGGGGAGGTTGTGAAGCAGTAGGGTGCTGTGCCATATGATTGATTGCAGCAGTATGCAACATCTACATAATGCTACAGGCCTCTGCTGTTCGTCTGCCTGTGAGAGAAGGTTTCTAGTGCAAAGAACATCTGGTGGCTGAACCTCAGGCTGAGTTAAAAGAAATATGTAAGCTGAAAGAAGATCTACGGTAGGAGTCTTCCATTACCCTCAAGTTTACTAGCAATGTAGACGGTGCCCTACTTGCAAAATCCTTTCTAAGCATTTTGGAGCATGCAGAGGCTTTTAAACATATGGACTGGATATGAAAATTGCATAGAGGGAGTGGGGGTTGGAAGGGACCTCAGAGATCATCTAGTCAAACCCCTGCTCAGTGCACACTCTGCACTTCAGGGTGCACACTCTGCACTACAGCATCCCTGACGGGTGACCATCCAGCCTCTGCTTAAATACCTCCAGCGAAGGAGAACACACCACCTTCTGAGGCAGCCAGTCTGCTCTGTCTTCTGCATGACAGCCTTTCAGATATTTGAAGACTGCTATCACATCTTGTCTTGATGGTTTGGGACCAGGATGTTTGTTTGCTTATTTATTTATTTATCATATTTATATCCTGCCTTTTTTCCTGCAAGGAACCCAAGGCGGCTTACATAATCATCCTCCTCCTCCTCTCCATTTTATCCTCACAACAGCCCTGTGAGGTAGGTTAGGCTGAGAGTCAGTGACTGGCCCAAAGTCACCCAGTAAGTTTCATGGCCAAGTGGGGACTAGAACCCGGATCTCCCAAGTCCCAGTCCAACACTCTAACCACTACGCCACACTGGCTCTCAAGGACCGCTTCCACTCCTATGATCCTGCCTACTACATTCAACTTCAGAGGCTCTGCAATAGACAGCACTACAACACAGCTGCACACTATCCTCTTGTATGCACACCTGATATGTTGCTTAGAGTAGAGTCACATTCCATGACATTGAGAAGCCTTATGTAGAAGCGAAGGATGCTCCTCTGGTGCTGATGCTGTCAACTTTTCAGCGCCAGGCAAAGATATCCTTATTTCCCTAGGCTTTTTGGACATTAGTGATGGCCCAATTATTGTGGGCTGCTTTTATGGTGTTCATTCTAGGCTGTGAGAGCCAGACCATTTTGTGTAATTTGTGGGAAGAAGACCATTCATATTGTACCATTTTTAGATTATTATTTTTAATGGTATTTATTTGTATTATTGTACTGATAATGGTTTGTGTTGATTTTGGAGTTGTTGTTTTTCTGTTATATAATCATGAGTTGCTGTGTGGCGCAGCACCATCCTATGTGGGTGCCCGCAACCTTCCAAACCAGAGGATTCCGTGCATCCTACTGAGTGCATGAAGAGCGCGGCAGATAAGATTGCCGTCGTGCTCCACTCATGCTCAAAAACATCTAGATGGCCAATTTCGGCAGTCTAGATGTGTTTATACCTCCTGCTGAGGATGAGAGGATGAGGCACCATCTGGATTCGTTGTAAGACAACAGTGCCTCGCTCCGCCCCTCCCCACCCCCAGGAATGCCCCCCCCCACGAGGGAACTGAAGATGGTCTTCCATGTTCGGTTCTCAGTCAGTGCGGAAAGAACCATGCCAGCATTTGAGCACATATATCCAGTATTAAACACCGAAGCTCCATGTTTTAAAGCAATCTACAACACTGAGGTCCATCGCATCTTGTGGCAGCAAATTGATTATGCATTGTGTGAAGAAGTATCGTGTAACTGGGGGAGAATTGTGAAATGCTGCTCCTTGCTAGAAGAAGAGGTAGCAGCAGCAGCGCCAGTGCTAGGATGACTTTTCCAGAATTATATTATTATATAATATCTTATATATTATAATTATTACATTATTATATTATATATTGTTTATAATATTTTATAAGTGGCTTTTGTAATATTTTTTTACCTTACTTATGATATCTGGTGTTTTTCATGGGGGGGGGTGTCAGTGCTTACAGGGCAATTTCTTTCTTTTGTTTTAAAATTGTCAGGATTGGCACAAATTCAACAGGGGAAGCTTACCCACCCACCCCACACCCCCAAACATGGAGCTTTAGGAGACGGGGAAGTTTCTTGCATTTCCTTCTGACACTGTATCTCACCTGTTAGAGGCACAGAGTCAGCTCTTTTAGGAAATAAAATCTTTGGCAATATAAAGATAGGAATCCATGTGATAAATTCCCTCATTCACCTCTCCCTGGGTCCAGGCCAGCGAATGCAGCCTCCACCTCCTTTTCTTTTCACCCAGCTAATCCCTTCCCCATAGCAATGTGCAGTAGAAGCAGCAGGTAGAGCATACGCGCACACACGCGCACACGCACACACACGCGTGCGCGCGCAACACACACAACACCCTCGCCTGGCCCTCCCAGTTTAGTAGTGTTTGCCTCTCCATGGAGACCCTGTGGCTGTTTGAGCCAAGCAGAGCTACTCTTAAAGGGGCCATGGGAAAAATTTGCAGCTAAGCTAAAACTGCAAGCTTAGCTGCAATTGAATTTTGCCCACGGCCCCCTTAAAGTAGCTGGAATTTGGGACTCTGCATGACAAAGTGAAAAGCCGTGATGGCTTAAGGATTTTTGTGATGGCCCCGGCATTTTCATGGCAATTGGAGACTATGTTGGTGGTGGCAGCTGGTACCAGTTGATGCTGCTGTACACCTGCACCAGATCTGTGCCTGTAGCAGGTGTCCCACAGGCGCCAGATCACCCACATATGCGTGCCTGACAAACAGGCCTCTTCTACCACTTATCCCATACACCACATAGAGAAGAGCATAGTGGTAGTTTCAGCATGTGGATGTTTTGTTCACTGCAGATTTAACTTTTGCTTCCTGTTTCTGGTAGGCCACAAATGACTGGACTGGATAAGTCAGGCAATTGAGGCAGAGAGTGCAAACCTTTTCTTCCTGAAGGCAGTCTCTAATTGTCTTGCAAGGCACAGAATGGCCTTCTATGTCAGTAGGGCTTCTCTGGGAACATTTGGTGTGTCTACAAAGATCGCCTGAATGAAGTCTTTGCAAGTGAAGAAGGAGGCATGTGTGGTGAGTGTGTGGTTTAGGTCATGGCTGACTTTTGACTTTTCTTACGTAAGGAAAGGCAAATATTTCCCATCTACAGTAAAGAGAGATATTGGGGAGAGCTAAGAAGAACTCATGCTTTCTCGGTGCCTGTTGAGGGTAAAGTTGTGAGTTCTCATTACAATGTTAAATCTAGACAGACGTTTTCTTTCTTCTCAAGGCTCAATAATTTTGTCTCTGATCATTGTCTTAGGCGCCATCCTATGCATGTTTAGACAGAAAACAGTCCTACAACTCCCAGCATTCCCAGGCAGCATAGCTGGCTTGGTAAATGCTGGGACTTGTAGTACTTTTTCTGTCTAAACATGCATAGGATTGCACCCTTATTGTATTTGGTGGAATCTTTAAATAGCTTCAAGGAGCTTTCCCACCCTCCATTGGAGACCAGACTGCCTTCTATACTGTGATGATAGTTTCAGTTCAGACACAGTTGTTTCATGTAACTTTGCCCTAATAAGGACCCTCTTAAGAATATCATATTTGATATTTTCTATACCATACTGACCATATCATAATACTGATGACTTCACATGACTTGATTTGCCAGGGAAAGGTTCCCTGTGTTTTGCACTTATTTCCTTTGTTGAAACATTGGTGAATACTGTATGAAGTCCATAGGGAGTGTCTTTGACAGGGTGAAGAGAAATAGCTATGCTTGATCCGGGCTTGGATTTCTAGAGTGGACTGGACTGGACCATTTACTTTACTCTTCACATTGCTATTGGTGACATTTTAGATCTGCTGACATAACACAACTTACACAGAACATGAATTTTTGAATTGCACAGATTTCTTTTGGAACTGCACTTTTTTTCCTTCTAGAATGGCACATTTTGTAATTGGCTGTACATTTTTAAACACCCAGAAACAGACTTTTTTTTTTTCTGTTGAGCACGCTAGAAAAAATGGTTGCTCCGGACTCTGTAAACTTTAGGCAAGCTGCTAAGACCTTTATATTTTGCTAATCTTTTAGCGTGGGTTATTAAAGTTCTGTCCTCCTGTTTTATATTAAATTGTTTTATCCTACTCTTGGTTTTAATGTATGAAGTTGATATTAGTAATCTGAACCGTTTTACTGTGTTATGTATTTATGTTTTTTGTAAGCTACTTTGAGTTTCTTATAAAGAAAAATAGGGGATTTTTTTAATAATAAAAAAGCAAACAAATATATAAAGCCCCCTATTATGGGAGGCAATAAAAAATAGCCATGTGTTCAGTTTCTCTGAACCACGTCCACTAATGATTTATCTTTCCCCTCAGTTTGTCTTTTGGAACTAGAACTGCTTTTACCTCTCTTTCATCACTGCTCCCTGAAAATAATACCTGTGAATCTAAGAAACAAATTTAGCACAACAAAAAGATACCCTGGTTGTTGTCTAAGAGTTACCATTGTCTGATTAAAAACGTGAGCATTCTTGCCAATAATCATGTTTCTGATTGATTAGGAAAGTTGAGCTAAAATGAGAGAGAGAGAGAGAGAGAGAGAGAGAGAGAGAGCATGCTGTGCACCAGCCCACTGTGTAAGAAATACTGAATTTCTCAATAATGAAAAAAAAAATACTTTAATCAATAATTCCTTCAATTTTTAATTAATTTATTTGTTGGTCACATTTGTATACCACCCAACTAGCAGATGCCAGTCAATATAACAATGGTGCTTAGTTTACTGAGCCGAGACGCATTTCTAATTATTATCTACATTTGGGGAGCTCTATGTCTGCAGTGTCTGAATGGAGGATCCAGTTCTGTGGAAAATTCATCGCTTCCATAGTAATTATGTCATGCATCCGAAAGGATGGGGTACACATCTTGCTCTTTATCTTTCTCCCATTCCAACTGCCATTCCACTCTTATACCTTCCTTTGCTGCTCCTGATGGAACAGCAAGACCTGGTGACAGACTTGACTATTATCCTTTTTTGTGCTATTATGATTTGTACACGTGCACAGGGGCATTGTTGTTGTTTTGAAGGAAACATAGGAAGCTGACTTGTTCCTGCTCAGACTGTTTTTCCATCTAATATTGCCTACTTTGACTGGCAGGAACTCTCTAGGATCCCTAGAAGAGATTATTCTTTCCTTGCACCTGATACTTGGAATACCTAACTGGAGAAGCCAGAGACTGATCCTGAGGCCAATCTTTGTATGCAGAAAGCCTCATGCTTAACCCCCTGGCCTCTCCAGAGCTGCTGCTGCGATGATGATGATGATGATGATGATGGTGGTGGTGGTGGTGGTGGGCGGGAGGGTCAGGGAGTAGGTGATAGGAAAACCCTTTGCCTGAGACCCTGGAAAGCTGCTGCCAGTCAACAGTAGATAATAGCAGGCAGGGCTGGCCCAAGACCTTTTGCTGCCTGAGGCGAAGAATACAATTGTGCCCCACATATAGAAGTCGACCAGAATGATAGCTGAATCTTACTTCAACAACAGTGGGATTGGAAGAGCATCCTCCAGCACACCTGGAGATGGCAAGCTAGCTTAGGGGTGAAGGTGAGATTGTGTAGAACTCACGCCTCAGGCCTGCAACACCTCACCATTGCCCTACTGCATCTACCACCTGAGGTGGCTGCTTCACTCGGCCTAATGATAGGGCTGGCCCTGATAGTAGGCTAGATGGATGAAATTGACTGATGGTATAAGGCAGCATCTTCTTGGGGCACAATCCAGTCTGGATGCCCATAGCCCTCCGAACTCACAGGATTATAGGCATCCAATGGAGGGTGGGAGGAGCGCTGAGGCAAAGGTCACTGTGCCGTGCTCCTCCAGCCCTGCAAAACACAGCCGATTCTGGCTGTCTAAGCGTTGCATCTCAGAGTGTGAGGAAAGGAGGCTAAGGCCCCACCAGGATACCTTGTATCATGTCAGTGCCTGTCTCCTCCCCTCCCCTCCCCTAGAATGCCCACAAAACCCCATCTCCAAGGTCACGGTTGCGACCTTGGAGAAGCAGCTGGCACAGTTCTTTCCATGCTAGCTGTGAGCAGGGGAAGGTTCTCCGAGCTTGGAGTCCAGCTCCGACCTCGCAGCAAGTTTCTAAGGTGAGACTCCAAAAAATCCTATGGCCATCTAGACGCTGTCTTGTGGCCACAGGATTGCACTGTTAGTTGTCTTCAACTAATGCATTAATGTTTCTTCATATAGAGCTCTCTGTGCAAGTCAGAGTGCTCAGATCAAATGTATGTTTTAACTTGGCCTATCTATCTATTATCTATCTATCTATCTATCTCTATCTATATCTTTTCTGAATTCTGCCTCCTTCTGTTCCCCTCCTTAAGTTCTCTTGTGTTTTGGTAACCACAATTTATAGCATGTTCACACATCATACAAAAAAAAAGGCTTTTGCTTTCTCCTGTGACTAATACTAACGTAACACCTACATTGGCCAGAATGTACATTTGGTTTCAAAAGGATGCCCTCCTGCTTTCTATCCTGCATTAACGATATCAATGCATGCACTTAAATAGCATGAGAAATGC